>CM052884.1:16034829-16062309 GCA_028534135.1 Potos flavus | reverse complement strand
CTCTGATTGACTTATTTCATTTAGCATAATACCCTCTAGTTCCATCCACGTCGTTGCAAATGGCAAGATTTCATTTCTCTTGATGGCTGCATAGTATTCCATTGTATATATATACCACATCTTCTGTATCCATTCATCTGTTGATGGACATCTAGGTTCTTTCCATAGTTTGGCTATTGTGGACATTGCTGCTATAAACATTCAGGTACACTTGCCCCTTCGGATCACTACATTTGTATCTTTAGGGTAAATACCCAGTAGTGCAATTTCTGGGTCGTAGGGTAGCTCTATTTTCAACTTTTTGAGGAACCTCCATACTGTTTTCCAGAGCGGCTGTACTAGCTTGCATTCCCACCAAGAGTGTAGGAGGGTTCCCCTTTGGTTCATTCAGTTTTATATTTCTATCTCTCCTCTTCTGCTAAATGGCTCGGATCCTAAATATAGTAACATAATTATTTATTTGATATATCTTGGTATATACACACACTTAATAGTCTCAGAATAATACTGACATAGCATATATAGTATGTACAGTGTATAGAATATATATTCTGAAATATACGTGTCTAGGTACTTGACAGTTTCAGAATAAAGATGCTGATATAATTACTGAAAACAGCTTAAGATTTCTTTACTATTCTTTTTATCCTTTGGATATATTCTTTTAGGATTGTATAAATTATTCTGTTCTAAAATACTTGAAATAATTATCTGTTTGTTTGTTTTTTCTTTTAAGTAAGATCCATGCCCAACATGGGGCTTGAACTCACAACCCTAAGACCAAAAATCACATACTCTACCAGCTGAGCCAGTCAGGTGCCCCTATCTATCTCTGTGTTTAAACCATCAACTTGGTATACATTTAAGTTCATTTCTTTCATTTTGCTCTCAATGTTTAGAGATTGTATTTGCTTTTTACTTTCCTTTTGTAATTATAGAAGACATTAATATGGTTCCAAATTCAGATATATAAAATTAGATACTGTGTTGATTTAAAATTTTTCCACAAATGCTTTAGCACACCCTTTAAAAGGTCTGAGCCACCCTGCCCTCAAGTATCAGTATCTTGCCTCTAACAAATATATAAATGGCAGTGTATGACTTCGAAGACCAGCTCGCAAGAGGCTTTACAGTTCCTCTGCTCTTTCTGGATAACTTGTGTTAGAGAACACCGGCTTCCCCATGATGAGGAGGTTCAAGCAACCCTATGCAGAGGTGAGGTCCAGGTGGTGAGAAATTGAAGTCCCCCTCCTGCCAACAACCATGTGCGGGAACCGTTGTGTGCGTGGATCCCCTAACCCAGTCAAACCTTTTGATGACTGAAACTCAGACCCACATCTTGACTGTCATCTCTTAAATACCGTGAACCATGACCACCCAAGCTGCTCCTGAATTCCCAACTCTCAGAATGTATGTAACAGAATATAGGTATTCTTATTTAAATGTATTCTTATTTTAACCCACTAAGCTTCTGAAATAATCTGTGATGCAGTAATTGAGAAGTAATACAGGTACATTCAAGAAGTCTAGTTTCCATTCCTGTCTCTTCCATCTCCCTGAACTTAACCATTTTTTTTTCCTTGCCACTTTGTCCTTCCACTGGTTTTTATTTTGTAAATATAAGCAAACAAGTACATATTTGTATTATCCACCTTTCTTAGATAAAACTTAGTATATTACACATTCTTCTGAACCTTGTAGGGTTTTTAAAAAGATTTTATTTGAGAGAGAGAGAGCGTGAAAGCGAGAGCAAGCACAAGGGGGGCCTGGGGGCAAGGAGGCGGCAGGGAGCTGGAGAAGCAGTCTCCCCGCTGAGCAGGGAGCTGGACGTGGGACTTGATCCCAGGCCCCAGCCGAAGGCAGATGCTTAACTGAGCCATCCAGCCTCTCCTGAACCTTGCAGTTTTCAATGAATGCTGTTTAGTGGAAATTATTCTAAAGCTGAATAAAGAGTTTCTCATTCTCCTTGACAGTTGATTAGTATTCCATTCTGTAGATGAACCACAGATTAGCCAACCTATTGGAGCTGTGTTGTTTCCAGTCTGTAGCATTGCAAACAGTGCCTATGAAAGAGGATGGGTGAGCGTTTTCACAGTTTGGCTGGTTTATCTTTGGAATCGGTTCTTGAAATTTTTGTTTCCTACGACTTCAGCTCTCATGGCTCTCTCTTGCTTCCCCCTCCTACTTCAGAGTTTATTCCATATAATTTAGCATGTTTCTGTGCCTTTATTTTGTAATTCTGAGCTTCTCGTGTGGATCTTAGTTCTGCAGGTAGGAGGCTGTGCTATAGGAACCCACATAAGGCAGTCACAATGCCGCTCTACAGCTGTCAGGAGATTGGGTTTAAGGCTGAATTTGTGGGGATTAAAGATGTGACCTGGAAAGGGAGTTGGAGGGCGGTGATGAGGATCAGAGTACGCCAGAATGAGAACTCTTTTTTTCAGTAGGTATTTCAAACATGAAGCCACTGTTCTTGGAAGAGAGGAAAATGTTCCATCCCACTCCTATCATGATGACAAGCAAGGTAATGAAGATTACCTTGAAGATTAATGTGGGAGATTATTAAGATCTAAGATATGAAATAAAGAGATTAGAGAGAGAATCCTTTCTGTGCAAACCAGCAAAGCAGGCAGCAAATATCTCCCCAAGCACAGTGGCTGAAAGTAAAATCTCTGCAGAGACATTATATTTAAAATGAACATAAAAGGATCATATAGTTAGTTAAGCATCTACCTTCGGCTCAGGTCATGATCTCAGGGTCCTGGGATGGTGCCCCACATCGGGCTCCCCACTCTGCACAGAGTCTGCTTGTCCCTCTCCCTCTGCCCTTCCCCCTGCTCATGCTCTCTGTGAGTGTCTCTCAAATATATGAAATCTTGAAAAAAAAAAATGGACCTATAGAATTGGGGGAGCAAATATGAAGAGCCTATAACCAGACAGCGATTCTCTAAGGGATGGTCATCCTGAATGTCTCAGAACAGAGGTGCGGGGGGGAGTGGTGAAGGACGAATGGGATACCAGCTTGTGAACCAGAGCAGCTTGATCAACCCTAGTGACCAAACACGGATTCAATCGCGCGATCAGATCCCCTCTGCACCCGGGAGTGAGAACTTACCAGTTAGGGCTTGAAGAAGCATCAGCCCCAACAAGAACTGGAACGGCACAAACCACAGGACATTGAGAGAACTTGAAAAAAGCAAGGCAACAAAGCGGCAGAACAAATCCAAGCCAAACGCTGCCTGGACCACAGTGAGTCTCACCATGTCCGCAGGGTGGAGGGACTAGAACTTACTGTCCAAGCCTCCCTATCCAGTCTCGCATCTACAGTTGTTTCTGTTTATGCCTAACTTCGCTATCTAGAAAGCTGCATTGAGTTCTCATTCAGGGTATGGGCTGAGTCCTTCCTTGTTTTCATTCGGTCCTTAAATATTGTGCTATATCTAATGAAGGTGAGGTCTACTTTAGACCAGATTCTGTTACCCACCGGGGGCAAATCAAGGAGGGAGTGTCCCTTTGCAATGTGCCTGGAAGGAGGTCAGTACCTAGTACACTTTTGCAGAAGAATACTGACAAGCACATGCCACACAGATTTTCAATGAACCCCTGATACACTGATCAGATCCTTAGCTTCAAATTTTCATCACCATTTTATTCTTATCCTCGCCTTTCTCCCCTGCCTTCATGTGAGTTAAATGTCAGTGCACATAGACCTTTATTTAGGCAACAGATGACCTCCTTCCAAAGTTGTGTATGAATCTACTTTTTATTATCTTAAAATATTTTTATACACAATGTACAAGTCACTGATGATGCAAATGCATGCTTGTAATAGACATAATTCCTGCATCTTAGAAATCGATTGTTTAGTCGGGGAGACTGCGTACACACGCAAAAATAAAGACAATCCTCGCTAAATGATTTCAGTAGCTCAGGAGTTCACTCATGGTGTTGCCTGCTGGAAACACCACTCAGGGGCTGGAGAGCCAGCTGAATGTTGAAGGGCTTGATGACAGATAAATGGAAAGGAGAGAGGAGAGTTTTTGGCAGGAAGACTGTGTGAGCTAAATCAAGAAGTTGGTAAGGTGCCATGTTGATAATATTAGCTGTGGTGAGGAGGGCGCGGGTAGCCTATCCCATCAGAAGGGAGGGGGTTGCAGCGGGAGGGGAGGAGGGCGAAGTCGGAGGAAGACGAATAGGGCAGCAATGTGTAGGATGGAGTGCAAAGAGAGGGGACTGGAGGCAGGCGGGCTGATTCAATGTCTGCAAATAGAATCATCGTCTTCACACTGAGACGGGGAGCCCAAAGACAACTGATCATCTCAAAGAAGCTCCATCTTTATTGCCGATTAAATTTTAATACGGCTTTAGCCTCAAGCGTCCGTCCACATTTGACCTCAGTGTCTGCATATCAGTACTGGTGTGGAGCGGGGCTTTCTATTCTCGTGTATCCGTTAGAAGGGGGAGAAAATGTTTAAGAGATAACCGATGGCTAGTTCATTGGTGGCTGGCAAATTTCAGGCTTGCATGCTGGGACTGCTCAGAGTGGGCATGTGCCCTAACACCCCGCCTGTGTACCCAGGAGAGCCTGTCCTTGTCCTGGGTTGCTTTTTGTGTGTGTTTCAGGAATGCAGGAGGCACAGAGTAAAATATATTGAGTGCCTTGTAAGAGCGAGGTTTTTCACATGCATGATCGCACTCCATTATCCCAGCCATCCCGTCCGTGGTATCAGTCCCAATTTACAGATCAGAAAACTGAGACCTAAGCAGCAAAAAGACCCGCTTAGAATTACAAGCTAATAAATGGCAAGGCCAATGTATGGACCCAGTTTGGGCTGACTCAAAGGCTAAAGTTCTTTCCTCAACCCCACACTGTCACACTCGGAGGAAAATTGTGGTAGATTTGGAGGTGGGAGGAGGGGTGGTGATGCAACGTTTGAAGTGAGAGGGAGTAATAAATACCCGTTACTTACTGTCAGAGGGGAGAATTGTAAAATAGTGCAGCTCTTGCTCAGTCTTCTTGCCCTTGAGCTACAAAAATTGTTGCTGGGAGATGAGGGTTTTCCTCCATAGTTATTTATTGTAAAGAATTTTTTTAAATTCTTAATGTCACTAAATCGCTATTACTGCTCATGCTATTAAGATTTTCTGCCTGGGGGCTGCTTGGGTGGCTCCGTGGGTTGAGCATCTGCCTTGGGCTTAGGTCTGATCCCAGGATCCTGGGATTGAGACCTACCAGGAGCTTCCTGCTCAGCAAGGTGTCTGCTTCTCCCTCTCTCTCTGCCCCTTCCCCCCTGCTCGTGCTCTCTCTCTCTCCCTCTCTCAAATAAATAAAATCTTAAAAAAAAAAAAAAAGAAAGAAAGAAAGATTTTCTGTCGGGGCCGAGACCTTAACAGATTTCTCCAAAGAAAACAACTAGATGGCCAACAGACACATGAAAAAATGCTTAACGTCATTCATCATCAAGGAAATGCAAATCAAAACCGCAATCAGATATCCCCTCACACCTGTCAGAATGGCTAAAATCAAGATGACAAGACAAGCGTTGGCGAGGATGTGGAGAAAAAGGAACCCTCGTGTGCTGTTGGTGGGAATGCAAACCGGGGCAGCCACTGTGGAAAACAGTATGGAGGCTCCTCAAAAAATTATAAATAAAATTGTCACGCAATCCAGTAATTTCACTACTGGGTATCTACCCAAAGAAAACAAAAACACTAATTTGAAAAGCTATATGCTCCCCTATGGTTATTGCGGCGTTATTTACAAGAGCCAAGATAAGGGAGCAACCTAACTGTCCATCCGTAGATGATTGGATAAAGATGAGGTATATGTATACAGTGGAATATTTCTCAGCCATAAAAAAGCATGAGATCTTGCCATTTGCAACAGAGGGTATAAATGCTAAGTGAAAGAAGTCAGACAGGGAAAGACAAATAACCCTACGATTTCAGTCATGTGTGGAATTTAAGAAACAAACCAAATGAACAAACAAAAAAGGAGAGAAACAAAAAACCAGACTCTTAAATACAGAGAACCAACGGGTGGTTGCCCGCCAGAGGAGAGGTGGGGTGAGGGGAGAACGGGTGAAATAAAGGGGATTAAAGAGCACACTTATGATGAGCACTGAGAAATGTGTAGAATTGCTGAATCATTGCACTATACACCTGAAACAAATGTAACTCTGTACGTTAATTACACTTCAGTAAAAGTTTTTTAATAAAAAAAAATTTTCTACCTGAAATGCCCCCATATCCTTAACTCATTCCTCAAAATGAGTTCAGTTCAACATGCGCCCCCATCTGAATCCTGTCTCAGTGCCTTTCACATCCAGGAACTCCTCGTTCGGCCTGCAGCACCTGGGCAGGGACTCAGTATTATCAATTCTAAAAAGAGCACAATCTTACTGCCAGCCTCTCCCAAGCTACATGTGGTCCAGAGCCTCTTGATAGTTTTCCTAATTTTTCTCATCGGTTTACTTCTAGACAAACTTGAGTAAAGGGACTGTAGGTCAATATCCGTGATTCTTTTTCCTCCTGTCTCCTTCCTCTCCTCCCTGGACAATTTCTCCATCTGGACCATCCCTCTGTCCTCTCTGCCAGGGCCCTGACTCCATCCTGGAACTGGAAAGGGAAGATTATGTCCCTGACTGCTCTTGGGCACACTGGAGGGGTGGCAGTCCGCTTCTGTGCATGCTCTTGGGGGGCCATCCCCTCAAATGGAGCCCACAACAAAACAGGCTGAATAATAGACTTATAAAAAATTACTCAGGCCATTTGGATTCTCCCAGGTGGAAATACAGTAGATTTATAAAGATTATTTTTTTTCATTTATTTCTGTTGTTGACAATATTGCTAGCCTCTTAGCATAACTTTGACATGTAGTATAGTGGGCACTTTTCGTTTTCCTTAACCAAGCCAGAGCAATGGGAACATTACATCTCCTGGCCACCATCTAGGACACACATGGACCCCCTCGGGTCAATGGGTGTGACACCCTTGCAACTCTGTGTGACCTGTTGTTAACGCAATATTGTTCTCCACCAGATGGTTCTGAGCTGGTTGGATATAAACCCAGAGTAGCCTGTGGCCATCCCGTGGGAAGGTCCTAATTGAGAAAACAGTTCACAAAGAGGAAGGCACAGAAAGAGATGTAGAGAGAGTCTTTTGCTTGAGACGTAGAGTCAACCATGCCTGAAGCTGAGTGCTGCCTGAACTTTTCAGTTTGGAGAGTCAACACATCTCCTTTGTTACTTAAGACAGTTGAAGTTGGGTTCTTATCACCTGGAACAAGAAGTTCCTACAGTGCAGTTATGATGATCAGGAAATCCTTATCTCTCCAATCAAAGCCCCTCCTGCCCACGAGAGAGGAAAGAGGGCGGATGGGAGCAAGAAAGCCTGTTCTAGGCAATCATATGGTAATAATTTATCTATGTGCCTGCAAGACGATGAGCGCCTGGCCAGCCTGCATCCCCAGAGTCGAGCACAGTGTGTAAACAGAATTAAAACCCAGAAAGTATTTATTGGTTGAATGCACTTGATTTATCCATAGTTTCTAAGCTTTGGAGTCAACTCAACCTGTTCAAATCCTGACTATTATTTACTCACCATGTGATTTTTGGCCAAGTGACTTCACCTTTCCGATTTTGATTTCCTTATCTGTCAGATGAGCACACTAATAATAGTACCGACTTCACGTGTTGTTGGGAGAATGGGAAAAGATTATGCACGGAGCATATCACATGGTAAATATGCAGTGATAGGCACCGGCTCTTGCTATTAAACAACAAGGATTGGGACATAGGTTTTTGCATATTAAAATTTCTATAAAATGCTATTTGCCATAATGACATTTTAATGTATCTTGGTTTATTTTATAATTTATGTACCAGTTAACCCTGAGCAATGTGAGAGTTAGGGGAACTGACCCCTCATGCAGTTGAAAATTCCTGTATAACTTTTTTTTAAGAGGAGTATTTATTTGCGAGAGAGTGAGCAAGAGAGAGGGGGTGAGGGGCAGAGGGAGAAGCAGGTTTCCCGCCAAGCAGGGGGCCTGACATGGGGCTCGATCCCCGGACCCTGAGATCATGACCCGAGCCAAAGACAGACGTTTAACCCACTAAGCCACCCAGGCGCCCCCTGTATAATTTTTGCCTCCCCCAAAACTTGACTACCAATAGCCTGCTGTTGATAGGGAAGCATCACCAATAACATAAACATTCAATTAGTACATATTTTGTATACTGTATGCATTATATAGTATTCTTACAATAAAGCTACAGAAAGAAAATGTAGTTATCAAAAAAATACTGTACTTATCGAAAAAAACCCACATATAAGTGGACCCATGCAGTTCAAACATGTTGTATAAGGGTCTGCTGTCTAGCTGTGTGATCTTGGGCAAGTTACTTAACTTCTCTGAGCCCAGTTTACTTCACCTGCTTTACTGCTGAGCCTCAGGCATCCAGGCCGTGCCTTAGTTCTTTCTCTTCACAAACGCTACATTTTGGCCAGCGGACATTCTCTGTTCCTTGTGCCCTGCTCTGCTTGCTCTCACCTTCTAACCTTTGCTCCAGTCCTTGTTCGCCCACATTTTAGAGAGCCTGGTGGCCCTTTGAATGCTCTCTCTTTCATAGAGGCTTTTCTGATCCTTCCCTCCCCCCAACACCGGCTTTTCTTCCTCTGTACTTCACAGCAAGTATTTACACCTTTCTTATGCGCTCTGTATTTGTACATTGTGTCGTATCAATTGTATCATGCCTCATCTCCTAGAAGGCTCCAACTGCAGATTTGAATAGTTAATGTCCATTCATCTTTACAACCTCTTCTGTGCCAGCCCACAATGGTGTAATCATGGGTGCTCAGTAAGTATCAGTAGAGTAAATGATGCTCTGAGAAAGCGTATGAATGAATGGGGGATCATGAAAATAATTAAATTTATGTTCCTTCTTCCTCCTTCTTGAATGACGACATTTTCCATTGCCTTCAGTATACCCCTTTAAGTCGTATTTCCAGGATTCCGGGGTTCATTAGTGAATTCATGAACAACTGACCTCGAAGAAAATTCCAAATCAGCCAAAAGGAGCATTTCTATCCTATTAGCAGTATAGCATTATGACAATTATAATGTTAAAGCCTTTTACAAATTGTGTTAGTTACGCAGCCAGCCAGCCAGCCAGCCAGTCATTTATCCAAAAAAATGTGTTTGTCAATGTTGGCGAAGATATAGAGAAAGGGGAACCCTCTTACACTGTTGGTGGGAATGCAAGCTGGTGCAGCCACTCTAGAAAACAGTATGGCAGTTCCCCCAAAAAGTTAAAAATAGAGCTTACCCTATGACCTAGCAATTGTACTACTAGATATTTATCCAAAGGATACAAACAGTGATTCGAAGGGGCACGTGCACCCCAATGTTTATTTTTTTTCACCCCAATGTTTATAGCAGCAATGTCCACAATAGCCAAACTATGGAAAGAGCCGAAATATCCATTGACAGATGAATGGATGAAGAAGATGTGGTATCTATATACAATAGAATATTACTTAGCCATCAAAAAGAATGAAATCTTGCCATTTGCAACGACATAGATAGAACTAGAGCATATTATGCTAAGTGAAATAAGTCAGAGAAAGAAGAATACCATATGATTTCACTCGTGTGAAATCACGTGAGAGGGAGGCAAATCATAAGAGACTCTTAATCATAGGAAACAAACTGAGGGTTGCTGGAGGGGAGTGAGTGGGGGATGGGGTAACTGGGTGATGGGCATTAAGGAGGCCACGTGATGGAATGAGCGCTGGGTGTTATATGCAACTGATGAATCACTGAAGTCTACCTCTGAAACCAATAATACATTATATGTTAATTAAATTGAATTTAAATTTTTTTTAAAAATGTGTTTGTTAGCTGAAAAGAGCACCATGGAGGGGGGTAAAATAAACACGACTGCGTGATTCCTGCCTTCACAGTCCATCTGGGAAAACAACGAACTAGTGACAAGTTCACAAAGGCAAGGCGTTGGAGGACAGATCCCTACAGAGAAGGGAGTCCAGGAAGCCTTGGCCTCCTTTAGGCAGTATTGGCCAAAACATTTCAAGCAAATGTACAGACAAAAGAATTGAAATCCACTATGATTTGAAGGTTGAAAATAATTTCAGGCGCTGCCCCTGAACTCAATGTTCATTTGCAATTTTCTGATTTGACGAAAGTCTTCTCTAGCCTAGTAGGAGATGGAGAATAATTAAAATGTCAGTAGATCTAGGATCTCCCTTCCTCCAAGGCACACAGCCTGGGCGGGGGGGGCACCGAGCCGAGAGGACCTGAGTACCATGTGATTATTAGCCTCACTGTTTCCTTCTGCCCATAACCGTCACGAAGCATAACAACCTGCTCTAGGGAGAGAGAGGTCTTCCCCTACAAGGGACTCTCCAGTTTCTCTCTGGTGCCCCAGGTGTGGTCATTATGGAGATGGAGAGAGCCAGAGCCACCGGAAAAGAACTTGCTGTGTTCCAGCTCTCATTTAATTGACTTTTTTAAATACAAAGCCATCCGTGGAGTGAGGGTGGATGGGTTGGTCTTTCCACAGACCCATTATCAATAACCACACGCCAAGGCTGGCCTGCTTTGTCCTCTTACTTAAAAATAGGAAGAGGAGGAGGAGAGGTTGAGCAGGGGTGTGGGCAAGGGATATCTTGCTTTTCTTTTTTTCCCTTAAGCTTGAATCTGAGCATTTGCCTCTGGCTTTCTCTCTCCAACCAAGCAAAAAATCGTAAAAGCAAAGCAAAAAGACAGCCTAATGACGGTAGTCAAATATTTCCAATTTGAAAATTATGCAAAGGCTAGGAAGGGACATAAGATTGTAATTGGAGCAAAAATATTTTGGGTTTTGTTTGGGGCTCATGGTTTCTTGTGCTGGGTTGTGACAAGACTTGGCTGGAGAGCCTCGAGCCTGCAACCACCTGGTCCTTCCCCCGCCCCATCACATCTCATATTTGCTTCTGTTTTGCACAGTAATTTGGTTAGTATCTTAGGTCAGGTTCCCCAGGAAACAGACTCTCAGAGGGAGGTTAACTGAGGTTGCTCTCAGAAACAGCACCTGTAAGGGAAGCAGAAGAGGGTAGAAGGAAATGCTGAGCCACCATGCCGTAGCCCTATGGGCCCCAGGCAGCTCCAGAACTGGGATGGCCCTTTACAGTTATCCTCAACTAGGATTCCACATAGACTTGACACTGGTGGGTGGCCTACGGTCCGAGGACATGACTTTGGGCCAGTAGTTCCCTGCAGCCAAGGGCAATTTCCACAGAAGGAAAGAGGTACCAGAAAGTGGGGGGAATGAGTGCCTTGGTCCCTTGTATCCCCAGTGCCCACAGCAGAAGTTGGCGCATAATAAGTGCTCAATGAATGGTTGTCGAATATAGAATGAGTTAACGCTTTTTATTCTACAGACTTCTTTATTGTTTGAAACAAGGAGACTCATGTATTCATGCAACACATTTTCCTAGAAATAGTTACACAAATATCTCCTGAGGCCTAAGGACGTTCTCTTAGGTAACCATATTAAAATTATCCATTTAAGAAATTTACATTGACAGAATGCAATGATCTGATACATAGTCTATGTTCAGTTTTCCAATTATCCGAATAATATACTTTCAGTTTTTCTGTCAGTCCAATCTAGAATTGTACCTTGCATTCAGTGGTACTGTCTCTTTAGCATCTTTTAATCTAGAAAGTTTCTCAGGTTCTTTTTGTCTTTCATGACATTGACATTTTTGAAGCACTCAATCTAATTGTTTTATGCAATGTCTCTCAGTCCGGTTTTGTCTGATTGTTCCCTCGCGATGCACGCAGATTAAACATTTTTTTAAAAGATTTTGTCAGGGAGAGAGAGCACAAGTAGGGGGAGCAGCAGACAGAAGGAGAAGCAGGCTGCTGAGCAAGGAGCCCAATGTGGGACTTGATCCCAGGAATCATGACCTGAGCCAAAAGCAGACACTGAGCCACCTAGGTGTCCCCAAGTTAAACATTTTTGATAGGAATACCATATATGTGATACTATGTTCTCATCGATCACACTGGGACCAGATGAAGCTCTTTTTCCCATTACTGGTCATGTTAAATTGGATCCTTTGGTTAAGGCAATGTCTGCCAGACTTATTATCTGTATTAAAACTATCCTTCTCTCTGTATTTAATGATTGTGATGTGACACTCTGGGACTATATGAGTTTCCCCAAAGTTGTTCTGTCAAGAACTTTATCATCCCACTGATGATTCCTGCTTAAATCAAGTATTATCATATAGACCACAAAATAATGTAACACTTCTAGAAATAAAAATATCTCACCTGGTTGGCAAACAGTAATTGTGGAATCTCTGTAGTTAAGAAATTCTACATGTTGGGGCGCCTGGGTGGCTCAGTGGGTTAAAGCCTCTGCCTTCGGCTCAGGTCATGTGATCTCTGGGTCTTCGGATCGAGCCCCGCATCAGGCTCTCTGCTCAGGCTCTCTGCTCAGCAGGGAGCCTGCTTCCCCCTCTCTCTGCCTGCTTGTGATCTCTCTCTCTCTGTCAAATAAATAAATAAATAATCTTAAAAAAAAATTCTACATGTTATATACAACCAATACATCAAGTGATATGTAAGTAAACATATGAAGATGGGTTGCTTTCTTAATTAAATTTTTAATATAACTACATTTGAAATTAATTTTTGCCTTTTAAATGATATTTTTTAGTTTGTAAGCAAGCATGTATAGCTTGACAAGTCAAATTGTTCTACAAGGCTTGTAAGGGAAACAAACAATTCCCTGCCCCACTTCCCCCCAGCTTCCCATTCCCACTTCTCAAAGTCCTTCACTTTAGGCCCATTTAGCTACTTGTTTCCTTGTTTCTAGATAACTTACCTGCCCTGTTGCTTGATTTTCAGTTTGGGATATTTTCTATAGACTTCCCACTGCAGACAGGACTGTCTAGTTATCTGGCCCTCTCCCCTCACCCCCCACATGGAGGCATATATGCCCGCATAGCTCCTTCCTCTTTGTTCTACAGCCAAACAAAACATACGTACGATCTTGATTAGATTACAGCATACCGTTCGCACTGATGACCAGGAAATCATTGTTCACAGAGTTGTGCAGGGCACTGGGCTTCTGTTTATCCATTTTTTGTACAATTTCAGTTTTGCTTGATATCAATAATATTCTCACTTCTTCCTCTACATAGTTTTCTAACTTCCTGGCATTAATTCACTCCCAGACTCTCGGCCAGCCGTTTGACTCTCTTCTTACTGTATTCATTTACATCAGGTAATGCCTCGGCTTCGCGTTCCTCCTGGTGTCGTAGCTTTGGGCTCCTCCACTCTTCCTCTCTATGTTATATCCTCCATTTACTAGATTCCATGTCTGTCTTTCTTGGTTTCTTCCCTCATCTTGATGGAGAACATCCTCTAGCAGCTTTCTGTGAGAGGTGCACGTGCTATAAATATTCGGAGATCAGGCACAACTGTAACTTGCATGACTTTATTCCCTGATAGTTTTCCTGAATATAGAATTATAGATCAGAAGGATTTTTGCTTTGTGATTTTTAAAGCATTGTGCTAATGTTTTCTTACTTCCCACATTACTATTGAGAATTCTAGTCCCATTCTGATGGCTTATCTTTTACATGTGAGAAGCTTTCCCATCAGGGAGCTTTTGCAATGTTCTCTTCACCTCTGGTGTTCTGAAATTATACTTTGTATATCTCTGTATAATGTATCCTATATAATGTATCCTGCCAGAGGCTGTCTTTCACTCATTATGCCAGGCACTCAGTGTGGAAACTCGTGACCCACGAGGAATTTTCTGGAAGTATTCTTTTGATCATTGTTTTCCCTCCATTTTCTTTTTCTGCAATGTCTGTTATTTGGATATTATACCTCTAGAACTAATTTTGTTATTTCCCCCCTCTTTTCTCTGCTGTTTGCTACCTTTTGTTTTAATTGTTGTTGTATTCTCCCAGGCTGTTCTTCAAGTTTATCTTTTAGCCCTTCTACTCAACTGCTCCTAAATTTTTCACATTTTCCCCTGCTCCTGCCTTACTCTGTTTTCTCCAAGTTCTTCCTGTTTGTATCAGTTCACTAGGGGCACAAGAGTGCCGCATAATGGGCATCCCCATCTCACTGGGTTATACAGCAATAAGCACTCATTTCTCACTTGTGGGTCCTTACATGGCAGGCCTTTGAGTCGACTGTTGTGTCTCTGGTGTATGTTTCTCACTCCTCTGGGACCAACCAGCTATCAAGGATACATTCTCACGTGGATGATAAAGGCTTACGAAGGCAAATGTCAACATAAAAACTCATTTCAATCCTTTGCTTATATGTCCCAACCACAAACACCTCATTGATCAAAGCAGATTACATGACCAAATCTAACCCACCGGAATTGAGTCGCACATTTGTCCACGCTGGAAGGGAGAAGGGGTAAATATTTGCTGAATGATAAACCAAACTTTCACATTATTCTCCTGCATATTTGTTTGAGTTTCTGTCTTCATGTTAGAAGCTTTCCTAAAATGTTTGGTGAGCCTTGCCAGTGCTGCCCATTCAAAAGTGAGGCACAGAGGAAGCAATTGACCAGCTTTATGGGAACGAGCTGGACTTGCTGGCTGATAATCTGTGTAGGAACCAGCTGTGTAGGATAATCTGGCTGGGTGGTTTCGCAAGGGACCACCGCCTGGTAAGGACCAGGAGATCTTGTTCTCTGAGCAGCTCAGTTTCTAAAGAGAAAAATCTTCCAACATTCTGCATAGGAAGTGTAACCCTGGCTTTCAGCAATCTGGGAATTGGGTGGAAGAAGGGGGTCAGGGATCTCACTATTTTAGTAACAATCCCCATTTGCAGCATGATTCCTCAGCCTCAGCAAAGCCTGGTATCCTCGATCCCAGAACGTCTCTCGTTCAACCTCTTCAGGAAGTAGACCTTTAGGCTTCTGCTGGTTGGTAGACGGGAAGTCACCAGCATAGCAGAGTTGAGGAGGGAATCCGATGCCTATCTGCTTCTCTGGTAGACTTTCAATAAACACTCCCATTTCTAGATCACCCTGGACCACCCCCCCCCCCCCCACCACCCGACAGAGGGACCTTGTGCTGGCCACTTCCGAACATTCTGGAGCTCCATAGCATGAATGTCCTTACTCCTGGACTTCTCCCACTGCAATAGTAAGATTTAGCTCTACCTGGCACATGACATCAGCCATCAACTGTCCAGTTTCCAAACTTTTATTCTGTCCTTTCCTTTTCTATTCTTTTTCGTATTGTGGTTTTGTGCATTTTCATATTCTCACCGATACTTCAGTTCTGGACTAGCATGAATGCTTAATCTACCACATTTTACCAGAAGTTTCTCAACCTATTAGTATTCTCTAACTAACCTATGTATCTAGAATATCTTTCCATATCTTTCCATAGCAAGTGTACAGATGTCTTTTTGCTTAATTTTATCATTGTATGTAATTCAGTTACTCAGTCTTCTATTTATGGTCATTTGGATCATTTCCAGCCGTTTGTTATTAAAATAATGCCAGGTGGGGTGCTTGGTGGCTCAGTGGTTAAGCATCTGCCTTCAGCTCAGGTCATGATCTCAGGGTCCAGGGATCAAGCCCTGTGTCGTGGGGCTCCTTGCTTGGTGGGGAGTCTATCTCTCCCTCTCTCCCTCCCCCCAGCTTGTGCACTCTTTCTCTCCCCTTAAATGAATAAATAAAATCTTTAAAGAAAATAAAATAATAGGGACACCTGGATGGCTCAGTTGATTAAGTGCCTGCCTTCAGCTCAGGTCATGATCCGGGGTTCTGGGATCGAGTCCCGCACTGGGCTCCTTGCTCAGCAGGGAGCCTCCTGCTTCTCCCTCTGCCTGCCGCTCCCCCTGCTTGTGCTTTCTCTTTCTCTGACAAACGAATACAATCTTTAAAAAGAGAGAAAAGAAAAAATAAAATAATGCTAGGTGAACATCTCTGGGAATATTGATGGATTTTTTTTTTTTTCCCATTGGTGGATATTTTTGAACAAAGGTTCCAAGCAGTGTAATTGCTGGCTGGGAGTCTTAAGGCTCACGGCTTCTGGAAGTGTTCAGGGAGCAGCAGGTCTCTGGGCTCCTCTGGGTTCTGCCTGTAGGGATCTGGTGTCCTAGGGACTTGTCCAGCCTGTTCTCAGGAAACCTGATGCTGAGAAGCAGCGGTCTCTTACTCATGGTGCAGCTGGAGCCCTTTGGTCGGGTTGAGAGCAGCGAATCGATCCCAACATCGTGCACAAAGCAGCGAGTGATGTACACAGCCGAAGATGAGGGCGACTCTACATTTCGGGAGTTTAAAATCTTTTATGGTGATGAGAGAAGCAAAGGCGCTGAAGACACACGAGCTGCGCTTCCTTTTCCCTGAGGCTGGGCGTGAGCAGGACGATCACCTGACAGCTAACGTTTGCTCGGACTGTCCTAGTAGGCACCTCCAAACATGCTTCTTAAGGAACAAATGGAAGAGAAATGAGATTGTATCAACTACCAAAGCCCTCATGAAGTCATGACTCCCCAAGTCCCAAGTTTGGTGACAACCCCCGCCAGGTCACTCGGAAATGACTGCCGGTCTCTCCTCCTTTGCCCAGTAATACGGAGCTCAAATGTCAGTAATCTAGTTTGGGAGCAATCCCCACCTGGCCTGTGTCCTCCGCCGTCCACTTTGCAGCTGTCTGGCTGATCCCTGATGCATCCACCATTTGGAAAGGAAAGCAGTTGAGATTAACTTGTTTAAATCTGTGCTCCAAACAGTAGGGGCAGGAAAGAAGCGAAAAATCCTAACTACGGCATTGAATAAGAATTTCTTATTGGGGTATTTATTGCTTTTATTTCACATCCAGAGTTGGTCACATGTCAAGTACGATTAACATGCAAGGATCCAGCAGAAGCAAAGCCCCAAAGACAAAACAAAGAACTCAGCACCTCACGTTTTCTTCTCACTGTTTGGTCGCATCCTGCTCCGGTCTACTTCATTCCTTAAAAGGCTGATGATTTATTGCTTGTGCCTATTTTAACATATCGAGGCAATATATATCTATAATATATTTAAAACTGAAAATGTTCCTAGTAATAGCCACCCTTTACTGAGTATTTGCAAGAGCCAAAAGCTTTACATGCATTATCTCATTTGGATGCCTTTAACTCCTTGGGCTAGGTATTTTTAGGACACCCATTTTTTCCCCCTCATTTTATAGATAAGGAAGTAAGCTAAGGGAAGTTGCAGACATTACCCACAGTCACGGGCTAGTAAATCACAGGACTGGCGCCCACCATTCTGACCCCTGAGCCGGTGCTGTTTGCTACAGTACTTACTCTCATTTCTTCAGATTACCTCCCAGTCTTAATGATGCATGATTAAATGCACGAATTTACAGTTGTATTAAAGTGTACAGAGTGTCTCTCTCTACTCCCACTTATTGTATCAAACATGTTTCCATGTTTGATGTAGTTGTAATTTACATTTTAGTAGGCTTACAATAGTTCACTGAGTCATCATAGCATCATTTACCAAGCAATTTCCTTCTGTAGGAGTTTTATGTTTTCACTATTTTTGGTTAGCAGAGGCAACACCATAATGGACTTTTGATGGCTTTTGCTTTAAAAACGTACATCTCCTTAGGATAGATTCCTGGCACTGGGATTAGCCACATATTATCCTATTGCTTTCCGGAGTGTTATACTCACTTACAGTACTGCCAGGAGTGAGTTAGTAGCCCAATTCCAAAGAGGAATATGAAATATATGGAGGGCTATTATGATTATTGTTGCAATGAAAATTATTACCAACAATAGCACAATTGTATTAACAACTCCTCATTTCTCTGTGGTTCCCTTCCCTGTCGCTTTAATATCCTCCTCTGAAGTCACAGTGGTGAGTTTGGCTCCGTTACAGGACACGACGACATGGATAGGAACCAAAAAAGGCAATCCATTATTCAGATACCAACAGCTGGTGCTAAAAATTGCTCCTTCTCCCACCGTTACAATTTCCATATCCCTCTCACTTGCATTAACAAAAAAAATTGGGAACATTTTGGCCCCTACCCCTCATTCTGTCCTCAGTTTCCCTAAGTTAAATAGTCTCCCATCCTCTCCATTCCCAAAGCCATGAGACCGATTCTGATTCTTGTCATCACTTGCTTGTGAACACATTTTATTCTTTTTTTTTTTTAATTTTTTAAAAAGATTTTTTTTATTTGAGGGACAGTGAGAAAGAGAGAGACAGAACATGAGAAGGGGGTGGGTCAGAGGGAGAAGCAGACTCCTTGCTGAGCGGGGAGCCCAATGCAGGGCTTGATCCCAAGACCCTGAGATCATGACCTGAGCCAAAGGCAGACACCTAACCAACTGAGCCACCCAGGCTACCCACACATTTTATATTTTTTAAGATTTTAAAAATTATCTGAGAGAGAGCAAGCACGAGCAGGGGGCAGGGGCAGTGGGAGAGGGAAAAGCAGACTCCCTACTGAGCAGGGAGCCTGATTCGGGGCTTGATCCCCAAACCCTAAGATCATGGACTGAGCCAAAGGCAGACGCTTAACTGCCTGAGCCACCCAGGTGCCCCTGTGCACACGTTTTATAACAGGACTCCCTCCTTCCCCTAACCCCCCCCACACACGCAGTTCCCCATTAACCTTCCTGCGGCACAGCCCCAGCTCGCTCATGCCTCTGTCTCCAAGTTGGCACTAGTTTTTAGGAGCTTCAGGAATGGCGTCCACACTGGGTGATGTGGTGCCCCCCGGGGAGTACACCCTCCTCCTTCCCAGCCTTGCTTCCTTCCACTTTCTCCATTTGCTCCCTGCATGCCCATCAGTCCTTGGGACCTGGTCTTTCCGGGTCTACCAGGTGCCTCCCTGGACAGGAGCTACATGCAGAAGCTGGCGCACCATTCTCCCACCTATGCTGATTTGTGTCACCTGCTCTGAATCACTCTTGGGCTGGGGGAACCTGGGAAACTCTCTTCCACACCTTTAAAGCCACCATGAGCATGATGGCCCAGGCTCTCAGCAGCTTTTCTGCCTGCAGTCTTGCCGGCTCCCTTTGCCCATCTAGCCTGTGCACAGCTGCTAGAATGATCTATCTGATTGCAGGCCGGGCCATGTCCCTGCCCGAGCTTCCCACTGTCTCTGCAAGGCGGCATCTCCTGCCCTTGCAGAGCTGCTCCCTCTCTAGCCCTGCACGTTCATCGGCCCGGAGCGCCATCCCACTCACCCTGCCTCCAGCCCTCTGCTCAGCCTCATACACTTCTTCAGAGGTCTCTCGACAGAGGCGCTTTAGGCCTCCAGGCCATCCGCAGGC
The DNA here is from genome assembly GCA_028534135.1 of Potos flavus. Lineage (NCBI taxonomy): Eukaryota > Metazoa > Chordata > Mammalia > Carnivora > Procyonidae > Potos > Potos flavus. The sequence continues at coordinate 16,042,973 of CM052884.1, read as the reverse complement.
TCTGGTCTCTGCCTGGAGCAACTTCTCAGTCGTCCACCTTCCTGGGGAAGACTTCTATTTCTTTCCTTTTTTTTTTTTTTTTTTAAGATTGTATTTATTTGAGAGAGAGCACAAGCAGGGGGAGCAGGAGAGGGAGAGGGAGAGGCAGGCTCCCCACTGAGCAGGGAGCCCGATGCGGGACTCCATCCCAGGACCCTGGGATCATGACCTGAGCGGAAGGCAGACCCCTAACCGACTGAGCCACTATTTCATGGCTCAAGCCAAATGCCACCTTCTCGGGAAAGTCTCCGAAGACCTTCACAGACAGAGTTAGGCATTAGTGAATCCATGACACCATTGACTTCTGTTTTATACTCGCATTATGTTCTGATTGGTTGCAGTCTCTCCCCACTAGATAGAAACTCTTCTAGGGAAGGGATCATGTTCGATTCATTTTGGCTTTCCCAATGCCTGGCATCGTCTCAAAAATGGACCTCTAGTCCAAAAGTATAGCTTTTGGATGAAAGGGTAGGTAGAGCCGTGCTTCCTCTGAAAATAGAATGGGCCAAATCCCCAGCCTGATAATCTCGTGAAGAGCCTAACTATGTACAATGGGAAGATGACCCTGAGCCCTGAATCTCCCTCTCTGCTGCCCCCTTTAGGGAAGGGACTGGGCATTTCTCCAGGAGCCTCTTGGTTGTGGATAGAAGAGAGGAAGCAGGGGCTTCCACATCACTGTGGAAGGAGAGGCTCGGGGGTTTCCTCCGTCCCTCCGGGTCCACACATCTCCAAACTCAGGGTTAATGGAAGAAATCGGTGGGCAGGCAGGAAATGATCAAAACTGGGAGTTACTAACTCATCGTCTGCTTCAATGGGCTGCTTTTCCGTTTTGAAAACAAAGGTTTGCAGACCTGGAGAAAAGCATACATGTGGTGCCTATGTTTTCCCAATGCATTTAGCCACCTTACACCTGAACAGAACTGTTTCTGTGACTCCCAAAGAAGGAAGTCTGCTGGTTACCAGCCATTGTTCAGTTCCAAGCCCACACTGCACACTCTTCTGTGTGATGCTAGACCCCAGACCTTGTAGCCTCACTTCTCCTTTGCCAGAGGATCCCTGTGAATTATGGCCACCAGGGTCACTCAAGGGACACTGGAAAGAAAGAGGAGGAAGGAGGCAGAGGCAGCTCCCATTCTTGTTTGCTTGCTGTTCCGACCAACATCACTGGGACAATGCTGCTTTACCCACAGCAGTGCTGGCTTCAGGAGCAGCTGGTTCCAGTTTCCAGAATCTTCCACTCTCCCGGAACTAGCCCTGTGGTGCCCCCTCAGGTGTGCCCGCACCAGTCCTCCAGGGGCTGGAGGTCGTGCTTTTTCAGTCTTCCGATCCCTGCAACCCATTTCTCATATTAAATTATCTCTGTTAAAATAATGGTATGGTTTCTCTCTTCCTGACTGGACCGGACTAGTCCAGGGAGAACAGCTGTTGGGAAGCTTCTGCTAATGTGCGGCTCAATTACAATTTCAGAGTCACCTCTAATCATGGTGAATTAGAATAATAACGATTACCACGTACTAATATCTGTGTATGTCATACACCATGTGACAAGATTCAAACGTATGATGGAAGACTGAATATACAGAAGGACAGTGGCTAGACCATCTCTAAGCACAGAACTCCACCAGCACTCAGGCGCTGACTGCCAGCTTCCCTAATTTTTGCTCCCGCTTCCAACTCAGGACCAATCAGAGAAAGCCAAATATGGTCCCCAAACCAGTCACAGAAGAGGCCCCGCCTCTAGTTAGCCTGCTCCGACTTCCCCATGGCAACAGCCTCCAATCAGAGCACCCCTGAAGCCTTTCCCTCTCTCCCCTCCCCTGTCTGCCTGAGTCCCTACAAACTGAGTGATGGTGGCCGGCTCCCTTGCTATGGCATGTTCTGTTTGTTATTTGGGTAATGTTCATTTATTTCCACAAGTGATGTTATTACTATTGGCATCCAGCAAGGCAGACATAATTACGCCCATCTTACAGACAAAGAAACTGGCACTCAGGGATGCCCAAGTGTATAACAATTAGGGGACAGACCCAGGACTCAACCCCAGGGAAATCTGACTCCCAGTCCTGAACTGTCCCTATCCTATCTCTATCATGGCACTCCCCACCTAACGCTTATTGTTTCCTGCTGTGATTGTATCTTCGTGAGGCTGTCTCCCTGAGCAGACCGTGACTTTCTCCAAGTTGGGAGGTGTAACTTACAAATGTTGTATTCTCGGCCCTTACTCAAGGCGGGACACACGGTCGATGCCGATGCCCCTCAGTGTGATGCAGTAATAACGCTGAGGAAATATTTCCGATCGCCCTTCCACAGGCCGAGAAACCCTTTGACAAGGAAAGAAAATCAGCTGAGTGAATGGTCTAGGATGTACGGAATTCTCGTTTTTCTGCCTGGGCTGTGGTGTAGACTGCGGACACGAATGCGGGAGAAGGTAGCGCATTGCTGGGGCTTGCAAGCAGGGACCAGTGGGACGGGGGGTCTCAAAGAAGCAGGAGGCGAGGCATGCTTGTGCTGTACCAGCATGAGGTCAAAACGGACAAAGTTGTCCACGCCCCAAATCAGTCATCACTAGGAGTCAGATGTTTGCAGTTACGGGAGGAAGGTGGTTGTCTCCTTCATCTCCCCACACACAGGGATCTTGCGAACTGTTTTCAAACACCTATCTGAGCAGATACCCTATGATCTCACTCATGTGTTGACTTTAAGAAACAAAACAGAGGATCATAGGGGAAGAGAAGGAAAAATAAAATAAGACGAAAACAGAGAGGAAGGCAAACCATAAGAGACTCTTAACTCTAGGAAACAAACTGAGGGCTGCTGTGGGAGAGATGGGATGGCGGGGTGATGGGCATTGGGGAGGGTATGTGCTATGGTGAGTGCTGTGAATTGTGTAAGACTGATGATTCACAGCCCTGTACCCCTGAAACAAAAAATACATTATATGTTAATAAAAATAAATAAGTAAATAGAAATAAATTTAAAAGTAGGTAGATAGATTAATTAATTAAAACAACACCTGTCTGAAGAATTGGAGAAGGAAGAGACCAAAACCCCACCCCACCCCCTAATCGGAAATGCCAGGAGGACCTGCAGACACCAGGGCCTGCCACCAGGTGGCACTAGTGGTGAGCTAATGGGCTCTGGCCTTCCGCCCACCCCTCCCAAGAGAGGCCACATTGAACAGACGCCAGTGACAGCAGGTAAAATAAAAACTGGAGCTGGAAATAGGGCTGTCTTATAATCCCACAGCGAGCCTTTTATGTGATTGTGACTTTTATCATTAATAGGGCATTTGTTCTGCAGCAGAGGCCTGAATTAGCAGTGGTTTAAGAACCGAATCCAGCCTAATGTTTGGACTACACTAAGCAAGGTCACGAGGGCTTTCAGAGAAATGACCTGAACAATCTCCTAGGGAGATTAATGTAAATAAGGTTTTCTTTGATTAGCATCATCCTGCTGCCCGGAGCTTTCAAAATTACGGGATTTCTGAGGCTCCCAGTTTAATTGCATAATTGTACAAAAATAATACTTAATAAAGAACCAAGCAAATAAAAATGACAGCAGCATTTTCCCGAGCTATTATCAGCTACTGGAGGCCGCCTGACACGGCCAAAAAAATGGGTGTTGGAATTGAACTTGGGTTCAAATCGGAGCTCCCCTCTTCCCAACTGCACGTTCGGGCAGGCTCTTCAATCTCTCAGAGCCTGTCTATTAAATTAGGATGGTAGAGTATACATCCTAGACGAGTGCAGCATCTGGAACTGTGGTACGATGCAGGGCACGTGGTAGGTGTGGAATAAACCTACACCCCTTCCCCTGTTCACTAAATGGCGGGGTTTGCATGAATAATTAGTGGGTATGCTGCCTTTTTGTAGCCTGCATGCCCAGGATTTTATTCCTTTAAAAGCATTTCTCATCTACCATCCCATTTTGGCTCACAGGTTCTGAAGCACAGCTATGGAGGGCAGATAGCTGTGGGGGATGGAGGGGTTTTGTTTAAAATGCAGATTAAGGGGCGCCTGGGTGGCTCGGTGGGTTAAAGCCTCTGCCTTCCGCTCAGGTCGTGATCCCAGGGTCCTGGGATCGAGCCCCCCATCAGGCTCTCTGCTCAGCGGGGAGCCTGCTTTCTCCTCTCTCTCTGCCTGCTTCTCTGCCTACTTGTGATCTCTCTCGCTCTCTCTGTCAAATAAATAAATCTTTAAGTAAAATTAAAATGCAGATTAAGGATAAATGGGGACCTCCCCAATCATCGTGCTACCACACCTCCTCCTACTTGGCCAGCTTTCAAAATCCCTCCACTGTCCTGAAAGTAGAGACTCTGCTGAGGCGAAAGGCCAGCACAAGCTCCGGATGCAGCTCGGTGAATTTTCTGGCTGGGGAACACATTGATGTGTCTGGAGGGTAATGTACTCTGAGTCCATGGGGAGAGGACCCGGAAGCTCTGCCTCCAGGACCGCCCCAGACCTCGCCCTGTGTGTCTCTTCATTGGGTTGGTCCTGATTCCTGTCCTTTAGAGTAAAACGATCAGTATAGAATTTTCCTGAGTTTCCAGGGTTGTCTAACAACTTACCAAACCTAAAGGAGATAATGAGAAACGCCCAGATTTGTCGCTGGTTGGCCAGAAGTGGGGGTGGGGCCCTGGAGCCGCCACCTGTAGCTGGCATGCAAGTGGGGGCAACCTGTTGGGGACCGGGCCTTCCGCTTGTGGTGCGTGCACCTCCACCGGGCGGCGAAGGCCGAATGGAACCATAGTTGACCGTTGGCATCAGAATAGCTATTTACAGCTACCTGGTCTCTGACAAGTCGCCCACCTCTGAGGCTTAGTTTCTTCGTCTATAAAGTGAGGTTGTCTGGGATAATTGTGAGGAACCAGCTCACGGTGAGATGGTATCAGTGAGAGTGTGTGCTGGACCGCCTGGTCTCTACACACCTGTTCCCATTCCTGCTGACTCACCCGGTGACTGCGGCTCGCCCAGCCTCCCTGGACCTCAGCGTCCCTATCAGGGAGATGCACCCCTCTGTTCCTACACCTCACTGAATCTTTACAGGATGAAATTGAGTCATCCATGTAGGAAAGCTTTGAAAAGCACTCCAGCAATTGCACTGCTAGGTCTTTGTCCAAAGGATACAAAAATAGTCATTCGAAGGGGCACCTGCACCCCAGTGTTTATAGCAGCAATGCCCACAATAGCCAAACTATCGAAAGAGCTCAGATATCCATTGAGAGGTGAGTGGATAAAGATGTGGTCTGTCTGTCTGTCTATCTATCTATCTATCTACCTATAATAGCATATTACTCAGCCATCAAAAAGAATGAAATCTTGCATTCGCAAAGACATGGAAGGAACTAGAGGGTATTATGTTAAGTGAAATAAGTCAGGCGGAGAAAGACAGATGCCATATGATTTCACTCGTATGTGCAATCTAAGAAACAAAACAGATGAACATAGGGGAAGGGAAGGAAAAATAAGATAAAAACAGAGAGGGAGGCAAACCATAAGAGACTCTTAACTCTAGGAAACAAATAGGGTTGCTAGAGGGGAGGGGAATGGGAAGATGGGGTAACTGGGTGAAGGACATTAAGGAGGGCATGTGATGTAAGGAGCACTGGATGTTATATGCAACCGATGAATCACTAAATTCTACCCCTGAGACTAATAATACCCTACATGTTAACTGAATTGAATTTAAAAGATTTTAAAAAAATACTCCATGGTACTTTCAAAAATCAAAATTGCTGCTTTTTTTTTTTTCTAATTTCTGAACGCATTACGTAAAAACAGCTAAATTCATTTTTACTGAATTTTGAGTGTTTGGGATAGTCGGACTTAAAAAGTGGACCACAAGGTAATAAAGAAATTCACCTCGGAAAGCCCCCAGAGACACCTCAAGAGCTAGACAGTCATCCTGAGAAACCGAAACTAAAGCACAATGAGATGCTTTGGTGACTGCCAGAATGCAGGGTCCCAAAGACGTGGAAAGGCCACATCAGGAGAAACCAACCAGGGATTTTTGACAGGAGCCCTAAGAGGGGTAGACATTTAAAAATTACGTGTTGATTTGCAGTGGATTTCCTTTTTGCATGACAGTTAATGATTCTTTCCAGTAACTTCAGGCACATTGGCTAGTAGATATACAAATCTAATACAGTGATAGATTCAGATAGATTATAGAAATCGAAATGAGAGAGGTTGTAAAATTATGAGACTCATGAATAAAGTCCTTTCTCTTTTCATTTCAAGTTGGTTCCTCTAATCAGCCAGGATGGGGGTTAGGGAGGTTCCTTTCTTCTGCTCAAGAAAAAGCAGAATTGAAACAGCCTGCATTGTGCCCAAGTCTTGTGCTGGGACCTCAGCCTGTGCAGAGTGGAAATGCTCTCCCATCCCCCACCAACCTGCTCCTCCTCCTGTGGGAACGCAGGTAAGTTCCCTATAGAAGTGGAATCTTAATGGAGGCCACTGCCCATTGCCCTCATGAGAAACCTGGGGCGCACTCTCTGCCCCCTACTTCCAATCTGTGAACAAGATCTGTTCATTCTACCTCATAAAGTTATTTTTCAAATCCATTTCTCTTTCCCGAACCCTCAGCTCCGACCCTTGTTCAAACCCAAACGGGTCTGAGTCTGTGAGTGAACCTCCGGCTGGGCCCAGATTTGTTCAGGAAATTGGAAAACTGAGACCGGGATTTTGGGGAAGTAGGCATTAGCTTGAAAGCGCGAGGAAAGCAAAAGCTACCGAGCCGCCTGGGTGGCTCAGTGGGTTGAAGCCTCTGCCTTCGGCCCAGGTCATGATCTAAGGGTCCTGGGATCGAGCCCCGCATCGGGCTCTCTGCTCAGCGGGGAGCCTGCTTCCCCCTCTCTCTCTGCCTGCCTCTCTGCCTACTTGTGATCTCTCTCTCTGTCAAATAAATAAATAAAAATCTTAAAAAAAAAAAAAAAAGCAAAAGCTACCAACATCCCTGTCTCTTTGCCAAACATGTCTTAGGAAAATAAGACTACTGTGAATTCTTATGTGAGCCTCATATTATCCAGAGCAGTATAACCTTTGCTTTATATCCAATTATCTCCAGCTCCACTTCAGAGAATCACTGCCCCTAGAGTTTCAGTCTGAGGCCATCAAAGAGCAAATCCGCGGAGGATACAGGGGAGGGAGCACTGGAGCCCGGGGCGGGCCGCCGTTACCATGACAATGGTGGGACCTCAGGCTCCCCCCATGTGAGGTTTCCTGCAAGGCAGTCAATTTACGGGTGGAACCTAACATCTTTGCAATTATGGTGATTATCTGAGCAACTGGTTAGAGAATCAAAATGCGGTCTCAGAAGAGCTTGGGTCTGAGGTATATTCTCAAAAAATGCACTCCCCCCAGGAACACGAGTGAGAGGATAGAAATTGACAGTGGTGGGAAGAGTCTTCGGAAAGTACCAGAAGACAAATGACACACTGAGTACAAGAGAACAAGAGCCCAAGGATGCTGCTCATTGGACCACGATCCCACCTGGTGCCAACCATGAGGATACCCGTTTGTGCCCTCAAGTGGTCCACAAACCTGTCTTGAGCGTCTAGTAGATGCCTCACCCTGAGCTAGACACTGGTGACCCAAAACAGAATAATCTCTGTACTTAAAGTGCTGCTTGGAGAACAAGAGAAATATGAAAAGGGGTTGAGAATCTAGACGGGAGACACAGGAACCATAAGTAAATTTCCCATATTTGGGAGCGACATCGCAACTTGGTACTTCTCCTACGTGGTAACTTACTTAATACTTATAACATCTTCGTGAAATAGCTATGGCACCCTATTTTACAGATGAAACAACCCACCATAAGAGGTTAAATTTCTTGCCCAAGCCACCCCACAGTGACTACATGGCAGAGCTAGGTTTTAAACAAGGCTCTCCATTCCTAAGACCTTTCCCTCCCTCCAACATATTGAAAATCCCGCTTGAGTTTAATCCTGTCTGTACGGAGGCTCTGCCCAGGGAGACAGACCAAAGCTCTTCTCCAAGTAAAAAAAAAAAATTCCCTCCACAAAGGTTTAGAATTTGGAAAAGATGCCCAAGATAAGCGTTTTAATGTAAAGAATGAAAGTGATGGAAGAGTAAACTAGTCTT
>CM052884.1:16016908-16034329 GCA_028534135.1 Potos flavus | reverse complement strand
AGCATTTCTCCAAATGGCCCTGCGGAGGTTTGAGTCAATGAAGCAAATTACAGGCTCCCTGCGTCCGGCAGGATGCGGTGAGACGAGTTGCCCACAAGGGGGCAGAAGCCAACCAGTTGCGAGCTCGGCCCCGTCGGGCGGCGGTGGGACCGAGTGTCGCGGTGAGGGAGACTGTCATTGATTAGTTTCTGTGTTTTGCTATCCTTTTGACCCCAGATACGGAAAGGTTAGAACAGGGTGCCCGTTTCCAGAAATAGCTCCTCAGATGAGGCTAAAAGCATCCGGTGTCAAGTCTTTGACCTCCCTGCCCATTACTCGCAAAACTCAAAAGTCTTGCTTCAGAGCCACAGGGAGGTGGGAAGATGACCTAGATTTAAAAATCCTCTAAATAGAAGGGTGGCTTCCCGTCCTAGTGACATCTAGCCCCTCCACCCAGCTCCGAAAGGAAGAAAGCCATCCCCCTTTCCTCCCCACCCCCAAAGACAAAGAAGCCCATTTGGAGGCACCAGAACGATGATTTTTGAAGTCAGATTCAGAAGCTCCTCAAAGCCTCAGATCTCAACAGACCACACTATTCACTCCTAAATCCCTGGTCCCTGAGGCTTGGCTTGACAAAGACAGAGAACAGATAATGTGATCAGACACCGAAGACCAGATCTAAATAATTTACTCCAATTCCACCTCTGTGGCTTATTTCCTTTAGCTGTATTTGTGATCTTGATAAAGATTAACACTCCACCACATCACCATCACCTCACACGTGCGTGCACATACACACACACACACACACCCTTTCCCTGGTCGTAAACCCGCAGACACACCATGCTGGCTTTTATCTAGAAGCAAAGGCTCCCAGACCTGTGTGCATCAGAATCACCAGGAAGCAGCCTGCTGCCCCCCGCCCCCCTTGAGTTTCTGATGGAGTAAAACCGAGGTGCATGTTGATCCCGCTGGTTGGGGAACCACACTTTGAGAACCACTGTCATAATTACACAGAACAGAGGGATTGGTGTCTCTCTCTCTTTCTCTCTCTCTCTTCATTGCATTATCCTCAAGCACTAGAAGGCTCAGAAACAAATACTTCCCAAAAAAGGAAAAGAAACTAATGTTCACAGATACTATTGTATGACGGGTGCTTTGCGCTCATTATCCCATTTTATTTAATTCCTGGAAAGTAGGTGTTCTTATCCCCACTTTCAAATGAGAAAACAAAGGTTCCAAGAGGTTCTTTGACTGCGATCATCTCTCTAGCAAGTGTCACCGCATGGATTTGATCTGGCTTCCTGAGGTCATGCTGAATATTCTATCTCCCGTGGGGAAAAGTGGATGCACTGAAATGAATAAAAGTGTAACAATAAGCAGTTTTTTGGGGGGCGCCTGGGTGGCTACGTCAGTTAAGCGTCTGACCTCAGCTCCGGTCATGATCTCATGGGTCCTGGGATCCAGCCCCGCATCGGGCTCTGTGGGTCTGCTTCTCCCTCTCCCCCAACCCAATCCCCACTCATGCTCGCTCTCTCTCTCTTTCACTCTCAGATACACAGAGTCTTTTAAAAAGATAAGCAGGTTTTGTTTAAGGTGAATAAGCAAGCAGTGTAGGAAAAGCTTTGCAGACACAATTAGTATCAGAGGCAGCTCCCGGGGTTGCCCCCAAGCCTGGGAATAGACAGCTCTCTGAGGGGAGGGCGGGCTAAACAAAGAGCCCGCTGCTGTTTAGGACGAGATTGCTACTAGCAGTTCTAACTGCCTCATAGAATAGAATAACATACATTATGCAGAATAGAAAGTAGTTTCTATTTTTGCATTCGAAGAAGTGGTATTTGTGTAAAAGGGTGTTGGGGATGTTTGTTAAAAAGCTTTCTACAGATCAGAAATCCCCAAGCTGGAGGTCTGATGAATTTCAAAAGTGGAAAAACAAAATGCCAGGCAATGTTTCAATGCCTGAGAAACACCCCTCACAGCTTTTAGGTTTCTGTTCAGAAGGAAAGTGTTTGCTTCCTGAAAGCACTCCTTTTCGGCTTTTTTAGGCAAACATAAGCATGTTGATGCTGAGTGTGTGTGTGTGTGCCGCAGGGGGTGGGGGGAGAATTTCTATTCAAAGTAATGCAATGCCAGGAAATCTACCTTATGCGTAAAATAATGCTGATATCCAAAACAGACTCCTAGTTGGTATGTCTTGGAGAACAGTTAAACGGGTTTTCATTAATAATAATCAGTGTGGAAGAAAATAGAATTTCAACATGTTAGATGACACACAATTTAATTCAACCAACAGAGCCTTCTCTGCAGACAAGGCATTACCTTCAAGAAACTTGCAAGTTAAGCAGAAGAGTATGATAGACATGTTAATAATTATGGTAACTGTGATACACTGATGCTTGTGTCCTTTCGACATCCAGGAGTTGAGAACCTGACTCCCAGGGGGATGGTAGTTGGAGGCGGGGCCTTGGGGAGGAGGTCAGGTCTTGCAGGTGGAGCCCCATGATGGGATTCGAGCCCTTCTAAAAAGACATAGGAGAGCTGGTTTTCCTCTCTGCCTCGTGAAGATACAGTGCGAAGACGGCCATCCGTAAATCAGGAAGCAAACCCTCACCAGACACCAGAACTGTGGGTGCCTTGACCTTGGACTTCCCAGCCTCCGGAGCTTCAAGACACGAAGCTAGTCGTGCTAGTCAAGGACCCTAGTCTTGTTGAAACAGGCCAAACTGACAACAACAGCAACCACGATCCAGCTGGGGAGGAAACAAGCACCCAAAACTGCTCCTTTCTTTGTGGTTCCTCCCACGTGTCTTCCTAGTCCCGTCGGGGCTTTGTCTCTGTCCGCTGCCACCCAAACTATTTATGCTCTTCTAACGGCCTAACTCTGGTCAACCCAACACACTGCCACAGGGCTACCCTCCTAAATTCCAGGCAGTTGGCCGTCCCTGCTCAGTCTTTCCGCAGATCTTAGTTCCCTGCAAAGCTGGAGGGATCTGGTTTTCAAAGTCCCCCAGGTTCTGCTGCAAACCACCTTGCCAACATTATCCCCTTTCAGTCCTCAAGTCCGGTCAAGTCCATGCATACTCACTGCCCCTGGACAGAGCTTCCCATGGAAAAACCAACAGCACCGACGATAACACTATTTAATATTTGGCATACGCTATGTCAAGATATTACCTACTTCGGTGGGTCCGTCTCATGGCTCGTCACAATTTCTAAGAGTAGGAATTGTGTACTCTTTGTCCTTATATCCTCAGTACTCGGCACAGGATGAGTACACAGTAGACCTTCAGTACATCCAGCTGAGTTTGACAAAGGCTTTCATTAAAGATACTAGGGCTTGTTAACAATCCTCCATTCTTAAGCCCATCCAAGATAACCTTGAATGGGTAGAGTCATATCAGCATCTCTTGGAGTGCCATAAAATTAGAGTCAAGAGTTAGATACCTATAGACTTGTCAAGTGGATATCTGGTGCCCCCCTTCCCCCAAGAGGATAACTGCCCGGCTCCTTTCAAAGTCAATGTCAAGTATCACACAACAATATCATAGCAGGGTAGCACCCTTTCAGTCTGCTTATATTTACTTCTTAGGTTGGGAGGGCATGGCCCTCTACAAAGGGCACCAAGCTGGGAATCATAGATGCTTGTTGGCTATAGAATTACCTGAAAGACCTTTGATCAACTGGGTGTGAGAAGCCTTCTGACAGCTCTGCTAGATTCCTCAGACTAATTAGCGGTTTTTCATCAGGGACTTCAACTCAAACGTGCCTTCTGGTTATCAGACTATTACTCTTATGTTGCCTCTTGATCTCCTTTTTTGGCTACTTTTTTCTCACTTGAAAAATGGCAAAGTAAGAGAGTTCATTTCCTCTGGTCTCGAAACCTAGTTTTTGGTTATTATTTAGGCTTGGAAGCAATAAATGAAAATAGCAGAATGTATGTAAGTTGCAAAATGCTTTTCTCACTTCTCTCCTCACCCCCCTTCCATTCACCACAGTGGTGGCTTCGCCATTCACTTCTGTTCAGGAAAATGATTGCAGTTAATTAAGTGTTAATCTGAGAACAACAACAGCACTGGCGACACGTGTAGGGAGGTCCCACCAGCAAACACCGCTCACCAAGAACAGCTGCATATAAATTTATTATTTATTGAAGAGCTGATGAGCCAGAGAAGACTTGAGCTGTGAATCTGTACTTTTTGCCTATAGTTGATTTCCATCTTGGCAAAATTAGAGAATCACTATCATGCCGGGTTCCTGGAATACAACGTAGTTGAATGATTCAAGGAGGAAGTACTCAGAATTCCTGGCTCTGAGTTGTGTTGTAGGGGTCCTCAAGGATTTTCAGTGTTTTAAATTTAGTATTTCAGATTTAGATTATTTTAGATTTCAGAGTTTTAGTATTCGGGGAGTTTTTTTTTAGAAGTCTTGCTTTGACGTATTTCTCAAATCGTTGGAGGCGAAAACCTCACTCACATGAGTATAATGAGCAGAGTCAGAGACTCAGCCTTCTCCTGCCACCCACTACTTCCGGTGCCTCGGCCTGTGTACTTTCCAAATTAAGAACTTACAAAATCTGCTAAAAAACCATCATGGCTGCCCTCTGCATTCCCACGCACTGCTTAATGCCTAAATCTGCATGCAGACATGTAAGCCCTCCAACAGGTGACTTAACAAGGAGGCTGAGTCTCCCTCCTCGTGTCCCATCACTCCCTTTATGTCCCAGTTAGTCCTGTCTCCAGTTCCACCAACTTGTTTTGATCACTTTTGACAATTGCTATAAGGCGAACAAGCAATTACTGATCACCTATAGTATCAGACGCTACACCAGACACATTCATACTTTGTCCACTTAACTCTGGCGACAATGCCACAAGGTATTTTTCAAATAAGGAATGAAATTACGAGGCTTGTGACATCAGAGTAAGGGCTGGGTTATCCGTGACACCAGAACTTTAAGTCTTCCCACTACGTATTGTCCCCTTGCTCTCGGTGTATGTTCCCTGCTGGGTTTCTCCCCTATAAATTCTACTCATGGAGAAGAGGAAAAAAATAAAAAATAAAAATAAATAAATTCTACTCATGCTCGGGACCCAGAACTAACTCTACCTGCTCCCAAAACCTTCTCCTTACTCTTCAGAGACATCCCCCTCCTTGGAATTCATAGCACTTACTCATACTTTAGTCCTCTTCACAGGACTGAATTCCTTACGTTGTTCATGCACGTGTGTAGTATTTCTCCAACTAGACCGAACGCTCCTTAAAGCAGGAGTCACGAGTCGCTCGTAGTGTTTACTCAGGCAATGCCCAGAGTAGATGCTGAATAATTATCTGTTCAGGAACACGACACTACTAGATGTGTCTAATACCATTCTTGTTGCAGTCTGTCTCCCGCAATTGAACTAATTCAGGAAAACATCTAGCTAGCTTAAGAGAAAGCAGACAGATGCTTAACAAACAAACGGAGTCTTTTGGAGAGGATAAAGGGAAAGAATCGGGTTTGGGATGTGGCTTAGAGGCTTATAATGTCTTTGATGATTATCAAAATGGATAAAAAGATAAAAGAGATCTTTGATGATGGTCCTAAAAGATAAAAAGCCGAAAGAGATTCATGATTATAATCAAATGCTAAATGGAGATCAGGACAAGAGCAATATGGCCAGACGGTTGGATAAGTCCTCCCAAGAAGGCGCCCATGATAAATGACTGTCTCCAAAAGCATCATTCTCACTTGCCTACAAACACAATAGTTAGCACCTGCTCTGTACATCAAAGGGCAGGCCGCAAAGTGGCATTAGAATCTGCTAGAAAAAGATCCCCAGTTCCACTGGCAAGAGAAGATAAATACCTACAGGGAAGAGCAAAAACACAGGATAAGTGTACCAGCTACTGAATAAATGAAGTACATGGAAGGTCCATGCCGGTGGAGCTCGGGGAGGGAGACACTCCGTGGGTGCCATGTCAGGAAGGGCGTATGGGGAAGATGGAACTAGAGTCGTACCTTAGAGTAGAAGCAGGACAACCCAGGGCATGAGCGATGGGAAGAAAATTCCAAGCGAATGAGTGGCGGAGACTCGCGTTCCTTGGGAAGGCCACGGGAACACATGAGGTGGCCACACATGAGGTGGCATAGAACATCCATGCTCAGCTGTTTGAATTGGAGCCCTGTGTGGTGGCTGCATGATTCCAATGCCTTTTACACCATTGCACTGAAGCAAAACAAAAGGAATGAATGAAACAAATTTAGGTTACCAGCTTGTGACAACTTACGGGTGGGAATCAGGTAATATGTGTGTTCAGTTTGGTGTTAGGGATTGTAGATGTAACAAAGACAGATTTAGGACAAGGCCCTTGCCTTCATAAAGCTAAATACCTACTTTGCGAGCAAGACGAACTCTCATGGAAATGTTTAAATGGACTTTAAAAACCTGTATAACCAGTGCTAAGTTATATTCTTCTGACTGTAGAACACGCGTATTTTAAAGATGAAAAATATTAGTACGGATGCAGGTGTTTAGTAGAGGTAGAGTTCCAGTAAATCCCTTGAGGGCAGCCCCATCAAAATGCAACTTCAGGTTGGGCTGGGTGGGCCCCGGTATCTACTTTCACAATCCAGTCTCCACCCGGCACTGAGAATCTCTTATGAGTGTTGCAGAAATGTTCAGTTTTAACCTGAAGACTTCATGAAGGAGAACAATTTCAAGTCCGGGCAAGAGCCATCCAACTTGGCAGCCTGCAAAGTGGGAGAAACCGATGACAGCATTCTCCTACCAGCTTCCGTTTCTGCTGAGATCTGCCCCGTGAGAGACGCCCAGCCAGTCTGCAGGATATTAAAAGCGATAGACAAGTCACCCTGTGAGGGGCGTTGCGGCTCCCAGAACTGAGTCAGTGTATTATTCACGAGGTATCTTCTAATTTTTTAGGGTTCTCAAACCCACGAAGCCAGCCGATGGCAGAAGCAGCTGTTTCGGGCTGCCACTTAGAAGTCCGTCTGAAATCGTACATGTGTCTTATTTTAACGGTTCCCAAAATGTTACAGCAACACCGAATTCAGCTCTTGAGTTTCCTCAAAACGCCTCCCACACAATTCTCTTCATTCTCCCTGCGATCTGTAGAAATCCGACAGCCCAGCCGACGTCTCCGCGATGAGTCAGGCTGTAGGATCAGGACGCATTGGGTTCCTTTCCCCTGGGCGCGCAGCGTCTCCCTGGTGGCGAGTGGACTTTCTCGGCTCCGGTGACCTCAGGAGAAGGAAAAAACGATGAGCTCTTCCGGTGACTGACGGGCGTGGGGAACCAGCCGGGGAAGCAACAGGAAATTCAGCCGCCGAGGAGGCAGGTGGCCTGTGGTGTGCGATGTTCTCTTCCTATATGACGAGAAGCACAGGAGTACTGCGTCTCCATGAAAGAAATGAATGAATAACGAATGAAGTCATAGTTCTCTATAAACTAAGTGCTGGGTTGAAATGGTGAAAGAGGCACCCGTAACGACAAAAGGTATCATTTCTGAAGAGGACAATGTGCCAGCCACTCTCTTAAGTACCTTTCCTCTATTACCTCATTTTGCCCTCACCAACCTCCGGAGGATGTGCTATTATTATCTTATCATCCTCATGGTACAGAGAAATAGAGAGATGCACTGCCTTGCTTGACCTGACCTGTAAGAGGCGAAGGTAGGATTCGAACCAACACACTCTCACACCATAACCCAAGCTCTTTAGCTCAATGCTCTACAGCCAGATTTAGAACCCATTTAGGACACATACAGAGAAAGGAAACTGCATATTCATTCATGGTCCCTGGAAGGCAGGGATTACAAAATGGCTTGCAATCAGGGGGCCAGCCAGTGGCGAGGCCCAGGATTGGGGCTCAGTGTGGGGGCCCAGAATTCACACAGGAGGACAAAGGAGGGGTTAGGTAAAGCTTCCTGGAGAAGGTAGTGTTCAAATGAACTTTGAGGCCAAAGTGTAAATTAGAATTGGAGAAGCAGCATATGGTAGACTGATGGTAAAAACGCCCACTATTCTTCATTCTTCCTCGTATCCTTGCCCCTTGCCACTGCCTTTGCAGCTCTTCTCATGAAAACTTGTCTGTTTCTCCATACCTTGAATCCTATAACTTGCTTTAGCCAATAGTGTGTGGTGGACATGATGCGTCAGTTCCCAGCCTTAGCCTCAAGGGCCTCTCATGTTTCTCTCTCTCTCTCTCTCTCTCTCTCTCTCTCGAACTGTGCCACCAACACAGCCTGTGAAAAGCCTGGGCTATCCCCCTAGATGCTGACCTACTACATGCTCCAGTCACCCTTGTCACCCCAGCCACCAGCCCGCAAGCCATCAGACAGAAGAGTGAACGCATAGAGACCAGCCAGCTCCCAGCCAACCACCAGTTGACTACACAGACCTGAGTGAGCTCAGTCAAGGTCAGCAAAGTCTGGCCCTGGGGAGCAGAGCTGCCCAGCTGACCTCTAGCCTCATGAGGACAAGTCAAAGTTCATTGCCATATGTTACTGAGGTTTAGTGGTTGTTACACAGCAGTATTATTATAGAATATAATAGAATATTATATATATTACGCATATATAATAGAAGTAGGTAGGTCCTCTTTCGTAAGACTAAAGCCAGTGTGGTACAAAATGTACTGTAATCCTTCCACACAAGAATATAGGATTCTTCCATTGGTCCAGGACTGGGTTTCTCAACCTGGACACTATTGACAGTTTGGGCCCAATCATTCTGGTCGGGGACTGGCTGTTCTGGGCCTCAGAGGATGTTGAGCAGCGTGCGTGGTCTCTACCCACTAGATGCCAGTAGTAATCCCAATTGTGACGACGGAAATGTTTCTAGATTGCCAAATGTCCTCTAGGGGGCAAAATCACCTCCAGTTAAGAAACACTGGTCCAGAAACAGATGCAAAGAAGTTCAGTTACCCAAGACCCAAAGTCCCCCTGCAACCCAGCAGTCTTCTCTCTAAGACAGTTGCAGTGGTAAACCCGGCTCAGAGCCCCTGGGCACACAAGGGCCCTCCCTGGGAAGGTGTGGTCTTGGACAGGCCCGAGCCAGGCCGGGCTCAGCAGGGAGGCTTCTGAGAGCTGCTCCAGTGCAGGGTAAGCTTGCTCTGGGCGCTCCTGCTGGCTCAGCACGCTGAGTGTTATCCATACAATGACGTTCAAAAGAAAAGAGAAACAAAAACACCGGTCAAGAGGCAGGAATCGCAAGCCATCTTGTAGATCAGATCACTTGTATCCAAAACTTTCTTCCAGTTTCCCTCTGACTTAAACTTTTCTCCTAGCGTATTATTTTTTTTTCCCTAGCCTCTTATGAAAAAGAGTAATTTATCATCACATTCCCATGCATATCTGGATATTCAGCCTGAGGATTCCAGTGGTGACTCTCCTCTATCAGCAGGGCTAAGAAAGATGGTTAGTGTTTCTCCTATTCCGGAGCTGAAGTTTAAATCAACATCTCTGACCATCATTGTGCTTCCCAGGAACTAATTCCATCTCATGAGAAAATGCCAGATCCAGGTCTTGGAAGAACTTGTATTTTTTTTTTTTTTTTTTTTTTAAGATTTATTTATCTATTTGTCAGAGGGAGAGAGAGCAGGAACAGGGTAAGCAGCAGGCAAAGGGAGAAGCAGGCTCCCTGCTGAGCAAGGAGCCCGAGGCGGAACTCGATCCCAGGACCCTGGGGTCATGACCCGAGCCAAAGGCAGACGCTTCACTGACTGAGCCACCAGGACTGAGCCACCAGGGACTGAGCCACCCAGGCGTCCCGAATTTGTCTTTTCTTAACAGCACAGCTTAATCAGTTCATTTGCTGGTTCCAGAAGATGGAAGGCAGAGGAAGAAGAAGGCTGAGTATTTGCTAATTTCTTATTCACCACTGACCCACATATTTCATTTGATAAACATATTTGAGACGTGTCCTTTGGGGCCTCCAGCAGATAGCTGATCTTCCCCAGGCTTCCATTTTTCCTCTAAAAATACAAAATCACCTCTTACTTTTCCTGCCGTACAGGGAAAACTGACAGATTCAGCACAAAATCCATGAAAAACAAAGAGAACATCCATTAAGAAAAAGAAGGACAAATCCAAGTTGAAGCTATCCGGAATTCTAAATCTGAGCGTCTCCCAGGCACCTCTGTTTTGCTGATTTATTTACTTTCCCAGTGGAACCGTGCCCAGTCATACAGTTTAGGAGTTGTTTCAGAAAAAAAAAAAAGGTGAAGTCATCAATTCTTGGCGTCTCATTGTTGGAAGCGAGCTATTATGGAGATGAGCTATTCATTCCCTCTCTCTGTAATTCAGTTGTTTTTTTTCCTGGAGGGCTTGGTGGTGATGGTCCAGCTTGTGAACCCATAAGTATATGGGGGTAGAGACGCGGGAAGAGGGTTTGAGAGTTCAGGTGAGGGTTTCCCCTAAGGTTGTTTCTGGGAATTCGCTTCAAATCTAGATCTTAGATATGACAGATTAACCATAGATTTCAACAAGTATGACTCTTTGGGCAGAATAGGAAATGCAAATATGGTCTCCACTAGCGAATGGCAAAGGATGCTCCAGGAGTCACCATCAGAGGCAGCCGAGCGCTATCTGCAAGGCTCAGGGGACCAGCTCAAGGCGCCCTGACCATCGGGGTCCATCCAGCATCAGCCGGCAATGTTCAAGAGCACGTGATACCCAGCTGGGCCCACATCCACACAGAAGGCTATTAAACTGGATATTAAACTGGAAAAGAAAAGGTAAAGCAAGCCAAAAGCCTGCTTCCTTGCCTCTGCAAACCTACGAGTACATGGAGAAGAGAAATGACAATCTCCATCGCTTATCATGTCTTGCAGAAATCAGTGCCTTCTCATAAATCATCTCGGTTGAACCTCAAAGCTCTATAACATACCTGGGAGAGAGATCATAGCCCAGATTTTTAAATGGGGAAACTAAGAATATTGGAGGCCTGTCCCTTGATCTCAGGGCAAACACGCAGAGGAATTAGAGGTGGAAGCCTGTTTTTCTGACCGCAGACCTCGAGTTCTTCATTCCCCTTTTGCTTCTCCCAGAAGAGGTGGAGCATTCAAAAACATGGCCCCAGGGGGAGGTTTCATTGACCCCAAACCCGTGTAGCAACACACCCTCTCCCCTCCCTCTAATCCCCAAACCAGCCCCAGGGAATTTAGCACTAGGGCAGCAATCATCTCAGAAACTGAATACAAACAGGTTTTTGTTCCTTTCCTGTGATGTCTTGGGTCTTCTTAGACTGCTTTGTTTCTCCCGGGACTGATGAAGGTCCGGTAAATAATAGTGACAACAGTTAACAAATCCTGAGGGATGAAATGTGGTAAATGATACTAATAACAGTTCACGGATCCTAACTAAAAGGTGCCAGGAGATAGGTTTGCTGGCTATGGTTGGGGGTCGGGTCTGTGGAGGGTGCCCAGCCCAGGACATGAGTGGGAGCTGAGGTCAGCCTGTGGCGCCCCTCACCAGTCTTCCGCCCTCACACAGGGCTGTGTTCACCCGTGGGAGGGGCACCTGCTTTCATTCCTCACCTTGATGGGCTGTGTTCCTGAAAGGTAGTGTCCGCCAAGATGGTGGCCCTTTTCCTGATTCACACCGAGGTGCCCCATGGGCTAGTAGCGAGTCGGTACTAGAGCTATGTTCTCACACTTGCCAGAACGCTGTGGGATAGATAACATTATCAGCATCATTTTATAGGTGAGGCACACAAAACTTTAAAGAGATGAAATTATTTGACCGAGCTAGTAAATAGAAGAACTCCTCTGTCATATACCGTGGGGGTCACCGTGCTCTCACGCCGCCTTCCTAGGGAAGCTAAGTCGACCTCTCCCCTGTGGCACGTTGAGATATTCCCACACAGGCAAGGTGCCGTGGTGAGTAAGCTTCAGAAATTTAATTCAAGGAAGCAACCACAAGATAATCATCCGAAAAACTGTTTCAATCCCCTGTGCTTACAAATCTGAGCCAAGATCTGCAGGCAACAAGTTTTCACAGGTGATAGGAGTTCACACTTTATCATTCCTATTTCCGAAGAAAACCAGGGAAACGGAACTAGTGCTATTTTTCAATGCCATGAGGAGTTGGGGCTAAGATTTTATTGAAAAAATAAAAAGGACCTGGAGAAACAGAACAAAGTCTGGCTTCCTGATCCTGCAGCATTGATATGGCCAGAAACGCCCAGCCCTGCCACCCCTGGGAAGGACTTAATCAGTGGCAGCCATTACAAACGAGTGAGTGGTAAAGACAGGAAGTGGACGGAACCAAAAAGGAAATTGGGATTTAAGGCTGACGGCAGCTACTTTCAAGCAGAAGTCCTGTTAAGCACAGAGAGGAACAAGCAATAAGAGGAGGAAACAGGGAAAGGCAGACTGGTAGAGAAGCTGCAAGGTGGGACTCATGAGGTGAATGAGGTCTGTGTTTTGTTTTGCTTTGTTTTGTTACCAGCAACATAACTAGGGGAACATCTCGCAATATCTGTTGTTCTTTCATCCAGTTTGTGATCTCATCTTAATGGCATAGGTGGTCTTGCTGGACGCCCAACCAACAGCAATCTGCCTGGTTTGCACAAAGCCCTTGTTAAATAGTTGTTGAATAGGGGCGCCTGGGTGGTTCAGTCACTTAAGCATCCAACTCTTGATTTTGGCTCAGGTCATGATCACAGGGGACTGGGATCTAGCCCTGCGTCGAGCCCTGGATTGGCTCCATGGACGGGGAGGAGTCTGCTTGAGATTCTCTCCTTTTGTCCCTCCTCCCAATTGTGATCTCTCTCTAAAATAAATACATTTTTTTAAAAAATTGTTGAACGAATGAAAAGCAAATTATTTAATGGACCTAATGATCCCATCAGAACACTTGGGCTTTATGAAAAAAGGGAGAAACTGATGTTAATACCCAATTTCTTCCCTCTATGTCCTAGTTTCTTACATCAAAATATGTTAAATATTCTTCCTGGCAAAGGCATTTGGAAAAAAAAAAAAAGGCAGAAATGTCCAGATGGATCTGACATGGGTGACAATCCCCAGAAGTGAAAAAGCTCAAAGATTGATGAATAAGCCTCCTCCCTCCAGACTGAGCCGGGGAGTCTCATCCAACATTTTTCCATTTGATTATTTACAGCCAAAAAGATGCAGCTGACTATACGGTCTTCCAGCCTCCCGCCTCCTCTTGGCCAGCTCAAGTGGCTGCCTTGAGCCAGGGCAGGCCGCCGTGGCCGGGGCTGCTCATGGCCACCAGGAGTGGAACGCCTCCCTACTCATGACCTTATCTGCTTTCTTCCTTTCTATGTCTTCTCTCCAGCCCCTTCCCCTCTTCTATCCCGCTCTTTCCTCTTTCCCCATTCCTTTCTTTTCCTCTCCTTTCTCATCCTTCTTTTCCTGTGCTCAGGGACTGTTTTTTTTTTTTTTTAAGATTTTATTTATTTATTCAACAGAGAGAGAGATCACAAGTAGGCAGAGAGAGAGGGAGAAGCAGGCTCCCTGCTGAGCAGAGAGCCCTATACGGGGCTCGATCCCAGGACCCTGAGATCATGACCTGAGCCGAAGGCAGAGGCTTTAACCCACTGGGCCACCCAGGCGCCCCTCACGGACTGTTATTCAACATCAGTGTTACTCAGGGCTAAAGAACATGCTGCTTTTTCATTAAAAGGTGACCTTGTCACCCCAGGTCCCTGAAGACTCCAACTGTAGGTCCACACTCAAGATCTTACATGACTAATCCATTTAAGTTCCACAGCAGTGAGAATTAGAAATCTTTACATGAATTTATCCTTCTCCTGATCTATCCCAAGTCATCTCGTCTTCGCCCACCTTATCCTAGATGACCCCAATCTCTCTCTCCCAAGACTTATTATAGACTGGTGTCACAGAGTGCATCAGCTGTCACCCTGTGGCATCTGTATAGAAGGATTTTGGTGACATCTGCTTCCAAGTCCATCTCTAGAGCGTGTACCCTGCTTTTCCCTGGACTGTAGCTACTAGTGACTTCTTCCACAACTTGACCGATAGAAATGTAGCTTATTAAAGCGCCTTCGATGGCTTCCCATTTTCCAGAAGATAAAGTTCCGACGTTCTGTCACTTCAAACCCTCAACTACCTGGCCCCAATCCACTTGACCAGTGAATTGCCCAGATGAACACACCTGTACATTCATTGCATTTCCCTGCCTCCTTGCCTTGTCTTGCTTTTCCCTTTCCTGCCTCCAGCCACCCAGCTTGGGGACCCTCTTTCAAGGCCCTCCTTAAACACTCCTCCCTAGGCATCTGGCCGTGAAACGTGAAATAATCCCATTTCCCTCTACTTTCCTCGAGCTCCGCTGCGGTGCTTACTGCTCCCTGCCCCGTGTTACAGAGAATAGCCGTTCACGTCGGGCACATGCCGTGAGCTCAGGGCGCCTCCAGAGAGCTCACAGAAATGATCCTTACTCCTCACCACGTACCCATTTTACAGATGAAGTAACAGGGATCCCACCCAAGGTCACAAAGCTGGTTAGTGACGGGGCTGGGATCTCAAACCAGGCGTGTTGGACTCCAGCTCTCTTTCCATTCCATCGGGCTCTCACAGGAGAGATGCAGGCCAGACGCTCTTATTCACGTCCATCCTTTCAGAGCACGAGGTCCTGCAGGGCTTACAGAAGAACCAAAGCAGCAGGTAGCAATCACTTGTTTTCATCAATATCTACACATCTCATCTATGAGAGTATAGACTTTTTGATATGTACGTGTCCCACAATTCCTTTTTTGTTATGTAAATAAGCTTTTTTTCCTTAAAGAAATGGTCTTCAGTTATGTAGACACGCCTCCTGCTTTTCAAAGGTTGCTTTTCTTGAGACCATCTAACTTTTTAAAAAATACATAAGCTCAGGGTCGCCTGGCTGGCTCAGTTGGTGAAGCATGTGACTCTTTTTTATTTTCTTTTTTAAAGATTTTATTTATTTATTTGAGAGAGAGAAAGCATGAGTTGGGGGAGGGGCAGAAGGAGAGCAAGAACCAGACTCCCTGCTAAGTGCAGAGCCCGATGGAGGGCTCAATGCGGGGCTCGATCCCAGGGCCCTGAGATCATGACCTGAACCGAAGTCAGATGCTTAACCAATCGAGCCACCCAGGTGCCCCAGCACCTGACTCTTGATCTCAGGGTTGCAAGTTTGAGCCCCATGTTGGATGCAAAGATTACATACATACATACATAAATAACTTAAATAAATGAACTTAAAAAAATATGTGAGCTCAGTCCTAGAGAGAATATGCCATCTGTCTAGAGGCACACAACAAAATCGTGGCAGGGCCAGAATCAGAAGGCAGGTCTTGGAGCCTGGCTGGGTGATTTGCCCCTTGCCCACCCACACTGGAGGTATAGTTATTTTACGCGTATCCCCTGAGCTAGTTGTCAACATTTAATTCTGGACTGTTTCCAGGCTGGAGTGTTCAAGTCCAGGTCAGCAGAAGCCTGTGAGTTGGAGTGAGAAATTTCAAATCTGACACTTGCCAGTTCCCATTGAGCTCCGGGTGGGAAATGTCCCGGGCTTCGTCCATGTCTAATGTCGCAGCCAGTGTAGCGGAAGAGATCACCTCCAGGTAAAGGCATTCAGAACAAGGGCTTGTCATTTTAGTGCCAT
This sequence comes from Potos flavus, assembly GCA_028534135.1. Classification (NCBI taxonomy): domain Eukaryota; kingdom Metazoa; phylum Chordata; class Mammalia; order Carnivora; family Procyonidae; genus Potos; species Potos flavus. The sequence goes on along the minus strand of CM052884.1, from coordinate 16,018,738 downwards.
TCAACAGAGACAGATCATGGGTCACTCTGCTTCCCAGGGGGTGGGCTTGGGATAAAGGACAAAAGCCAGTTTTCCCTGCCCCTCTGCCCTCTGCACCCCAGGGCGGTCAGACGAATCCCCACGATGACAAAGCCCTTGACAGATCATCCTGGGGCTCAGCCCCCAAGAACTCTAAACCCACAATTCTAGCCTAGCTGTGTAACCTGGAACCACTCACCAGCCTCTCGTGTCTCCCTTTCCTCACCCATAAAAGGGAATAAAGACACTACATCACAGCTCGACTTTGGAGAACTAAACAAGATCATCATGAAAGCACTTTGTAAACTATAGAAGACCACAGAAGCATAAACTGCCAATTTTTCAGGCTATATGAGGCTAATGCCTGCTTTCCTGCAGGACACAAAATGCTGGGGAGGTGGGGTGTTCGGTATCTAGAAACAGAATAGCCTGCTTTGTAGATGTCTGTTTAGATATGTCTCAGAGCACCCAGGAAACTTGTCATTCTTAGAGTGACCTGCTTTGTTTCATCCTCACAAGGAACAGAATGGGAGGAAATTGTCAGTCGTTCATTTATTCATTCCTTCAAGGAACATTTATTAACCACTGAAATGTAACAGGCATTACGCTGAGCTAAGTGGTAGGAATAGAGAAATTAATATCAAGTTCTATGTATAAATATTTAGAAAAAAGTCTGGAAGGATATCTAAAAGGTAGGTTCCTCCTTCCCTCCCTTCTTTCCTTCCTCCCCCTCCTTCTTTCCTCCCTTCCTTCTTCCCTCACTTCTTTCCTCCCTTCCTTCCTTCCTTCCTTCCTTCCTTCCTTCCTTCCTTCCTTCCTTCCAACTTTCTTCCTAAGTAAAAGTAATTTCACAGAACTCTAAGTCCTGGGTCAGAGTAACTCAAACGTGGTCAGTCGTGGCTCCGTGGTCGGTCGCCCTCAGGCAGCTCCTGTAGCAGAGCCAAGCCAAACACAAAATCATGACCCTGACCCCAGAAACAACCCCGCTCTGTCTTCCTAGGGGACCCCTTTTATCTCTGAGGAAACTTTTCCAAATAGGTTGAAGAATTCCCTTTTCTTTTTTTTTTTTTTTAAGATTTTATTTATTTATTTGACAGAGAGAGATCACAAGTAGGCAGAGAGGCAGGCAGAGGGAGAGGGGGAGGCGAGGCTCCCCGCTGAGCAGAGAGCCCGATGCGGGGCTTGATCCCAGGACCCCGAGATCATGACCTGAGCTGAAGGCAGAGGCTTTAACCCACTGAGCCACCCAGGCGCCCTCCTTCATTTCTTTTTTGTCTGAATTAGGTCATATGTCCATCCTAAGTCACTGATAAAGAGAACGGTCTCACTGGTTCAGACCAGCGGTTCTCAAAGTGTGCTCCAGGGACCCTGAGGGATCTCAGCCCCTGCCAGGTCTGTGAGGTCCAAACTATGCTCGTGATGATGCTAAGATTCTTCTGTGCCATTTTTATTCTCACTCTCTCACATGTGTACAGAGAGTACAAAAAGTTTACAGATATGAAACTACCACTTTTTTGAGCTTGGGTGTAGTACCAAATCAGAATATTAACAATTATCTAAAAAGGGAATTAAAACACTGTCTTCATATATTATTTAACCAAATAACATGTCACAACAGACTGAATGCAAAAGCAGATATGAAAGTCCAGCTGTCTATTAATCCAAACAATATGAAGATTTGCAAAAATGTAAAACAATGGGGGCACCTGGCTGGCCCGGTTGGTAGAGCACAGGACTCTTAATCTCAGGGCCGTGAGTTCAAGCCCCACGTTGGGTGTGGAGTCTACTTAAAGTTTGTTTGTTTGTTTGTTT
>CM052884.1:15954974-16016408 GCA_028534135.1 Potos flavus | reverse complement strand
TGCCTGCCCCTCCCCCTGCTTGTGCTTGATCTCTCTCTCTCTATGTCAAATAAATAAATAAAATCTTTAAAAAAAAAAAAAGAACGTGCAGATATGATCAAAAGTAAACTACTTACAGCTTATAGAATATTAATGTTCTATATTAATAAATCTATTAAGATAGATTTATTATAATATAATATATTCAAATAGGTTTATTATAATATAATCTATGTTAATATTCTAATCTCCCATCTGGGAGGGCTTCTACGAGAAAATGCTTTTCTCGTATGGAGGAAGATAAGGGCAGTAGTTTGGCAGGAAATGGGAAGGTGAAGCCTTGGCAAGGTATCTGTCCAACGCCCCACCCCCGCCCCACCCCTGTGCCAGGGATGCTGGGTGCTGTAAGACAGAGTTCCGGGGGGGAAGGGGGGGCGTAGCCTGAGGTTACAGAGAGCAGAGTCCCGGACCACCTCCCCTTGGGCCACTGGTGTCCCCACAGGTACCTCCAGCTGAGGCAGTGCCCCCCATCACCCCATTGTCTGAGAGTGTGTGAGTGGTCTTAAGAAAGAAGACAAGTGAAAAATGGGGTCCTGGATCTTGCCTGAGGACAACAAAATCTACCCAGGGAGCTGAGATTTAGTTGCAAAAAAGTGAGAGAAAGCTCACAGGCTATATAGTTTGGTTCAGATTGTATAGATGGTTCCAGACTCACCATGGTCCCACTTAGGACTTTTCCACTCCACAATGAGGATTGCCAAAGCAATCCTCATTCAGTAGAAACTGTACTTGGCATTTTGAATTTTGCTCTTCTCCCAGGCTGGCAATGTGTGTCTGATACTCTGTTTGTGGTGCTGGGCAGCGGGAGGGGGGCAGCCCTTAGTTACCTGAGATCAGGAGGGTCAACTATTGATACCCCAACGACACTCTGTACCCATACGACCATGCTGTTTCTCACTTCCAGGACAGCGTTCAATCAGTTCCATGAGATATGCAACGCTTTGTTATAAATTAGGCTTTGTGTGAGATGGTTTTGCCCACCCGTAGGCTAATGTAGGTGTTCTGAGCATGTCTAGTGTGGGCCAGGATGTTGGGTAGGTCAAGTGTATTAAATGCATTTCCGATATTTTCAACTTACAGTGGGGCATAACCCCATCCGAAGTTGGGGACCATCTGTATATGCAATGGCATGGACTGGGTGCATTATAACCAATGCCTGAATGCTCTCCCAGAATGGTTTCCCAAAGCGAATGAGTGTGAACAGACTTCTTATTTCTTGGTCCTGCTCAACATTGTTCAGAAATCCCAGCCACCATGAGGTCCAAACCCACTTTCTACAAAGTTTTTTCCCCCTCTTCTGTTTTTACCTCCCTCTCTACTCAGCACTCCCTCCCAGTCTGTCTCCCCTTCCTGCCGTCTTTCCCACCCCCTCCTTCCTCCTTCTTTTCTGGTCATTTCTCTCTTCCTATCTTCCTGTTTTGTTTTCCTTCTTTCATGATAACAATGAAATATGAAATTTTCCGTTTGCAACAGGAGATCACCACTAAATGAAAGCACAATGCTCCCTGGCTTGAGAAACAACTTTAATAATCTCTAATCTCTAGCTGCTTTCAATCCTTTTTTATATGGGCGTAATTTTACATAGTTGCTATCATAAAGTCCATCAAAGCCATGCTTGCTGAGGGCAGAAATTAGAGATGTATGTGAGCTCTTCTGAGCTTTAGTAGCCCACTGTTCACTAACCCAGAGTCAGAGCTGCAATAAACCGTCAGACAAGTTCATTGCAATCGGATGTCGGTGAGCTCTAAAAAGGAAACAATAAAGCAAAAAAAATCATCCACGTTCCAGTAACAATGCCACAGGGTAGGAGTGCTCTCAGGAGTCCCTTATCCTCCCCACACCGAGCCAACCTGGCAAATTCAGAGTCCCCATAGCTGGATAAAGACCCTCAGTCTCTCCTCCCCCCTCATCCAATAACATGCTAGAAAATGAGCCTGTTTATTTCAAGGTACTGGCTGCCTTATATATCTATAAGCGATCATTTTGTGTAAATGCCAATTTGGGAATCTGGGATCAGCTGCTTGCAAAATCATTTAGCTCAACTTCAATATTCTTTTTTTTTTTTTTTAAGATTTTATTTATTTATTTGACAGAGAGAAAGAGATCACAAGTAGGTAGAGAGCCAGGCAGAGGGAGAGGGGGAAGCAGGCTCCCTGCTGAGCAGAGAGCCCGATGCGGGGCTCGATCCCAGGACCTGAGATCATGACCTGAGCCGAAGGCAGAGGCTTTAACCCACTGAGCCACCCAGGCGCCCCTGGGCCTGGGGATTTTCTTATTGAATCTTCATAATAACTCTGTGGTATAGGTAATGTAATTATCCCATTGTACAGAGGAGGGAACTGAGGCTCAGTCTCATCTCAGATTTATGCACGTGGTTAATGGCATAATCAGATCCCGGATCCTGAGTACCCCCTCGTCAGTTTAGAGTTTGTATTTCAAACCCTCACATCATGCTGCTTCCTCAGACTTTGTTGGGGGGGTGGGGCTATGTCCTCTGGGAAACCTCTCTGACAACCAAGAGACGTGGGAACCTCCTCTTGTCTCCTCCTCGAGCATCCCAAACAAGCTTCAGTAGAGCCCTCATCCTTACACTTACCTCTCATCTCTCCCCTGGACTGTGAGCTCTTCAAGTACAGAAAATATGCCATTTGAATGTTTGTAACCCCGACCCCAGCTCAAGCTTCTTTCTCAGTAGATGTTGTAGGCTCACTGGATGGTCCATGAGCCACATCCCTTGGGACCATGCGGGGTCATACCATGAAGTGTGCATTCTGACTGGCGCCCATTTGTATTCTCAACCAATATCCAAAACCCATCTTTTTTTCAGTCATTCCTTCTTTCCTCCTCTTCGCCAGACCTTGGCACTCTTTTTCCTAATTGCAACCTCTACACAGGTACCCTTTCCCCCTTTGGCCAACATATAAAATGTATGTATTTTCCACGTTGGTTTAAGGTGTTTCTCTTGGAGACTGTGAGCTCTTTTCTTTCTTATTCCTATTTGTTTGTTAGAAACTATACAGTCAAACAGAAGGGATTTGGTAGTAAATCTTGGCAGAGGACCTGGAACCTAGTAGGTGCTTAGTAAGTGAACAGACATAATTCTCCTGAAACTTCTTTCTTTCTTTCTTTCTCTCTTTCTCTCTTTCTCTCTCCCCCCCTCCCTCCCTCCCTCCCTCCCTTCCTTCCTTCCTATTTATTTATTTTAGAGAGAGAGCACGCAAGCAGGGGGAGGGGCAGAGGGAGAGGGAGAAAGAATCCTCAAGCAGAATCCCCATTCAACGTGGAATTCGACGTGGAGCTTGATCCCAGGACCCAGAGATCATGACCCGAGCCAAAATCTCGAGAGTTGACATTTCACCAACTGAGCCACCCAGACACCCCTGGAACATCTTTCAACCTAACACCACACGCAATCCAACATTCTGTCAGGATTTGTGCACTCATTCATTCATTCATTCAGTAAATAAACGGCTATCACATTCAAAGTCTCATGTTACAGGCTGAGAATGCAAAGATGAAACAGAGAGGAGCTTAGCCTTCAGGAAACATAGGTCCACAAGGAGAAACAAGGAATGTTCTACCAAAAAGAAATAAGAGAACGTGCTCCGACCATTTCTAGCTGAACAGATAGAGATGATTTCATGGAGAAAAAGGACTTTGCACAGGCCTTGAGAATCAGTAATACTTAGAAATTTGGCAAAGAAGGAGACAGAGGGCATTCCAGATGGAGCAAAGAATTTGAGCAAGAGCAGAAAAGTGGGAAAGCCTGCGGCATGTACCTGGAACGGAGCTAAGTTCATTTGCTGGGGCACGGAGTGGAGGAAGAGGACAAGGAACAGAGATGGAAACGTTTGTGGATGCTGGATGAAAAATCAATCCTAAGGACACCAAGCCCTTGGAAGAGTTCCCTTACTTTCCAAATCTCATCGGTGCCATCTCAGTACCAACCAGTGAAGGTCTCATGGGACCTTTGACCCCATGGTGTTGGCTGCTCTCTGCTGTCTAACGTAGTCCCCTCCTAGCAGATACTTCTCCCTTTTAACAGATTTTCACTTTTGGAAATATCACCCACATCATAATCATATTTATAAATGAACTTGGCACATGTAAGAATCTCAATAGTCGACACATTATTAGGAGATCCCATAGCACACTGGGAAGACACTGCCCCCAGGGCCTCCCTCCCACCCCAATCCTTCTCCACCACCCACCTCGTTATAAGACCCATCCCAGTTTCAATTACCATTGAAATGGTCACTTCCCTGGGGCCTGTTGTGCAGGGCACAGTGCTCACTGCTCTGCATAAGTCACACTCTCTGCGAGCTTGAGTAGAGGGTTTTGCCTCCCTAGACCTCAGGTCCCTCCTCTGTAGGATAGTGGTGGAGAGGGGGACGGTTGCTATCACTTGCCAGAATATCGGGGGGATTGACAAGGTCATATATATAAAAGACTTAATACATTTTCTGGTCTATATAGGTGCTCAATAAATGGTATCTAAGTATATACTGTGGAAGTTTAAAAGGTGTATGTATTTATTGTATGTATGTATTTACATATATATTTATATCCACATACAGACATATAGAGACACAGGGATTTTTCACAGTATCTGAAGAGATAGGGAGGGCAATTTCCTAACGAAATGAATCCCATAGGACAGTTGAGGCATTTGTTCAAGGTCAAAAATAAATCCATGGGGGAGCGTCTGGCTGGCTCAGCCGGTAGAACACGCAATTCTTGATCTTGGGATCATGAGTTCAAGCCTCACCTTTGGCATAGAGATTACTTTTTAAAAATATAATTAAAAATAAATTGATGGCTTGGGTTAGAGCCCAAGGCTCCCTTTTCCTCAGTCCAGATTCTTTCCAGCACAGGGGAAGGCCCAAGTACATTTCAAGAGCACCTGTGTATAACTACAAATGAGAATCAGGAAACGAGCTGAAAACATCTATGATCGAGAAGGTTGGGGAAGGAAACTGCCAACTCTCCCTCAGGCTGCTACTTCTTGATGAAGTATGTCCCGTTGTTAACACTCCGACCTAGAGGCCACTTCATAAGCTATCAATCATATTCTTCTTCTCTCTTTTGGGCTTTCTTTAAATTCATCCTAAATTTCCTTCAGAGAGGGGAGCCCCAAATTGAGTTTGCTCTTTCCAATAAAGGACTGACCCAGCCAGGTCAGAGCCTCTGAGTCTTGCGATCTTTGTGCTCCGGCACCCACACGTCCTGGGCTCTCCTCAGGTATCCTCCGGGCGCCCTGAAGAACATCATGAATCCAGTTTTAAGGGCCAAGGTCCGCAGGTCCAGTCACACAGGAATGGGCTGGAGGACGCAGCGGGCAACGAGGACAGAGGATGGGCCAGCAGGCGGCCAAGGAGGAAATGGGGCAACGGGCTAATGCCCAGGAGCAGCCAGAGAGGCGCCGAGGCCCACACCGAAGGTGTGTCTGAAAGGCAGCAAGAGCGAGGAGCCCATGATCAAGGCCAATGATACTGCTTAACCGACATGGCTCCAGCTGGCTTCCTTCTTCAGATTCTAACGTTTTGACCAAGAAGAGTGTAAACGGAAAGCCGAGACTTGGATGTCTCAGAGCGCGGAGGCAAATAAACCCAGAAAACACAGGGGGCCAGAAATCCTGGGCTAGCAGAGGTGAAGGTGCGTGCAGCCCCGGGAATGGGGAGGGGCCAGGCCGGCAGGGGGGCGTGGTTTCTCTGCAGCAGGCAGCTGATGGACAGCTTCCCCCCCACCCTCCGCGGGCTCCTGTCCCCCTCCCCCACAGCACTGGGGTGCAAGAAACCGGCAAGAAGAACCCCAAACTCCATATCCAGGAGCTAACAAGATTCAAGCTGGAGCAGATCAGCTCACCGACTTAAGGGAGTTTTTCTTGAACTTTTCATCTTGGACCGTTTTTGCTTTGCTTTGCTAGACTTTTAGCAGAGAGGAAGATTTGAGAGAAAGTGACGAGCAAAGTTACCTGGAAACCCTGTATCCAGTTTTGCTCTCCGATGCTGCGATGTGAACCCCAGATTCTCAAGAGGCCTTGAAAAAAACAAAACAAAACAGGGAGTCAAACGACCCTGGTGTTTTCTCCGGTTCGTACCCACCAGAGAAGGAGGTAGCAAGGAGGCCCCTCAGCCCCACAAGCCCCTCCTCCGCCTCGGCCTCCAGGGCGAGAAAAAGTCAGAGACCCAAATTAAAGTGTTATCTTGCTGGCAAAAGGAGTGTGAAGTAATGCTGTCGCCTTTTCTAGCAATCCCAGTGAACTCATATGTTTTCATTGGGAGGTGTTAAATATCGCCAGCCAGAGGTCATTCTATGGGTATTTAGGTTAAACGCTAGAATTTCTTTTATCCCTTTAGAATTTGAGCCCAATTCCAAGGATGTTACATTGAGATCATAAAATTGGCATAGCAAACTTTCTGGAAACTTTACATAGAGTCATCACTAATATTGTTTAAAAAAAAAAAAAAACCCACAAAATCGTCTGATCGCAGAGAGAGCTGCATTAACTCTTTCTGTCCCCCTGAAATAATCCCTGTGTGACACTTCCACGGAACATCAGTAATGTGCAGTGGCCTTTGTCTCCCACTTCTTTACACCCCACTCGCGGTTCAGTGGAGGCTGCATCCCTGACTGGGGGCGGGCTGGCTGCCTTGCCTGGTCCCTCCCCAGAGAATTATTATTAGCTCAGAAGTTTGTTTTAAGAGAGAGGGAAAGCCATCACTTTTGAGCTTTCTTACCCAGGCAGGTCTCCACAGGCCATTTGGAAGCCCTCAGCCTGGCACTAAAAGATGATTTTCAAAGAAGCCAAACTGGAAGAACCAGAGGAGGTGGGCGGTTGCGGGGCGAGGGGGGGTTTAGGGGGGGAGGGGAAATGAGAAGATGTTGGTCAAAGGGTGCAAACTCCCAGCTATAAGCTCGGGAAGATCTAGAAATCTGCCGCAAGGCATGGCGTCTGTAATTAATAACAGAGCGTTATGTACTTGAAAGTTGCTTAGAGAATAAATCTTAAATGTTACCACCACACACACGTACATGCACCATAATTTCTGAGGAGACAGAGGTGTTAACTCACCTTACTGTGGCAATCATTTTGCAATATATACATGTAATCCTCACATTGTATACCTTAAACATAACATATTGTTATATGTCAATAATATCGCAATAAAGCTAGAATAAAGCGAACAAAGAAATAAAGACCAGAATTGAAACAAAGCGTAAGTGGATGATGATAATTCCTGGGGTTTCTTCCAAGAGGTGCTCAGTGTAGAGAAATCACTTTATTTATTTATTTATTTTAAGATTTTATTTATTTATTTGACACAGAGGGAGAACACAAGCAGGGGGAGCAGCGGGCAGAGGGAGAAGGAGAAGCAGACTCCCCGCTGAGCAGGAAGCTGCCCCTGAGAAATCACTTTAAATTGTAGTTAAAATACACAAAGCAGAATGATTCAAGGGGAATCCATGGTTTCTAGTAAAATATGTTACTAAGCACAGGGGCATTTTACCTGGGAAGTGGCTGAATGCTGAAAGGTGACAGAATGTGTGTGTGCGTGTGTGTGCATATGTGTGTGTATGTGTGTGTGTGTGTGTGTTAGTAGCATGGGGGTGGTGTCAGGGGCCCAAGTGGGATATTCAATATTTTAAGCATCATTAAAAAAAAAAAGTCCCTGAGACTGAACCGGTCTGGCAAGAAATTATTAACAATCTACTTCATCTTGGAAAGATCAATGAAATCAACCCTCTCTGTTTTTCCTTTGATACCAACTGTCACTCTACCTAAGAAGCCCCAGCTCCTGAGAGACACTTGAAGGGTCACTCAGGCACCCATCCCTTACCTCAACTCTGTGGGGTGTCAGGGTTAAGGAAACCCAGTAATCTGGCTCAAGCCCATGTTATAGGCACATGTCAGTAACTTTCATGTACACATGTAACAAGATAAAAATGAAAGAAAAAACCTGTTTTATAACAATTTTTTAAAACACAGCAATACCTGTAAATAAACTTAAGAATTATGCAAGATGAATAAAACATTAAAATACCGAAACTGAACTGAATGGAAAACCTAACTAGAGGTTTACCATGTTCTTTTTTTTTTTCCTTGCTTAGCATATTTATTTATTTATTTATTTATTTATGTATGTATTTATGTATTTATTTATTTTTAAGGGTACAGTTCAGTGATTCATCAGTGGCCTATAACACCCAGTACTCACCCCACCAAGTGCCCTCCTTTATGCCTATCCCCTACTTACCCCATCCCCCCACCTACCTCCTCTCCAGCAACCCTCAGTTTGTTCCCTGCAGATCCATTTCTCTTATGGTTTGCCTCCCTCTCCATTTTCATCTTATTTTATTTTTCCTTCCCTTCCCCTATGATCCTCTGTTTTGTTTCTTAAATTCCACACGTGAGTGAAATCATACGGTATTTGTCTTTTTCTGGCTAAGTCTTATTTCGCTTAGCATAATACCTCTAGTTCCAACTACGTCGTTGCAAAGGACAAGATTTCATACTTTTGATGACTGAGTAATATTCCATCGTATATAGATACCACATCTTGTTTATCCATTCATCTGTCGATGGACATCTGGGCTCTTTCTATAGTTTGGCTATTGTGGACCTTGCTGCTATAAAGATCGGGGTGCACGTGCCACTTCGAATCACTATGTTTGTATCCTTTGGATAAATACCCAGTAGTGCAATCGCTGGATCATAGGTAACTCTATGTCTACCTTTTTGAAGAACCTCCATACTGTTTTTCAGAGTGGCTGCACCAGTTTGCATTCTCACCAGCACTGTAAGAGGCTTCTCCTTTCTCTGTATCCTGGCCAGTATCTGTTGTTTCCTGAGTTGTTAATTTTAACCATTTGACAGGTGTGAGGTGGTATCTCACTGTGGTTTGGTTTTGTATTCCCGGATTAGGTTTCCCATGTTCTCTGATAGTCAGACAAGAGAGCGCTATTAAGAAACCAGTTCCCTGGGTGCTTGGGTGGCTCAGTGGGTTAAAGCCTCCTCCTTTGGCTCAGGTCATGATCTCAGGGTCCCGGGATCGAGCCCTGCATCGGGCTGTCTGCTCAGCAGGGAGCATGCTTCCCCCTCTCTCTCTGCCTGCCTCTCTGTCTACTTGTGATCTCTCTCTCTCTCTCTCTGTGTCAAATAAATAAAATCTTTAAAAAAAAAAAAAAGAAACCAGTTCCCCACCCCCCATATCTGTAAATTTAATGCACTCTCATTGAAATACCAAGATTTTTTAAAACAAACTGACTCTAGAGTTGATGTATGGAAAGAAACATGCAGGAATATCCTGGAAATGTTTTTAAAAATGTAATGAGGGTACAAGTCTTAGCAGATATTAAATACATTCTGAAACTACATTAACATAAAACATGCGGTACTCATACAATGAATAGACAGATCATGGACTACGTGAGGAAATAAAAAATAAGCACAAATACATAAGGCAAATTAATATATAAAGTTGCAATCTCTAATTAGTGGATTATCTAAAGATTATTTGAGAGATAGTTTAGGAACAATAAGGTAACCATTTGCAGAAGAAATAAAGCTGGAATCATACTTTATACCTAACATCAGAATAAATTACCAGGACTCCTGGGTGGCTCAGTCAGTTAAGCATCTGCCTTCGGCTCAGGTCATGATCCCAGCGTCCTGAGATCACAAGTCCCTGAGCAGGGAGCCTGCTTCTCCCTCTGACTGCTGCTCCCTCTAGTTGTGCTCTCAATCTCTCTGATAAATAAATAAGTAAAATCTTAAAAAAAAAAAAAGTTCCCAAATGAAGCAAAGATTTACATGTGAAACATGGGACCATAAACTTACAGAAAGAAATCTAGGAGAGTTCTTTTGTAACCTCTTTTGGGAAAGACCTAACTGTAACACAAAACTAGAAGCCATAGAAGAAAATATTGACAAACCCAACAATATCAAATAAAAATTCCACGTAATGAAAATCACCATGAACAGAGTTTGAAAAAAAGACAACCTAAGGGAAAACAATATTTTTTGTTTTTGTAACATATAATCTAACTTATATGTTAGATTAACAAACCAATAGAAAAATTGGGCAGTTCCCCCCAAAAGAAATACATGAACAAAATGTTTCATCTCATCATTAATTAAAAAATACGAGTGAAAATTACAATAAGATAATAGGCCCCTTTGCAAAGTTCAAAAATTTCACAGCACACTGCTGTAGTGTTGCCCAGGGCTCCCATATGTTGGTGGCAGGAGTAGAAACTGATACAACTTTTATGCAGAGTAATTCCTCAAAAACGTCAAAAATCATAAATTTATATGTCCTTTGACCAGTGAATTTCACTTCTGGGAATTTATAGATGTACAAAATGATATATGTACATAGTTATTTAATGCATTGTTGCCCTTTTTTTTTTTTAAGATTTTATTTATTTATTTGACAGAGACAGCGAGAGAGGGAACACAAGCAGGGGGAGTGGGAGAGGGAGAAGCAGGCTTCCTGCTGAGCAGGAAGCCCAAAGTGGGGCTTGATCATGACCTGAGCCGAAGGCAGATGTTTAACAACTGAGCCACCCAGGCGCCCCAATCATTGCCTGTTCTTTCAAACAATTGGAAACAACCTAGATATCTATTAATAAGAGAATGGTAGAATAAATTATCATAAATTTATCCAATGGAATAACATATAGCCATAAAGAACAATGAGGGAGCTCTTTATGCACTAAAATTAGATAACCTTCAGGATATATCATTGGATGAAAAAAGCAAATACAGGGCATTGTGTAGCACATTCAACCATTTACTGAAAAAACGAACAAAAAGAATATATAAACGTATTTGGCAATATACATAGAAAATAACACTGGATGTTATAGAGGTTGTCTTTGGTGAGGAAAAATGGGTGTCTGGGAGAGTGGTGGAGGGTAAGATCTTTATTATACAGCTTTTTGAACTTTTTGAATTTGAACCAAGTGAATATATCATCTATTTAAAAAAATGCCCAATACAAGTTGAAAGAATTGACGAAATAGAAAGAGCAACAAGAGAGAAATTAACAGATGTGCCTAAAATGCATAAACATCAATGCACAAGAACTCAGAGCGTGCTCTGGGTCAGCAGACTGAGGAGCAAAGAGTGACTTTGATTGTGTGATATGATGGGAAGAGGTTGGAATATGGAGGTGTCAAAGTGTAATTTCTGAAAATACTAAAAACCATGATTCTCTTACAAAATAGAAGGAACACCTGTCAACGATTTTATTTAAATGATTAACCCGCGAGAGCATCAGGGAGATGGAAGCACTGATTCCTAGAGCAGCCGAGGAAGTGGGTGGATATAACCCACAAAGACAGGCACGCCAAAATAAGCTTTTTAAAATTAGAGACAAATCTAATTCATGTTCCACTGGGAAATAAAAGCATCTTTTCTGAAGGACAGAAATCATTTGTATCTCTATAGATAGATACATGTCGGACCCATATCTACAAGTTAACATTGTAACTTCCCAGAGTCTGAGCCCTGCATTAGTTCTAAACAACAAAATCAAACATCAGTTTCTTCTCCTAGAGACAGAAATAGGAGTTTATTCTCCTAGAGAGAACTCATTTGCTGGGCCCAGTGCAAATGACAATTCAGGGCCTCTTGTTCAAAAATTATGAAGAATTTTGAGACAGCAACAGTCATGCATTAAAACAAGTTAGGGGGCTCTCTTTAAGTACAGAGTTCTGGGTGACTGCAAAGATTGCAACCCACGAATTAGCCTTGCCAGGAGAAGTAGATAAACCCAGGAGAACTTTCAAATAATGCCCCACGATGACATGAGAGGATATGCAGTCACCCTCTTGCTTTATTTTGGGTCATTTTTTTCGTTACAGAGTGGAAAGAACCCCTTCATAGTTACGTGATCTTGGGCAAGTTACTTAATGTCTGTAAAGCTCCCTTGCCCTCCTAGTAGGTGAGGATTAAAAATAATCCTTACCAGAGGGGCTGGGGGGATGGCGAAATGGGTGAAAGGATCAAAAAGTACAAACTTCCAGGGATGTAATATACAGCACGGTGACTATAGCTAGTACAATATACTACTTGTATATTTGAAATTTGCCAAGAGAGTAGATCTTCCAGATTCTCATCACAAGGAAAAGAATTTGTAACTATGTGGGACAATGAATGTTAACTAGACTTCTTATGGTGATCAGTGTATACAAATATCAAATCATTATATTATACATTTAAAACTAATATATATGTCCATTATATCTCAATTAAAAATGTTCTAGTAGTCACATTAAATGAGGTAAAAAAGTGAAATTAATAATATATTTTATCTAGCCCAACATACTAAAAATATTTTCGTGATATGTAAGCAATGTTAAAAATTATTAATAAAAAAGCCTTGCCTTATATACTTCTTAGGGTTGTAAGATTTCTAAATAAGACATGCATCTGACACTTGAATACACTGTAAAGTCCTATACGAAACTATGCAAGTATCTAATATCAGAGTGGAGTTTTGGCAGTTCAGTCTGGCAATTCCTTTGGATTTTCTATCTTTCTTTTTTTTTAATTTTGAGTGATTGATTGATTGAAGTATAGTCAGCTCACAATGTTACCTTAGTTTCGAGTGTATGACATTGTGATTCAACAAATCCGTATGTTATGACGTGCTCACAAGTGTGGCTTCCATCTGTCCCCATACGACACTAATCACAATACCACGGACTATCGTCTTTATGCCGTACTTTTCATCCCCATGATTTATTCATTCCATAACGGATTCTCTTTTGAGAGTCAATTCTCTTAACTTAGAGAAAGCTTCCTGGATACAATGACCTTGGATTGCATTATAAGGAGAGGAAGAGAATGGGATGTGGCTGTCAGGAAGTGGGAGGTTGTCCAGACATAAGTGACAGTTTGGACAAAGGCTCAGAGAAAGGGGAGGGTAAGCGCATCCCAGGAGACCCCCAAAACAGCAAGCTTCATAGGCTGGCAGGAGGTGAGAGCTGACATCTGAAAAATCGTGGTAACTCACCTAGCCTGTGAAATATCAGGGCAGTGAATGTCAAAATTTTCCCCAAATACCTCTGAAGGCAGAAGAAAGAAAATAATTCTCCAAAAAGATCACTACAATTGCGACACTTCTTTTATTTATTGCGGGGCGGGGGGAGACACTTCTTTTAATTCTTGTGTTTATCTTCATAAATTCATGAAAATTTTACATGCTACTCTATCATATATCCAAGGTTACTTTAATATTAAAAATGGTAGTCCCCCCACCCAAAAAAAAAAAAAAAACTTGGGTAAAATTCAAGATGTCCCATATTTATTCTGTGGTTCCCATATGGTTCCCATAACCCAGAGGCTTAAGCATCCCAGTCTAAAAGGCACTATAGTAGTAGCCCCTTACTATAATATTGTTCATGACATGTCGATGATCAAGACTACTTCCCAGAAGCTTCCACTCCTGACTGGGGCCCTTTTGGCACTTCTGGGACCAGAACTCCCTGGATGGGGTCCGAAAGACGACAAGCCTTCTGCAGAAATCTCACTCCGCAGGCGCGGTTACATCTAGCCTTCTCTGCGGTCCTTTTTCTTTGCACATACTCCCACCGCCCATGAGCCTCCAGCCTCGCCCCTTCCTGATCCCCAGAGAGCTAACCGGTTTAAGGGAATTTATCACTACTTGCGCTTTCCCGCAAATTCTTTTGCCCCATTTACTTTTTCTGCTGTGTAATTAAGTATGGAGATGGAGCTATAGAAGGGGCAGGGGAGGGGGGGAACCTTAGATTCAGAACAGAGCACTTGCCACAAGAGAAAATAGTCTCTAGAATCTTCCAGTTGCAGACCACCCAGGCTCGCTAGCTCCTACCTACTGCACTGAGCCCCTTGAACCATGCACTTATTTCTGCTCTCCAGAGCCTCAGCCTCCGGAGCAGAATTATCATTTGTTTATGATTAGGTCCAGGCTGCTGAATGCAGAAAGTACACTCGAAAACTCAGATGGTGGCCCTTCTGACTGATCTAACAGGAGCTTCTTGTGTATTTCCTTTGGTTCACATCTGCACGCGTTGCTCAGAGACTTGGTGACGATTTGAAGGAGCAAAGTTTATGACTGCCTCTGCGTCTAAAAGAGGAATTAGGGTGAACCGATGATCCTTCCTTGATCCCTCCTTCCCATCCTCAGAGCTTTTTTGTATCACTGGCTAAATGGGAGAGCAGAGGAGCTTGTAAAGTATCTTTCCCCATTTGCGTCAAAATGGTGGTGGTTGGGGAGGGAATGCCAGGTGGGGATGGCCTTTGGCGCTTGGTCCACAGCCAAGGTGTCACTGTCACGTCTCTGCAGAGGACTCCGTGGAAGGACTCTCACCTTCACCTCTCTGCAGAACTCTTGCCTGTCTGAGGACCAGACTCTCGAAGTGGCTCTCTTCTCCCCACCGGAAGGAGGAGGAAGGAAGAGGAGGAGAAGACCAGGAGGACTAGGTTCTCACCTACAGGACCCTCTGTGGCAAGCCTCGGAGACCCATGCTGAGCAGACATGAGAGTCATTATTTCCTGCCGGACTAACACCTGAGAACCGGAGTCGGAAGTAGAACGTAAGGACACACATTTCCAGGCCCCATCCCAGAAGGCATGAATCAGCCTCGGGGTGAGGAACATAGGAATAGGTCACTTTAAAATCTCCCCTGTGACTCTGCTGTGTGAGCAGGGGAGGGGGCCAGTGAGCGAGGCCAGCCCTTAGCGTCAAGTGGCTGCACCTGCCAGTCTGACCAAGAAAATTTCAGCTCTGAAAGTTTGGTTCAAGGGTGCCTGGGTGGCTCAGTTGGTTAAGCGTCTGCTTTTGGCTCAGGTCATGATCCCAGGGTCCTGGGATGGAGTCCCGAGTCCAGCTTCCTGCTCGGCAGGGAGTCTGCTTCTCCCTGTCCCTCCCCCTTCTCATGCTCCTTCTCTCTCTCTCTCTCTCAAATAAAAAAATAAATAAAAGTTTGGTCCAACCTGTTGTTCCACCGTGGACCACCCCCCTCCCCTCAACACACACCATAGCCCTACCGTTTGCCCTGATGATGCCGGGAGATCACAGTACCCTTAACCACCCTGTTTGCTCATTAGTTTTCACTGTCCCTTAGCAGTCTTGCCCCAGGGGGCAGCTCCGGTCCCTCCCGGCATAGATGACTAATAACCCACATTCAAGCTAGAACACCAGCGCACATGCCACCAGGGGGTCCTTTCGGTTCCTCAAACTCAATATAAATGCATTCGCTGTGTCCTCCTCTCAAGCAGGTCCCTCTCCTGGCTTCTATATTTCTATCTGGTCTTAGAATGGGAATTCTTCCTGGCATCCTGGCTTGAAATCAACATTACGATCAACTTATCTCTGTCCCTTCCCATACGCCATGCTCCTCTAATCAATCACCACATCTTATGACTCTCAAGTCAAGCTGCCACTTGTCATCTCCTCCTTAGGCACACTGCCTCTGTCCCAGCTCAGCCCTCTTTACCTCTCGCCTGGAACACTGAATGCCTTGGAGGTGAACTTTCCATCCCCAGTTGGTCCCAAGGCACTCCACCCACCTCCTTCAACCATCTCCTATCCCACCACCTCCCTTTAAGGGGTTTACAAGTAAATCTGATCCATCTTTTTAAAGACTATATTGTTTCCCAGATCAAAAAACTTTAACAGTTTCCTGTGCCTACTGAATGAAGCCTAGACATTTTTTTCAGTGATTTGGCCCAATGCCACCCTATCGGGCTATCTCCACCCAGAAGTTTCTTAAGCTCCCAAACTGTCACCACCTGTGGATCCTTCAAAATCACTTCCATTCCTCCTCCTCTGAGCCTCTACCCTTGCCATGTCTAGCCTGATGTGACTTCATGTTCCGCAAGACGAGTATACTGTTCTTATGACATTTTGTCACACACTCTTCTTACTGACGTTATTTGGTTGTAGGCCATAGCTCTCTTACTAGACCATCTGTTTCTTTAGGGTATGTTTCTTTACTCTTCTTAATATCCCCCATTGTGTCTAATCTAATGCTTTGCACAAGAACCAAATTTGGAGCGTGCCTGGGTGGCTCAGTCAGTTAAGTGTCTGCCTTCAGCTCAGGTTATGATCCCAGGGTCCTGGGATCGAGACTCGCATCAGGCTCCCTACTCCTGGGGAGCTTGCTTCTCCCCCTTTTGCTCCCCCTGCTTGTTCTCTCTCTCTCTTTCTCTGTCAAATAAATAAAATCTTAAAAACAGCAACGAAGTGTTGACAGACTGAGTAAAGGCAGAAATTAATAATGGATTGTGTTGGGGCGAGAAAGATGGATAGCTGGTACACTCATTATTAAATATTCAAAATTAAATATTGGAATATTTCCATTCTGGTTGTGCATCTTCTGCGCTATTTCATGCTGGTGAGTGTCGGCAGCTACTGCTTTAGATTCCCAGTAGCCCCCAGCTTCCCTGAGTCCTCCTCTGACGGCCCCTGAACCCCCTGCACAACCCAGAGATAATCCTTAACACAGCAGGAAGTCTCCAGAATTAGTCGATGCCTCCACGGTAATACCACCCACAGGGAGGAGCAACATGATAATCAAATAGGTCTAACAACATCGACTTTTGGACGGGATACCGCACTGGCCTGGGCACAGAAGGAACTAGAAACCTAGAGATGATTGCTGCACATCTTAGAATAGGAATGTTCCAGTGGCTAGAAGACATATTAACGTTTGTGTGATGACTAGTGAGGTGGAGTGGGTATTTCTATTAGTAGTAATAACAATCAGCATTTGACAAAACATTTTAACTAATCGAATTTTCACAAGAAGTCTTGGAAGCAACTGTTACTACCTCACTTACAAGTGGATGGATAGTAGCAGAGGGCCAGATAAGTAGCATTGTGCCCAGGTTCCTACAGTGAGAATACAAGCTGTCTGAGTTCGTAGATCTTCTGCACCATTTCTTACTGCTTCTGTATCAGGTAGCAGCAATATGGTGCCCCTTGATAGAAAGAGAGAGAGGAAGAAAGAAAAAGGAGAGAAAGAAAGGAAGGGAAGAACGGAGAGAGGGGGGAGGGAGGAAGGAAGGGAAAGTAAGAGAAAGAGGGAAAGAAGGGAGGGAGAGAAGGAGGAAGAAGGAAAGAAAAAAGAAAGAGAAAAAGAGAAAGAGGGGAGAAAACCCAACTTATAAGCAGTAAGCAAGAACATTTTGAGGCCTTCATAGGCCTTTTAGAGGCTTCATACCACATTCTATTAAGCATATTAAATTATACCCAATCTTGGGGCTCTTGGGTGGCTCAGTTGGTTAAGTGTCCGACTCTTGATTTCAACTCAGGCCATGATCTTAGGGTCGTGAGATCAAGCCCCGAGTCAGCACGGAGCCTGCTTAAGATTCTTTCTCCTTCTCCCTCTACCCCTCTCCTCCAACTGCTTGCTTTCTCTCTCTCTCTAAAAAAAAATAATAATAATAATAATATATACCCAATCTTTAACTTTTTTAACTATGAAAATCTTGTGTTCTTTTTTATAATTTTACTTTTCAGAATTTGGCCTAACAATGATTTCTTGGCAATCATTGCACCCAATCAGGAATTCTGCCAATGATGAAAAACTAGCCTGCGAATTCTTCTTGAATAGGTAAAAATCTTGTAATAAATGTAACAATTAAAGAAAACGGCAAAACAGCATCTTTGTAGAGTTAGCGAGGTCTATTAATTTTATTTTCACGTTTTCTTTTCATACTGTGAAGCTGGTTACATTTTTTTAATCTTCAGCATTGCTCCGTCTCCACCACCAGCCCTGTTTTTAGAGAAAAACAGCCCTGCTTGCACGTGTTGGAGGAGGGTCAGCCTGCAAACTGAACCGGGACCCTTGAAGGACCATGGACATGCCATCGGCCACCTCCTCCCCAAGCCATCTGCCTGCAACTTCATACAAGGTGTAGACCATTGCTTCCGTGGTGGAGTTAATTTCAAATCCTGAGTGGGCCTCTTCCAGGAAACCCTTCCCCATTCTGGATCTGGCCAAGCCACTGGGAGATGAGCAGCTGATGGAGAGCTGAGTGACACAGATCAGAAGCAGTGAAGCCAGTGGGCTTGAGGCTGGCCAGCTCCCTGCCTCCCCCACCCCCGGCCCAGAGAGAGAGGCGCAGAGTGCTTACCAGTGAACACGGTTTACTCGGGCCAACCTGAGTGCATTCCTCGCCCAGGGTGCAGTCAAAGAAGATGCTAAACAGTCCTCCTTTGCTTTTGGGGTTGCTATGACAGCCAGGAATTTGCAAATCAGACCGGACCTGGAGAAGAATTCTGTCCTTGGCCGGAAGAGTTAGTGGTTCCAAATGGTTCTGCTTACAGTTCCAAGTGTCCCCTTTGTCGTCCCCTTTGACACCTGCCAGATGGAAGGATCTCTAAACCGGGAATTTGGAAATGTCCCAACGGAAAGGCTATTTCCAAGCTGGCTGAAGCTGCATTAGAAGGAATGTAGGTGTGATTGAAGGAACTTTTTGGCAAGAAAAGCTGGAAAATATTACAGTAGGCCTCAGAGAGAACCTCATTGTTCTCTGGAAAACTCTCTTATATTTGTTTAGCGTTCTGTGGTTTGCTAACTACATGCACATAAATTATGTCATTAGAGACCTGTACCCCTGAAACAAATAATACATTATATGTTAATAAAAAAATAATAATTTTGACCAATTAAAAAAAATTATGTCATTAGATCTTCACATCTGTCTGGTGAAATAGTCAAAATTGATACTATATTTGACCAAAGATAAGGAAAGTGAGGCTCAGTAAGAACAAGACCAAACAGCTAACAAGTGAGAGAATTAAGATTTGAATCTGGGCTTTCTGATTCAAGATTTAGCAGTTTGAATTCCGTAATGATCTCCAAAAGATAGATGAGGTCACATCCGATCTGGACAGTTTTGGAGTAGTTTTGTTGTGTTGTGTTTTTTTTAAAGGAAGTGATGTTGTAGAGGATGTTGTAGGAATAATTTTTCTTACTGTGGTAAATACATGTAACATCAAATTTATCATCTTAGCCATAGGTAAGTGTACCGTTCAGTGCATTAAGTATATTTAAATCGGGACACCTGGGTGGCTCAGTTGGTTAAGCTTCTGCCTTTGGCTCAGGTCATGATCCCATTGTCCTGGGATCCAGCCTCACATCAGGCTCCCTGGGAGCCTGCTTCTCCCTCTGCCTGCTGCTCTCCCTGCTTGTGCTCTCTCTCTCTCTTTCTCTCTCTCTGACAAGCAAATAAATAAAATTTTTTAAAAAAGTGTATTCGAATCTTTAGGCAACCACCACCAGCACGCATCTCCAGAAATCTTTCCATGTTGCAAAGCTAACACTCTGTACATATTAAACATCAACTTCTCATTCCCTCCTGCCCTCAACCCCCTGAAAATTCCCACTCTACTTTCCGTCTCGCCCACACGGGAGGCCTGGGTGACTCAGTCGGTTAAACGTCTGCCTTCGGTTCAGGTCATGATCTCAGGGTCCTGGGATTGAGTTCCATCAGGCTCCCTGCTCAGCAAGGAGTCTTGCTTCTCCCTCTCCCTCTGCCTGCCTCTCTCCCTGTGTGTGCTGCTCACTCTCATGCTCCCTCTCTGACAAATAAATAAATTAAATAAATAAAGAAGACCACACTATGTCCTCCGTATAAGTGGAATCATACAGTATTTGTCTTTCCGTGACTGGCTTATGTCACTTAGAATAATGTCCTTAAGGCTCATTCATATTGTAGCATGGGACAGAATTTCCTTCCTTTTAAAGGCCGAATAATATTCTACTGTGTATATATGCCACGTTCTGTTTGTGGATTCATCTGATTCACCTCTTGGTGAACACTTGGGTCACCTGGGTTGTTTCCAACGTTTTGGCTCCTGTGAATGACGCTGCTTTGAACACATGTGGGCAAATATCTTTTTGGGTCCCTGCTTTCAATTCTTCTGAGACTATATCCAGATGTGAAATCCCTGGGCCATACGGTAATTCTACATTTAATTTTTTTGAGGAATCATCATACTGTTTTCCACAGCAGCTGCGCCATTTTATATCCCCACCGAGAGTGCCCAAGGGTCTGGATATCTCCACATCCTCATCATCTCTTGTTATTTCCTGTTTTTTGTTTGTTTGTGTGTTTAATGTGAGCCATCCTATTGAGTGTGTAGATGGATGATTCTTAAACACGAGGTTATCCAGGTCAGTGTCTTTCAGAAGGATTAAAGAGTGGTCCTGGGGAAACCAGGTTAGTTTCTACTTGACCCACCAACCCTAAGCCCACCAGGAATCTCACGAAAGCTTTCACTGGTCACCAGGGAAAGCACTCGAAATACTTGGGCACATCCGTGACTTGCTCTTAGGGATAATGAACCAACTCAAAGCACAGAGCCTCCTTGTAGGAATTTCATTTACGTTCATTGTGTATGCGAATTCATTACAGGATGCATTTATCGTGGATAAAGCCCCTCGCTCCCATAACTGGAGGGTCCGTGTGAGTGCACACACAGGCGAGGGTGGGCATCTCCACGGATAGAGATGGAGGTGGAGAGTTCCAAGAAGGCGGATACGACCCAGGGGATCAGCAGGCTCATCTTCCAAACGACTCTAGAATCTTGAGACCTCATTTCATGTCTGTGTTTCCTTCTTTATTGTTTATCCACCTCTGCCCACTTCTGAGGGATGAGTTAGATTGTATCTTTAAAGGATTTTGAAGTGAGCACCCTGTGAGTACAAGATGTCATATCTGATCACGTCCAGAGTTATAATTTCTCCACCTGGCAAGAACTGTTGGATTCCCTCTAATGTGGAATAGTGGGGAAGCTCGGGGCTGGTGAGTTTGGGACTGGGAACCATGTCTGATTCTCCCAACCTTGGGTGTTCAAGTTTTAACCACCGTAAATGTCACCTCCTCCACGAAGCAGTCCCTGATGACTACACAGGACAAAATATAGTTTCCTCCTTTTAAATTCTATAGTACGTTACTTATGTCTGTCTCAGGCCAGAGGCTACATTTTATCCTGGATTCCTGGTTATTTAAGACCACATTATGGCCTTTTGAGTGGCTTAGTTAGTAGAGCATGCCAACCCTGAACTCCGGATTATAAATTTGAACCCCAGGTTGGCTGTAGACATTAGGTCAAAAAAAAAAAAAAAAAAGAAAAGAAAAGAGAGAGCACATTATACATTCCCCCTTGAAACTGGATGCCCCTTAGAGGCAAAATCCATTTCTGGTTCACACATAGCATAAAGCAAATGTTTACCAAAAACTCCCTAGCAAACTTCTCTTGTTGGCCGGAACTGTGTTTCTGGAGTTTTCCCGGAGCAAGGGAGGCTGGGGAAGGGTTTGGGTTTCTTAGCTTCGTTAGTGGAGGAGCGTTGAGAATGGGGCTGGGTGATCCAGTGAACCTGTCTTTGTGCTCAGCACATCCTCGGGGAAGTCAGAGGGGAGAAGCCTCACCCCGAGTCCTGTGGCCAGGTTCCGCTTCCTCTGTGGGCCCCCCTGTGTCTGTCACGGGCATGCTCTAAACACTCCCGGACTGATTCTCTACCCTAACTGGGAAACAGGGGGCATAGAGAAGAATGGCCAGTTCAAATTAGGTCATTTCAGTTCCTACCATTGACACTGTTAATAATATTTACCTCACATTCCTCAAGAACTCAAGAGTTTACAAAGCACCAGTGGCCCTTTTTTCTTCAGACAAAAAAATTAAGGCCTAGGTTAAATAATTTGCTCAAGGTAACTCAGGAAAGCCAAGTCTGCTACAATCCTGGTCCCCTGACGTCACTCCTCTGGCTCTGTCTGCTCCTCTCCATGACGTCACTCCTCCGGCTCTGTCCACTCCTCTCCATGACGTCACTCCTCCGGCTCTGTCCACTCCTCTCCTCTGCCTCCCAGGGGGCCGTTTCCGGCCACAGCTGTCCTATTCCTCATCCCTGCTCCCAGGAACAGTATAGTCAGGAGAGATGCCAGGAAAAGCAAGAAGCTGCAAGACAGTGACATGTGTCATGTGCTCCTGGGCGTGTGGTAGTTGGGAAGGTGGGAGATGTCCCTCTTCGTCGCCCGTCCGCTCAGCCTGGCCACCACAGACATCAGTCTTGCCAATGAGCAGCTGCTCGCAGCTGCAGACAGCCCTCAGCATCTCAGCCCACGAAAATATGAGTTCCCCTCAGGACCCCCGGGGGGGAATATTCAGGTTTCGCATATGTCATCCTCCCTTTTACACTGTGGTTTTGACAGCCTTGTCCATTTCTAGAAAAAAAGAAAAAAAAAATCCCAGCTCTTCCCTGGGCCCTGTCACACCTGTTCCTGCCATCGACACCATTAGTTTTTCTGTTCTCATTCCCGCCCTTTTAGGCAGAGGCTGTCTGGTAATCTTCCGGACTGCGGGACAGAGAGGGGGGCTGGTCGCTAGGCAACTGGCCTCAGCCTTGGCTCTGCCCCTAACCTGAGTGTGACCCTGAGATAGCACATCCACGGGCTGGGGCTGAGTCTGCGAAATGGGGAAGTTCAACCAAGGGAGCTGTACCAGCCCATCCAGCCCCGTAGTGGAGACAGCAGCTGCACAGAGGGGGAACGAATGCCGGCTTTCAGGCCGGGACACGTCTTTTCGGCCTAAATAAATGAAAAGTGCATGAGAGCTCGTGCGAGCCGGGGACAGCAGGTCTCCATTCCCCAGCTGGAAAGATATGAATTATTTCTGTCTTCTGGTTTGGCAGTTTGCATTCTCTGCTATGTGCTTACATGTCACAGAGGGAAACATGCCTCTGGGTTCTCAGAAAAATCACCTAGGTCTCTGTCTGGCTGCAGAATGAAGCCAGACATGGGTCTGGTCACCCACGGGATCGTAGCAGGCCCGCCCGAGACAGTGGTCTAGGAATCAGACTAGGGCTCTTCTAACTTGAACACCACCTACTAGCCGTGTAGCCCTGGATGAGCTGCTATTCCTCCCCGAGCTTGTGTCCTTTTGTAAAATAAACAAGTTAGAAGGGATGGCTCTCATACTCCTTTAGAGCCAACGATCTGAAATTCTGTGCTTAATCTTATTTCTCTCTGATTTGGCTTCTCTATAACCGTTTGTCTTGTGGGTAATTCTGAGTATTTTTTTAAAGATTTTATTTATTTATTTGAGAGAGAGAGAGAGAGCACAAGAAGGGGGAGGGTCAGAGGGAAAAGCAGACTCCCTGCCAAGCAGGGAGCCCGATGTGGGACTCGATCCCGAGACTCCAGGATCATGACCTGAGCCGAAGGCAGTCACTTAACCAACTGAGCCACCCAGGCACCCCAATTCCAAGTATTATTAACCAAAGAAAAACCTTTTGATTTTTATCTCAACTCAGACATGGGGAATGAGGTGAGGAAGGGAGAAAGCTACAAAGACATCTATTACCCTTTTGCTGTGTGTTTCTAAGGAAATGCAAGACTTCATCCTTCAAGGAGAGAGATGCTGTCTTCCTGACCCTGAGAGGGGAAAGGGGCGCCAGTAGATCCTGTTACCGTGTAGGCTGGAGTCGGGGCACTTACTGTTGTATTAATTAAGGGAGAACAGAGAAGGGAGCTAACTTTTGCTGGGCACTGATGTGCCCTTTCTCATACAGCCTCCTGTGATTTTCTGAACAACCGCTAGAGAAATCTTACAGATGAAGTAAGATAGGCTGAGAGAGATTAAGAAACTTGCCCAAGCTGGGCGCTGTAAGGAGAGTAGTGAGAATTTGAGATCAGCCTGTCTTTGGGTACCTGGCTAGCTTAGTCTGTAGAGCGTGCAAGTCTTGATCTCAGGGTTACAAGTTTGAGCCCCATGTTGGGTGTGAAGATGACTTAAAAATAAAATTTTTTAAAAAGATTTTATTTATTTATTTGACAGAGAGAGAAAGAGACAGCGAGAGAGGGAACACAAGCAAGGGGAGTGGGAGAGGGAGAAGCAGGCTTTCCACCGAGCAGGGAGCCCGATGTGGGGCTTGATCCCAGGACCCTGGGATCATGACCTGAGCCAAAGGCAGACGCTTAACCACTGAGCCACCCAGGCGTCCCAAAATAAAATCTTAAAAAAATCAGCCTGTCTTCCTGCAAAGTCTGAACAGCCTCTCTGAGGGTGTGACTTCAGCAGGAATTGAAAGTAGGGGGCAGGGAGAATCTGGGAACCCCCAGACCTAGCTGACCTCGGGGAAGAGGGTGGCATTTGGAGCAACCCTGAATCCTTAGGCTCAGCAGCCACATAAGACCCTGTGTTTCATCTTGGTTCTTGATTCTCCCATGGGCTCCCTCAAAATGCCTGTGGTGTCGAGGGACAGGCCTGTGCATCCTGCCTCAGCTGGCCACATGGATCAAAGTTGGGGACCATCCTCTCATGGCGTGGGACCAAGCAGGGCCCAGCACGAGGCAGCTCTCCCCCACTCCCAGCCCCTCTGGGGGGAGAAGAGCTGCTTTCTCTACCTTCGTGAGAACTCCTTATTCCTTAGCCTCCACCAGCTCACGGGGCTCCCCGGGCACAGCCTCAGGCCTGACCCCGAAAGCCAGCTGGGGCCTCGCACTGTCCAGCCATAAAAAGCCCCAGCACCCTGAATAGCCAGGTCCAGAAGTATCCTTGCGAGACAGGAAAGAGCGTGGAAAGATAACCTTGTTCTGGTAGAAAAAGGAAATGAGACAGAAGTTGGCTCCTTCTTACTGCGGGGAATGGAATCCTATGAACACAACTGATTTTATTGGAACAAACATTTACCAAGCTCGTGCTATACCGTGGAAGGTGCTTTCTTCGTAATCTCATTTCTCCCTCGGAACAGTGTTAGGAAAAGGGGAAAGGAAGGCTTGGTGAAGTCAGGTGACCTACTCAAAGCCACTAAGAACCAGAACTTTCTGCCTCCTAGCCCAGAATACAGCAATTTTGCCACTACTGCCTTCCCTAAACGCTGTCCCGAGCCTGTGTCTTCATCCGAGAGAACTGGGCACAGGTGGATACTGGAGCTCAAAGGGACAGAAAGATGTGTGGTCCCTGGTTCCCAGGCGTCCTGTGAGAGGAGGCAACAGCACACATCCCCCTCTTCCTCACGGTGCTCCCCTCCCCTCTGCTTTCAGGACTTCCCCTGGGAGGTCTACCTTGACATCTCCTACACCAGGAGCAGAATCCTATCGGCTCCATGAACTTGCCCGTTCAGAGTGCTTCTCGCTGCACTGCCTGACTGGTCTTTGTTATCCAGCTTCCTTAACTCACCGTAAGCATCTGGAGGGCAAGGACAACTTTGCTGGTGCTCGGCACGTAGTAGGTACCTAACAAAGATTTACTGAATTTTTTTTTAAGTTTTTATTTCTTTATCTGAAAGAGAGAGAGAAGGAGTGAGCATGAGAGGGGGAAGGGGCAGAGGCAGAGGGAAAAGCCGACTCCCCGCTGAGCAGGGAGCCCAACATGGGGGCTCCGTTCCAGGACCCAGAGATCATGATCTCAGCTGAAGGCAGCCACTTAACCGACTGAGCCACCCGGGGGCCCCTGAATTATTGACTGAAAGAAAAAACAGATGGATGAGTGGATGGGTAGATAGATAAATGATGGTCTCCCATGCCCTTAAAGTTACCATGTTTCAAATGTATCATTCTCTTCCTGACAAGTTAACTTACTTGACTTACCTAGTTTATTAGTAGTACCATCAAAAGATAGTGAGGGGAGTGCCTGGGTGGCTCAGACAGTTCAGTGTCTGACTTGGACTCAGGTCATGATCTCCGGGTCCTGGGATCAAGCCCCACTTCTGGCTCCCTGCTCAGTGGGGAATCTCTCCCTCTGCAGCTCCCCCTGCTTGTGCTCTCATTCTCTTTCAAATAAATAATAAATAAAAATCTTTAAAAACAAAAGATAGTGAGGTATAAAGGCTTTCAATCTTCTGACTTTACATCCTGCCTCCGTCACTTACTAACCATGGAACAATAAGCAATTGATTTACTCTCCCTAAACCTCAGTTTCCTCGCTGTAATATGGTATTGCGAGGCTTATTGATGATGTTTCTAAGCCCTGGTTACACTAGGAGGTCAATGAACAAACGTTATTAATTTAGCATATATGGCGGTATATGAAATCACTTATAATTATCTTTGGTGCCTCTTTTGTCTTCCACCTCCTCTCCTACCCACAATGACCCGCAATGACCGTTGGCTATGAACTGTGTAATCTTTCTTCCAAATATCTCCCATGTTCATTTCACCAACCTCATATCTTCTCCCGATGTGATGCAACAGGTTCTAACAAGTTCCTCTGCTTCACGTTTTTTGTTTAATGTTTCTGCACCCTGTAGGGGTTCTAAAATTCCTGTAAAAAGAAGTGTAGCATGGCGATCTTGGCTCCCTATAGAATGGGGGGGGGGGGGGATAAGGCACTTGTCTTGAAGCTGCTTGTGCATCACCTTAGAAAACATTGAGGGGCACCTGGGTGACTCAGTCGGTTAAGCATCTGCCTTCGGCACAGGTCAGGATCCCAGAGCCCTGGGATGGAACCCCACTTTGGGCCCCCTGCTCAGCGGGGAGTCTGCTTCTTCCTCTCTCCTCCCACCTCCCACCTTGCTTGCTCATGTGCTCTCTCTCAAATAAATAATTAAAATCTGAAAAAAGAAGGAAAAGGAAAATATTGAGAAAATGTTAACTGTCATCATTAAAGCATGGGGGGAGGGAGTCCGATGGATATGAAAGGGGTGCTAAAACCCTCCATCCTTAGCCAAACACTGGGGTCACCTCTGGGCAAAAGCTGCCAATTTATATTTCCTAAAATATGGTTCTCATCAAAGTCACCTCTGCTAAAATTTTTTTCAAGAAGTCTGGACAAGCTGCAGAATAGTTTCCAGAATCTTCTGCCTCACATTCAGGACTCCACCATTTTTGCCTCAGGCTAATTGTTCTGGGGCATTTTCCCCCCACACCAATTTTTCATTTCATTCAATGCCCCCTGAATACACCAAACCATTCCTATTTCTACATCATTGTCCAGAAATGCCCACCAATGGTCCTCCCCAAGTCCTCCCACCCAGTGAGATTCTGTTCAGCCCCCAAGGCTGGACTGAAGTCTTGTTCTCCCAAGGAAACTTCACAATCACCCAGCCTACAGTGCTCCCTCCTTCCTGAGAATTCACAATGTTTCTTACTGTCAGGGTAATTTACTCAGGCACTTAACCACATAACTTTCTTGTATTGTTGTTGAAACATTTCGCGTGTTGACGTTTTCTCTCCCACTGGACAGAGTGGTCCATTTAGGGTAAGGACTGCCGCATACCTCTTTGGATTCCCATGGCACCCAGCCCGGTCAGTGTGGGACATAGTGTAGGTAGGCAATGGGCTGCTGAGTTATGAGCCATCCCGAGGCACTCCCCTCTTTGGGCCCACAGATGCAGGATAATAGAAAAGAGGCTTCAGAGAGAGGCACAGTCGTCTTCAGAGACGCAAACACTCTTTCCAAGGAACATATGCCTGATATCTACTGGTTCTAAGACTTTGGACCTGGGAAAACCAAGTGTTTCTGACCTAAGCTCAGCCTAGTCAACCCACTTCCTATGCTGATGACTAATGACTTGGAGTGAAGTCTTGCTACCTTCAGCTTGAGCAATGGAGGTTTAAACACACGCCTGCTTACACCCACAGACATCTGTCCTCCTGGGCGCACCAGCCCTCCAGCAATAAATGGTGTCACGCAGTTCAGGGGAAAGGCCACAGTGCTTGGGGGATTAAAGGTGGGGCTTTAAAACTTTTGCAAAAATATCTCCTTTAGAAAGAAATAAAAAGGAGCGGTCGGGGTGAAGAGTATCCAAGAACTCTTTGTACTATTTTGCAACTTTTCTGTGAGTCTGAAATTATTCAAAGTACTTAATAAAAATTTTAAAGTAGAAATAACAAGAAGTCACCTTCTCTATATATTTTCCCTCCCACCTTCCTCAGCCTTTAAGAAGAGTAAGCATTTTTTATCACATTCTCCTATGAATTATAGTTGTGAATATTTCGATTTCTGTTATTAGACAAGAAGTATAAAATGGAAAATGAAAATACTCAGAGCTTTAAAATCTTTCATAATATAAAAAATAATATTTAGAATATTAAATTAGAATATTAATAGAAGAGAGGGTTTTTAAAAATTTTATTTATTTATTTGAGACAGAGACAGGGAACGAGAGAGACAGCACTAGCTGGGTGAGGGAGAGGGAAAAGCAGACTCCCCGCTGAGCAGGGAGCCCAATGTGGGACTCCCTCCCAGGACTCTGGGATCATGACCTGAGCTGAGGGAAGACGCTTAACCTACTGAACCACATGGGCATCTCGAAGGGGGGGGTTTACTATTTTGTGACCTTTGACAAGATATTAATTTCTTTAGGTTATGCTTTCCTCATCTTTAAAATGGAATTAAAAATGCCTATTTCTTAGCATTGTTATAAGAGCAAAGATAAATGTTAATTAATATAATTCCTAGTCTGTAGTTGGTGCCCCGGCAAATTAGTTCCAAATACTGAAAAAATGTCAATAACCAAGCTCCATTCACTTTGTGTCTTCACCACCTAAAAAAAAACCTAAGAGGAGATGCATAATAAATATTTATTAAAGAAGGGAAGATGGAATGAATAAATGTTAGAATTCTAAAGCAACTTACAGCTGATCCCAAAGTCCCTACAAAAGCCCCTGCTTTTGCCATCCCTTCTGAGTGACCTTGTGAGAGTCCCATACCTCTGCTCTCCCCATCTATGAAATGGGTTGGTTTTCATTAAAACCAGAAAGACTAGAGAGGGCCATACAGCGCCTGGGATCTAAGACCCCTAGAAAGAGGACTGGAAAAAATGGGGCAAATCTGTGATCCGGCAGCTGGCCAGGCCTGTGGGGTTCAGGCCTATGTAGACCCTCTCTCCTAGAGCATCCCCACTTCTCAGAGTGCTGGCCCCAGCTGCCAATTAATTACAGACACAGGTGAGGCCGAAGGGGAGCCATTCCTCCCGCCTCAGTGTGGCTGAAGGAAAAGCCACAGCGCCAGGGACATGCAGAGTCTGGGAACCGGAGAGTGCGGGTCCAGCGTTTCTCAGAGCCCAGGATAGGTGTGCCCCGCAGGAGCCCTAGGTGGAGTGGAGACCTGGGCACCGTCACTACTGCTCAAGGGCAGACCCGAGAGTCCCACCTCGAGTGCACAGGGCCCCCCTTCCCTTGGCCTTAGGTCCCTGGAGGGCCTAGAGGCCAGGTCCCTGGAGCCCCGGAGCGCGGCCCTCCCGCGCAGAGGGAATTCCACGCCTTCTGCCTTTTCCCCCTGAAAGGGAGTGAGGCATGTTTTGGCCAGCACCGCGCGCAGTGCAGTTTGCTCCAGTGCTTCCTAGGGGGGCCGGTTCCACCGAGTTCCGGGCCCCCACTCCCGGGACGGGGGGCGGGGGAAGGAGTGAAGGCTAGCTTAGCTCTGCCCGCATCTGGATCTGAGGATGGGCTGCTCTAACTCCTGACAGCACAAGGAGAACGCGGGTGCGAAAGGCCGAGGGAAGGCCGGGCACCCGCTGGCTCGGAAGCCAAAACAGGCAGGGAAACCAGGAGAGCAACAAGCAGACGGCGGCTGGGCTGTCTTCGCTGTCCCTTCCACGCCTAATCGTCCTTCTGGTCAGCCTGTGGTTTCCTATGACAAAACCAGACAGGGAGCGCGGAGGAGAGGAGAGAAGGAGCGAGGGAAGAAGGGAGAGGAGGGAGGAGGTGAGAGAGGGGAGGCCAGAAGAATGTAAATGGGAGAGAAATGGGGAGAGGAGATGGGGGCAGGAAGGAGGGCAGATCCGTGAGAGAAGTGGAAGCGGGGTGGGGGGGGAAGGAGATGCAGGAGAGAAGTGGAGAGAGGGACAAAGTGGGAACCGAGACGGAGAAGCCCGGCAAGGCCTCGGCCCTCCGCTCGTGGCCCGCGGTGCCGCGGCTCCTCGGCTCCAGCCGGTGCGGCCCGCCCCCTGCCCTCCCGGCCCGCGGGCCCCGAGCTGCGGGGGCGGGCGCGGGCGCGGGCGGGGGCGCGGGCGGGGGCGCGGGCGGGGGCGGGGGCGCGAGGGGAGGGCGAGGGAGGGGCTGCCGGTGGGAGGCGACCATGCGGTTCCAGCTCACTTTTTTTTTTCCCCCTCTCTCTTTCTTCACTTCTTTTTCTTTCCAAACAGGGAAAAGTGTTCCGCGAAGCGGTAGCGTCTTTCCGCCTGGCCCTTCCCTCCGCGACCCTGGTCCCCGCTCCCGTCCGGGCGAACGCTGGAAGCCCCTCGGCGCCGGGGGGCGCGAGGACCGGGCGCAGGGACCGGGCGCAGGGACGGGGCGCGGGGCGGGCTCCCGCGCCGGCACATGGCCGCAGCCGCCTCGCGCGCACCCCGAGGCGCCGCGCCCAGCTGGTCCGAGGTCCGTCGGCTGCGCCCGGCCGCCCCGGCGCCCAGCAGCGGCTGAGCGGGGAAGCGCCCGCGCCCGGGCATCGGGATGAGCCTCGTCCTCCTCCTCCTCCTCTGGCTAGGTGAGTGCTCGCGAGCGCGGGAGACCCGCCGGGCGGCCCCGGCACACGCCAGCCCCGCGGCCGCGCCGACCCGGGGCTCCGAACGCTGGTCCCCGCAGCCCCCGGGGAGAGCGCGCGGCTCGGTGCCCGCTCGGCGCTCGGGAGGCGCACATCTGGCAGCCGAGGCCCGCCCAGTCGGCCATCGAAAATGCCTCACACATCTGGGCCCGGGAGCGGGCTGGGACCGGGGGTGTTTCCTGGGGGAGTTTGGCCGTGAACCGTCCGAGGTGGAGGGTTTGGGGAGGGGGGGGCGGGCGGCTGGTGTTTAGTTTCGGGAGTATCGGGGTGGCGGGGGAAACGGGAGAATTGGGGGAGGGAGGAAGGTTTCTTCTGGAATTTTTGTGCCAGGTTCCTGAGGGTGGGGGGAGCTTTTTTGTTTCAAACAGGCGCCTCGAGGGCTCAGATTAGAAACAGATGTGTTGGAGGGGAGGCGCGAGGGAATGGAGGAAGAGACGGAGGAGACAGAAAGGTGGAGGGGGAAAGGCCGGAGCGCGGGCGGGACCGGGAGCGGGGAGAACGACCCAGGGAGGGCAAGGAGAGGGAGGAGCGGAAGGGATTGGGAGCTCGAGGGAAAAGAGGAAAACGGGGGAGATGAAGCAGAAGCGTAAGACTGAGGGAGGTTGAGCAGCGGAGTGTCAGGAAGACAGGAAAAAATGGAAGGGAAGGACAGAAGAGCTCTCGCGGTGTCCCCCAGGCGCGACTCCTGAAAGCCCAGAGGGGCGCGTTCTCACTTGGGCTGGAAGCAGGCAGGTTGGCCGGACGGTAGCATCAAGGATGTGTGTGGACAAGAACCGGGAGGAGGACGAGTGTCCGAGGCGCCAGGGGCGGGGAAGGCAGGCAGGAGAGCCGAAGAAAAGCCATGATACGCACCAGGGAAGCGTGGGGAGCTCCCTGGGGACAGGATGAAAAGTTAGCCAGGGTTCAGAAGACCAAAGAGCCAGCTGGGAATAGCAGAGTGAACTCTACTCAGGACACCAGACCTCCCGAGACCTAGTCCTGGCTTTGAGCTGACCGGCTGGGTGATCTTGGACAACTCACGAGCCAGGGATTCGGTTTCCTTAGCTCCAAAGCAAACAAATTAAATGATTCCTAAATCTCTTGTCGCTCTGACAGCCTGAAGCACCAGGGTGTGACAGGGCCTGATGTCTAGAAAACCCCCCCACACCAGAGTGAAGAAGCACCAAAAAGCCTCCCTGGCGTGGATTTCTAGAACTCTCTCTTTTGTTTTTAAACCTACAACTGGAGTGGGCCACAAGCATGCCTTGTAGGCATGCCTCGGGTTGGTAATCACTGAGGTAGAGGAATAAAAAAAAGTGCATTAGCCTAACCGGTTGGCTCAAGTAGGGGCAGGTGGGGGGCCAGTACCTTCTCAGCTCCTTCAGATACCCGCCAAGTGTTGCAATCCTGCTCCTGTGCACAGCTGGCACAGTTGGATGGCACCTTTGTCACCCTTACTGGCCTCTGCCCCTGGGCTGGGGATCACCAGATGTTCCCTAGACTCAAACGGCTGAGCCCCCTTATTAAAAACAGCTGGAATTCTTTAAGTACTTAGGCTGAGCACTTGATACGAGCTGTCTTGTTAACTTATTTACCCTTCACGCCAATCCTATGGGCTACACGCGGTTATTTCCCCCGTTTTACAGCTGAAGAAATCAAGGTGTAAAGAGGCCAGATAACTTGCTCGAGGCCGTAAGCTCCTAATTAACAGAGATGGGATTTGAATGTAGGTTGTTTGCCTTGAGAGAGTGCTCGCTAAACCGCCCTGCATACAGCCGTCTGTCACTAGAGAAGGACTTAAAAGTTGTTCTTCGTAGGATTTCGGGTTAGCCCTCTTCCCGAGGGCGAGATGTCAGGGTGAACCTGACGTCAAGGAGGGGTGTGGGAAAGGGATAGAAAACTAAGCTGAGCGTGTCTGAACCCCGGCTCTATACCAGCCCCAGTGGGGCACGGTTGATAGTGGAAAGTGAAAAGTGACATTTGTCCCCCACGGTCAGTTGAAATCAAGGGACTGGCCTTGATCACAGTCATCCTCTTAGTTCATGAGAAAGAGGGGGACTGACAAGACAGGCATCAAAAGATGTCATTGATTCATGGTCCCTTCTTTACCGAGCGCCGATTACGTGTGACCGTTCCTTTGGTGAGAAAACAATCTGTTGGGCGATTGTCTCTTTATCATAGAGGCTGCTTCTCATGATTCCTTTGTTGGTTCTGTCCTTATAAAATTAGTGCTAACGAAAGGCTGTGTGGAAGAGAAAAAGTAGACTCCAGACTCCATTCTGCACAATTTTGTCATCCGCACCTACTGTTCAGCTTTTGCCACGTCTGTGTTCTTTGTCACTCATACTCAGACTCCTGACATCTCAGTTCAAGTAGAAAGTCAGAGTTGGTGAGCTGAAGGGTCCAGACGAGGGAGGAACAAGGCAGGAGACCTGAGGTGATGTTGGCGATGCAGAGACCAGCCACTGAGGGGACCCCCCTATGCCCGACATTCCTTCTTGGCTCAGAAGCCCCGAGGGAAGCACTCCGTGGCCTGGATGGACCTTATCTGCTAAGTGCTTTTGGGCCACGGTATGCCTGGCACTCTAGCAGAGCCAGAAGGAAAACCCTCAGAGTTGCCTGAATCCTAAAATCGTCTGCTGGTCCCTTAAAGGAATAGTTCCAGGGCTGCTTATGATCACTGCTGGCATGATTTCTGGCCTCTTTTTTTTTTTCTAGAGGATGCACAGTATTGAAGGGGAGTTGGGAGGGCTAAGCATTCATAATCTGAGCAAGGGTGGACCAGTTGACTTCATGTTTTCTGGACCTGCCAGTGAGGGAAATCAAATGCCACACCTCTCTAATGTGAATGAACAAGTAATGCTCTGAGCTCCATGGAGGAGAGAGAAGGGATATTTCATGGGCTCCCCCATCCCCAGCCCCTCCTCTGACCATCCCCCCACCGCCCATGCTCAGGTCCTCATTATTCCACCTGAAATTCTCACTTGGGCTCCCATGATGGCTGCCATATTGGTCTCTTGCCTGAATTCTCTTCTCCACCCTACGCACTGCTCCCAGAGTGACCTTGTGAGGCAGCTGGTATAATGCAAACACTTTGGACTTAGGAATCTGGCAAGCTTTCTGGGTTCTTGTTCTGACTCTCTTTTCCCTAAAACAGAGGTAAGGAGATCTTTAATTCAAAACTTCTATAATTCTATGACGTTGGTCCCTTCTTTCAAAAACCTTTGGAAATCTCCATTGTATCTCATTTATAACATTGAGTACAAACACTTCATTCTCAGGTGAAAGATGTTACACGGTGTAATCACAACTCCTTTCCTCCCACCCCAGGTGGCTCTGCAGGGAATTGGGCTGCTTTCCTGTGCCCTAAACAGGCCCCATGCTTCTTTCTGTTTCTGTGCTTTTGTTTATGATAATCCCTCCACTGAAGATGTCCTCTTGCTCTCCGCCCTGCAGATCAAAATTGTGTTCCCCCTCCAGATCTCACCCCAAATACCACTTCCTTCATATGCCCATCCCCGATTTCCCCCAACCAGGATACACTTTCCTTCTTTAGGATCACAGTAGCCTTTCTGTGGTGGGGTTTTTGTGATGATCCGGATGCTCGTCTCGTGCTCCAGTGAGAGCCTGTGCTCCAGTGAGAGCCTAAGCTCCGCGCACAGAATGTGCTGTCTCATTCAACTGCGTGCCACTTTCAGGACCCTACAGAGACTCAAAGCCGGGGACCATTTGTTAAGATCATCGGATTTTTGAAACATCTGGAACACTTAAGTTCAAGAGAGCTGAAAGATGCGCAGGATTATTACTCTGTGGAATGACACACTTGTGAGGAGCCCAGCTTTTTTTTTTTTTAAAGATGTATTTATTTGAGAGAGAGAGAGAGAGCACAAGTGGGTGGGAGAGAGAGTCAAAAGCAGACTCTGTGCTGAGCATGGAGGCCAATGTGGGGCTTGATCTCCTGACCCTGAGATGTCAACCTGAGCCGAAACCAAGAATTGGACGCTTGACTGACTGCGCCAACCAGCGCCCAGTGAGGAGCCCAGTTTTAACTCAGCTTGCTTTTGGGTTTTCTTGTCCATTAATGCAAATAGAACCAGTACCATTAAAAAAAAAATTCTACACAGAACATTACACGGACAGGGACCAGATAATATATTTGTTACACAAACTTATTTTGTTATGGCAAGTTCATTAGTACCAGATTCACGATAGACTTCATTGAAATTTCTGCCGGGGTGGGGAAGGGACTTTATTTCCCAGATAATGAGTTTGAGGAAGGCTTGACTGCACAGTCCACTGGTCTGTAGTTCAATGACAGGTCTAAGTAGGATTCCATGCCCTGCCTTCATCTTCCCACATTAACGATGATGGTCATAATAATGAAACATTCCCAGTAGGCTCATGTCTTGTCTCATCCTATTTTTGTCTTGTACTTAGCGGAGCAGTGTACACATGAGTGGAGTGTATTTCATGACTGTACCTAATGGTAATGAACTAGACAGACATTTTTAAAAGGTGGAGTCAAAGATCGTCAGAACTGGGGCAAAGCTGAGAGACTATCTAAAAATCAAAGGTTCTTAAAATTTGGAACCGCAGACCCCACTGAGAATCTAATGAAAACCACGAAGACACATCTTAGAAAAAGACACATATATGTCAAACTTTGTCTAGAACTTCTAAGGATTCATTGACCTCCTGATGCCCTTCCTTCCCAAGTAAATCCTTGATCTAAACCTATCCCCTTTTTTTTCTACCCCCCTTTTTATGATGAAGAAGGAACCTAAGTTCGGAGGGACTTGGCTAAAGTTAAACAGCTAGCTTCATAGAAGGGCCACAGCTAGAACCCTAATTCCATAACCTGTCCTTTCACACATTCTTGAAATAGAAAAGGTCTCTCCTTTCTTTTCAGCTCATGTAGTTGAGCTCTAAGATCACAACTGCTCGTCAGATGCTTCAGTAAGTGAGCTAAATGCTCAAAAATTGGCATCGGTTTTATGTTGAGAAATTGTCTGAAAAATAGGGCAGATGTCGTAACATTTCAATTTAGCCATCCTAAGTGGAAATCCTGGAAACTTCTACAGTGCCTTGTAGAATGTCTGGTGTATTCAGGAAGAGGGGGTTATACCCAAAGTCCCAAAGAGCTGTGTGTGTGTGTGTGCGTGCGTGTGTGTGTGTGTGCAAGGAATAGAATGGTAAACCAGTAGCTCTAGCTCCTTCGTAATTTTGCTAGGTTATTCTGGGAAGGTCATACCACTCTGAGCCTCAATTTCTTTCTCTGTAAAATGAGATTGTTAGACTAAGGTTATTTCAATGTTTCCTTATACCACTAACATTTTCTGATTTTTTTTTTTTTTTTTTTTAATTCTGAGAATTTGCTGGCTGGTCTAGACAAGGTTGCATTTAGGAGCACATGGATGTGGCCATGACTGTCTGTTTTTTTTTTCCAGGCACTGTCCACTCATGACAATTGGTTGCATATGATTATAAATCTAGCAGGGCCAGCCCCCTAATGTGAAGAGAGCAGTAGTGGAGTAGTATCGTACACAGCACTGTTAGGCATGGAGCGTCGTTGAAGGTCAGGGTAGGATGATCAGAGACCTATGCCCCGGAAGTATAGCAACCAAAATATTCATCCAGAGGACCTCATCCTAAGCAGAGTTACCTACATAACAGGCCCAAGCTTGGACGCCTGGGTAGATCTCGGTGTAGAGGGCCCAATGTGTGAAACCGTTTGCAAGCGTTATTTCCCTCAGTTTTAAAAATTAAGGCATACTTCACCTATAATAAAGTGCACCTATTAAGCATGCGGTTTAATGGGTTCCTTGCATGGTTTTGAACGTGTGGTTGGGTTTTGAAATATGATTGTGTTTTATTAGGTTACTTGTCGTACCGGGAGAGGATCGTGTGGGTAGGATTATTATGACAGTAGAATTCAGGTCTAACATTTGTGTGAGTTTTAGCCATTTGCAGAGTATATTAATTAACATTCTTGACTTCATCCTTAAATTACTCTTTGAGGGTAAATGTCATTATCGTGCCATTTTGCAGATAGGTAAACTGAGGCCTAGAGAAATCAAGGAGCCAGGTCACCATCCCAGCACTTAAGATTCCAAAGACCATTTGCTTGTCATTTCCCAGGAGGGATACAGTTCTGAAATCAAGGCTCCTGGGTTCCCAAGAAGCAGTGGCTTCGTTTACAGGGGGCCAAAGCGTGGAAAACCCAGTGAGTTTTATAACCTACCCCCTTCCCCTACCCAATTCAAATGGTTAATCTGATTTGTTTGGGTTAATGACTCTTCTTTGTGATTTAGAGTTCCTGCATATATCTTAGAGGGATTACTAGCTCTTCTGATTAGTCAGAAGAGTCCTATAGTGCTCAAGGTTGTTGTGGAGACCTTGCCCTTCTGTGGGGTCAGAGTCATGAGCTATTCTTACTAGCACACAGTCCTGAGACTGTGGATGCTGAAGGTGTATGATTCGGTATGACTTGCCCTATATGTTCCTTTTCTAGTTAAATTCCCGTTTCCACCAGTTTTCACTTCTTTGCCTCCCACCTCTCCCCCCAAAAAAGAATGCAGACTGTACCAAAAAAAAAAAATCTAGTTATCTGAACTTCCTAACTGTCTGGATTCTGGAAAAATACAAGTTTATTTCTTTTGGCACCATATAGACCAAAGTGGGAAGGAATGCTGAAATCCAACAACCTTTATTTTGCTAGTGACAGTCAGCTGGATCGCTGTGTGTCTAGCATCAGCCAGAGTCTGGTGGCGATAAGATTGAAGGCTGCTTCGTTTCAGTGGAAAGCAGGGGAGAAAGCCGTTTCCTTCCTGCCCCCGGGGAAGAGAAAAGGGGCAACGACCATCTTCAGAATGGTTCCCCAGTCAGTGGGGAATATGGGACGTTTTTCTGAAGTGAGGCAGCAAGGGGGATCTGGGGAATTCAGGTCGGAGAGGTGACAGGGAAGGAGAAAGGAGAGAAGAAGGAGGAAGAGGGACATGGAGAAGTAGAAACGGCAGACAACGAAAAGCTAAGCTAAGCCACCAGGTTTTTGTTCACCGAGCAGCTTCTCTGAGCTCATGCTGCTTTGTGGATGGTGGCGGCTTCTCCTCGGCCCCCCTTACACGTGTACACAATTTCTACCTCATCCACAAACTCTCACAGAACAGCCATAGAAGGGAAGCGCCTTGTCTGGTTCGGGCCCCGTCCTAGGCTCCGAGATCCCGTTAATGCGAAGGGCACGGTTTCCACCGTCTAAGAACTCAGCCCCGTGGGGGCGACATAGGCCTGAGCAGGGAATTACGGATATATGAAAGCTAGCATCGAGGAAAGTACCGAGATTTCTGGGAGTCCCAAGGAGGAAGGAACTTAATTAAGAGCTGTCTTGTGGAAAGAGGGTATTTCTTCTCTGTAGGTCTCCCGGGACTGAGCCTGATTCTCCTCTGTCCCTTGCAGCACTTGCACACTGTGAGGTTGGTGCTAAATAAACAGCTGGTGGGTTGATGGATCACCCCCCCCCCCATCATCAGAAAGGATATTTAAGCGATGTGTGTCCTTGGCCTTCAGCCAGGTGCTTCCTCGAGGGATTGAACCTCCCGATGTCCTTGCCTTTTGAAAATTATGGTCTCATTCTTCATCACAACCTGCCAGCTACCTCGAGTCCTGCATCCCTCAGGGAATGTTAAGAAAAGAAAAAGAGAAAGAAATGTATCGATGAATTTGGATCTCTTAATTAAGAATGGGGGTCTGCTCACCCAGGGTTGTAATTGGTATTTGTCCGCATGGAAAGCAAATGGGATCAAGCCAAGAAGGACTTTTCTGTTCCAAAAGGAATCCATTGTATCGAACAGAGACTCAGCCCCTGCCATCGTCTTCCTTTTCTTGGTGGGAGGGCGGGGAAATCAAATCTCGGAGGGGGGAATTGCTTTGTGACTTTATTGTTTAAATTTAGGCTTGGGTTTGTCGGGGTGGTTCAGACTTGAAGCAATGAGCCTCTAACCCAGCCTCTGTCACTTCTCATTACTTCCAGTGATAGTTCCTATTATTTCCAATCAGTCTTCAAGGGAAGAGCAGGGGGAGGCAGAGACGGCTTCCCTGTGGACCGGCGGGGCACCAACTTCTGTAAGAGCCAGGCCCCGGGGTCCTCGGACCCCCCATTTCGGGATCACGTGAGCTTTACCTTCCGGCCCCTATATGTCTCCCCAGTCCCTGCCTCTAATAACGAAGTCCTAGGTTTGGCGTGACAATTAAATGAGGGTAACGCATGGAAGGAATCTCGGCGCCCTGCTTGGTACAAAGTAAACATGGCTGTGGTCATGACCGTGAGTGTCCTTGCTGGGAGAGGGTCAGCCCACGGGGATGGGGACGACGCGGGCATATTCTGCCTGAAGTCAGTGCCTGCCAGGTCGGCCAGGCCAGCCTTTGGAGCTTCAGCCACGGCTGCTCCACCAGCCTGCAGGCAAGTTCCTAGATGTCCTTCGGGGAACGTTGCCGAGCTCTGGGACCCCAACTGACTGCCTGCAACTGCCCTGGGAGAGGAACGTTTTGTGTCACTTAGCCCTGGGCAAGAGGTGCCCTTCCTCACCCCGCTGGGCAGAGTGTCTGCGGGCTGCTGGGACGGGATCTCGGCGCGCGCCCTGCTCCCAGGCTCTGCCCTCCGTGTTGCACACTCCCGGATGCCTGTGCCCACTCGGGCTGCCCCGGCCGGGCCAACACCGTGGGCCTCATTTCTCCTTTCGGTGTCAGGTCATGTTTTATTGAGCATCTGCTATATCCTCGGCATCGCGCTAGGAACTTTCTTTTTTTTTTTTTTTTAAGATTTTATTTATTTATTTGTCAGAGAGAAAGTACAAGCAGGCAGAGAGGCAGGCAGAGGCAGAGGGGGAAGCAGGCTCTCTGCCGAACAAGGAGCCCGATGCAGGACTCGATCCCAGGACCGTGGGATCATGACCTGAGCTGAAGGCAGACACTTAACCGACTGAGCCACCCAGGCGTCCCTCGCTAGGGACTTTCGTACAAGTGATTTCTTACGTCCTCACAAGAGCCTGTGAAGCAGGAATTATCCCCATTTTGCAGGTCAGAAAGGCGAGGCTTAAGAGGTTAAGTGTTCTGTCGTGCGTTCCCTCTGCCTCCTGCTTCAGCACTGATCTGGGGAAGACGAGAGTGAAGAGACGGGTGGGTAGCATCCATGTCGCGACACACAGACGGGAGGTCGCTCGGGGACCAAAGTGCGCCCGGCCTTTGAGGATGTGGCCTTAGAAGGAGGCGTAAGTCCCTGCATTCTCCCCTTTCCAGGTAGTCATTTGTCCCGACCAAAATTAGACCGCAGTGCTCCCAACACCCACAGTCAAGACGTGTTGAGTTATATTTCCTTTTTAAATTTGGGAGGACAGGAAAACCTCAAGGTGAGAAGGAAAATGTCTGTTTTTTCCACTGACCTGAACAGCAGAGACTGTGACATCCCTCTTCATTAAACAGGGCGAAGCCGAGTGTCCCAGATTTCTGCAGACCTAGAATTCCCACTCAGAATGGTCCCTGGGCCAGGCAGGTAGAGTCTGGGTTTCCAGCCGAGGCCTGCTCTCCATCTGCTTCGCTCTGATGGAAGTTCCATCCCCCGGGGCTGCTCCGGCCAATAGCCAAGTGCAGCCGGCTCCCCCTTCCCCTCTCTGCCCCGAAAAGGAGGAGAGGCGGAAAAGGGCCAGCTCTCCACAGCCACGCTCTCTGCTCCACTGCGTCTCACTCCCTGTTCCCTCCCTGTTCCCGGCGTCCTGAGGCCCGAGCAAGCCAGCGACAGCCCCTCACATGCCTCCCTCCTTAGCCTGACCTTCCGCTCCCTCTTTCTCTCTCTCTCTTTGGGCCCAGTATGTCCTGATCTCAGATCTGGCACTTAACGACAGAGAGACACAGAGAGAGAGAGACAGTTATAGAGAGATGAGACGGAGGGAGAGACAGAGACACACGCACGCTGAGATAGAGAGATGCCGAGAGAAGGACAGAAGGAGAGACAGAAACAGAGACACAAAGAGAAAAATAGAGACAAAAAGAAGACAGAGAAACAGATACAGAGAGAGAGAGACAGAAGACAGAGAGAGACAGAGCAAGACAGGGACAACTAGAGAGAAAGATACAGAGAGGGAAGAAGACAACACAAGTGAATTTGTAAAGCTCATCTTTGGTATGCACCTCTTTTCCTCTCTGTCCCTCATCCCACGGCGCCAATCTCACACCCACACGCTCTGCAAAGAAGCCCTCCTGAAAGGTTCTACTCTCAAAGGATCGAAGCTAACGTAGCCCATGTTACGTGCCCTGGGCTGCCCTCAGACCTCGCACCTTGCTCGTCAGCACCTCATGCTGTCGGCCGCACATTTCCCTTTGCCCGGCTGCCTCTTCCCCCCACCCCGATCAGCGCCCACCTCGCCTTCAAGACCACAGGCTCCCCTACCGGCTCCCCCACGAAGGCTCCCCTGACTGTCCCCTGATCGTCGCAGGCAGGGAGCGCGGCTCGCCCATCTGCACTCCCGTGGCACCCCGTGCTCCCGTTGGAGTAGCTGCGTCACGTTGTGCAGGTGTCTGGGGTTCTCCGTCGGTGCTGTGGGATTGCGAGCAGGGCACGGGATCGTACTGTCAGTGATACCAAGCCCAGTGGCCGGCACCCAGGCGATACTTGGAAAACGGGTGAATGAGCGAACAAACTTACGGATGAAAAAGTTAATGAATGTAAAATGCAAGCTTATAAAAGTAAAGATGTGACCTCTTCCTAGAGTATCTTTAATGAGGATTCTCTATCATCAAAAAGACCCCAACGAGGAAAGGGTCGTCTTAGGCATGGGACAGAAGGTGGTGGAAATATTTGCAAGGAGAGTGGCCTATTCAACATGCCTCCCAGCCCTGGGGGGGCGACCGCGCTTAGCTGCTCCCTGGAGGGACCTGCATCCTCTCCTTGTAAGGGCTGTGCGGTGAGCAGGTCTGTAGATGGGAGGTGGTGAGACACCCCGAAAACCCTCCACCTTGCAGCTGGTGGGGGATGCCTGTAGTCGTTCACGTCTTTTACACTTTGGTGATTTATTTTCCATGTACTGTAATAATCTGGGGAACATCTAGCTTTTCCTTCCAGCATCATCTGAACTTTTAGCTTCATTAGCGGAGAAGGCCAACCCAGCCACGCTGAACGACTCATTCCCTGGCCCTTTGGAGGCCCTCTGGGTGTGAAAGGCTCCTTCCCAGGTACATAGAGTTAAAAGTCTTCTTCTTCTTTCCTTTCTCCTTTGTCTGGGCAGATTTACCCTGCACATCACTAACTAGTGCTCTGTCACAGAGGCAGGGCACGCAGAAGAGACACGAGTCAGTTAATGATGACAGAAAGCATTGGCGGGATTTAAAGATATTTTTCATTTTATTTTATTTTATTTCCAGGCTTAGCGCTTATGCGTATGTTAGCTCTTCATGATAGCATCATGAGGCAGATATTGTCAGCCTCTATTTTATAGAAAAGGATCAGAGGGGGACGCCTGGGTGGCTCAGTCGGTTAAGCGACTGCCTTCGGCTCAGGTCATGATCCCAGGGTCCTGGCATCGAGTCTTGCATCAGGCTCCCTGCTCAGTGGGGAGCCTGCTTTCTCCCTCCGCCTACTGCTCACCTTGCTGTGCTCTCTCTCTCTCTCTCTGATGAATAAATAAAATCTTAAAAAAAAGAAAAGGGTCAAGAATTAGGAAATTTTCCCTAGTTAGTAGCAGAACAAGAACAAGAACCAATTCTCCTGGCACCCAAATCATTGCCCATCCCACTGCTCATCCCGTGACCAGGAGCTCCCCCATGAGTGGCCGCAGCACCCACAGCACTCAGTAGGACTCTTCACTGCCCCGACCCCGTCCTCCGTGGTCCCATGGCCACCGCCGCTCACTGAGCGCGCGTGCACTCCGGGAAAGACTGTTGCCAGCTATGGCTGCTCTCCACTCTGGGAAGGCTTGAGATTTAAGATGTACAGTGACTGGCCATCCTGATTTGCCCAGGACTGAGGGCTTTCTCAGCCCCAG
Source organism: Potos flavus (assembly GCA_028534135.1). Taxonomy (NCBI): domain Eukaryota; kingdom Metazoa; phylum Chordata; class Mammalia; order Carnivora; family Procyonidae; genus Potos; species Potos flavus. The sequence goes on along the minus strand of CM052884.1, from coordinate 15,973,873 downwards.
AACACAGGATTTTGAGTGCTAAAACCATGATGGTCCCAAGAAGACCGTTTTCCTGGTCAGCCATCTTGCTCCCCAGAGTGTTGTCCTCAGACTGGCAGCAGCATTCTCCCCAGGGAGCTGGGTAGACGGGCAGAATCTCAGGCTCTACCCCAGACCCACTGAACCAGACTCTGCGTGACCGGTACGAGATCCCCACAGAACACAGCAAACATCTCAGAAGCGATAGAGCAGGACGTAAGGCGCCTTTGACGGGAATTGGGGAAATGGAAGAGCCACACCTCAATTATCTGCCCTGGGAAAAGCTTGGCCATAACCTCCGGTGATGTGCGTTGACACATATGACTTAGGCTTATGGGCTGAGGAAGAAAGGAGTCAGGGGTCCCACATGCGACCCAACAGGGATGAAAGGCTGGAGAGTGTCTTGATGCTGATGGGCATGACGGGATTCATGCTTAAGCTCTTCTGTCTGAAATGATGATGTTCTTATGGAGGCTCTGGAGTTTCCTGGCTTCGCCCTCCCTCGGACTGGGGAGAGGCTGGCGCGGGCAGGAGCGGGCAGCGCCCTGCCCAGAGCACCTGCTGCATGGACGGCTGCGGGCTATGCTCCGGGGGCCGGGGACGCCGACACGCGAAATAAAAGCACGGGGGCACGGCGTCTAAGAGAGCCACGAGGGGCAAACAGCAGGCTCTCAGGACTTAGTTACTGAAGGAATAAGGAGGCTGCAAAAGCTGTATTGTGAACGTACGTCTTTGTTTTCCGTTGGGTGCCTGGCTCTTTGTTGCCGGAGCTGAATCCAGCTTTGCAAACGAGAAGCGATTGAGTCTGTGTTCCGGCCAAGGAGTCTAGTCTGCCCGCTCCTCCTGTGTCCCGACAGCTGCTCTAGACCTTGGCTTTCCTCAAAGTAAACCTGAGTCCAAGCCGTGCTTCGAGTCCTTTGGGTGATGGTGGTGGTGTGTTATCTTCTGGGATCTTTGTGCTCTTGAACCTGACTGTCAGTCGTTGAAAGCCCAGGCACCGGGCAAGGGAGGAAAGGACATTCGTCTTTCTGGGCTGGCAGAGCGGCCTCAGACTCAAAGAAGCATAACCCACATTTGTCAACTTTCTCTCTATTCCAAGTCACCCGCCCAGTAGAGGCTCTGAAAGAAGGGCAGCCCCGGGGACAGAGTGACAGGCAGGCCTGGAGAGGAATGTGTGCAGCCTTTCATTTAGAGCGGTTCCCGACGAAGCTGATTGCTGCTGCGATACTGATCCCCCCGTGACACCAGGAAAGCAAACCGTCGCTTCTCTCATAAGAGGGAGAGATGTCTCTGACCCGGGTTGGTTGGCTGGGTAACAGTTTCTTCTGTGTGTGTTGGTTTCCCTACGATCCCGAAGGGCTTGGTTGTGGGTGGATTTTAAAGAAGATACAGATTTCCATTATGGAGCAACCCTTGTGTGTTTGGTTCCCTTGGTGGAGATGGACCCGTACGTGACCCCAGACCCCGCTCATCAAGGTCTGGTGGGGTGGGGGGGCCCAGACTGGCAGAGGAACAAGAATGTGTACAATGTGAGGCGAATACATAGCGACTTGAAGGCATTGCCTCTGGGGGCCTTGGGGACGGGGCCTTGGGGAGGGGGCCTTGGGGAAGGGGCAGGAGGCCAGACAGGCAGAGAGCCTGGGGCAGAGGAGGGGGGGGGGAAGAACACGTGATGGGGGGCAGAGACCCACATAAGATAATTGTTCTGTCTGACTCTGGAAAGAACACACGTTCTTAGTTTACAGGCCAGTTTGGGGGGCCTTCCTCGGGTGGTGCCGAGAAGTGACCTTGAGCAGCCCGCTCCCTGGGCGTCGGTTTTCGCCCTGCAAGGGGGTAGATTTCTGGGTCCTTCTGACTCTGCAGATGGAGGGCTCTGTGGCATTCCTCTGTGGGAAGCTGCAGCCCCAAGCAATTCCTCTTGTTCTCACCTGCATCCCGCAGCCCCGGAACCCCCAGGCTCCCTGCTGCTGCTCTGGCTGGGCCCCCACTGCTTACCCTTGCACTAGAATGGACCCCACACATCCGACCCAGCCCAGGCCTCCGTCCCCAAGCTGCCAAAGTTGCTGCAGGCTCAAGGTCTTCGCATTTGTTCTTCCCTCCCCAGGGATGTACTTTCCCCTGATTTTTGAAAGGCTGGCTCTTTGCCTTCCAGGTTTCAGGGCAAAGACCTCCCCAGTGAGGCCTTTCCTGAGCTCCACCCACCCTCCCTGTTCTAACCAGAGCTCTGCCTGCGGTCCCATTACCCTGTTATATTTTCTCCTTCATGTTTATCACAGTCTGATACATTCTTTTCACCCCCGTTCATGCACTTGCCTATTCATTTCTGCAAGAGTCTGGGCTCTGCCTGTGTCATTGACTTCTGTATCCTCCGTGCTCAGAACTGAGCTAGATGCCCAGTGTAGGTGTGACGAACAGACGTGTGGGCTCTTTCCTGTGTGGCGTGCCTGGCAACGGAGAAAGTTTGTAGATGCCAGAAGTCATTTACGAGCTCCTATTATGTACAAAGATCATCGTATGCGTGATTGCATTTCATCCTCATAACCACTCTACCGTGTAGGTACCATCAGGATCCCATTTTACAGAGGAGAACATGGGACCCTACAGAGGTTAATTAAGCTCTTGCTGAAGGCTGCAGGGCTAAGGAGCCACGAAGTTAGGATCTGGCCCCAGAGAGTTCGACTATAACGCTGGTGCCATAAATTAAGTAGCATTCCGGTCTTCTAAGCCAGTGTTTCTCAGACTTTCAGGTGCTCATGAATCACTGGGGGATCGTGTGAAAACGCAGCTCTGCCTCAGTAGATCTGGTGGTGATGGACCGGGGCAGTGGTGGGCTCAGATTCTGTTTCCCGGTTCTCAGCCAGCGCTGCTGGTCCGTGGAAAATACTGCTCAGGAAGGAAGGGAGAGATGGAGGGAGAGAAACGGAGGCTTACAGAGGTTAGGCGGCTTTCCTTAGATCATATGGATAGTTGATAGGAGATCTGGGACTCGAGCCCAGTGTCCCCACTGCTAGCCCAGGCTAGGCAGTCCTTGCTTTGAGAGACAACAGTGGTTCCCCGGAATCTCCAAACCTCCTCCTAACACCCTCAGCCCGCCCCCACCCTTCCCTGCTCCTTTCCTCCTGACGCACAAGATTGAATGCAAACTTGTTGAAAACTTTTATATCTGTCTGTCCCAGCTTCCACCCAGCAGAAATCCCTTTCTGGAAGATGAGCAGATGCCCTTCCCCGTGGCGAACAAGAGGAAGCTCAGTACTTAGAAACGCTTCCGCTCTGAGATAGCACTTAGCACCAGGAAGGACTTTCTCCTCCGAGACGGAGGCAGCCTTCCTGGAAACTGCCCCCGACTGAGGCTACAGAGATTAATAACGGCCACAGTGGCCTTGCAAGTTAGGGGCCCCTCATTTTGTAAAGGGATGTTTTAAAGCCTTCATCTGTGATGGGCACTGTGCTAGACATTTTCATATACATGTCACCTCACTCACTACTCACAACCACACCCTGAAGTACGTAGTAGCAATCCCCACTTTATAAATACGGAAACCACGGGGAGGCCTGGGTGACTCAGTTGGTTAAGCGTCAGCCTTTGGCTTGGGTCATAATCCTGGGGTCCTGGTATCGAGTTCCGCCTTGGGCTCCTTGCTCAGTGGGGAGCCTGCTTCTCTCCCTCCCTCTCCGTGCCCTTCCCCTTGCTTGTGCTCACTCTCTTTGTCAAACAAATAAATAAAATCTTGAAAAAAAAATTTAAAAAAAACGCTAAAACAAAATACAGAAACTGCAGCTCAGAGGGAGGGGTTTAAGTGACTGGTCCCAAGACACACAGCCATTAAGCTGCAAAGACAATGTCCTTTCTCTACCTCACAGCCACACATCTTCCTCCTACCCCAAAGCCCTGTGTATAGCTGAAGAAGGTCTTTTCATGTATGTTTCCCCTCCCCCCACTCTGCTCTTTCTGAAACAAACCCTCCAGTCTCCTTGAACTGTTCCCCCTAGTTATCATAATAGTAGGGCTAACCATCATTAACTGAAGTCGTGACATGTGTCAGGAACCCAATATGTAGACTGAATTAATCTCCATAAGAGCCCTAAGATCTCTCCCATTTTTATAGATGTACGAGATGCTGAAACTGGAGAAGTGATTTGTTCAATGTCACTCAATTAGTAAGTGACAGCCAGCTAGGATTTGAGCCTGGGTCTCCTAGGCTGTGAAAATGATGGAGAAGGCTGGGGTGAAGGGATGGAATCAGGACAGTGGGAATCCGAGTAGGAAATGACACATATTTGGCTGTTCTCCCATCGTAACTATCTGTATTGTGTTGGCATGCGTGGCCTCCCCTACAGACTAACTTAGCACTAAACAGCGCCCTTCAGGGGAGCCTGATTTGGCCCGAGACTGAGGTCTGGAGTTATTGAGGGCATTGCTCTAGGGAGAGTTGTTTGTTTTTGTTTTTTTAAGATTATATTTATTTGAGAGAGAGCGCACGGAGGGGAGGGAACAGAGGGAAAGGGAGAGGGAGAATCTTAAGCAGACTCCACGCTGAGTGCAGAGCCTAACACGGGGCTCGATCCCACAACCCTGAGATCATGACCTGAGCTGAAATCAAGAGTCAGACACTCAACCGACTGAGCCATCCAGGCGCCCCTCTGGGGAGGTTATTTTGACATCAATCCTAAGTACTTAAAAAAACCCCAACCTCAATTATTGAGATATACCAAACATACAATAAACTGCTCATATTTAAAGTCTACAGTTTGTTACATCTTGGCATATGTATATGCCCATGAAACCATCACCATAATCAAGATATTTTAAATATATGTCATAAATCCAAAAGGATGGCAGCCCTAGTAATGAATTTTTGAGGTTCTGATCTTCATAGGGTGGGAGGGCAGTAGATGAAAGCCATTTCAGAATCCTAGAGCAAGCCTCTGTCTATGCATTCAGAGCCCTTCCCTGAAATCACTACTTTGGGGTGTTTTGCTCCCTTCGATGCAGTGTGTATTGGGGTGGGGGTTCAGGAGGCAAGGACAAGATGAAAACCCATCTGCAATCCCTAGGAAGCCTTGGGGAAGATGTAGACCCAGTTGGTCCAGATGGGGTAGGACCCTCCAGCCTCCTAGACCTCCACGCTGCCTTGTAGTTTTCTGGTGTATTTTGATCCAGAGCCCACATTTCCAGCCCCGTTTGACTTCCCTAGATTCCCATGTACCTTTCGTTTGGGTTCAAGCAAAAATTAGCCATCAAGTTCTTGAGGCTGAAAAATTCAGTAAAATGGAACGGGTGGCTCAGGCCTCAAATTTCAGAGTTCTCAATTCAGCAAAAATGAGATGACCCACCAGAACCTCCAAGAGCAGACCTAGAAGACAGGAGCCACAGGGTCCGTGTCCAACTCCCATCTTCCCCGCCCTTGTCCTTGCCTCCTGAACCCTCATCCCCAATACACACTGCATCAAAGGAGCAAAACCCCCCACAGTAGTGAGGATTTCCAGGGAGGGATTCTGGACGCAAAGACAGAGAATGGCTAAAATGGCTCGAATACCATCTTTACTCTAAGATTGTCCTCATTCCCTCCGGTTGAAGTAATCTCTGTCTGCTCTAGACTGCCATGAACTTTCCATTTTGTCAGCAAGCACCTTCTAGCCTTTGAAATATAGTTGTTCACACATCTTCTTTCACTGTAAGCTCTCTGAAGGCACAATTCTGGTTTGCGCCATCGTTGTATCCCCCGCTGTATCTCACCCATGGTACTCAACCGTACTTGTCGAACAAATGAGTGAATGACTCGCCTGTCCTAAACTTCCGGGCACAGCTGCGTTGCTCTGCAATGGGCAGGACTCAGAGCTGAACGTATGTTCCATTAGATGTCACACGTGAGGGATTTCATGAAATTTTGGTGATTCTCACTTGTGCGATATAAATAGAGCCAAGGAAATACATGCACTGTCTTCTTTACGTACTCTGTGAATTCTAAGCGAAGGTGAGGCTTGGCTTGACGGGCTTGGCTCATAGAGATAAATCAATTGCTGTCACTGGGGAGGCTCTCTCTCTCAAGGGAGACATAGCTCCTCCCTCCAGTGGTTCCAGCAGGCACAGTGAGTCAAGAACAGGTAGTGGGAGGGAAGAGAATAGTTCGGAGCAATGGGCTATAGGTCTCAGCAACTGGGGTCCCATTTGCTCAATCTCAACTTTGGAAAAACTCAACAGAGCTGTAGTGCTCATGGGCCACCAGTCTAATTCCTTGTCCAGAGATCTCCATCCCTCGTAGACAGATGCGGAAACGGGTTAAGTTTCCTTCAGGTCACTCGAAAAGGAATTCATTGACGGATTAGACAATATTTGATTTGAAAGTATAGGCATGCCTAAATCAGTGTTTCTCAGACTTTTAGATTTCAGGGACCAAAATAAATTTGGGAACAACGTTGGGGCTCCCTTTTCCAATATGGACGACTACAGATATGAAACAAAAATATGAAACATCCTTTTAAAATAGTTCCTAAGGGGAAAGCCTCTGCCTTCGGCTCAGGTCATGATCTCAGGGTCCTGGGATCGAGGGTCCCCTCATCGGGCTCTCTGCTCAGTGGGGAGCCTGCTTCCCCCTCTCTCTCTGCCTGCCTCTCTGCCTGCTTGTGATCTCCCTCTCTCTGTCAAATAAATAAATAAATAAATAAATAAATAAATAAATAAATAAAATCTTTTTAAAAAATAAAAAATAAATAAACTAAAATAAAATAAAATTGTTCCTAAAAAGAGATAGCATTTCAACAACAACAAGAAAAACAGAAAGACAGAATGGCAGCCATACAAGAACAACTCTGTCCACAACAACTAATCTGTCCTGAGTGCTAACTCTATGCCAGGTGCCATTCTAAGTATTTTGCTATTATTTCGTTTTACACCATACATATTGCATCATTTATATTTTTTCTTCCCTATGAAGCCCTGAATGTTTCATCATGGACCCATGGTGCTTGTTTATACCCTAGATTTAGAAAATCACCAGATGAGGGGCGCCCGGCTGGCTCAGTCAGAGGATCGTGCGACTCTTGATCTCAGGGTCGCGAGTTCAAGCCCCACATTGGGTATAGAGATTACTTAAATAAATTTAAAAAAAAAAAGAAAGAAAGAAAAAGGAAAATCACCAGATGAGAAAACTTCTTGAGGCAACTCAACAGCTGTAGGAGTCAAAACTTCTGTGAACTTTAAAGGTTGTGCCTGATTCAGAGGCCAGGCTGGGGTCCTTCAGAGCCGCTCTTGATGAAGGATCCAGATGAGAAACATCTTCCTCTGAAGTTTCTTTGATATGTGGGACCCATTGAGTTCTGGTTCCCGTTGCCGCTGAGACTCACAAGCTTGCAGCCTTTATCGACAGATGCAATGGCCCAAGTAAATCACAATCCAGCCAAAGCTAAAGTGCTTCCAGCTACATTTGTGGGTCATGAAAGATGGAGGAAATGCTACCGCTTTTGCAAGATAGAGCCTCCCCCCGCCCCCGCCCCTTTTCCTGCCTAAACTTTCAAAATCTTAATATCCCACTATCATGTTTCACAACGAACACAAACCAGATGGCTTAGGCCAGGGGAAGGAATGCTGGATTGAGTAACAGGGTATGAATTAAATAACCCTAAACAACTGTTAAAAAAAAAAAAGAAAAGAAACCAACCCTAAGTGTTTTCCTAATTTTTAGATTAAAGGAAATCCACCGGGTCTGAAATAGAAAAAGAGACTATAAACCACGTTAGGATGCTTCTGTCTAGGAGGCCCTCTAGACAGAAGGTCCTTCTTCAGAAAATAAATAGGCCAGCGAGGTCATCCACTGCAAAATCTCCCCAGAGACTGAACACGTCTCCAAAAGAAGGAAGCAAATGGGAGACTCTGTTATTTATTTCCCAAAGCTTAATAAATCAGCTCCAGGAGACCCAGTGTCAGGCCTAGATGAGAAATAGCACATTTCGGGAGATAGCCCTTTCGTATCCACGTGAGAGAAGTGCCAGATTCAACATAGAATGTGATTTAAGTCCAGATGAACATTGCTTGTGTTGCCCCTTCCTCTGGACCATCTTGTTTCCCTCAATAGGAAAGAAGGCCATAGTTGGAACTTCTATTACACGTGGAAAAAATTTTCAAACTCCTTCCTATTCCCAAAGAACTGGATTTGGAGGGCAATATGAGGAAGCATTGAAAGTAGGTGTAAGAAGAGCTTACTCTGAAGGTAGGGCCTGGTCTCTCCATCAGGTAGAAAGCTTAAGACTCATAGAGCTGGAATTTTAAAAATCGATGGGGAAATGAGGAGCCTTTGGAAAGCTCCATTTTTCTGTCGGCTATGTCACCGCTGCACAATGAGGACACAACTCCCATTACACAGAAGAGGAAGGCAGGGCTCTCAGAGACGGAGAAACTTGGCCAAAGTCACAACCCTGTATATATCTTGTTGCAAAGCCTGTGCTCTTTTCCCTAACCACACCAACTCTCGAGATGAGATCATATACATTAAAATGTTTGTAAGGAGCCAGGCCCTGTGCAGTCATTCCCTTGTGGTTATTAGGACCAGACTTCCATCTGGCACGCACGGAGATGCGTCAGCTCACATCTGCATGTGTCCATGAATATATTCATGTAAGACTGCTTTACGGACATAAGCAAGTTTGTGGTCTGACTAGCGGAAGAATCCTTCGGCAATAACACGGTAGAGCCAGGGAATCTACCAGAAATCCAGGCGATGCCGTGGCTTCAGCCCTAGGAAAAGCGGTCGTGGATCAGGAACTGTTGTTACGCTCCGACTCGTGCCAGCACCGATCTTTCGAGCATGGTGACACATGGCTCACTCTGGAATAATCCTGGACCTGCCGCCCTATCCCAGAAATGAGTTCTTTCTAAGAGGGTCAGGCCCACCATATCCGCTCTTACCGATCATTCCTCCGGGGAATCTGGGAAAAGGGAGTGTTGGCTGGGAGGAAATGATAAAGAGGAGAGAGGGGCTCCTAGTCTGTGCCCAGGGGTGAAAGGGGTGACCTATTCTGCCCCCTCGAAAGGTGTCATCAAAACGGTAAAGAGGAAGACTGTGGCCCCTTCCTTTTGTCCCTCTGGGAAGGCTCATCTGTGATTAGTGGGAGTGCGAGCAGCACAAACCATTTTAAAGAACAGTTTAGAGGGGTGCCTGGGTGGCTCAGTTGGTTCGGTATCAGACTCTTGATTTTGGCTCAGGTCATGGTCTCGGGATCGTGAGTGAGATCGCCCCACATTACACTCTGCCCTGGGCCTGGAGCCTGCTGGAGATTCTCTCTCTCCCTCTGCACGTCACCCCCTCCCTGCTTGTGTGCACTCTCTCCCTCTCTCTAATAAAAGAACAGTTTAGAAGTCCGCTTCAGGAATTAAAAACACTCACAGCCTTGGCCCAGTGATGCCATCATTGGGAACCTATGCTAAAGAGATAATCAGAATGTACAACGTTTATGTACAAAAATGTTTATTGCAGGGGCGCCTGGGTGGCTCAGTGGGTTAAAGCCTCTGCCTTCGGCTCAAGTCATGATCTCAGGGTCCTGGGATCGAGCCCCACATCGGGCTCTCTGCTCAGCAGGGAGCCTGCTTCCCTCTCTCTCTGCCTGCTTGTGATCTCTCTCTCTGTCAAATAAATAAATAAAATCTCTAAAAAAAAAAAGATTTTATTATTTATTAGAGCGAGAGAGAAAGAGAGAGAGCACAAGCAGGGGGAGTGGGAGAGGGAGAAGCAGGGTCTCCGCTGAGCAGGGAGCCCGATGCGGGGCTCAATCCCAGGACCCTAGGATCACGACGTGAGCTGAAGGTGGACACTTAACTGACTGAGCTACCCAGGCGCCAGTAGGTATGTTTTATTTTTTAAACGTCCCTTTAAAAATGGCTTAAAGAAGTGCCACTCCTCCTTAAATGGCTTTCTCTTTTGCCTGAATAAGCAGAGCAGACTCCCAGCCGCCCCTCCTCCTCTCATCCCACTCCCTTCCCAGCCCAGCCTGAACTGTCTCCAGGCTTCCCCTCTGGGACTCGAAGCTGACCAAGGTTAATACCCTGGCTTAACACGGGCTTCAGCGGCCTGTTGTCCCTAGACTGGATGACAGGGTTCAAAGTCCTTCTCGTGGTTCGCTGTTCCCCAGGGGGCAGAGCCCTTCGGATCTTCTGGTCTCCATGCACCGCCTTGCCTCTGCTTGGAACTCCCTCTGCCCTCCCTTCTCACCCGGGGAATGTCTCACTTGACCTTCACGGCCAGGCTCAGAGGTGAGCTTGTTGCTCCTGGCTCTTCTCCCAGAGACTTTGTCCATAGCCCCATTCTGACAAGTATCACTTGTTGTAATAAACGTATCTTTTGTCTCTTGCTCCCTCCCCCTGCCTCTCTCCCCACATAAGACCATATGATTGTGAGAACGGAGATCCCCCTGGGATGCTTGCTGCTTGGCACAGAGTAGGTGCCCAGGGATGAAGGGATGAAGGGATAAAGAAACTGGTGGCCGAGCTGGGACAGAGGAGGCCGCGGGGAGTCCTCATGCCAGGGAGGTAGTCTGTAAGATGGCTGTGGACCGACCTTCCTTCCTAGAAGCAGCAAGAGAAAGCAGGCTTCCTTGCAGTGAAACAAATCTGTTAGCCAAAAGGAGGAACTTGCACAGATCGTCATTACTGGAGTAGGTGAGGGACTGGGGGGAGGCGAAACTCTCAGAATAGGGTAAAAACCGCCCTGCCTGAGACAACCTAGAGCCCTTCCTGGAGCCTGGAAGGTAGCCAAGGTGACCGCAGCCACACCTGGGTTTCAGCGCATTGTCCGAGGAGAGCGGGTCGGAAGCTCCGCTCTCTCCCAGAGCCCACTGCGATTCTGCTATAGGCCTGGGCAGGTTTCCATGTCAGCTGTACTTCCAAACCCAGATCTGCAATTTGAACCTAAGGCCCTGCAGACAAAGAAGACTGTGTTCAGAGTAGGGCCAATTGCTCCCCAAGCCCAGCGGGGCTCTTGGCTGCACAGCACTCATTAGCATCTGAAGTTCACATAAATATATATGAAGCCTGTGGGTTCCCCTGGGAGTCCGGGAGGCCCTCACAGCCAAAGCGATATCTCTCCCTCTTTACACCTCCTCCTGGACCTTCCGAGCCCAGCTGCCTCCGGGGAGCCCAGTGCTGTGAAGCGATTCCCCAGCAGGGGCCCGACAGCTCATTTTCAGGGTGCAAAAATAGACACTCGGTCCTTTGGGGGACCAGCTCTGTTCTGCCCCTCCTCTCCTTATGTAGGGCCAAGGTCTCTGAAGAGCAGGGATTTCCCCACCGCCCTCTCATGTGCCCCGATCCTGGAGACTCAAGGGCAGAGGGAACCTGCTACATGAATGCAGCGTAGCCCTTGCAAAGCCCGGATTGGACGCTGCAAAACTCAGGACTGACGGAGGTGAGGAGACTCAGGGCTTTTTGTTCCTAAAGGCCTCCTTATCTAATGGGATACACAAAATAGAGAAGAAATAAAAAAAGATAAAAACCTGAGACAGTACCAACCTCAGAGAAATATAAATGAGAATATAAGTAGTAGCATATGAACTGTGTAAATTCCACAGAGGGGGCATGATCAGAAGGCAGTGCTGCTGGATGCAATCTCAGAGGGCTTCTTGGAGGAGGTGATTTTTGACCGGGAAAGGGTAGAGTTAGAAAGGGTACTGACTGTTGGGCAGGGACAGCTGACTGGCCGCCCTATCCTCTCCCAGGGTCACTGTAGCACAATTGAAACGTCAGGGAGGAAAAACAGCCCTGGGGGTCCTCAGACTCCCAACAACAGCCCTGTCCTGTGGAACTAGCCCAATATCACAGTTGTTTCCAAGACTGGAAGGAAAGGACTTTCAGAGAAAAGCCACGAAACGAAGGCAGTTGAATCCTGATGTACATGGGGAGAGCCTGGTGTGCGTGGCTGTCCTTTGGTGTTTCTGGCTGAAGCTGAAACGCCCCGGCCTCAGCTTTGGGGTGCGATGCCACAGCACTGCCCTGGGCAGATATATATGAGCCTCCCTCTGCAGATTCATCATGGGGGGAGAAAAAGCCCATGTACCACTTAGTGGATGTGAGGAGGGCAGTGGTGAAGTGGAATGAGGAATTGGTGGCTGTAGATTTCCAAGCGCTGATAACACGTTCAACTCAGGTTCTTTGGCAGAAGTTTCTCCAGTCCCACTTCCTTTGCCCACCTCGGCAGGCAGATGTCCTGAGTCAGTTGAAGATTAGGCATTCTGCTCTCTGAAGCATCCTTCACCCCGGGTGGTCTGCTTAACCTGGAGCCTGGTAAGAGAGCCTGGGCTTTCATTTGCTTCTCAAGGAACGTCATCATCCTCCCCGATCTGCGATGGGGACAGAGGCAGATTTCTCAGCCAGGGAGGAGCTCCCCCGCTCCCCGAGACTGGCAATTCCAAGTCACAGCTGGTTATATGGGGAGGATCCTTGGAGATCATTGATGTCAACTCATACTACAAGCCCAGAAGGGGAGGGAGGTACTTACTCAGAGCTAGGACTGTAATCCTTGGTAAGAGGGACGCAGAATAATCTCTGCGACCAAACCAGCCCGGCTCCACACTCCCATCTTTCGGACTCCATGGCCATGAAACCTTGAATAAGTCTTTGAACCCCTCTGAGCGCCTATTTCCGCAGGTGCCAAAGGCAAAAGAGAAAGAAAGAAAAGCAGACAGATACCTCTTCATAGGAGGCTCTTTAAGATCTAGAAGATTATTGATAATAATAGCTACCACTTATCGAGTATGGACTATGTGCCAGGGCCATGGGAGACGCTAGGTCCATGTTACCTGGCACGCAGTCACGTCGGCCGTGCACATCCGAGTAATTGACACTGCTCGTGGACATGTCTCACCTTTGGCCGCAGACCTCTGAGATGATAAAACTCCTATAGCCCCCGGCTTCTAGAAGTCAGGAGGACCTAAAGCGGGAAATCAATCCACGTTCAGGCTGAGCAGTTTCGTCATGATCTGCGCTCCAGCACTGAGGAAAGGTCACCGGCCTTCTCGTCCCAGTGCAGCCTGCTTGCTCTTGTTTACACAAGGCCAAGGAGGCAGGCAGGCAGGCAGGCAGGCAGCCCTTGGTTGGGGAGGAAGCAACAAGGGCTGTTTGGGATTCCATGGAGACTCCAGGCTATTGAAGCCGTCAGGCTAATACACAAGCTCTATCAGGCTTCTAGCTCTCGGTGTCTCGGCGTTCTGGCTGCTTCCCCTCATGACCATTTATAGTCAATTCCTCCAGAGAGGGTGTAGCGTTGGGGTTGGACAAAAGTGATGAAGCTGGAGGAGAGGCACCTGGCAGAAGGGAGGCTGGCGGTAACTACTAGAAACTTCCCTACCGCCAAACACCACAGATATCCCAGAGCTTGAGCTCAATGGCTCCCCCTTCAGGCTTGCATGGTAAGAACAAGCCAGGACCAAAGGGAGGTTGGAAGGTGGAATGAATGGCAAGATCGGGGCCTCAAATCAAGGGTTTTTAGAGGAGTTTTAAAGTAAGACAAGCCCATATGGCTTTGTGATAGGGATTTCAGTCCCTGCGCCCCTGAATTTTTCTTTTATTTTCCCTGGAGATCTAATTTAAGACTGTTTTCTGCAAATTGGAAGCAGCAGACCTTTAACAGAGATTGGAAAAGCGAAACATGGCTTGGCAGCATCCATAATCCAGTCTGGTCTGTTGACCTATGGCAAGTTCTGCCCTTGGCGTCATTGTGATTTCCATGGTCTTTGCGTGGGGAGAGGGCACTAGATTCCACGGGTCCTGGGTAGACCTCAAGCTCTCTCAGTGCCTAGGAGGAGGAAAGATTAAAGGAGGGTCTGGCACCCATCCTGCTGACTTGGGCTTGGGTAAAAAGAACACTGCCCCCAGAGTCAGCTGGAGGAATTGCTGGGAAGTCAGGAGTCTGCAAATAAGGATGTGAAGGAAGGCTCGCTGCAGCGGAGACCGCAGGAGAGCAGTACTTTGAGGTGGTCACGGGGGCCTGCATACACCGGCAGGAATACAGGATAATAATATGTCCCTGTTAACCGTGCGAAGGCTATCTGGGGGCCGGTGGGGGCAGGATGGGCAGAGGCAGGGATGGATTCGATTCCAGACACTGGGTTAGGAGCTTTCTTTGGTTTTTAATGTTCCTAAGGTTGGGAGGTTAGTTTCATTCTTGTTTTACAGATGAAGCATCTGAGGCTTATGGAAGCCAAGTAAATTGCTTGAGGTTTCAGACTTCGTGGTGGCGCTGGGATTCAACTTTTTTCTACTTTGTCAGGCTGTTTTTAGCACTTCGTACCAAGGTCAGTTACTTGTTTAGGCCACTCCCACGGGGGCGGGGGCCGTCGTACGTCCTCAGGAGGCCAGATTCCAGACCAGAGGGCATCACAGTAGACTTAAGGATCCTTCAGGCAGGCTGGTATAACCGGAGAAGCCATCTCCAGCTGGAAAAGGTGTCTTTTTCATTATTTCATTAGAAAAACAGCCCGTTCCCCTCACAGGGTGGAATGACACTGTCAAAACCCTCATTTTTCTGTTTCGTTTTCCAGACTCTGCAGTTATGGCATCCTTTCTTTTCTGGCCAAATGAAACCATACTTGATTATGTTCCACAATTCTTTGGTTAGTTTCAGTCCCCTTTTACTAGCTTTAGGAGTTTACTGTCACGTTTTAAAAACCTTTTAGTGCAAACTACAAGTTCATTCCTTCGTCCAAATTTATTGAGCACTTAAATATATGCCTGATGGTAGGTTCAATTCCGGGAACGGGAGAATGATGAAACGTGTCTCTTCCTAGGGGAGGCAGATGCATAAACAAATACAATGTAATATGTGCCCAAACAGCACAATATTTAAAGCCCCGTATGGATCGTTACTTTCACTCTATTGGTTTTTCATTCATGGAAACCAAAACAACAACAACAACAACAACAACAACAACGAGTTTATCGTAAGGCCCAATATCAAGTACTAGGAAAACTCAGAGGAAGAGTCTATTGGGGAAGATGGGTAGATAGACTATATGGTACAAAGGAGATAAAAATTAGCAAAAAGTAAGGGCAGGTTTTTGGTAGGCATGATTACCGATTTGCATAGAAGTAGATTATTTAGTACTTTACCTGGAACAGAGCAAGCCCGCAATAAATGGTAATATATGCTGTTAGTATCATCACTATTATTATTGTTGGCAAACATTTGGTGAATCAATTTGGATTTTTTTTCCTATAAAGCTTATAAGATCTGGGTGATATTATCATTTTTCCGTTTTTCGGAGAAAATTGTACACAATAGGAGTTAAGTGGCTGCCCCAGACAATTCGGATTTGGAGTAAAGATACAAAAATGAGAGGAACACTCTGGCTCCCAACATATCCCTCTTGCTATGGGCCCCTGAACCCAAAAGGTGGCCATCAGTCTGGTCTTTGCCACCTCAACATAAACTTATTCTGACTCTACCCCCAACCCCTTATGATCTAATCCTCAACTCATCTGACGTTACCCTAGCATCTCCTTTCGGTGCTCCCTACCTTCAGCAAGCTGCCGGTCCCGAGGAACCAGTGCTTCTCTAACTTACTGTGTATACAGATCTCCCCGAGCTCTTGTGAAAATGCAGATTCTGACTCTGGGGGAGGGTGGGGGGTGGGGCCTCAGGTCCTGCGTTTCTAATAAGTTCCCAGCTGCCGCTGCTGCTGGTCCCAGGACCATACTTTGAGTAGCAATCTATCCGTCAAAACTCCAAAGCCTCTCTTTCAACTACCGCCCTTCCCTGTGCTCCCCCTGCCCACCGCCCCCAGCTCGGGCCATCCTTACTCCCCTGCAGATGAGCCCCAAGCTCCTGAGTGGTCTCCCTGCCTCTGCTCCCTGCTTCCGCCCCATCCTACATGCGTCTGCTAAATTCAGCTTCCTAAAATGTGACTTCCTTCATGTTACTTTCCTGCCGTGACGCCTCCAGCGACTCCCCACTGACCAGCAAACTGCACACGAATTTCTCCAACTGAAGTGAAGACCCTTTAAAATAGGGCACCTGGGTGTCTCAATCGGTTAAGCATCTTCTTTCAGCTTGGGTCATGATTCCGGGGTCCTGGGATCCAGCCCCTTGTTGGGCTCCCTCTCGGCAGGGAGCCCGCTTCTCCCTCTCCTCCCTGCTCATGCCCTCTCTCTAAGGTTTAGCCTTAGCTCTTTTGGTGTGAGAAATCTCACGATTCCCACTGATCTATCCTCCCCATGATCACTATCACTACCTGCTTTGGGGGACTTTGTGGATATTCTTCTTTCCACTGATGCTGCATCCGTCTCCCAACTGTGGCCCTCATCTCAGCACCCAAGCCCTCTCCTTCCTTCAAGCCCTGGGCACCCTCTTTCACAGCTGGAAACCATCTCAAACCCTCATAGCTCTTTGCCCAAATATGGTTATTTGCGCGTATCTTCCCTTGTGCGCTGGCTGCTTCATCTGTGCATAAACCCCATAGCGTTTCTTGCAGGGCATTGCTCCCAGCAAGCTCTCAGTTCATTCAGCCGGCTGCCTCTGTTTCCTAATTCTTTTAATGGGACTCTATTCTATTTGCATTATTCATGTTCCTGTGTTCGATGTGTTTTAACATAGTAAACAACCTCAAATCCTTTTTGGAAATCAGTGAGTTATAAATCATAAATAATCAGCTGCAAGAGTAGACACTCAGGAAACATTTGTTAAATGAATAAATGGATGCTTTCTTCAGGGCTGAGTAAAGAGCAGGTTACTGGCTGCCCTTCCCACTCCTTCCTGCCTCTGGCCCTTTTGCTCCTCTGTCCCCTGAAAGGTCCTGCTCAGCTTCAAGAGGCAGGGTGAGCTCCAGCTCCCACCCCTCGCCCCAAACAAGCTGTCCTCTGGCTTCTAGCAGCATTCGCTACTCGTGTCATCCACTAGACCGTGAACCCCTTTATAATCCTGGGTCTCTGCCCCCCTGCATCCCTCATGTTGCAGCCGCACAATGGCCCCGGGGCCTGGCCTCACATATTCCTCCCCAGGAAGCTTTCGAACCTTTCAGGAGCCCAAATACACATGTCCCACCCCAGGCCTGTTGAATCAGATGGTTTTCAAACTTGAGCGTGGGTGCGAGTCATAAGCACCAGAGCGCTTGTTAAAACAGAGCACTGGCCCACGCCAGAGACTGTGGGATGGGACTAAGAATTTGTATATGTAACAGGTTCCCGGATGATGCTGTTTGAAAATGGCTCTTGGAGGACCACTGCCTTAGAGGTGAGGTCCAGCCGTCTGTATGTAAAGAAGAGAAATCACAGTGCGCTCAGGCACCATAGAGGCTTGATAAATACTTAATGGATTCAATTACTTGCTTCATCTGTCTTAGCTCTACCCCCCCAAATGGATTATAAGTAACTTGCACTTACAGACCAAGTCTTAGATGACTTCTCCGGCAAATCCCATCCGGCAGAACCCAGGGCTGGGCATTGAGTTGGCACACAGTGCATACCTTTGGCTGAGTAACAGCTTTTCTTACCTGTTTTCAGTGTCGCTGTGAGAGGAATGCTAAGGAGACCTAAAATCATCTGTTTCGATCAAAAAGTGGGAGGGCAGGTTCTGTCAACTTGGTTGAAACATTTGTGCCTGAGAGGTTTATGGGGGAGGAGGCCCAAGCCATTCATTCTGTACATCTCAGGAAATCAGTAGATTGAAGACCTGTCTCTCACCCAAAACATCCCCAAAATTTCAGCATAAATCAGCCCCCGGTCCCTAGGTTCTTGTGTTGCATATGTTGTAGTCTCCAAATTTCTTCAACAGTCAATGCGCATGTGAGCCAGCATTTAGGACATCATTAAAACGTGCAGAGAAGGGGGCGCCTGGGTGGCTCAGTCATTGGGCGTCTGCCTTCGGCTCAGGTCATGATGCCGGGGTCCTGGGATTGAGCCCCACAGGGAGCCTGCTTCTCCCTCTCCCACTCCCCCTGCTTGTGTTCCCTCTCTCGCTGTCTCTCTCTCATATAAATAAATAAAATATTAAAAAAAAAAAAAGCATGGGGACTGGACGCAGGGGCAGAAAGAGCTGCCTTGGGACGTCTGCGTGGCTCAGTCAGCTAAGCCATCTTTTGCCTTCCGCTTGGGTTGTGATCTCAGAGTTCTGGGATCGAGCCCTGCATCCAGCTCCCTTCTCAGTGAGGAGCCTGCTTCTCCCTCTCCCTCTGTCTGACGCTTGCCCTGCTTGCGCTCTCTCTCTCAAATAAATAAATATAATCTTTAAAAAAAGAAAATTTATATATATAAAAAAATTAAAACATGCAGAGAAGCCATGCAGCTCTACATGGTCCCAAGGACTATTCTTCCTGAAATGTCAGTATTTATTAACCTTCTCAGGAAGAAGAATTAAGTATGAGGGTATAGCTGGATTATCGAGATAAATCCTTATTACCAAGGTTTGTTTTGTGCTTTGCAGAATGTTTAATAGCTTGTTAGAAAAATAAGATCATCATTAGGCAAGAGGTCTTAATAACAAACATGGTAGATGTAATACGAAAATGGATGAATTCCTCATTTTTTCCCTTTTGGACTAGAAATTGAAAAGAAGTTTTTTTTTGGGGTGAGAGAGAGTGCGCACATGAGTGGGGATGGGGAGAGGCAGAGGGAGAGGAATGAGAATCTCTCCGCTGAGCGTGGAGCCTGATTCAGAGCTCGATCCCGTGACCCTGAGATCATGACCTGAGCCGAAACCAAGAGTTGGATGCTTAACTGACTGGGCCAGCCAGGTGCCCCGAAAATAATTTTTTCAAGCAGCACTTATTAATCAACTGAGAATATTCGCAGAGAATTCTGGAAAATGCTTACTCGTCCTTGTAGACTCAGGACATCGCCGCCATCCTGCGGGTGTTCCCACAGCTCATCCGGGGCCCAGGCTGCTGCCTCCCCCTCCCCTCCCCCC
>CM052884.1:15854412-15954474 GCA_028534135.1 Potos flavus | reverse complement strand
CCTTTATGGGACGGTCTTATTTAATCCTCATAACCACCTGTGACCCGGGTACTAGTCAGCACCATACTTGGTACATGAAAATAGCCCAGGGCTCAGGGGGGTGAAGTAACTTGCCCAAGCCCACCTGATTTTAAATCCAGGTCCGTCTGGTTCCAGAGCTCCTGTATTTACCACAACACGGGATATAAGGTTAACAGTTGAATAAACCTTGATCTTAGAGACTGTAAATATTTGGGCAGGCTACTGGCTTTGTGATTTATTGCAAAACTAAAATAATATACCCAAACAGCATAACATGAAGAAATAACAAGCAGTGCCTTTTAATGAGGGAGACGGTGGGTTCATGGGCCCACCCGAAGCCAGCAGGCCATGGCGGCACTGTCCCTGGGGTCCCCCTGTCTGATTTCTAGCCGTGGAGGCTGGCACTCAGGCCTTCCGCAGCGCCTCAATTTTCTACTATTTTCTTGCTCTTAAATAGCTCTCTCCAGGACAAAGGCATTTTATCAAGATTACAGCATTATGTTATCTGGGTGAGCTGAGAGTTAGCTAGCTAACTCATTAGAAGGGATTGCTCACTGTGATAGATGGGATGGCAGGCTATAATTGGAAGGGCACTTCGAGGCTGAGAAGCAGCATGTGACTTGCCTAAGATCCCAGGGTAGGTCGGATGATATTAGGACCTTAGTCCCCTAACCATACCATCCAGGATGCTTCCCCTTACACCATCTTCCTATCCTGACGGAGGCTGGCTGGCCATCAGAGTTTAAGCAAAGCAGCATAGAGTATTTCTCGGGGTGGGGGAGGGGGTGAGTGATCTGCGAGACCAAACCTGAGGGTTTTGTGCAGACAGGACCACAAAGGAAGAAGCAGGAAAAAATGTGGGTAATAAAGAAATGATTGCAGAAAGGGGCACGGTCCGTGCTGAGTCCCTCCCTAAATCTGGTGCCTTAAGAGAAGGCCCTCAGGAGGGTGCCGCGGAAGCACTTAGAACAACCTGCACTTGAACTCGTGAAGGCCAGAGCTCCTCCAGCCCCTGCTGCGTCCTTTACCTGTACCTCGCTTACCCTTGGCCAAGGCACTGAGCCTCTGCGCCTTCCTTTCATTTTTAAGTGAAAAAAAAAGTTGTCCTGGTGATTTCTAAGATATTCCGGCTCTGACATTCTGAGGTTCTCCCGAACTGGGATTATTTAAGGTTAGGCCCGATGTCCTAAACTCACCTAGAACATTCCGTGACTGTGACCAGCACCTCTCCAAGTTCCTCTGCCTTTTGTTTTGGAATGCAGACCCAGCTGATAAACTGGTCCCAAGGAGTCTACCTCCATGATTCCTCCATTCTCCCAGGACTAAATGTATCCCTCAACTCTTCAGGGGCACCTGGGTGGCTCCGTTGGTTAAGCATCTGCCTTCCGCTCGGGTCACGATCCCGGGGTCCAGGGATAGAGCCTCGCATCGGGTGCCCTGTTCAGTGGGGAGTCTGCTTCTCCCTCTCCCTCTCCCTCTGCTCCTCCCCCTGTTTGTGCTCTCTCTCTCTCTCTCAAGTAAATGAATAAAATCTAAACTAACTAACTAACTAATTTAAACTCTGGGGTAAAATATCCACCTTTGCAAGGCCCCAGCTGCATGGATAGCACAAATGGGCAAGACCCTCCAGCTCCCAAATGGAGGCTGATGAGGATCACAGGACAGTGGCTTCCGTGGAGGGCTGTCCCACTAGCCGATATGCCTCCGAAGTTCTAGACCTATTTAGTCAGGGCTTTAGGATAGGGACCTAGCTCTGCGTCCTCAAGTTTGCTGGCCCATACCCCAATTACAAAGAGGAGCTAGTTTCTTGCTGACAAGTAGAGGTCAGGATAGGGGGTGAGGAGATCATCTTTGACACTACCTGTGTGGAGCAGGGGGTGACAGAGGGCATGGTTCAGCCCATGCTCTGGCCACAGAGGAGGAGACCTGAGAAGTATGAGGGCGCCGTATTCATCCCAGGGAAGGCCATCAACCCACTTTTTGAAGGAAGCAAAGCCGAAGAATTACGAATTTACTCAGCCTAGAGGTGGAAAGAATAGTGTCTGTGAGCAAGTTAAGTGGGCCAATTGTTTAAAAAACAAACGCTTCGTAAATGTTGCTATGCTCAGTGTCTGCCTTTGTTGCCCCCCTTCCCCATTAGTGCATAGTCAATTTCCTCTTGAATGTTCCAGCCTGCCTCTGCTTTATTAAAGGGCATGAAAACGGGTTTCGTATTTTCCATACTTGGGCTAAAATCTTAAGTGGGGGAGGTACATCTCTGGGGATTTATGTGATCTGAGCAAAAGGACTCAAAGGAGAAGCTGGCAGGAGAAAAAAGAAACTTCAGAGACAAAGATCAGATAAAAGTTTCGAGTTGCGCCTTCCTCGGTAAAGAGAAAGTAGCTGAAACTCTTATTTGCTCAACCCCCGGAGGCTGCTCTGCGCCTGCAGAGAGCAGGAGAGCTCGGTGTTCCAGACGATGGGCAAGCTTGAATGTCAGTGCTTGGTACAGCCCGAGCCCTGAAGCTGGGCGCTCCATCAACAGAAGTCCAGGGAGATGCTTTAGTGTCAATTACATTTAATGTCATTGCTCTACTCTCTCAGCCAGATGCGTTTCATGGCAAGAGCTTTCCTTTCCTAGAGAAAAACCTTTCGAAAAAAGAACAAAGGTCCTCAGTGAACTTCCTCCGAGGGCAGTCTGTAGCAGCCCACTGGCTGAAACTCTTTTCCAACATGCTTTCCCTCCAGGCATCTCTGATGCAACCTCTGTGCTCAGCATCCCTTACGGGGCCCTACTAAGGACGTGTGATAGGCATCATGGCCCCGAGTTTTAGTAAGTTACGGCCTGCTCGTGCTATAGGGTACACCACGTGAAAAGAACGTGAAAAGACATGGGGGAAATATGGAGCCAAATGAGAAGAAAATGACGAGGGACTTGGCAAGTATTTTCCCCAGTCGAGCTTTGGAGAAGATCAAAAGTGGCTGCCTTTCCGGGTGATTATAGTCTTCTGGGGCTGCCCTGACAAAGTACCACAGATGGGCTGACTTCTCGAAACAACAGAAATGAACTTTCTCACGGTTCTGGAAATTAGAAGTCCAAGATCAAGGAAGGTGTCAGCCAGGGTGTGGATGGTTGTTTTCTCCCCGGTTTTCCTCCTGCACCTGTTTGCGCCCTATTTTCCTCTGTAAAGACATCAAGAAGATTGGGTTAGGACCTATCTTTTTTTTTTTTTAAGATTTTATTTATTTACTTGACAGAGAGAAAGATCACAAGTAGGCAGAGAGGCAGGCAGAGAGAGGGGGAAGCAGGCTCCCCGCTGAGCAGAGGGCCCGATGTGGGGCTCGATCCCAGGACCCTGGGATCATGACCTGAGCTGAAGGCAGAGGCTTTAACCCACTGAGCCACCCAGGCGCCCCAAGGGTTAGGACTCATCTTAATGGTCTCATTGTAACTCAATTCCTCTTTAAGGACTATCTCCAAATACCTTCGCATTCGGAGGTACTCAGAGTTAGGATTTCAACATCTGTGTTTGGGCGGGGTGGGGGGCATAATCGAGCCCCTCCAGGGGGTGTTGAGAGGAGGAAACAATTCACAGCCATCCAGAAGCGATGTAATCTAGCCATAAGGCTGTGGTCCTACCTGTCAGGTGTGCGGTACCATGGGAAGGAGCTCAGGAGAGGGAGACATTGCCATGAGCCAGTGTGGCTGGAAGAAGTCCGTCCTGAGGAGGAGAAATGGAACTAGCTAAAAAGGAAAAGAAGGTAAGATTTGGATGAGGGTAGAGCATGGGTGAATGGCAGGGGAGGAGAGCACATTCCAGGCAGAAGGGATGGGGGGGAGCGCAGGAGACATGCTCAGGGGATATGGACTAGACCAATCCTGTAAGATTGGAGCACTCATTTTGGAGGACAGGAGGAGAGAAGAGCCTGAAACAGTGGGCTGCAAGTGGACAGTGGGGGATGGGCTGCAGACAGACTTTCTCTCCCACCCAGGGCCTTTAAGCCAGCCAGTAAAATGGTAACAAGGATAACATGCGTATTGCTGCTTACGACCTTTAGGATTTTTCATGAACATTATCCCATTTCCTTGCCACGAATATATAACGAAATCAGCAGAGGGCATCGTCGTAACCATTCTATAAATTTGGAGATCCAGGTGGAGGGGGTTAATTGCTTGACCAGCAGGTGTAAGGGCCATGATCAGAATTCACTCCAGGTGAATTAATCCGCCCAGCTAGTGAGGAGCAGGGGGCCGGGAGTTATTAGAAAGAAGAGAATGAGTGCAGGGGTGAAAGCCTGAATTAGAGGAGTGGTGCTAGAATTGGAACACTTCAGGGGCGCCTGGGTGGTTCAGTTGGTTAAGAATCTGCCTTCGGCTCAGGCCATGATCTCAAGGTCCTGCATCCATCCGGCTTCCTGCTCGGCCGGGGAGTCTGCTCCTCCCTCTGCCTCCCCCTCCCTCCAGCTTGTGCACGCGCCTCTCTCTCTGCCTCAAATGAATAAAATCTTTAAAAAAAAAAAACAAAAAAGACCAGAACAGTTTAAACACACATACCACATTGGTTTTGATCAATAAACATGCAAAAAATGAAGACGCCGGGAAATAAGCAAAAATGCTTCTGGGAAGGGTACTGCACTTAGTTCTCATCAGACTTCCGTATCTCAGCATGAATTAATTTATCAGATTCTTTCCTGGCTTTGGAAGTAGGAATAGAGAGGACATAATTACAGCTATGTTCCCCTATGTCCCCGACAAACACTCAGTACATGGTACTGGAACTGTGTGTGCATATATCTGTCTCCCCCACCCCAGACTATGAGTTCCCCCAGGAAAGTGACAGTCTTTTCTTCATCTCCGTATAGCTAGTACCTAGTAAAATTATTCAGTGGTCAATAACCGCCTTTCGAATGAATGAGAGAGAGTGAACAAGTAGGACACCAGCATAGGGGAGGAAAAGAGCATAAAAAGCAGAGGTGAAGGACCTTGACGACAAGTTTGGAGATGTCACCAGTATCCCCAGGACAGCCTCATAGGCGGTCAGGTAAATCCAACCTAAAAGAGAGAGAGCTCTACAAGGCCAAAGAAACTTCACGTAAGGGGCTTTGACTACCAGGTCCCTGCAGGCAGCTGTGAACTTTATTAGGCAGAATTAATAAACTCTATTACGGACTTTATAAAGCTTATGGGCTTTATCATACAAAATTGCTGGGGAAATGGTATTGATGACATAAAGTAACTTATTCCATAGAGTAGGTTTCTAGGCAGAAATGAGTGATTTCTTCTCCATGGCCTTACCTGTTCATGCCTCAGAGGTCCTTTCCCCTCAGCTCCTGGATGCTCTCCCATCTTGTTTCCCGCTGCTGTCCCCACGCTGCGTCTCTGCCTGGCACATGGAAGGGCCCCGTCTTGAGCGGACAAGGCTGGCTAAAGAAGAAAGATGTTGAGATAAGATGAAAGGACCCAAATACATCAGAGTGACTTGTTCTCTTCTCACTGGGTTTATTCAGAAGCCTACATGGGCTAGAATCACTTGACCTGCCGTCCTTTGATTACCCTGGGATATAACTGTGCTCAGGGGCTCCAAGTTCAGTTTTCTCAATGAGCGAGTTTTATGAAAAACACCAAGATGGGTACCCGACAGCCCCTGCCTTCCAGGAATTTATTCTCTCCATAGAAGAGCAATGTCTTCCTCATTAGTGTTGAATTTCTCCCATGCGCTTTCTACACTGAGCAAATCCCATTCTTATGCGTGCAGTGGAAGCGCTAAGATTTCCGGAAGTTGGTCTATGTGCTGCGGAAGTGAGTGCTAAAATTTCCAGAAGTTAAAGAACACCTTCTCCCCACGGCTCGGTGCATATTCTTCCCAGCCGTCTCTGCTGGTCATCATCTAGAACATGCCCCTGGTATCTGGCCCATCCCTCACCGCCTCCTAGCCCATTTCCCCTTGCTTGAGCACATGCTTTGATTAGACAGGAAATAGAATATAACCCTTGCCTGGAAAAGCAGTGAACAAATGCTCTTTGGGGGTACGGCCATGGTAGGGCAGAAGTAGCCCTTAATGTGCTACTGATGTTTCAGGGAGAAGCCAAGATATCAAGCGGACACCCTAGATCTCAGCCTCTATGGAATAGAACAGTGGTAGCAGGTTAGTGAAGGAGAAGTCTTGCTAATTTAAAACATGTTTAGGATTAACCAGAACTGGGGCCATGCACCTAATTGGCTCTCTTCCCACTGAGGATGAGGGCAGAAGGTTGGGGGCCAGGGGTTGACATTCAGACTTGGAGTTCTTCAATGCATGACCTGTCCATCTCTTAGAAGGTCTGAATTCTGGGGGGTAAAGATCCCCGCTGTCCAAGGAAACAGTCCTAGGCATCAAAATCCTTGCCACTGACAAGCTAAATCAAGAGACAATGTGTGTCTGTTATGTGACTGGTAGGAATTAGAACAGCAACCAATGTATTTTATGAACATGTAAATTGAGGGCGATCCTGTGATGGGGCTAAATTTTCTCCCCTTTCTCTTGCCACCAGCAGGCACGTCCTTGCACACTAAGCTTCAGGCTGTCAGAACTTCAGACCCCTGATGCTCTGCCTCTTTTTATTCAGATTCTACCCAAATGCCTTTGTGCAGAGTTCATGCAAATCTGCGGCAGCATCGCCTAGTGGAAAGAGCATAAGATCTGAGGTCAGAAGGCCCTGGGTCAAATGTTGGCTTTGAACGCTATCTAAAAACTCTACAGCCCTAGACATAACCGTAAGCCTTAGGTAACACTCCAAACACGCCAGGTACTGTTCCGTGTGTCCTCTAGATACTAATCGATTTAATTCTCACCACTGACTCATGAGGTTGTAGTAGTATTCCCTAATGGATGGGGACACTGAGGTATGGAAAGATGAAGTAACTTGCTTCTAGGTAAGCTGCAGACCCAAGATTTGAATGTACACAGTCTCTTGGAGACTCAGTGTCCCTAACCACTGCCTCCCTATCAGGCAAATTACATTACCTCCATTCGTTTCTTTTTTTTCCGGGGGGGGGGGTGCCTTTTATTACTTAAATTCAATTAATTAACATATACTGTATTATTAGTTTCAGAAGTAGAGTTCAGTGATTCATCAGTTGCATGCAATACCCAGTCCTCATTCCATCGCAAGCCCTCCTTAATGCCCATCACCCAGTTACCCTATCCTTCTACCCTCCTCCCCTCTAGCAACCTTCAGTTTGTTTCCTATGCTTTAGAATCTCTTACGGTTTGTTTCCCTCTCTGATTTCATCTTGTTTCATTTTTCCTGGGTTTGTTTCTTTTATTAACCAGAATCATGCTGTATGTTTTTTTTTTTTTTCCGACAGATTGAGAGAGAGCACAAGTAGGCAGAGCGACAGGCCGAGGGAGAGGGAGAAGCAGGCTCCCCACTGAGCAGGGAGCCCGATTTGGGGCTCGATCCCAGGACCGTGGGATCATAACCTGAGCCGAAGGCAGCCACTTAACCGACTGAGCCACCCAGGCGCCCCTATATGTATTGTTTTTTGATGTTGGCTTGTTGGAGATATTGTCGCCTAGCACACTTCTTTTATACATTATATATTCCACTGAATTAGTGTCACTATTTGGGTTGCCTCATTTTGCCATTATAATGATGCCCACTTTTGTGCACAAACTTGACAGGGGCTGGAATTTGAGGGGGAGAGTGCCAGTGTGAGCCCTTGGCAATCTGAGGTGAAGGCGTGTTGACTTGGCATTGAGCAGGTGGCAGGCCGTGCACACTGACTCGGGCAGGAGGGCGGCAGGACTGTGAGTTTGGGACCCACAGGCCGATGGCATCATGTGTGACAGGGACATGGCTGATTTTGCTTTTAATTTTTGTTTTTCTGAGAAACTCTCTCTCCCCTTCTATTCTAAATGAAAGCCTTACTGGATAGATTATTCTTGGCTATAGATTTTTTCCTTTTAGCAGTTGGAATTTATCATGCCGCTCCCTTCTGGCCCGCTAAGTTTCTGCTGAAAAACCCACTGGTAGCCATATGGAGTTTCCCTTGTACGTCGCTGCTTTCCTTCCTTTTGCTGCTTTTAAAATTCTCTCTGTATCACTATTTTTGGCCATCTTATTTACTTTGTGTCTTGCTGCAGAACTCTTTAGGTTGGTTTTATTGGGGGCTCTCTGTGTGTCCTGGATCTGGATTTTTCTTTCCTTCCCCAGATTCAGGAAGTTTTTAGCTATTATTTCTTCAGACAAATATTCTGCCCCCTTTTCTCGCTCTTCCCCTTCTGGGATCCCTATCATGCGACTATTATGCTTGACAGTGTCACTGAGTTCCCTGGGTCTATTCTCATTTTGCGTATTTTTTCCCCTCTCATCTGCTCAGCTTGGTGACTCTCCATGACTCTGTCCTCCAGGTGGCTGATCCGTTCTTCTACTTCCTCTTGTTTGCTATTTATTCCAGGTGGTCTATTCTTATTTCCACTTAGTGAGTCCATTATCTCTAATTGGTTCTTTTTTACGTCTCCTATCTCCTGGCGGAGGGTCTCATGGAGGTCCTGCACTCTTTTCTCAATTCTAGCGAGTATATGAGCATTGCTTTAAATTCACTATCACACATATTACTTATCTCCATTTTGTTTAGATCTCTTGCTCTGATTTTGTTCCACTGTTTCATTTGGGACATTTTCCTCTGTCTCCTCATTTTGTCTATTGTTGTGTCCGTTTCTCTGTGTTAGGGAAGTCAGCTACGTCTTCCGCACTTGAAAGAAGTGGCTTTATGAAGAATGGGTCCTGCAGTGCAATGTCTCCTTTTCACCAGAAAATGTTTCTTTAGGGGTGTCTCCTATGTGTGTTGCTACAGGAGTGTCCTGCCGTTGTGGCGGAGCTGTGTTTGCCTTCAGTCCAGCCCGCGATGGCTCTCTCCCCGTTGTGGGCAGAGTCTGGTCCCTGTGCTATCAGTGGGCCGGTCCAGAGCTGCTTTGGCCTTGAGTTGAGTAAGACCAGGCGTTTACCAGAGATGAAGTAGCACCAAACTGCAGGGGACTATCCCTGTGTTGTCCTCTGTGAAGCTTTTGTTGGGTGGGTCCTGCAGTTAGCCAGCTGCCTGCCCCCAGCCCACTGCTGGGCTCACAGTCAGACTGGTGTGTGGTTCTCTTCCCCTCTCCTTGGAGCGGGACTGACTCTGGAGTGGTGCTGCCCGTCGTCTGGGCTGCTTGCACACTGCCCGGCTTGTGACACCGTTTTGATGGGATCTCGCCAAGAGCGATTGGAGGGGGTGCATCAGCTTCTCTGTGGCCTCTTGTCTACATGGGGCTGCGGAGAGTCTGTTCTGTCAATTTCAGGTTGCTTTCTGGGTTATTTATGCCAATGTGGGCGTTCTCCAGGTGGCCACGTGGCAAGAGGTGAGCGCAGGGTCCTCCTACTCTGCCATCTTCCTCTCCATTCAACTCTTTAACAACCCTTTCCTTAGCCCCTTCTGTGCGCCAGCACTGCACAAGGTGCTGAAGCTACAGCAAGGAAGGATATGGCCCTGACCCTCCAGGCACTGACAATCCAGCTGGTGAGATGTCATAACACAGTGCTAGGTTGGAGGTGTGCAGATAGTGCTAGGGGAATGGGAAGGAAGGGCAATCAAAAGAGGCTTGCTGAAGAAGGAGACCCCTAAGTCTCAAGGGGCCAGTGGAAGGTAGACCAGGGGGCCACAGATAAGATAAAAGGGTAGGGATAGGGAAGGGTGCTCTAGGTGGAGGAAGTCATAAGTGCAAAGACTGAGGTATAACAAACAGCTCACGTGCAGAATAGGAAGCAGTTCAATGTAGCATG
The DNA here is from genome assembly GCA_028534135.1 of Potos flavus. NCBI lineage: Eukaryota > Metazoa > Chordata > Mammalia > Carnivora > Procyonidae > Potos > Potos flavus. The sequence continues at coordinate 15,944,673 of CM052884.1, read as the reverse complement.
GGAGTGGAAAGGTTACAAGGGATGAGATCAGTGGACCAAGAGAAGTCAGATCTCCAAGGGTCTTTCTACCATGCAGAATTTGAAATTGAACCTGATGGCATTTAATTTAACTTTAGGGGTGTCTCTAAAAATGGCATTTAATTTAACTCGATTTAATTTAAGTGTTTTAAAGATTTTATTTATTAATTTGAGAAAGAGTGAGAGCAAGAGAGAACACAAGTCGGGTGGGGGGGGGTAAAAGGAGAGGGAGCAGCAGACTCCCCACTGAGCAGGGAGCCCGACGCAGTGCTTGATCTCAGGACCCTGTGATTATGACCTGAGCCGAAGGCGGACACTTAACGGACTGAGCCAGCCAAAAAATGCCCCCCGAAATGGCATTTTAGAAAACAGGTAGTGAACGAATCGGAAAGTATAAAACTAAAAGCGTGGAGTGCATTTTGCAGGTGACACAGTGAAGATCCATATGTCAGACCCATATTGTGGGTGCCTATTGTGAGTACAATGTGCCTTGCAGAGCAGCAAGGAGGTCGAGGGGTCGGAGTCAGAGGCATTTGGGAGGCAGAACCCACAGGACTGGGGTGGGCTGAATGTAAAGCCAAAAAAGGAGACAGGGACCCAGTGTGACTGGTTCTGGCTGAGGAAGTAGGGGACGGCACCATTCAATCAGCTAAGGAACACAGGAGGCATGATGCTGAGTTGGGGGCCCTCTGAATTCGAGGTGCCTGTGGGACATCCAAGGAGAGCTACTTTCGCTGGATCTGGGGATTTAGGGGAAGGGGTCTAGGTGGTAGGGCTAGATTAGGAAATTATCAGCATTTCGGTGCATGGAAGCCTTGAAGGTAACGAAAAGATCAGGGGTGTGGAGAGAGATAAAAGGGAGCTGAAGAGGGAAGCTGGGGCAGCACCAGTATTCACAGGACATTCCCCTGAGGAAGCAGAACCAATGATGGGGGCTGGAAAGGAGGAAACGCTAGAGAAAGGGTGTCACATAAGTTAAAGGCAGTTTTAGGAATGCGGACGCGTCACAGAGCCAAGGGGGTGGGTCTACTTCTTGTCTACACGTCTAACTCCCCACCAAGACGGACCTGAGAACAGGCTTGTGCCTGATTCAGCTCTGTCCTCCCTCAACAGCAGGCACCTCATACAAGAGGATTAAGGAAATAATAAGAACCTGCATTTATCGAGTGTATGCTTGTGCCCTAAACATTTTGCATAGAGGATCTCATTTAATCCTTATAACCACAGTATTGGGAATGATATTTTTTAAAAATGGAATATTATTCAGCCTTAAAAAGAAAGAACATTCTGCAATATGGGACAAATGGATGCACCTCGAGGACATTATACTAAGTGAAATAAGCCAGCCACAGAAGGACAAATACTGCATGATTCAACTTATAGGAGCCATCTAAAACAATCCCATTCATAGAATCCGAGTAGAACGGTGGTTACCAGGGGCTGGGGAGAGGGGGAAATGGGAGCTCCTGGTCAACAGGCATAATTTCAAAAAAAATTTTTTTTTAATTAAAAAAAATAAGAGGGGAGCACCAGGGTGACTCAGTCGGTTAAGTGTCCAACTCTTGATTTTGGCTCAGCTCATGATCTCACGGTTGTGAGATGAGGCCCCGAGTTGGGCTCCGCACTGGGCATGGAGCCTGCTTAGGATTCTCTGTCTCTCTGTCTCTTTTTCCCTCCCACCAACTAAATAAGTAAATAAATAAGGGGCTGTTGGCTGGCTTCGTCGATAGAGCATGTGACTCTTGATCTCAGGGTCCTGAGCTCCAGCCCCATATTGGGAAAAGAGATTACTTAAAAAAAAAAAAAAAAAGGCATAATTTCAGATAAGCAAGATGAATAAATTCTAGAGAGCCATTGTACAACATTATACCTATAGTTAACAATACAATATTATACTCTTTAACTATTATATAATAGTTATTATATAATTTAATATAATTAATATTATATTATATTATTATAATATATTATATAATTATATATAATTATTATATTATAATATATATTATAATAATTATAATATAATTATTATTATATTAAATTAATATAATTTAATAATTTAAATATTATACTCTACAATATTATACTCTTTAACATTTGAAAGGGTAGATCTCATGTTCAATGTTCTTACCGCAATAAAATAAAAATGTAAAGAAAATACATGATCTTCTTATCTGCATTTACAAACTAGGGACGTGAGGCACAGAGAAGTTAAGCAACATGCTCAAAATCACACAGCTATTGAGAAGTGGGGCTTGGTTGCAAGCCCAAGCTGTTATTCTACAGCAACACTGTTCAATAGACATTATAGAAATATAATTTAAGTGCGCCTGGGTGGCTCAGTGGATTAAAGCCTCTGCCTTCGGCTTGGGTCATGATCTCGGGGTCCTGGGATCGAGCCCCGCATCAGGCTCTCTGCTCAGCAGGGAGCCTGCTTCCCCCTCTTTCTCTGCCTGCCTCTCTGCCTACTTGTGATCGCTCTCTCTCTGTCAAATAAATAAATAAAATCTTTAAAAAAAAAAGAAATATAATTTTTTAAAGAAATATAATTTAATGGAATGCAAGCCCACTTGTAATTTAAAATTTTCTAGCAGTCAAAAAAAAAGCAAAGAGAGAAAGATGAGGTTAATTCTAATAATATATTTTACATAACCCTAAATATACAAAATATTTTTTCAACTTGTAATCAATACAAAAAAAATGTTTACAAGATATTTTACATTTTTATGGCACTGTCTTCAAAATCAGGGTGTATTTTATACCTTGGGTGCATCTCAGTTCCAACTGGCCACATTTCAAGTGCTTAAGTGCCACCGGTGGCTTAGTGAGGAGCACAGCTCTTGAGCCTTGTAAATCTGAGGGGCAGCAGGCATGGTCAGGGCCCCACCACATGGGCGGTGGAATGGGGACAGACCCCACACAGTCAGAGAGATGGGCTGGGAAGGGATCCATCAGCTGGTGACCTATGTTCATGAAAAATCTGCCTATAAATATTCAAGGTGAAGGGCTCCCCTGCACTTTTCAAAAAACCCACAGTCTATTGCCTTTTGCCATGTCATGTCACAGTCTTTTCTGTCACGATGTTCACCTTGATGGCCATCTTAACCTTATTTTACCAAGAATATCATCATCCACCAACAGTTATTATGAGTACGATGTGCCTGACCGTGAGCTGGGTGTTGGACTGATTATGCCTGGGGAGTGTGTGGCGCGTTGTGGATTACAAAGCCCTTCGCACACAAACCAAAGGGGTGGGTGCATTAATTATCTCTTGCTATGTAACACATTACAACAAATTTAGCAGCTTAAAAGAACACACATTTATTACCATAATTTCTGTGGGCCAAGAGTCCAGACTTGGTTTAGCTAGATCCTCTGCATAGTCTCTTAAGGCTACAGACAAGGTGTCTGCAAGGGCTGGGTTCTCATCTGGAGGCTCAGCTGAGGAAGGACGTGCTTCTCCTTTCGCATGGTTGTTGGCAGCATTCAGTTTCTTGTGATTGTAGGACAAAGAGTTTCTGTGTTTTGCTAGCTATCTAATAGCTACCCTTAATTCCCTGTCATGTGGCAGACAACATGGCAGCTTGCTTCTTCAAGGCTGACAGGAATGCTTCTTCTTTTTTTTTTTAAGACTTATTTATTTAGGGATGCCTGGGTGGCTCAGTCAGTTAAGCATCTGCCTTGGGCCGAGGTCATGATCCCAGGGTCCTGGGATCGAGTCCTGCATCGGGCTCCCTGCTCAGTGGGGAGTCTGCTTCTCCCTCTCCCTCTGCCCCTTCCCCTGCTTGTGCTCTCTTGCTCTCTCTGTCAAAATAAATAAAGTCTTAAAAGAAAAGATTATTTATTTGAGAGAGAGAGAGAGGATACACGGGGTAGAGGGTGGTGGGTAGGGGCAGAGAGAGAAACTCAAGCAGACTCTGAATTGAGTGCTGAGCATGGAGCCCAACATGGGGCTCGAGCCCACGACCCTGAGATCATGATCCGAGCTGAAACCAAGAGTGAGACACCCGACCAACTATGCCACCCAGGTGCCTCTAGCAGGAGTAACTCCAGTCTACTGGGTAGGACTTTTATGTAACTCGATGTCATCATGGGAGTGACAGCCCATCTCCTTGGCTATGTTCCACTGCTTAGAAGCAAGCCACAGGTCCCACCCACATTCAAGGGCCAGTGATTACACAAAAGCATGAATACCAGGAGGTGGGGATCATGGGAGCCCCCTTAGGGTCTCTCCACCACAGTGACCTTATCCCTGTTTAACGGAAGTTAGGGGGGAAGCACCTGGGTGGTTCAGTTAGTTAAGCGTCTGCCTTCAGCTCGGGTCATGGTCCCGGGGTCCTGGGATAGAGCCCCACATCGGGCTCCCCTCAGTGGGCAGTCTGTTTCTCCCTCTCCCTCTGCTGTTCTTTCACTCTCTCTCAAATGAATAAATAAAATCTTAAAAAGCAAAACAAAACAAAAAAACAGGTGGGCAGTGAGGGTCAGGGAAAATGATTGGTGATAGTCACTGAGCTTATAGGGAACTAAGGTCCATGCGTTCTGATTCCATTAGCCAATGTTCCTTCCACCACACAGGGACAGTGAGACATGGATCCTGCCCTTAGGCAGCTTGCTAAAAACTTGGGGAGTAGGACTAGAAATAAGACCACCTAGAACTCTGGGGTTCCATCATACAGGAGAGGCTTGGCCCAGGGAACGGGTTGTCAGAAACCTCCACTGGGTTCTTGATGTGTCCCTTCCTGGACTACACAGACTCTAGAGATGAGATGTGGGACTTTGGCTCAGAGAAAAGAAATTGTGGACTCTTGGCCAGTAGCAGACTGCCTATTTTAAGAAATCCTATCCAGAAAAAAAAAAAAAAAAAGGAGAAATCCTATCCAGCCAGGAACCTCAACCACAACTTTTTAGGTGATTTTTACAACAGAAATCCCATAGACCCCAAATACCCCTTTTCCCACTTAGTGCTTTGACTGTGGGGGTCAGAGGTCAGAGCCACTTACTCTAGTTCCTCTGTCCCCTCTGCTGGGTGCTGTGGGAACTTCCCTAAAGAGTTGTTCTTTGGGACGCCTGGGGGCTCAATTGGTTAAGCATCTGCCTTCGGTTCAGGTCATGGTCCTAGGGTCCTGGGATTGAGCCCCGCATCAGGCTCCTTGCTCAGAGGGCAGTCTGTTTCTCCCTCTGCCTGCTGCCCCCCTACTTGTGCTCTCTCTCTCTATAAAAATAAAAAGAAAGAAAAAAAGAGTTGTTCTTTAGTTTTAGGGTCACATTTCAACTTTTAAGATCATATGAGTACCCCTAAGGGGAGTGCCTAGACAATCGGATCTTCCTTACCCCAGCCCTGACACCCAGGTCCAAGGTCCAACGTGAAGACCTTTAACTAGATCAAGTTAATTCTCTCTTTCTGGCTCTACCAAAGATAGTAGCCCATCTTCTGGGCCACAACGAAGAGGAGGAAATTTGTGTGAATAAGTACTACTATTGAAGTCTTTGTGTGCACTCGTGCAAAATCAAAGAAGTGATACAACACAGTCCCCATCTTAAAAGCACATTCACTATGCTTTGTGTGGAGGGGTGAGATCTCCACACTGCAAATGATGAATATGAGATAATATGAGCCGCCTCATGAAAAATTATTTAAATTAGCTCAGTAATTAATTTCGTATGCTTAAGTGATGAATGACAATATGGGGTAAATGCCTCAGCAGTGCACAAATGGAAGAGCCCACTGTGAGCCAGAATCTGGTTGCCTTCAGCCAGGCTTAGAAAGAGCCCCTGGAGAGCAGTGGTTCTCAAGTGGGGGAAACATCTGGCAGTGTCTCTGAAGACACTGCTGATTGTCGCACCTCGAGCGGGGAGAGGGGTTGTGGAGTGGGTACCGATAGCGTATAGTGCCCAGAAGCCAGGGGATCCTGCTCTACATCCTGTAAGGCCCAGGACAGCTCCCGCAACAGAGAATTATCTGGCCCCCAATGTCAACAGTGCTGAAAAGTTGAAAAAAGTTGAAACCAAACCAAAGCTGATAAACTCTGATCTGGAGTGGTCAGAGAGGAAGCCTTTTAACAAAGGTCGGGGGAGGTGGGATGGCAGGTAGCAAAGCGGCATATGGTGGAATCATAGAGACACCAAGCCACCCCCCCCCCGTACCCTAATCTAGAGGGTTCTCTCTCCCAAATCATGATGACCCGTCTTCTGACGTATGGCTGGGCAGCCACAACGAATGTAAGAAACTTACCAAGGTAAAATCTTAAAAAATGTTACCATGGAAACAGTGCTTAGAGACCCAGGGGAACCCCTCAGGATTCTAGATATGGACGCTGGGCCAGAAAGAAAGGGACCTGAGGTTCCGCACCAGCTCTGGAGCCCAGACCCCTTAGCGCACAGCCCAGTCCTCTTTCTCGTGTTTTATTTCTGATGTCTGATGGAATCCAGTAAGCTTTGAACATCTCTCATCCGAGGTGGATGAGTTGAAAATTGTTCTGCGGCTGTATTTCTGTAAAGGATCAGACAGTAAATAGTTTAAGGCTTTGTAGGCCATGCGATTTCTGCCGTAAATACTCCGTTCTGCTGCTGTTGTGTGAAATTAGCCACGGGCGATGCGAACCAGAGTGAGTGTAGCTCTGTGTTCCAATAAAATTGATTTATGGACACTGAATTTAAATTTCATGTAATTCTCATGGGACAAAGAACATTATTCTTTTATTGTGTTTCCACCACTTAAAAGTGTAAAAACCATTCTTAATATTTAATTCTCGGCCATATGGAAGGTGGGGGAGCGGTGGCAGGGACAGGAAAAGTGTTGCTAGATTTGGCCCATAGGTCAAAGCTACTATAAACTACTATAGCTAATCCCTCTGTCTTGGTTTTTTTTTCTTCACCTTTTATAATTATAAATCCCATCTGGGAACTGGAGGTAGCCCTCTGTATTCTAGCATGGAAAACCTTCCAAAACCTAGTGAAAATAAATTGAAAACCATATGTACCATAGAATCCAGCTCTGTTCAAGGTAAAACAAAGTTTTCTTTCTTTTTTTGCTTAACTGACTGAGCCACCCAGCTGCCCCAAAACAAAGTTTTCTACATCTATATGAACATATATACACGTACGTATGACACAGAGGAAAATTTAGAAGAATATTCAAGTAATCTGTACCAGGAATTACGTGGGGGAGGGGAGGAAGATTGAGGAGAATGGGTCAAGGGAGCCCTTAAATTGTTCCCTATTTTTTTTTTTTTTTGTAAGGAGAGTGTATTTATGTATTAGTCCTGTAATTCTTTAAAGTTTTAAATTTAAAAAGGGTTAATGTGTCTCTTACAGTAGGGTTAATGTGTATTTTATGCTAGTTTGATAAATTGCCCCCGACCTCCCCCCAGAATCCAGGCCTTCCTGCTCTTTTACCTGAGGGAGTGGGGGATCATCCCCCAGGTAGAGAGAGGCCCCAGGCCTTGGGGGTTTCTGGTCGTTTTCTCCTAGGTGGGGGGTGGGGAGGTGAGGAATGCGCTTACGATAAATTAAGTAGGGGGTGGGGGAGAAAAAAATTATAACAACTACAGTAGTGCTCTTTCTGCGGCGACACTGGCAGTCCAGGGTCCTTGGAGGATCAGACTTTGGAAGGCAGAGGGAGAAGGGAGCTGGAAAAGGCTGCACAGCCTGGGCCCCCAGGGATCTGGGGGGTCTCAGCGCTCTCTCGCCCTCTTTCTCTCTCTTTCTCTCTCTGCAACCCTGCAGCCCGTCAGCCCATGTGGTTTCAATCACTAAGCCGGGCACCTTTTCCCCTGCAGAAGCCCAGCAGCTTGGGCGGCCCTGGGACTTTGTTAGCGCGGAGCTGGGCCCCGCGGGGGTGGTGGCGGCCTTCCCCTTTCTATGAAATTCCGGAAATCGTGGGGCAGTCCCAGGCGACAACTGCGGCCCGCAGGCAGCGTGCTCTGGGAGCGGGGGGCTGCCTGGGGCCGCTCGGGGTCCCTGGGGAGAAGTAACCCTGAGACCTCCGGGCCAGCTTGGCCAAAGCAAACAGTGAGCACGTGTCCCCAGCGCAGGCTCTGGTGAGAACCGTCATTCTTCCGGAGATGGCCATCTCCCCCCTGGGACCCCGCAGGCAACACCAGCCTTTTCTCCTCTCGCTCCCTCCGGCCCTCCCTGCTTCTGAACGTGATACCACAGTTGCGAACTTTCCAGAAGGGGTTTGAAGGGAAAAGTCAACATTCCGAACGTGGAAGGTTAATTTGGTTTTCTAGTAAAGAAGGGTTGCATGGAAACTTCTAGGGGACTCCGGGAACGGGACTGGGGAGCTTTACTTACACAGTTTGGAAGGTGGACAAATCCTGTTGGTTGGTGTGGGTAGCTCACCACTCTTAAAACCCAGGGCCATTAGCCCGCCCATAAGTAAGATTCCACTTAGGGGAAGTCATTAGTTAAAGTTACACTTTTGACATTAGTTAAAGTTACTAAAGTTACCCTACATTTCTCAAGTATTGCTTCAAAGGAATAATCTCGGTTCCAGCCACGAAACGTTGCACAGGAAATGCAAGTCTGTGGGCAATCTTCTTACTTCAGGCAACCCAATACTCCTGGAAAATATCTTGGACAGACACCACATTCGGGATTTTTCCCCACTATTCTGTCATCTTGCGGCAAAACTGTCTCTCCTTGGCTTGGCCATTCATACCTATCGTTTGTGGACCCTGCAAACCAGGGTTGCCATTTTCACAGAACTACCTTACTTTTTCGGACCGTCAGCATGAACATCCCAACGTTGCTTGACGACTTTCTTGAGTATTTTGCTATTTGACTCATTTTTTTTTTTTAAAGTAGGCTCCATGCCCATGTGGGGCTTGAATTCAGGACCCTGGGCTCAAGAGTCCCGTGCTCCACCAACTGAGCCAGCCGGGTGCCCCGTATTTTGTTATTCTTGGGGTGAATAAGGAAAAGGGAGAATTTCATAGGATCAAAACTGATTCGTTTATTTATTGCTGCTCTCAGATTTATTGCAGCTGGCTTCCGTGATCCAAGCCCCTCCTCGCAGTTCATTGGTCACACGCGGCGGACAGAACTGTCTGCTAGCGAGCATGTGAACACAGCACCCTCACTCACAGACGCCTCTGGCTCCCCATTGCCCATGCAGCAAGAATACATTCCGATCTCCTTAAATGTCATGCACGCTTGTCCTGGTCTGGCCCTGTCCCACTTTTCCAGCTCATTTCCGGTCCTTAGGTCCTGTCAATTCTCTCCTCAAGTCCCTGGCAATGTTTCATCTTTTCCTGAACATTTCCCCAGGTCACCCCAACAACTCTGGAATGCCTTCGTGTGTGATTGTGACGTCATAGCACAGAGAAATAGGAAATATTGCGGCAATAGCTATTTAGGAAATAGATTTCTCCGCGTCTACCCTCCAAGCAGCTTCCCTTGTTCCACATGTAAGTGGGATCATACAGTAATTGTCTTTGACAATTCTCCAAAGTAATCATTCGATTGCTGAGTCCCTATAAAGGGCCGCTGCCCGCTTCCCAGCCTGTGTCCTGTGTGGGGCTAAATCAGCCCAGAGGAAGATGTAAATCCTATCTTTCTGAGTTTACTCAGAAAGGTGCTATTTGGATCAGCAGAGGCCCTGGCTCCATGTTTAGGATTAGCTCTGCCCCTTCCTGAAGGGTTTCCGATAAACACGTCCTCCCTCTTGTAGGATTATATACTTTCCTTCCGCTTGTGTGCTCCTCGTTGTAACAGCGTGCTTTAAAACGAGCCTTCCTGTGATTAATCCTTACAATAGCCCTATGAAATCGGGACCGTTAGTAGGCAATTTATGGCTGATTAAACTAGGTTTAGTAAAGTTAAGGATCTTATTGAGGCCGCGTAAATAAATGGCACCGTGAGAACTCCATGCTGACCCCAGCCCATTCTGGTCACCATTCTCCACACTGTTTTTAAACCTACTATTTTAAGAGTTTGAGGGAGTACGTTTGGGGCTTATTTTGTTGTTATTGTCTGTCTGTTTTGTTTTGTTTTGGCTCCTAACTTAAGTACATAAAATTAAACTAAGAGGAGTTAAAAATTGCCTCCAAGACTCGAAATATTTTTCTTCCATATTTGTTGTCTAACCTCTGTGGCTACCTACCAGAAAATATTTCTTTCCTTTTTTTTTTTTTTTTTTTTAAGATTTTATTCATTTATTTGAGAAAGAGAGAGAAGGGGAGGGAGAAGCAGGGAGCTCAATGGACCCTGGGATCATGACCAGAGCCAAAGGCAGCCGCTTAACCAAATGAGCCATCCGGGCTCCCTGAGAAGCAACTTGCAATCAAGTTTTAGATTTGTGGACTATTTTCTGACTCATGAACTATTTTTCTTTCCCCCCAAATTTTCCATAGTTCAACCCCCCTCACTCAGAAGGCTTGCTCTCCCTCCATTTCTCTGCTATTGCAGAGGACTCGGGAGTGATGCCGGTCACAGCGGGGACCTGCCAGGGAAGGTGGGCTCGCTTCTGTCTGGCTGAGAGCATCACTTAGGGCCTTCCACTCGGTGTAAACGGGAGTGTGCTGACCTGGTCCTTCTCCCTCCTGATCTGTGCCGACACCATTTTTCTTCCTAACTCTCTGCTCCGGCTGCAAGGACGTCTTTCTTCCTTTTTAACTTTGCCAAAGCTTTCCAGAGGGCAGGACCAAGCTCCCGAGGATCGCTGCCCTTATCGTCACAAAAGGGCCAGTCCCAGGCCTCCCGGGGGCACTTACCCCCTTGGGGTTCCCCTGTTCAGGCCCCAGAGTTTCACATTTCTGGAAGGTCTTGTTCTCTACCCCCCCACCTCTAGCTTTCCTTACCTCCCTTTTGAATACTTGTACTTTCTCACCATCTGCATTCCTAGGAAGGGAGTGTCCCACCCAGTCCCTCCTCGGCTCCCTCTTTTCTGAGTGTGGGCAGCATCCTCTCCTCTCTGCGGCTTAGTGGTTTCCAATGCGAAACCGAGTGGAAGATGAAATTCAAACCTTGGTTCTCTAAATTATATTTCTTTCTCTAGTATTTTAGGACTGGAGCTTCCATGGGGGGAAAAATGTGTGTTTTGGTAAAAAGGAAGGGGTGGGAGGATTAGATGTAAAAGCGACACATAGGTTCTGGAAAAAACAGCGCCCTGGGAGTCAGAAGCCCTGAGTTCCTGTCCCAGTTTTGCCATTAACTTGCTTCCCTGTGAATTGACATGCAGTTGCCCTAGTCCGTCAGGTGACGTGGCTAGATGAGAAGTCGTGAGGACCACGGTGAACACCGCAAACTCCTTGGCCTCCATTACTGGCTGTGCCATTACTCGTGTTTCCTCAGACTTGTGTTTTCCTGAGGCTTGATTTCTCCAAGACTCAGTTTATTCATCTGTCAAATTGGAATAAAAATTGTCCCTATTTTATAGGGTGGATTTTATAGGATTAAAAAAAGGTAACGTTCACAGAGCCCTTCGCCAGTGCTCCATAACATTAGCGATTAGCATAGTAGTTCCACAGGGTTCTTCCCACATCTATATTCTTATGCCTCAATTTTTGAAAAGGTCATTGATGATAACGTTTTTAGTTCTTTTTCACTTTTTCACTGGCAGTTCTGTTTCGGTTTGGGTTGATAAGCTCCCTTTCTTCTGGGTAGGCTGAGAATTTTTTTTTTTTAAAGAATTTATTTTTAAGTAATCTCTGTATCCAGTGTGGGGCTCGAATATACAACCCTGAGATCACAAGTCCCGTACTCCACCGACTGTCAGCCAGGCATCCCGAGAATTTTTTTTTTAATCACGAATGGATGTTGAATTTGTTACGTTCTTCTTGATCTGCTGAAATGATATTGCTTCTCTCCTTTTCTGTAAGTACAATGGTTTTTTTTAAGATCTTATTTGTCATTGGGGAGGGTATGTGCTATGGTGAGTGCTGTGAAATGTGTAAGCCTGATGATTCACAGACATGTACCCTGGGGCAAATAATACATTATGTGTTAATTAAAAATAAATAAATAAAGATTTTATTTGTCAGAGAGAGCGAGCGCATCTGGGCACACACATGAGCAGGGGGAGTGGCAGGCAAAGGGAGAAGCAGGCTCCCCGCCAAGCAGGGAGCCGGAAGCAGGACTCGATCCTAGGACCCTGGGATCATGACTGAGCCAAAGGCAGACGCCTAAGCGACTGAGCCACCCAGGTGTCCCTACAATGATTTTTTTAATGTTAAACCAACCTACATTCTTTTTTTTTTTTTTTAAGATTTTATTTATTCATTTGACAGAGAGAGAGATCACAAGCAGGCAGAGAGAGAGGGAAGCAAGCTCCCTGCTGAACAGAGAGCCCACTACAGGGCTCGATCCCAGGACCCTGAGATCATGACCTGAGCTGAAGGCAGAGGCTTAACCCACTGAGCCACCCGGGCGCCCCTAAACCAACTATATTCTGAGGATAAAAGCTACTTGGTCCGATGCATTATTTTTTGTATTTTTTATTAGATTTGATTCTGTTAAGGGATGATTGCATCTATGTTCATAAGATCACGTGGTCTGTGATGTGTGTGTGTGTATGTGTGTGTGTAGGTGATAGCTTTACCTGGGTTCTGGGATCAGAGTAATATTGATAAAATGTGGTGGATGTGTTCCTTCCTTCTCTGTTTTCTGAAAGAGTTTGTATAGAATTGCTGTCATTTCTCTAGGAAGGTTTCTCTCTGTTTTTTATTTTGTTTAGGATTTTAGTTTTAAGTAATCTCTACACCCAACGTGGGGCTCGAACCTACAACCAACCCTGAGGTCGGGAGTCCCATGCTCCACCGCCTGAGCCAGCCAGGGGCCCCTATCTCTGGTTTTTAAATGTGGAAGAGACGGCCCCCGAAAGCCCCAATTCCCTGTCCAAGAAGTCTTATTTACCAATATGGAAAAGAAGACATTATCTCAAAAGGTGGAAGAGTCTAACAATACAGTTCAGAAAGGGCTCGAACTTAGTAAGTTAAGGAAAAGTTTAAAAGGGAAGAAGAATTTTACCATAATCAAACAGTATAACTGCATAGGATATTAAGAAATCAAATATATTTAATGATGGAATTATATGTTTATAGCTTCCCATACTTTTCCTTTATAACATCCCATTTATAGATTTGATGTGATTACTTAATCATATTAATTTATCACATTAAATATAAAAAATATTTACCATTAAGTATTTTTCTTTTATTCTTGTGAGTCTGCTTCACATAATCGTAAGCTTCATTAGAGGAGAGACTAATTCTGTTTTCCTTACTATTCTCTTCATAAACCTGGCTCAATAATAGAAAGCTGGTAAATATTTAATGAATGAATGCATGGATAATGAATAAACTCATTAACGCTTTCAGACGAGCTTCCCAGGGAATTCGTATGTCCTCCTGAAAAACTAATTATTAGTTCAACTTACATTCACTGAAGGCCTATTTGGTGACAAGCATTGTATAACTACAAAAATGGAGAGAAAAATGCCCCTGCTTGGGGATCTTAATGTCCAGTAGGAGGAAAAGATGAGCATGTCCATAGGCACGAGACAATATAAAGACTCTAATGAAAGTGTCTACTGAGTCCTATGGGACACAGATAAAAGAAATTCACGCTGCCCAGGAAAAGTGACATACTTGGGCCGGCTCCTAGAAAGAGAGAGAGGGATTGTCCAGGCAGGGAAGGTGAGACGGGAAAGAACACGAACAACGCTTTGTGGCTTGAGGACAGGAATGTGCTCTGTCCCCCCACCCCCCAGCTCAGTATGTGCTCAGGAATTGTCTGTTGAGGGCATGCCCGCTCTTGCTGTAGGAGAGGGTGTAGGAAGCAGGGCCAAGGGGCCCAGGGCCACATCCTGCAGAACCCTGAATGTTCCCAAAGGAGTTTCCACTTGATCCTGTAAGCCACAGTGAGGCCCCTGGAGGCAGTTTAGTAGGGCAGTGCTTTGCAAACTTTCCACCCAAGTGTGTCCAAAGGCAGAGGAGCGTGCCCCTGAGTCTCTGGGGACTTGGGAACACAGCCCAGGGCAATCTGCCGCAAGGGCATTGCTTTGCAGTCTTGCTTTAGCTTAATACCGCGGATGAATTTTGGGTTCTACTCATATTTTTTTGAAAAATACAGGCCCTTGTTTTCAACCATTTACCATGACCCTCCCAGAAAATACTGGTTACATGATTATTCTACAGCTCTTTGGGGCCCTGTCACACTGGCCGTGACCCCCAGGGAGATGAGCGTGTTTTTTTGAGAAGTACAAAATAAGGAGAGCGCTCGTTTTGCTCGATGCTGTGTCCCCCGCATGTCAGCGTCCGACACTTACAGGTGCTCAGTAAGGGTTTATTAAATGAGTGAATGATGGCCATGAAATGACATGATCTGACCAGATATTCTAAAAAGTGATATGGACAGGGGCGCCTGGGTGGCTCCGTCAGTTAAGCATCTGCCTTCGGCTCAGGTCCTGATCCCAGGGTCCTGGGATCGAGTCCCGCCTCAGGCTCCCTGCTCAGCATGGAATCGGCTTCTCCCTCTCCTTGTGATCTCTCTCTCTCTCAAATAAGTAAATAAATAATCTTTAAAAAATCAAAATAAGTAAATACATAAAAAGTGATACGGACAGATGGCTGTTAGATTATTTCAGAGACACAACCGGGGCGTATTGGCCCTTCAGGCCCCTGCTGCCCCACAGGCCTGTGTGCAGAATGAAATAGAGCCATGTCCCTTTCTGTCTCCATTCACTCACCTGCGACACTACAGCCCACCAAAATCATGGAGGTTTAAGAAACGTTGGGGTCCGGGGTGGCAAAAATAAGTCTCCACCTGCCTCTGAATGAATCTCACAGAATGGTTAACCAGTGAGCTGGGAAAATGGTACATAAGAACAGAGACAGTTGTTAAACTAAAAATAACGACAACAACATCAACAACAACAAAACTGGAGCTGTTCTCTAGGGGCCAACTCAAATAGTCTTTTTCTAGAAGCTTTCCTCTCATAAATCTCACCTCAGATGACTCACGCCTTCCTCGCTGCTCCTCTCCTCTTTCCCTTGCAGTCCAACCCTGAGTGATGAATTCACTCCTGCTCAAACATCCAGCACTCACTCCTGCCTCTCTGGCGTGGCCAAGGTCTGCTCACTCTGTCATCCATCCTGCCTACGGAAATGCTATGACCCCTCAGACTGGAAGTCTGATTTCCTTCACTGATTGTCATCACGCATGGGTTGCCATCTCCTCAGAGCTCCCGTGGCTTTGAGGTAGTGCCAATTTTGTGCTGTCTTATAATAGTCTTTGATTCTTCCACATACCTTAGCACAGTATTGGGTGCTCCAAAGGGCAGAAACCAGGGCTCCCATGTTAATCCTACCCTCAGGTCTTCCACAGAATTCCTGTGCAAGGCTGGGACACGGGACATGCTCACGTGACTGAGCCAGGAGCGAGCTGTCATGGAAATCTGCCTGCGTGTCTCCCGTGTCTCACGCAGCTCCTCGCAGGGCTCACCACCAACTTCTCACTGACCGAGATCTTCAGATCTCTGCTGGACTTCTGTAGAGTTCGTGCCCCCAGAAAGGTCACAGCAGCAGGCCAACGCGACATGCCCAGAAAAGCTGATCCCAGGACTAAAAACCACAGTGGCTTTTAAAGACCACAGAGAAAACAAAAGATTTCAACAAATTTTTTTCCTAAGAAGGCGCCGGTCTCTGGTAGGGTTTCCAAGTTGCAAACACAGCAAAAGAGAGGAGGGTAGAGGGAGGAACTCTGCTGGGCACGACGGGACTCCACTTATGCCGGGCATGATGGCATTGTCCCCAGGATTTCTGTACTTCTTTAATCTGTTCTGAGAACCTTGGTTTGCTGTTCCCCAGTCTGACCAAAATAGCTTAAATATGACATGCCTGGTGAACAGAGGAGGGAGGGAAGGAAGGGAAGGAGGGAGGGAAGGAGAGAGGGAAGAAAGGAAGGAAAAACATTAACAAAATTCCCACACACTTTTTCTTTGTGGGTTTCCTAAGTCAAAATTAGCACAATGGCTGACAATTCCCCCATTCCAGATGAGACTCGCTTTCTCATTTTTCTGTCCCCTGCTCTCAGGTAAGGTCCTGTGGAGAAGAGTCAGAATCTGCTGGGAAACAGCAGCTTCTGTCTCTTTTCTATTAGGCTGAGCAAAGGGTGTTACAGCAGAAATGCCTTCTGGCAGGACTGTGAGCACCGTGGCCTGATGTACATCCCAAGCAAAGGATAAGCAGTTCCGTTCCGGAAGGACTGTCCCAGTGGGCATGGGGCTAGACAGCAGGGTCACCGCTGAGGGACGCAACCCTGCAAAGATGACTATGTTGAACAGAGAAGAGGGAGGGTAAAAAAAGCTACATATACTATCAAGTCTTTATTCTCAAAAATGGTGCAGAGAAAATACCGGATCAAAGAAATTACCTGCTCCCACCCAAATCACTTACCGAAAAAGTGATTTTTTTTTTACCTAATTATCTAAATACCTAAAAATCATTTTAGGTAACATGGTAGATTGAACACCAGTGGTTTTCTCTGTTTGCTCCCCAAATCCCATTGAGATGAGAGTAAAGGAATAAAATGGATGTCAATCCAGAAGGACAGGAGAAGGGGGGGAATGGAGGGTAGGAAATAAATGTGAAAGAAACGTTGGCCAATGTTTGGATGAAAGGAAGCAGATGGAGGAGAGACCCCTGACTTACCAGATTCTCTGAGACCTTTTCAGTTTAAAATATGCAAAGAAGGACTTTTTTTTAAAGGAAAGAAAACCCTTTGATGACAACTCATTGGTGTTAGCTTTGGGCCACGTTCTGAATGCCAACTGCCTGAATTTGCTGTATATATTTTTTTTCTTAAGACTTTTTTTTTTTTAAACATTTTATTTTTAAGTAATCTCTGTGCCTGGGGTGTCTGGGTGGCCGAGTCCGTTAAGCCTCTCTGCCTTCGGCTCAAGTCATGATCCCAGAGTCCTGGGATCAAGCCCCAGGTAGGACTCCCTGCTTAGCGGGGAGGCTGCTTCTCCCTCTCCTCCCTCTGCTGCTCTCTCTGTCAAATAAATAAAATCTTTAAAAAAAAAAAAAAGTAATCTCCATGTCTAAGGCCTAACATGGGGCTCGCTGTATTTGTTTCATTGTTTATTCTCTTTTTCTCATGGTGCCCATGCAATTCAGCTTTCTCCTTGGGTAACATGGGGCATCTGTGACTTGAACTAATAGCAGTTCTCAACCTCCAAACAGACGCAGGGAGCTGTGGCTGTGTGCGTGAGCTCATTGTGTGCTGGCGAGCCTCGCAGAAAGTCAGGGGGGCGGGGGTACCTAACTAGCTGCTGTGTGCAAACGTGGTCTGCTTTTTTCAAGGTGGAACCTCAGGAGTGATCTTGTTCTTGTATCTCATCTCAAAAAATGATTTTTTTTTTTTTTCCAAAGGATGGTCTATACCAGGTTCAAGACAGAGTATTATAAATCTAGTAAAGCTGAGACCCAGTTTCTTATGGAAGGCGAGCCAGTTCATGGAAAGTCTTAAGAACTAGAAGCTATACAGACAACAGCAAAATGTGGAGCTAAGGCATGTTCTTAAAGCTGGGGGGAGTCAGGTGAAAATCTGTTTTAAAAAGATCTAAGTTTCTGGGCACCTGGGTGGCGTAATGGGTTGAGGGTCTGACTCTTGATTTTGGCTCAGGTCATGATCTCAAAGTCCTGGGATCGTGCCTCGCCTCGGGCTCCTTGCTCAGCAGGGAGTCTGCTGGAGATTCTCTCCCTCTGCTCCTCCTCCCCACATTCTCTCTTAAATAAAGAACTCTTTTAAAAAAAAAAAGCGCCTGGCTGGCTCAGTCAGAAGAGCAACTGATCTCAGGGTTGTGGGTTCGAGCCCCATGTTGGGTATAGAGCTTACTTAAAAAAATAAATAAACCTTATTAAAAAAGAAGTAAGTTTTTGGGTAACCTGGTTTAAGCATCTGACTCTTGGTTAAGCATCTGACTCTTGGTTTTGGCTCAGGTCATGATCTCAAGGTCATGAGATTGAGCCTCGTAGTGGGCTCCACACTCAGCCCAGAGTCTGCTTGTCCCTCTCCCTCTGCCCCTCCCCCTGCTCGCTCTCTCATAAATAAATAAAATCCTAAAAAAAAAAAAAAAAAGAACTAAATTTCTCGTTCTGTACCTTCCACAGAAAGCTCCAGCTCCTCCCCATCCCAAGCTGATTCAGAGGCCCCAGGCATGGCAAGGAGCAAAGGGCCAACTGTAAACCCAGGGACTCCCCAAATTAGTGTCTTCTCTCTGAAGCTGTTTGATTTGCATCCCAAATTGGACTCCCCAGCCCCTTTACTCACCCAGCTCAGAGATCCTTGGCAGCCATTGCCCACCTCCCACTGACAGATGGGTGATTTAAGAATTCTTCTCTGGAGAAATAGAACAGCTTCAGAGAAAAAGCCTACAGACACTGACATTTGGGAAGTCCAGGGTGAAAAAAAGCCTCCAGTGAAATCCGCTGTGCAAAAAAACATGCTTCCTTACAGCACTTACAAATGGCTATTTGGTATCTCTCTCTCCAACATGAGCCATTTGTGAAAAGTAAGAGGAAGACAAACAGACTATGCAAGGAACCTTGTGATTAATATCCTCAGAGACATAAGGGAAGAAATGGTAAGATGTTTTGCAAAAGGAGCAGATTAATAGCAATAATAGCAGTATTTACTGAACCAGGCATATATGAAAGCTAACAATCCCTTAATCTGAATTTAACACCCGTGAGTTGGGGGTATGATTATTCCCCCCAGTTTATGCATGAGACAACTGAGGCACAGGGAGGGTAAGGAAATTATCAAAGGTTATACAACTAGAAAGGAGTGTCTACCAAATATATCAAATCTCTGATTTTAACAACTACCTTATAATGCCCCCCCCCCCAAGAGAGCTTTTGAAAAAAATGCTTGGAACCACTTAATCAAAAAACACAAGGAAAAGATAAGAAAATTAGAGGATCGATTCAGGAGGTCCAACATCTGACACACACATATATACAAACAAGAAGAAAAGGAAACCGAAGGAATTATTTTTAAGTAGTATAATAACATTTCCTGACATTTAAATGAAATAGGTGTTCAGACTGACTAGCCTAACCATTAAGTGAACAGAAAAAGAGACAAACAACAACCCATCGTAGCAAAATCTTACAACTCTGGGGATGAAGAGAAGACCCTAAAAACTTCCAGAAAGAAGAAAAGAGGTTACTTACAAAAGATTGGAATTAAAAATGGCATCCGATTTCTCAACAGTAACCTTGGAAGCTAAAAGTCAATGGTGCAGTGCCTTCTGAAATTTGAGTCAGAATTCTATCCAACCTAACATTCTATACCCAGCCGAACCATGAGTCAAGTTTGAGACGCAGAATGGACATGAACTGATAGCAAGTGTCACCTGTAGGAGGGAAACTGAGGGCCGGGTGTGGGCTAGAGACTTCCTTTGCACTGTATGCCATCTTCTGTTGGTTTACTGTGTTTATCTAACATTCTTCAGATGAGTTTTTTAAAGCTTTTTAAGCGATACTAATAATTAACTGGGTTTGAGAGCCACCCATCTAAAATTAGAAAGCACTTGGGTGATGTCCCCTTCTTCCCTAGTCCTCTCCCGCAAGCATGAGCACACCTGGTGTGGAGGCAGGAAGAGGGGGAGCTCAACCGGAACCCGTTAGCGCTGCTCACGCAAAGATCATCTGGAAGACAGTCCTTGGGCAAGCCAAAGCCAAGACTCATCATTAGACCATGTGAATAAACACATGAGTGAATGAATGAATAAATGAGCATGAAGCAGCCATTTGAGTCATTTGGGTGTGGGTGAGTAACAGGAAGAGAGCAAAGTTAGGGGAAATTACTTGGCATTACGAATCCTCCCTTGCAGAGACCTGACACGTTCTCCAGGGATGCATCCTGAGTGTAGGAAGCCAAATTGCAAATCGGGATCTATTCTTGCCACCTTAATGTGAGAAGCTGAAGTCTGCTTTAGCTGATTTATCTGCATACCGTCATTAAGTAGCATACAAATCAAGGTCCAGATTTTTAATTGCCATTATCTGTCTCTGGGAGAAGAGGACCTCTGAGATGTTTCCGGTGAAGTATGCACTATGCCTGATTATAATTCTGCTCACACCCTTGATGTAAGAAGCATGTTAAAGCTCTCTGCAGGCCTTAAGAGCTTATCTAATACCCTAGTTATTTATAAGCCCTTTAAAAAGAGTTGGTGTTAAATGAACAACATGATGAATATGGTCAACTTTTTACAAACATATTAGTAAGAATATATTCCAAGCACTTTACCTGAATGGTCACAGCTTGGTAGTATTGGCCTCTTGGAGAAAGATTACAATATTCTTTAATGTTGGTTATAAGCACCGTACGGGGAATTACTGCCTTTCACATTCTACCTGCCATAATCTAGAAGACAATTCCTTCCTCCACACAAACACCAAGATCAGGACGGCACAGCTTTTATAAAAATTTCCCCATGACATATTCCAGGAAAATGTATTATCAGAGTGATAATGAAGATTATAGTTTACCTTCTTTGTAGAGCATAGGAGGTCTGATATCAGACTCTTTGAGTTAAAATTTTGGCTATATCAATTATTAGCTCTGAAAGCTTAACAAATTATTAGGTTTTACTCTGTAAAATGAGGCAAAACTCTGCCTCATAGGGTTAAATGATTAAGTGAATGTATACACATTCACTATATATACATACATATACATTCTGCTATAGTATACAGTGACTGGTGTATAGGGTTTTCTTTTCTTTTTTTTTAAGATTATTTAAGAGACAGAGAGAGAGCTCATGCGAGTTGGGGGAGGGACAGAGGGAGAGAATCTTTAAGCAGACTCCCTGCTGAGCGCAGAGCCTGACATGGCGCTCGATCTCACGACCCATGAGCACATGACCTGAGCCAAAACTGAGACTCAAACTCTTTCTTAACTGACTGAGCCACCCAGGTGCCCCCAATAACTAGCATATGGTAAGCACTCAATAAATGCTAGATATTAATATTATAAAATGTTTTTATAATTTTCAGCATACTTTCAGATAAACTAACACTAAACTATAATTCCCACTTATTCTGCATAACAAAACTCAAAATACAGATGGGAACGAATGGTGAAATCTGAAAAGTGTTATGCAAATATTAAAGCGATAATATCAAGCTTATTATTACAATTCCATAAAACAATGAAAAATTCATGCCATCAACCTACTCTTGAGGGATGTTGTGATTACCAAAAAATTAGCGAATTGTTAAAGCATTTTTAAATCCATATGACAGTGATTATCCTTGTGAGTGGAGAGGCAGAGGAAGTTATGGTGTAATTTTTAAAGCTTTTTAAAAATGGAATAGGGAGCCTCTAAGATTGTCCCTAATGAGTCCTCCTCGTAGCCCCCTCTCCATGAATGTGGGCGGGAATTATTTGACCGCTTATAACGGATAGAATATGGCAACAGATGTCTCCTCTGAGTTTCCATCTTAGGCACGTTCTTGTACTCCCTCTCGGGTCACTCCCCCTGAGGGAAGCCAGTTGCCCTGTGGT
This sequence comes from Potos flavus, assembly GCA_028534135.1. Classification (NCBI taxonomy): domain Eukaryota; kingdom Metazoa; phylum Chordata; class Mammalia; order Carnivora; family Procyonidae; genus Potos; species Potos flavus. The sequence continues at coordinate 15,923,136 of CM052884.1, read as the reverse complement.
GACGCGGCCCTGTGGAGAGGCCCGTGTGGTGACTGAGACCTGCCAACAACCACTTCACAAACTCACAAGTGGATTCTCTGTACCTCAGTCGAGCCTTCAGATCAGACCACAGCCCAGCCCACAGTTTAGATCCACCTCCTGAGAGAGCCTGTGCCGGAGCTACCCAGCTGACCTGTGCCTGGACTCCTGACTCAGAAACTCTGAGATAAGCTCTGTTGGTGGGTTTGAGCTGCCGAGTTTTGGAAGAGTTTGTTATGCACCAATAGATAATTAGTAAGAAGTATAAATACATAAAATGCACAATTGCAAGTGTACAGCTTGATGAATTTCACAAAATGAACATGCCCAAACAGGCACCCAAATCGGATATAAAACAGTCATCACGTTAGAAGCCTCCCCATATTCCCTTCTACTCATTATCTCTTCCTCCGAGAGTAACCACTCTGGAATTCCAAAAGCATAGATTAATTTTTTTGTTGTTGTTTTTATACCTTATATAAGTAGAATCATGTAGTACGTACTCTTTTGTGTACCTTCTTTTGATCAGCATTACTTTCATGTCTAGTTTTTTTAAAAGCATACCCTAAAATGCCATTGCTTAATCATAGTATTTAGTATGTTCCAAATAAGAAGAGTGTGAGTTTATTTATATGCAAAAAATGGGAGCATAAGTAGAGAAAGATTGAGAAGCATTTCTTTTTTTTTTTTTTAAGGTTTTATTTATTTATTTATTTGACAGAGAGAGAGAGAGATCACAAGTAGGCAGAGAGGCAGGCAGAGAGAGAGGGGGAAGCAGGCTCCCCGCCGAGCAGAGAGCCTGACACGGGGCTCGACCCCAGGACCCCAAGATCACAACCCGAGCCAGAGGCAGAGGCTTTAACCCACTGAGCCCCCCAGGCACCCCAAGAAGCATTTCTATGTATGACCAAGAGTAGAAAAGCTTTGAGGGAACTCACAAGAATACTAGCATAACACTAGATCAATGAAATTTTTGTTAAACATATGTACTGGGATGCAGTATAATGTGCCATTAAGGATATGGATGTTAGAGTTAAAACGGCTAGGTTTGAACTGTGGCACCACTCCTTACTAATTTTGTGATCTTGGGCAAATTAATCTCTCTCTGTCTCAGTGTCTTGTCTGTAGAAAGGGGGTAATAATAGTGCTTACTTTACAGGATTGTTGAGAAGATTAAAAATGGAAATCAATATGGGGGCACCCGATGGCTCAGTCAGTTACGCGTCCAACTCTTGATCTCTGCTCAGGTCTTGATCTCAGGGCTGTGAGTTCGAGCCCTGGATTGGGCTCCATGCTAGGCATGGAGCCTACTTTAAAAAAAAGGAAATGAATATAAATCAAGTAGCACAATGCTTTGCACATAACAGGCATTCAGAAATCGTTAGCTATTGTTAAAATGTTTCCACAGAGAGGTTTTAAAATATATTGGATGGCAAATGTGTATTACCTATCATTTCTCTCATGTAGGAAATTATTTCCCTGTGAGTAGAAAATACAGCTTCCTTGATTCTTTTTGTTTTGTGAACCTTAAAAATAAAATAGCCAGTTTATCAGCAAAATGTGTTTATCAAGGAATAGCAGAGGGATCACAATTTGGGACATGCAAACTATCTCAAACCACAGACAAGTCCACAGAACAAGGTGAGGAGTGTTCTTTTATAGAGGAAAAAAGGGACTTGGGAGGGGCTGTTTGAAAGGAAAGTCCATTACACCAAGAGCAAGAATTCCAAGTTGTGGCGACTTCTCATTGGCTGAATTGCAGTAGTTCTCATTAGCTGGGTTGTTCCTGGGCAAAGAGAAAACCTTCCTTCTTCCTGCTGGGGTAAAGTAAGCTTTGAGGAGTGGTACCTGCCTAAGCATGTCCACTAGAACTTCCCAATTCCATTTTGAATGAAATTTTTTCTTTATTCATTTTCAAGGTATTATGGCTCGACTCTCTATCCCTAGAGGAGGTGACTGAGGAAGAAAGAGATCTTCTATTTGAAGGTCATCTTCTGTATGTTATTAGTTTTATAGGAAGGTAGATGGGATCGATAAAGGCTGAATTGATGCTTTAATTCATCAGTGGATTTTTATCAGCATGATCTCAATTCTCCATTGCCCCGAATCCCTAAAAACTGACCATTGCACTCTCAGTAGTAAGTCTGTGTCTATTTTTAATTTCCTCCCTCCGTTCAAATCTCTCTGCCAAAGGTAATAAAAGATTTAGATTTAGAAAGAGACTTAGCATTTGGAATGAGACAGAGGCTATAAATAGACATGTCAATGAAATAGGTTAGTGAGGGATCTGGTTCTCATTGCCTCAGAATCAAAGGCACACCTTCTTGTCTGATCTGTGAATGGACACAGGCATGCTTGTAGGTTCTCTGCACAGGTGTGTGTGTGTGTTTTCCTGCCTATGTGAACATGAATACATGTATGGAAAATGTACATGCACATTCCTGAGAACAGAATTCTGAGGGGTAACTGGTGTATTTCAGAGCAGCGAGGTGATTGATCCCTCTGGGCCGCGTCAGTATCCTTTCCCTGACAATTACTACTACAGATATCAGGATAAAACATTACTGTTACATAGTCAGCCCCCGTACTGTAGGGCTGTGACACAGCTCACATGCTGTTTATGTTAGATTACTGACCATTCTGTGGGAATTTGTCAGGACCAAGGGTCCGAGGTGATGTTCCAATCTGTCGAGTACTGAGGTCAGCCTAGCTACTAGTTTCCTAAGCAGTCAGGCTGCCCTTTCCGATCTTTGGAATCCCACCCCCTCATTTATCACTGCTCAAATTTCAATCTATTTTTCAAGGCCCAGCTGAAATACTTCCTCTTCTGGGAAGCCATCCGTGATCACCATGGTGATCTTCCTCTTTTGAATTCCCTTACACCTTCCTGACCCTCACATTGATCTTGATCACACACTGCCTTAAATTGGCCTTTGTTTCTCTATTACTGTGGTCTCTCCCTAGACAGAAGACAATGTCATTGATCTTTGTTTCCAGCAGCACCTAGTATGGCAGCAGGAATGCCGCTCATATTCATTGAACAAGAGAGCGCTCTTAGTTACTTCCCTGTGGGTGCTAACGATTTTGTCAGTGTTCCTTTTTGTGGCACCCAGAATCTGAAGCATTGAGGACGAGGTGTTTGATTAAAGACATTCTATGGAAGACAGTATCCCTGATTATCCTATGATACAGAAGTTGGTGTCCCTAAATACCTCATGATATACAATAATAAAAAATTTGATACTAGCAGAAGTCTCAGTATCTTGGGACAGTGTTGCTGCAATTTCAGATTCTCAATGATAAAAGAGAATATGAACCATTTGATACATTTCAGCAGATGAGTTTTAAATATGAAATTGTCCAGAAGGCAAGATAATGACCTTCTATAGGCTTTCCCAAGCTTGAGATTTTAGATTCCATATAACCGGAACATCCCAGGATTTTGGAATTCTGTGACTGGTCTAGAACCAGGACTACATAGCAAGACTGAAAGGACCTGGAGGGTTCTTTTGCTGATTCCTCAGTCCCTCTAAGCCATCTGTGATGGATTTCTGTTCCTTCCCTTTGTCTTTTTTAATTGATTGTCTACTAAAACAATTCTTCACAGCACCTGAGTAATTGATTTGTTTCATAATAAATTCTGCAATTAAGATAAGGTTTTGGGGAAAAAAAAAAGATAAGGTTTTGGTCTCAGAGTAAACATCCATTTCAGTTGGAAAAAGTGAAAACAGTGAACTTAAGCTATTAAAATAGTGTATGTTTCTGTTGCCTTGGTAGAAAGTTCCTCTCAAATGTCTGACCCTATTTTCTGACTTCTGTTGCCCTTGAAAATTAAATGCGGGTTGTTTGGAATTTAGTATATAATCACAAATGGCAACAAAGTGCTCATCAAGCTTAAATCCAAGGTCATCTATAATTCTTTGTCAATAATAATCCTTACTAATATAAGAACTGCATTGAAGATGAGGTATGGCTAATCCTCTCTAAGTAAATTCTGCCCCCTTGTGGATTAAAACATCCATAGATAAGAAAAGTTCAGTAACTGCTTCACTTCTTTTAAAAATCACTTCAACAATCTTTACAAACAATGTTATCAATGAGACAGAATGATATCATTTGTATCAACTGTGTAAGAGCTGATTGATGGCGACAAAACACATGGACAGATAATAGTATACATTTGTATCTTTGCATTCCATTCAACTAGGACAGTGCCTTGAATATTAATACATCAGTTAATATGTCATACAATATTATAGTTAGAAAGAACTTTAAATATTGATTCATCATCCACATATAAGGATCGCTTTTACAGCTCCTGACATATCCCCCGCCTGAATGACTCCAGTAATGGAAAGTCCACTAAGTGATACTGCTCATTCTATCAGGCAGGACACTTAGAAAGTCTAACAACAGGGACGCCTGGGTGGCTCAGTTGATTCAGTGTCTGCCTTCAGCTCAGGTCAGAGTCCCAGGGTTCTGGGTTTGAGTCCCGCATTGGGCTCCCTGCTCAGTGGAGAGTCTGCTTCTTCCTCTCTCTCTGCTGCTCCCCCTGCTGGTGCTCTTTCTCTCTGTATCAAAGAAATAAATAAAAGCTTAAGAAATAAATAAAATAAATGAAATCTTTTAAAAATAAATAAATAAAATGTACTAGTCTCTTTTGAATGGCTTCATCTTCTCACTATGTCTTACTTCCCTCACTTATATAAAAGTATACGTGCTAAAAAGCAAAAAGTCACCCCTGCCCATCTCTTTGAAAGTCTTGCAGGCTCAGGAAGATCTTTAGTAAATGTAAATATCCTTTAGAGGACAAAATCTTGAACTCAGCTGAATGTAGGCAGCCATCATCTGAGAAAATAAAACGGCCCTTCTTGTAGTAGAGGAAAGCAGGGGAAGGGAAGTGACATTTTAGTGGGGAGACTCCTATGTGCTGTCACTGTGCCGGGTGCCTTCGTCAGTGTCTCCTTCAATTCCCATTTTGCAGATGAGAACGGTAAGGCTCAGGGCGGGTAATTCTCCCAAGCTCAGGCTCTCAAAGGGCCTGCGTTAAGTGCCTGAGTTGCATTAGAAGCCTTCCCTTAGGGAAAGCTGGAGGCTTCCAGGACTAAATCTTGCACGTGCACAGAGAATGTTGGTACCACTGCAATTTTCCAGCACCTCCCACCATCAAGTGTAGGGCACGTCCCAGACGCCCGGTGAAGACCCTTGAATTGTGTGGATGTACTTACATGTGGATTTCTTACAGTATAGTACTGTACATGTGTTTTCTCTATGGTTTTCTTAATATTTTCTTTTCTCTAGCTGACTTTATTATAAGAATACAATATACAGTGCACATAGCATATGGAATACGTGTTAATTGCCTGTTTATTAGTAAAGTTTTCCATCCTCAGTAGGCTCCTAGTAAAGTTTTAGAGGAGTCAAAACTTATACGTGGATTTTGGACTGCAAGGGGGGGGGCGGTGCCCCTAACCCTGCATTGTTCAAGGATCAGTTGTATTTCCCTATTTGCAGGTCTGCTAACATTTAAAATCTCTGGGCTGTAGTTTCCTCCTAAGTTAAATTTTGATGATCTCTTACGGTCTTTCTTAACAGAGATGAACCCTTCGATGCCTGGGAGCCCAGGGCAAGCTTTTCCCACTCACCCACCAGGCAGCGGAGACATATGCTTACCCATTGCCAAGCTGGAGAATTCTTTTTTTTTTTTTAAGACTTTATTTATTCATTTGTCAGAGAGAGAGAGAGCACAAGCAGGGGGAGTGGCAGGCAGAGGGAGAAGCAGGCTCCCCGCTGAGCAAGGAGCCCAGTGAGGGACTTGATCCCAGGACCCTGGGATCATGACCTGAGTAGAAGGCAGACGCTTAACCGACTAAGCCGCCCAGGCATCCCCAAACCTGAGAATTCTATACGGAGCCCAGACCCCTGTGGGCTTAGGCTACAGAACACAGGTGTGTATGGGGTGTGGGGGGGAAGGCACAGAAGGAGAAATTTGCAGGGATCCCAGTGACCCCCTTAAGTCTGGGGAACTGAGATTCAGGGAAGACTAGAGATGCGTGCACTCTGATCTTGAGTTTCCCTGCCTTGGTAAAGTCATTTGTATTCACTGGGCAGCCCCTTCCCTGCACTGCCGTATTTAATTCTGGCTATGGTATAAATAGAACTTGGCACTCTGGCAAAGCACACCACCTACCACTGTGTTCCGTTCCTTTTGGGACATCAACCAAATCTGAGCCTTTGATTCCCTCTAGTGGCTCAAATCGGCAACTTTCATAGCTGTTCCTTTGCATTTATTTATTTAATGTATAGTGCCTACTGAATGCACCAAATTGGTGCTGGGTTCTCTAGCTTCGCCGGGGGCATGGGATGCTGGTTTCATTTGATCATTATATCCAGGGGAAAGCGAGCAACGGTAGAAGCCAGGGCTCCTTCTTCCAAACTTAGCTTAGTGCAATGCAAACTGGCTAATCTCCCTGCTGTTTATAGCTGCTTAGTGGGGCCTGAGGGAGGATGGGTTTTCTATGGGTTATGCCTTAAAGGAGTTGTAGGACCTCAGGGCAATTCCTTTATCCCTGAGTGTGCTCACGGGTGCAATGAGTACACATGTTAAATTCAAGTCAATCCAACAACTGTTTATTGAGCACCTGCAGAGTGAGGGGCCCTGGGCTGAGCGCTTTGGGAATGTCGTGGTCAGTTGGGACCTAACCTCAAGGAGCTTGCAGGCTAATGGGAGAACCACGTGTCCAGGAAGCCACATAAGACATAGGGCAGAAGCTGCATCGCATGGCTGTTGGAATATGAGCTTTGCAGTGAGACAGATCTGGGGTTGAGCCCCTGATCTGTCCCTTCCTAGCTGCGCGATCTGGAGCAAATTGCTAAGCTCCTCTTTATGCTTCATCCGTAGATTTGGATAATCACCCTTCGTAGGGTTGAGTAATCAGAGTACAGCCCAACCACACAACTACTCCCTAATGGCCACTCTCCTTGCAGCTTCAAGTTTTAAACAGAAGTAGCAGAAACCTTAATGGGAGTGTCAGTAAGACCCTATGAGTGCCTTATCCTGTCGGTTCCGAAGGCCCTTTCTTATGCCCCCACAGATCTCTGTGGTCTCCTTTCTTTGCCCTGAAGCTTGGGAATCCACCTGCTGCTTCTGTTGGGGGGGGGGTGCCTCTGAGGGTTCAACCCTGCAATGTTAATCCAATCTGCTCCCTGTTTAGAGGGAACTACAGTTTCCCCTGCTCCCTTCTTCCTCCTTTCAGGCCCTTTTCCTTCCCACAGATTTACTGCTAATATCTTGGGAAATGAACAGGGAATAAGAAAGGTAGAAAGGTAGCTTATATGCTTCTGTGAGTCACGATCCTTGATCTTTAGTGCTTAAAACCCTCTGAAGGGGCTGAGTGAGTGCTCCCCAGGAGAGGGGATTTCACCAGAAACCCTGACACTTGGGGCTGTTCCAGCTGGGAGGTTGTATGATTCCGTTACCTTGTGAACGTAGGAACATTGTGAATGGCTTTGCACGCTGAGCTCCTTTCTGGTGTGCAAGGAGACAAAGGAGGATCTTAGAGCACCCCTTAGTGCCTGACACGTGATGCCTAGAATCCCGGTGAGGTTATTTAACACTGTGGATTTAATAGTCCACAGTATCCGAAATGAATAGGAAGGAGAGGAGGTGAGCGAGCTGGGAGCCTAGAGTTGCTGACAGGGTACCATTCCTGGAACAAGATGAAAATTCGAGGTGAAGAAAGCTTAGAATGGAAGTGAAATCCTGTTGGCCAAGGGGATACTGGATGGCTGGAGGGACAGGATCCAAATGTGGTAATTTGGGATTTCACTTTGGACAGGAAGGGTTCCTTCATGTTTTGAAGCCACGTGGGACGAGACTCTAGAGACTGGAAGATAGAAGTTGGGGGAACAGAGAATGAGTGTCTCTAAGGGAAGCAGGAACTGCCTATGAGATCCCACTCGTTCCCTGAGGCCTCCTGCACTTACCTGGCGGTCTGTAGGGGTAGCATGTCACTGAGCATGTCAGCTCAAGGGGCCATGTGATATCTGGAGCCTGTTCTGGGGAGGATGCCAACCCCTGCCTTTCCTTTGGTTTCTGCCCTTTTGCAAGCCTCAGCTGGGAAAGGAGAGAAAGTTTAAAAAACAAAGTTGTTGACCTGAGGCTTTTATTTCATCATTCATAAAAACCCAAGAAGGTAGGAAAGAGTAAGAGTACTCATCGCTAAGAGTATAATTCAGGGGGCTACAGAAGATAATGACGAATTCAGTTAAAGGAGGAGCCAGTGGAAGATTCCAGCACTTCTGGTACCTCTAGTCTAGGATTCTTCCAGCACCTTGATTTGCCCCTTGCCCACAGGAACACCCCGTAATTATTCGGTGTAATATTTGCTTCCCACACGTTGCTATGCATTTCTGCATTACTCATTAGAGGCTCTCCTCTTCCAGTTTACTACTATGTTGGAACCTTGGGGACTCACACTGAGATCAAGAGAGTGGCAGAAGAAAAGGTCACTTTGCCCTGTCACCATCAACTGGGGCTTCAAGAAAAAGACACCCTAGATATCGAATGGCTGCTCACCGATAATGAAGGGAACCAAAAAGTGGTAAGTGTACAGTTGGCCAGAGGGCCCCCCACCATCCCCGTCCCCATCCCCATTCTTCCCCTCATCCTCCCACAGTTGTCTTTCCTCAGTCCTCCAGTTTTCTGTTGGAGGAAAGGGCTAGAATTGCTTTTTCATCTGGCTCATAGTTGAGAGACTCTTGAGACAAAAATTATCAACAAGGAAAGGTACTTGGGTCTTAAAGATAAGAGGTTCTGGGTTCTTGGGGCAAGCAAGAAAGCCACCTATCATTTGCCCAGGGAGGGAATCTCCGCTATTAGTGTCTTTCCTAAGAAGGGAGCTAAGATGCAGTAGCTTGATTCCCTAGTCTAGTGGCCAGACCCCAGATCTATACTGGGAAGCCTACTCCCCTTTCTCCTCTGAAACCATTACCTCCTGCCTATGTTGAAGCTTTGCACAAAGTCATGGCTTTCAAGCTCTGAGATCGTGTAATGTGACAAACAACATACGAAGCAGGGCATGACTGAAAATGTTTCGCACATCTCTGATGGGTCAGCAAAAGAATTGATACCAGTTCCGGAGTTGGAAAATGAAGGAGCTGGCCCTGGGTCTTGTGTGCGCAGAATGGGGAGGCCCATGGGTGCCTATGGGCTTTTGGGCGGTGTGAACAGAACTCGTAGCACTTTGCTCCCGATGATCCACGGGGCTGGTCTCTGTTGAGAGTGAGAAGCGAGTAGCTACAGTATTATCCTGCTTGCCTTGGCTGTATTCAGCTTTCCTCAAGCTGGGTTTTCTAGCATAGCTCTTCTCATTCCATTTACCCTCTGACTTACTCTTTTAAAATCTTTCGGTTGAGGGGCGCCTGGCTGGTTTAGCTGGTGGAGCATGCAACTCTTGATCTCGGGGTTGTGAGTTTGAGCCCCGTGTTGGGTGTAGAGATTGCTTAAAAAATAAAAAAAATAAAAAAAATCTAAAAAGAAAACAACTTTAGGCGGAAAGTTTTACGTGATTTTAAGAAAATCACATAAAATAAGCCAGGGAAACTCACTTTAGACTTTTCTTCCTTTTCAGAACTTTACCTCTTGCCCTACTAAAAGGGAAAGGTTGTCCTTTCTTCTCTGTCTATACCCCTGATTTCATATGATGGTTTGTGCTGGAAGAAGTTAAAGTTTTCACTAAAATAAAATCCAGGATCATCGTTGGATTTCAGCTCCTACATCACTTTGTCATTTTGATACTGCTTGTCATTTGGTTCTCCTAGTACATCATCCTGAGACTCTCTGTTCTCCCTAGAGCAAGGTCACCTTAAACTGAGCGTATTTATTCCAGCAGATTCTCAGTCAGTCGTAGCCATGATACTCTCTGTTCTGAATATAGTAAATAAGAGCCGTATTCCTCTCACAAAAATTTAAAAAGAATGACTCCACTCATCTAACTTTCACCCAAGTGTTTTCATTTAAACTAAAGGAAAAAGAGAGTTGCTTGTTTATGTAGCCAAGTGAATATAAGGCTTAGAAGTTCATTGCTGATTCAAGCAGGCCACTGATGTGGCTTTAAGCAGCCATAGTTCTCTACTTGTCTTCAGTTAATACTCCATAGTAAGGATCAGGATTTATTTGGTCATTCAGAGCACATGGATTTATTGAGCAAATACTGTATGCCAAGCTAGGTCCTGGGATACAATAGAGGAGAAGATGTCAAAGTCCCCACCTTCCTGGAGCTTATAGTCCAAAGCCATTCAGTGCAAAGCCATTAAGTAATTTAAAAACAAAAAAAAACACACAAAATTTTTTTTTTCTGTAAGTAGAGAACACTAGACATTAGGCTATGTCCTTCTTTTTTTTTTTTTTAAGATTTTATTTATTTATTTGACAGAGAGAGAGAGATCACAAGTAGGCAGAGAGGCAGGCAGAGAGAGAGGGGGAAGCAGGCTCCCCGCTGAGCAGAGAGCCCGATGCGGGGCTCGATCCCAGGACCCTGAGATCATGACCTGAGCCGAAGGCAGAGGCTTTAATCCACTGAGCCACCCAGGCGCCCCATTTTTATTTTTTTAAAGGATTTTATTTATTTATTTATTTATTTATTTATTTATTTATTATCAGAGAGAGCGCACAAGCAGGGGGAGCAGCAGGCAGAGGGAGAAGCAGGCTCCCCACTGAGCAGGGAGCCCAATGGGGGACTCGATCCCAGGACCCTAGAATCATGACCTGAGCCGAAGGCAGATGTTTCACCTACTGAGCCACCCAGGTGTCCCTCAAAAATCAATTTAGGTTAAACTGTGTAAATACTGGATTCCCACTATCCACATGAAGGAGGTAGTTGGGTGAAGAGACAACTTGAGAAGGGACAGATATCATGGTAGGGATCAGCAGAGTGTTCTAGAGGAATATAAAGGAGGCACCGTTGGCCAAAAGTAGTTGCAGGAGCGGAAAGGTCAAGGGCAGCACCTGTAAGAAGTCACAGCGGATCTGAGTGCTGATAGAAATGTCCTAATTGCCCTGGGGGAATCACAAGAGCCTAGACACAAAGCCGCGAGCGTACGTGGAGTACAAAATGTGAGCTCCCAGAGGTTGTAGGACCAGAACACGAAAGGTCTTGTGGAACAGGTTAGGAAGCTCAGATACTTTCCTATATTGTCGTGGAGTTCTTGAAGGATTTTAGGAGCGACGGGGACACGGATGCGTCGCAGGCGATCGACCTGGCCCTGTGTGGCAGCACACTGATTTAAAAGAGACTCAAGTAGGGCACCTGGGTGGCTCAGTGGGTTGATGCCTCTGCCTTCAGCTCAGGTCGTGATCTCAGGGTCCTGGGATCGAGTCCCGCATCAGGCTCTCTGCTCAGCGGGGAGCCTGCTTTCCCCTCTCTCTCCGCCTGCCTCTCTGCCTACTTGCGATCTCTTTCTGTCAAATAAATAAATAAAATCTTTAAAAAAAAAAAAAAAGAATCCCTCTCACACCTTCACCTTGGGGTCTAAACAGGCGTGTCACAAGACACACAGCCCCGCGACAGCTGCAAATCACAGCCTTCATTCTTTGTTTGTTTGCAAAAAGATTAAATTTATGTGCACTGTTCTCCCATCACCCCCCTCCCCCCACCCCACCCCGGAGCAAGGGCTTAGTCTCAGCTCTACATTTCCTAGAATTAAAACCACAACTAAGACAAAGGAACACACAGTACCTGATATTCCATGTGCATCTGGAAAAAACTGAGCCAAATTACAAGGCTGAAACTGAGCCCCAAGCTGTGTCCTCAGTGGGTGTGAAATGCTCCTATTAGAAATGGTTATTTAATTATATAGTAAGATTATTTTGCAGTTGTACAATGTCTGCTTTCCAAAGATGTGAAATACTTAACTTAGTTGTCTCCCCCGACCCTTTTCTTTCCCATTAAATAATGGACAAGAGGGGCGCCTGGGTGGCTCAGTGGGTTAAAGCCTCTGCCTTCGGCTCAGGTCATGATCTCAGGGTCCTGGGATCGAGCCCCTCATCAGGCTCTCTGCTCAGCGGGGAGCCTGCTTCCTCCTCTCTCTCTGCCTGCCTCTCTGCCCGCTTGTGATCTCTCTCTGTCAAATAAATAAATAAAAATCTTAAAAAAAAAAAATAATGGGACAAGATTTGGGGGAAAGGGGAGAAAAGCACTCAGAAGTCAGCCCTACCTATGGATACTAAGTGCTGTGCTGGGGATATGTCCAAAGGGCTGAGGCTCACAGGAGGAAGTCAATGATTCTACGCGGGGATCCGGGAAAGGCTGTAATACACAGAAGGCGGCCCTTGAGCTTGATCTTGAGGTCTGTGTAGGTGTTGTTTAAGCAAAAATAAAAGAGAGGCATTTCAAAAGGCGAGAAGATTGCATGATCCAAGAGAAAGACACATCAGAGGGCGTTGTTCAGAATCAAGGGACCTCAAGCTTGGGGACAAGGCTATTCAGAGATGTGAGGACAGGGGCCAAAGACGAGGCACGGTCCAGGCTGCACTGGCCTTAGGTGCCACCTTCAGAGGGCTGAGCTTTAGTCCAGAGTGTGCACAAGTGACGGAAAACAGATGGAGGCTTTCAGCTAGGGGGCTTTGCTATACATGTGCATGGAATGACTTATGTTCTCTGGGTATGGGGCGGGACAACTTTGGAACCTTAGGGGCTTTCCTGAACCAGCCTAATAAAAGCGATCATGAGGGCTATCTCAATCCCGCAAAAACCCGATGAAGTAGCTTACCCCCGTTTTACAATTGAGGAACTTGAGGTTCAGAAAGGTAAATTAACCGACCAAAGGTGCAGAGCCGGAAGTGGAAGGGCTCCGATTTGAATGTAAACCAGTTGACTTCCCTGCTGGCTCACTCTCAATCACTGTGCCCTGGCGCAGTGTTTCTCAAAATCAGGACTCAGCAGTGGATTCTAAGCGAGCAAACTGGGTCTTTTTGTTTGTTTGTTTGTTTGTTTTAATACAGACTGGAAAATATCGGTGTATTGCACATACGCTATTTCATGAAACTTATACCTCAGTTGTCTATGTGCACTCCATGTGTGCATTGGGTCATGGAGGAAAATGTATTTCTTTTTTCTTTTTTTTTTTTAAGATTTATTTATTTATTTGACAGAGAGAGGGATCACAAGTAGACAGAGAGGCAGGCAGAGAGAGAGGGGGAAGCAGGCTCCCTGCTGAGCAGAGAGCCCGATGCTGGGTTCGATCCCAGGACCCTGAGATCATGACCTGAGCCAGAGGCAGAGGCTTCAACCCACTGAGCCACCCAGGCGCCCCAGAAAATGTATTTCTTGATGTAAGTCTGTTCAAAGTTTGAAAGCTCCTACTCTAGTGGACTTCAAGCGGCCAGAGTCTACTGTGTGAGTCTACCAGCCCCTACTAAGTCTCTCCAAAGTCAAATGTGACTTTCAAAAGTATTTCCTGAGGTTAGTCCAAATATTAACATGAACAAGAAAGAAATCCCCTAGACCAAAGAGATTCACCGACTTCCCAAATCCCACAAACCCCCCAAATTCCTAAAAATGACCCAGCTCTTGGGGTGCCCCGCTGGCTCAGTCGGTAGAGCGTGCGACTCTTGATCTCTGGGGTCGTGAGTTCGAGCCCATGTGTGGCATAGAGTTTACTTAAGATAAAAATAAAACAAATTTAAAAACCAATACCCGGCTCTTTACTGATTTCCAGGTTTAGAATCTCTTCCTTCTTCCTAGGAAGCACAGACTCACTTCCTCGTAGTGATTATGCACCTACGAGGTTTAATATGAAAAAGTCAGAAAGCAAATAACATTGATGGAGTACCTGTGAGGCATTCCCACCTCGCTTGTCCTACCTCCAAACATCAGCCCCCCACTTTCAGTAAGAGGAGGTAAGCTCTAAAGCTCCCGGTTTGTTTCCTGTTGCTAATATGTTTCCTCCTCCCCCTAATGTCCCACTGAGTTGGCATTTCTATGGCAGCTCCTTCACTGCCGCAAGAAACCTATCCTTTCTACCCAGTGCGGTAGGATGTGGGGCCAAGAACACCCTGCAAACATTTGAAACAAACAAGTACCTTATCAGAAGGGCCGTGACCTGGCTCTTCCTGGTCTGAGTCCCAAAGCACGGAGCTTTCACTGGATGCTAGGAACCCTATCAAGTTATTTGCAAAATAATAATGTGCTTTTTTCTTTTTTTCTGGGTCAGAGTTCATAGGTTTTATCTGATTGGGAGAGAAACAAAAAGCAGCGAGGTAAGACAAAGAAATTCCTGAGGCATGGTGCTGGCCAATGTGATGTGGGGTTTGGCAGCGAGCGGTTAAGAAAGAATCCTTGGGGCTCCATGTTGCGCCTGGGGCCTACTTAAAAAAAGAGAATTCTTGCGATATTTTCGGTGCAAAAAAGGTGGTTTTTATCAAAGCATAGGGATTGGGGGCACCTGGGTGGCTCAGTCGTTGGGCGTCTGCCTTGGGCTCAGGTCGTGATACCAGGGTCATGGGATCGAGCCCCATATCGGGCTGCCTGCTCACCAGGAGGCCTGCTTCTCCCTCTCCCACTCCCCCTGCTGGTGTTCCCTCTCTCGCTGTGTCTCTCTGTCAAATAAATAAGTAAAATCTTAAAAAAAAAAAAAAAAAAAAAAAACACAGGGACTGGATGCAGGGGCAGAAAGAGCTGCCTTGGAACACCTGTGAGGCTCAGTTGGCTTGAGCTAGGGTCAGGGTCCCAGCGTCCTGGGATCGGGCCCCATGACCAGCTTCCTGCTCAGCGAGGAGCCTGCTTCTCCCTCTCCCTCCGCCTGCCCTTTTCCCTGCTTGTGCTGTCTCTCCCACCCCTCTCAAATAAATAAATAAAATCTTTAAAAAAAATTTCTAAAAAAAAAAAAAGAAAGCACTGCCCCGGGATTGTGAGCAGTGATTGATTGTATATATTTACATTGGGAGGAGCAGAGATAAAGCAAGTTTCCAAAAGGATTTTCATATGTTAAAGACTTCCAGGATCCTGGGTCTGGCTGTGGTCGAGCTAAGGTTGCCTTTTGCCTCTAGCAAGGCATTATTACCCTTAAGACGGCTGGGAGTTCCAGGAGGAAGGTTGCACTCTGCATTCCTTAAATATTTGTCAATGCGTTGTGAGTTGTAAGGAGATTTAATTTTATCTACATTTCTTTTGCCTTTGTGCTCCCGATCCCTGGCCACACGGGGGAACAGGAGGTTCCAGGAGGTTCGTTGCATTTTGAGGGATAAGAATAGGAAAGAAACCTCTCCCAGGCCCTAAGAACTCCTTTCTGGGATGCCGAGTCTCCACGGGAAATGCAGTTGAGTCCGTGAACCCGGAAGTGTGCAAAAGAAGGCCCCCACTCGAGCAGGATAAACTGCAGCTGTCCCACTTTCAGATTAAGATAAATGTTCCCACCTCGTGGAAGGCCCTCTCCAAAGAATTTATCAAACAAAAGAATGCCCTTAAGTCTAAGCACTTTGCTGGGGAGACTCACTTCCTTAACCTCCTTGATCTTGCTGTGAATTTTTCACTGACGAGGGTTTTTTTTTTCTCTTTAATGCAAGGGGTTAATGCTTGTAAAGCATTTAGAACAGTGCCTCGCATAAAATAAATACCACATGGGTGTTTGTTAAATAAAAACAAAACTCCTCGACCGAAAGTATTGCATTGTGTTGACGGATTTTCATTTCTAGGCCTAATGCGTATTTTCCTAAGTCCAGGGCCAAGGGCTGTGCTTGGCCCAGAGTAGTCACGAGATGGTCAGCGAGCAAAGGAATGACGTCCTTTCACAGATTTCCGCTCTTAAAATTCTTACTATGAGCCTGTGAGGTCAGTAGCTAAGAATTGTTGTCCTCCTTTTCTTTTAATATGTGAGGAAAATTAGACCTTAAACTTGGCTGCAGAAAACCTGAGCTCTATGCCTTTGAGATTTTGAAGGCCCTTGCCCAAGACGGATTTCAGAGCTAGGATCTAAAGCTAAATCCCTTTCTTTCCCTCCGTCCCCTCCCCCATAATTTATAGCTTCTATCGAAAAGACGCAGAAATTCGAGACACAACTTTTGTCTGGGAGTAAACACTGGACCTTTGACTGAAATCGTGCGTTTCCTGTACTTTCCAGAATATTCCTGCATGAAGATGATGTTTGGGAGGGACCTCCCGATTGTGTATGGGGGGGTGCAAATGTTCAGGTTGAGGTAGGGAGAGATCCTCGATTGGTAGGATAATGAATAATCAGACCTCTTCAAGATTGCTCCCCCTGCCCCCACCCCCCTACTGTCTCCTCCTTCAGCAGGTGGTTTCAAGGTGCAACTCAGAGTCTTTATGAAAGAGAGGGTAGGAGGAAGACGAGCTATCATCCAGGGGTAAGGCTGGAAATGTGAGCAAAGGCTGGACTTGAAGAGTCAGCCAAAAAGATGACAGTCAACAATTTTACTCCGAGGTTGGTGGTACTTTAACGAGTTCTAATCTTTGTGCTGAGACATCCGCTATTTGGAGAGCCTCATTCCTCCCCCCTTTTCTTAATCTCTATATTCGTGCCATCGGGGATGTTATCCAGTGTCACGTCTTTAAATACCATCCACAAGCTTAGAATTCCCAAAAGCGTATTTCCAGGCCTCCCCCTTGAATTTCCAACACATTTAGAGGCAAGTGCTTTACCCCATGTCTCCTCTGGGTGTTGGACACGTAGTCTCCAGTGTAGGAAGTCCAAAATTAGCCCCTGATCCGCCTCGCCCTGCACACTCCGACTTCAAACCTCTTCCACTCCATCTTCTCTCTTGGTTGATAGCTCTTCTCTCTTCTCATGGGCTCACACCCAAACATGAGAATGGCCCTGGACTCCTCTCTTTCTTTCATACTACAGATACACTATTTTTTTTAGAGATTATCTATTTGACAGAGAGAGAACAGGCAGGGGGAGCGGCGAGGGCGAGGGAGAAGCAGGCTCCCCGCTGAGCAGGGAGCCCAACTCAGGGCTCGATCCCAGGACCCTGGGATCATGACCTGAGCTGAAAGCAGACGCCTAACGACTGAGCCACCCAGGCACCCCGACTCCAGTAGACTCTTGACTGGTTTTCCTGTTTCCATTCTTGGTCTCCTACAGCCTGTTCTCAAAACAAATCATGATATCATATCATGATACTCTTATGCTCAAAATCCTGTAATAGCCCCCCCACTTCCCGCAGAGTGAAAGCCATCATCTTTACAATGGGCCAGAGGCCCTGCAGGATCTGGCCCCACTGCCTGACCTCATTTACTATTCGCTTGCCTTACTCTGGCGACCTGGTCTCTTTGCCGTTCCCCAAACATGCCAAGCCATGCTTCCACCTTAGGGTCTCTGCTTTGCCTCTTTTCTTCGCTTAGAACTCTCTTTCCCCAAGGCTTGTTCGGCGTCTCCTTTAAGACATGCCCTCACGTCTCCTTCTAGTGAGATCTACTTTGACCGTCTTATGTAAATTCCAGTCTGTCCTCCTGGACTGCAACCCCCCTTCCCTGCTCTATTATTTTCGTAGTATTGTCAAATGTACCATTCGGTGTTCTTCCGTGTCTGTTTCTCGCCAGCAGAATGCATGCTCCCCAAGGACTGGGATTTTCACGTGCTGTGTTCCCGGATATCTCCAGGCACCTAGAACGGGTGCTGGCAAATTGTGGAGGTTCAACATGTGTTGAATAAATGACTGCGCTCTTGGATCTTTTTAGCTTAACATTCAAACCCAGCTTTTGTTCACATTTCTACTTCTGGATGGATGTGGATGGATCACTCTTCTTCCTACCCTCTCTTCTCTTTCCTAAATATTCTCTAGCGGGTCAGGCTTACCAATTTGCTGCAGAATGTCTTTGAAGAGTTCATCTGAGCCTTCGGGAGCAGCTGGTGGCACTGTCCCAGCAAAGCTAGCTCCCGTTTCCCTGGCACCCCTCATCCCAGGCAGAAGGAAACACTCCCCCATGCTCTCCTCTGTAGGCCTGCAGGAATTCTAATTTAGAGACCCAGAGAGCTGAACTGTGAAACCACCTTAGATTCCTTCAAGGAATCTAATTCCCCTCGCTGTCATACCAATCATACCAATAGAGGATCTCTCCCTACCGAAGCCTGAACGCTTGCCTCCGCCCCTTCCCCCTCAAATACAGTACACCATAGGGAGGTCCCTCCCAAACATCATCTTCATGCTTAGACTCCAAATTTTCAGATGAATTATGATCTAATTTTCCTCACATGTTAATTTCCGCAGAAATAGAAATTAACTTGTGGAATGCCCACAGTGATGTCCCTATTTCCATATCCACAGCACGGCAGAGGGTCCTGTTGATAGAGATGCAAAGGAATTTTGTCCGAAGGAGACTACAAATCTTTGTCCCATTCTCATTCGAACCTGTTGCAAAATCTTGCCAGTTCCATCATTTATTAATGAGTTAAATAAAATCTTTGACACGTGCTTATTTTCTGTGTATATGAGAGTTAAAATTTTACCTTTTTTTTTTTTTTTTTTTAAGTTGTCCTTTAAAACTGTAGAAGCGGGGGAAAAAATATCTTTTCCCCTTTACCCTCCTAGGTTTTCCAGCTGGGGCACTGTAAATTAGACCAATGAAAGACAGATTTTTGTTGGTTGGTTTGTTTTCTGTCTTTAAAAATTTCTTTTACCGAGATATACTTGACATACAACATTATATTAGTTTCAGGTACACAACAGAGGGAAAGGATAAATGGAGAAAAACAAACAGAAGTCTATTAACTTCTGTGGACCATGTAGGTAACGTGTGGGAATAAGTACCCACAGATGAGTAATTCTAAGGGGTGGCTAGAATTTGGGCTACATACCTAACTTAGTAGGGGAAAGGGAAGAGGAGGGAGAACACTTAGGGAAAAACAAATGACTTTTGAGGGAGATAAACGGGCCCTTAGAAGAACAGATGGGAGATATGCGGCTAGCTTGTGATCTTGTCTGTCTGGGTGTGGTGTGGATTTCTGGTCTCCTAGAAGACAAGATTAGAGCTGTTCTCAGGAGGGGATTTATTACACTTACATTGTTTTGGGAGGCTCTGCTTTTAGGTCAAGTGACTTCAAGAACTCAAATGCCTTTAGCATTTGAAATTCTTATGCACATGCAAAGTGGCATATTCTGGGGTGGCATGTCCTGGCCCTCAACACTTTCATAAAACAATTTTCTTTGCATTGGTATCATCTCTAGCACAGTGCTAAGCACGGAGTATGTTTTCAGTAAATGTGTTTTCAATAAAGGATTGCGGAATTGCATTACAGCCTAGCCAAAGACAATTAAAGGCAACAGACATGTATAAAACCAGAATGCCCCAGGGATCTCCTGGACAACACTCAGCTTTATAGGAAGGGGATCTAGCAACCTATGAGCCCAAGTCTCTCACTATTTCTCCTCACATAAAAATGCTGCAAAGATGCAAAGAGCTGGGGTGGGGGGTAGGGGGAGGGGGTGGGCAAGAGGCCATTAGTCTGAGTGTCCTAACGGGGAAGGTTTCATAAGAAGTTAACATTGATTTGGGATTTGAAAGAATGAAAGGGAATTTTTTTTTTTTGAAGATTTATTTATTTATTTGAGAGGGAGAGGTGGAAAGAGGGAAGGAGAGAGAGAGAGAAGGAGTGGGGAGGGGGCAGAGGGAGAGAATCCTAAGCAGACTCCCTGCTGAGCACGGAGCCCAACATGGGGCTCTATCTCATGACCCTGAGATCATGACCTGAGCTGAAATCAAGAGTTGGACACTTAACCAACTGAGCCACCCAGGCACCCGGAAAGAATGAATAGAAATTCTTCATGTGGAGAGATGGAGAAAAGGAGTTTCTCCATGGAAAAATGCAGTGGGCGAAGGCATTGAGTAGAAGAAAGCATGAATCATATTAAAGAAAGGGAGACAATGTTGTCTGATGGTACACAGGGAGGTAGACAAAAGAGGAAATGAGGCTGGGAAGGTAACCAGAAGTCACTGTGAGAACTATAGACTGAATCTGGTCATCATTCAGAGGTGGCAGGGAACCACTGAAGGGTTTTGAGCCGGAAAAGAGCTGATGTGAGTTTTACACTAGTATTAACTTGGCATCCACTTACATCATTACGTAAGGTAGATTGGAGAGGGCAGAAATACACAACAGCCGGGCAGCTGGAAATAGGAAACCAGAGCTCAAAACTATGTCAGGTCTTAAATTGATTATCAGCTACAATGTCTACCTTTACTTTTCTCTTACTTTCTTCTCCCCCATCTCACCCCCGGCCCCAAAGACTGTGAGGTCCCCAGGGCAGGAGCTGTGTCTTACTCCTGCTCGTTTTCCAACACCCACCACAGTATTCTGGCCTGTGAGCTCAATAATTTGCCAGTGAAAAAGAGCATGAAAAGAAAGGAAAAAATGCATTTCTCAGAAAGGCGGTGAGAGCACAATGAATGATACTGAAGAGTTTTGATATAATCAAGAGAGAACTGGTTAACATTTTACTGTCTGGCTTCAAATCTTTTCAGGAAAGCATCTGATGTGTTGCAGGTGTCACGTGATTGAGGATGGGGTTAAGGACTTGAGAAGAGGGAAACAATTTCAACAGCTGCAGCCAGAAATGTGCTCGGGAGACTCCTGTATGCTCGGGGGCCTGTTTTTAGTGCACTTCTGTGTATCTGGAATCTGCAGCCCTCTTTTCCCTGACTCTATTCTCTCTCCTTTAGTCTGCTTATCTTTCAAAGCCTAACTCAAATGCCTCCCAACTTTTCTGGAACATTCTCTCTGATACTATTCCAAGTTAATTAATCCTTTTTCTATGTTTATACTTCTCTCCTTGCTAATCCCGTTAGATTATAAATTACTTGAAGACAGGAAGAGGGTTTTACTCATCTGAATAGCTTCCCCGGGACCTGGTGGGAAGCAGTCATCCCATAAATGTTTGCTGACATTTACAATCAAATGAATTTAAGAATATGCTGAGTGGCAGAAAGGCCAAAGCTGAAGTCACTTCGTGGACCAGAACAGCATGGTTTTTGTGACTAATAGGAGTGAGGTGATGGACACACACAACAGGGAAGATTCAAGAACTATATAGGCTAGAGCTCCCGAGTGACTCAGTTGGTTAAGCATCTGCCTTCAGCTCAGGCCGTGATCCCAGGGTCCTGGTCAGTGGGGAGTCTGCTTCTCCCTCTGCCCCTCACTCTGCTCACGCTCACTCACTCTCCCCCTCTCAAAAATAAATTTAAAAATCTTAAAAAAAAAAAAAAAAACCCAAACCTATAGACTATGATGCAGGCAGATGAAATTTCACTAAAACTCAAATTATTATTATTTTTTAAGTAGGCTCCATGCCCAGCGTGGGGCTTGAATGCATGTTTCCAAAATCAAGAGTTGCATGCTGTACCCGCTGAGTCAGCCAGGCGCCCCAGGATTTTGTTGTCGTTGTTGTTGTTGTTAGAGAAATCTAAACTTTGGTGTCCCTACCTGGGAAAACAAAGACATGATTTCCTATGTATTTCATGGTAGGAAGGGATGTAATGTTTTCCCAACTGACTTCCTCTTACTAATCGGCAGTGAAGCGCCCCCCCACCCAGAAAGGAAAGCCAAACAATGAAGTCCTCAGTATCAGACTTGAATGTTAAGCATTGACTTCTACTCTTTAACTCCTCCAGTCCCTTCGACTGGACTTTAAACTTTTGTAAGAACAAAACAGATTGATTTTATAGTGTCACTTTTCCGCCTTCATTTCTAAACTTTCTGGAGGAGCACTTAATGAGCAGTGAAATGAATGCAGATGGCCACAGGAACTGGGAGGCAACTGGTATACCCAGACTTTGAACTAGACGGTTATTTTCAAATCCTGGTTCTGCTTATTGTCTGTGAAATGGGGATAATGCCTACAGTATTCCCCTCTTATCTGTGCAGGATATGTTCCAAAATCCCCCCTCGATGCCTGAAACCATGAAGAGTGCCAAATCCTATATATACTATGTTTCTTTATTATACCTATATACCTATGGTAATGTTTAATTTATAAATTAGGCTCGGTAAGAAATTAAGAATAATTAACAAAATAATATAAAAATTATGTGAATCTGGTTTTTCTCTCCCTCTTCCAAAATCTTATTGTACCATACCCACCCTTCTTCTTGTGATGACGTGAGATGATCCAGTGCCTCTGTGATGAGACAGAGTGTGAGGAACGACACAGGCATACAGTGTTATCACACAGTTGGCCTTCTGACAATATGGCAGAAGGAGAATCATCTGCTTCTGGACCTTGGGTACTGAAACCACGAGAAGTGAAACCACAGAGACGGGAAGGAACTACTTAACTTGCAAAAACACCGTGTGAGAAATAACTAGATGTAAAAGTGCTGAGCAAAAGGCGTGTAGCGTATTTTGAATAGCTCACATGCAGGTGGTGGGAAATTAAAAAGTCACAAAGCCTGGGTGGCTCAGTCTGTTGAGCGTCTGACTCTTGATTTCAGCTCAGGTCATGATCTCAAGGTGGTGGGATCAAGCCCCGTGCTGGGCTCTGCACTGGGCTGGGTGAGGAGGCTGCTCGCTGTCTCTCAAAAAAAAAACAAACAAAAAAACAGGGGGGCGGTATGCAGGGGAATGGTAGATGTCCTCTCCATCCTTTTCTGCCAAATCTCCTCATAGCCAACTCTTCGTACCCTTATATGCATTTATTGTGCATTCCCTTCCTTTCTAGACTTAGCCTTGAACTTTACTGAACGTGTAATTGAAATGCAAAATCCCTTACCTATGCAATGAAATGGTTCTGAGCATTTAATGAAACAGTTACGACTTTGTAATTAAAATGCCACACAGAAAAACGAGGTATTATCTTGGGAAGGAGAAGCGAGGCCTAGATAAACATATCGTACTTTTAACTGCATTCAGAACAAAGGTCTCTTGACCCTTAGAAATCAGCCCTGGGCTTGACTGCTTTGTTCCAATTGGAGTATTCCCTTTCCGCATCTGGACATCAGCAAAAGATGCAGGCCGAGAGCCGCACCGCTTGACCCTGCCGTGGTCCTTCCCACAGGTGATCACTTACTCCAGCCGCCATGTCTACAGTAACCTGACTGAGGAGCAGAAGGGCCGAGTGGCCTTTGCTTCCAATTTCCTGGCAGGAGACGCTTCCCTGCAGATTGCGCCTCTGAAGCCCAGTGATGAGGGCCGGTACAGCTGCAAGGTGAAGAATTCGGGGCGCTACGTGTGGAGTCACGTCGTCTTAAAAGTCTTAGGTGAGCTAGAGTGCTAAGGTAATCACCTCCATCTCATTAATAAGGTCCCGGGGAGGAACAGCCAAGTGCCCCACGGTGGTATATAACCTGTGGTTTAATACTCTGTATTACACATTCGGAGATCACCTAGTCCAGTGTCCTGGGAAGAAGTATGTTCTATATTGTCGACATAATAAAAGAAGAAACAGTAATCGCCATTTTCCATGGAAGCCCACTTACGAAGTTTAAACATCCTCTAAGGTATAAATGGTATTCTTTTTTTCTCTCTCTTTTTTTTTTTTATCAACATATATTACTTGCCCCAGGGTACAAGTCTGTGAATCATCAGGCTTATACATTTCACAGCACTCACCATAGCACATACCCTCCCCAATGTCTGTCACCCAGCCACCCTATCCCAACCCCCGCCCCCAGCAACCTTCAGTTTGTTTCGTGAGATTAAGAGTCTCTTATGGTTTGTCTCCCTCCTGATCCCATCTTGTTTCATTTTTTTCCTTCCCTACCCCCCACAACCCCCTTCCCTGCCTCTCAAACTCCTCATATCAGAGAGATCATATGATAATTATCTTTCTCTGATTGACTTATTTCGCTCAGCATAATACCCTCTAGTTCCATCCATGTCGTTGCAAATGGCAAGATTTCATTTCTTTTGATGGCTGCATAGTATTCCATTGTATATATATATACCACCTCTTCTTTATCCATTCCTCTGTTGAAGGACATCTAGGTTCTTTCCATAGTTTGGCTATTGTGCACATTGCTGCTATAAACATTGGGGTGCACGTGCCCCTTCGGATCACTACTATAAATGGTATTCTTATATTTACCTTACATCTCTCAGATACGATTCAACTCCATTTCTGGTTTCTGGCAGCAAAAGCTACTAAGTTCTATTTAATGGCTTCCAAGTTCATAGATTTCTATCTCTGTTTCAGTATTAGTAAAATCACACTCAACTTTGAACAGGGTCTTCTTTGAGAAGTGACGAGGGAGTTTCCGAGGCAGCCTCTGAAAGTTACAGCAGCACCAGTGGAAGCCGCTGGGATTGGGTGTATTTGTGTGCAGGGGGTGGAGGAGGGTGTATTTCTGGGGGTGCTGTAAAGCAGGGTTACGTAGCAAAAGGCCACTGAACCCCCACTCGAAAGTTGAGTGGGCTAGAGAAACAGCTCTACGGGACGCGGTTCTTCCACTGAATCCGGGGTTTGGCGATCTTTGAAGCTTTTTCTTTTTGCCAGTGAGACCATCAAAGCCCAAATGCGAGTTGGAAGGAGAGCTGACGGAAGGAAGTGACGTGACTCTGCAGTGTGAGTCAGCCTCTGGCACAAAGCCCATCGTGTATTATTGGCAGCGACTCCGGGAGAAGGAGGGAGAGGATGAGCGTCTCCCTCCCAAGTCCAGGATTGGTAAGTCATCTCTCCACCAGTCTGCTGAGACAACAAAACGGTACTCTAGCCACGAACTCCGAATCTGGTTTGGTCAGCAACTCACCACGTGACCTTGAACACACTGCTGAACCTCTTTGAGCTTCTCTTTTTCATCCGTCAACCTGGACAGAAAAAAAAAACAAAAAAACAAAAAAAAAACCCACCCATCTTTTCTTTCCTCAAATAGCACATAAAAGTGGCAAAAGAAACAAGGGAGAGATGTACCACATATCCGTGATAGCTAATTACAGTGCTTACTGTCCCTCCCACGTTCCCAGTCTTTTGTTAACTCTGGAGGATGTACATTTTCTTTCTTTCTTTTTTTTTTTTTTTTAAAGATTTTATTTATTTATTTCACAGAGAGAGAGAGTGAGAGAGGGAATACAAGCAGGGGGAGTGGGAGAGGGGGAAGCAGGCTTCCCGCAGAGCAGGAAGACCGACGCGGGGCTCGATCCCAGGACCCTGGGATCATGACCTGAGCCAAAGGCGGAGGCTTAACTGACTGAGCCGCCCAGGCACCCCAGGATGTGCGTTTTCAAAGAATGTTCACCTTCCTTTCCACATTCCAAAAAAATCGATCATCTCCTCCTTCCCACACTGTGTTAGAGAATCTTAGGTCAATGATGCAGTGAGGTAGACAGAGACCCTGTCACTAAGAGGATTACAGTCATTCCTTCTGCTTGTGTGTAGACTACAATAATCCTGGACGCGTTCTGCTGCACAACCTGACCATGTCGTCCTCTGGGCTCTACCAGTGCACGGCGGGCAATGAAGCTGGGAAGGAAAGCTGTGTGGTGCGGGTCACTGTGCGGTGTAAGTATCCCGCTGGATTGCTCCTGCTTTCACATTGCGGTTCTGTGTAAAACACTTTCAATCACAAGTAAGAGGAAGGTCAAGGTAAAAACCTTCATTTCCAGAAGGATGTGGCTAGCGCTAAAATAAATTCAGTAGTCGCGATGAGGTAGCTAACCCTCTGTTTAGGAACATGGGTGAATTTGTCAGCTCCCTGAAGAAATTGATTATGTCCAGGAAGGGACCAAACGGAGATTTCCTTTATAAATGTAAATTTCCCTTATAAAAGAGTAACTTCCACTTTGTTTCTAGAACTTCTCCTCTGTGTCTGCTGTTTCTCAAAGATAATCAGCTTAAGGGGGCACCTGGCTGGCTTAGTCAGTAGAGGACAGACTCTTGATCTCAGGGTCATGAGTTCAAGCCCCACTTTGGGTATGGAGTCTACCTCAAAAAGATCAGCTTAAAATAGTCCTAATGTCAAAGAGGCATATTTTGCGGTGGCGTGCTCTGCTACCTTTTGATATCGAGGGGGTTGGTCATACACCAAGAGTAAATGGGAAACTCAAGAAGATAGAAAGATCTGGAAATACCTTGTCTGGAGCTTATGTTTTTGTTTGTTTGTTGTTTAAGTAAACGCTATTCCCGATGTGGGGCTCAAACTCGCAACCCCAAGATCAAGAGTCCTTGAGATTAAGAGTTGCATGCTCCACCCACTAAACCAGCCAGGTATCCCGGGACTTATGTTTTTTAAGTTCGTATCTTTTTTTTTTTTTAAGATTTTATTTATTTACTTGACAGAGAGATAGTGAGAGAGGGAACACAAGCTGGGGGAGTGGGAGAAGGAAAAGCAGGCTTCCTGGTGTGGGGCTCGATCCCAGGACCCTGGGATCATGACCTGAGCCAAAGGCAGATGCTTAACGACTAAGCCACTCAGGCACCCAAGTTCATGTATTTCTTATGTTTGGTTTTACCTCTGCTTTTGTTTCTGAGAAAATAGATGTACAAAGCATCGGCATGGTTGCAGGAGCAGTGACAGGCATGGTGGCTGGAGCTCTGCTGATTTTCCTCTTGGTATGGCTGCTGATCCGAAGGAAAGACAAAGAAAGATATGAGGAAGAAGAGAGACCTAACGAAATTCGGTAAACCTCCCTTCAAAATCCCTTCTACTAGACTTCTTTTCCAGAGCTAGCTCTATAGTGACCAGCCAACATAAATATCCCATTCCTCTTTTTATTTTTTTTTAAGATTTATTTATTTATTTGAGAAGGACACAGCAGTGAGGGGGAGGGGGTGGGGAGCGGGGCAGAGGCAGAGGAATAGGCGGACTCCCTGCTCAGCAGGGAGCCCAGCTTGGGGCTTAATCCCAGGACCCTGATATCATGACCTGAGCTGAAGCAGAGGCTTAACCCGACTGAGCCACCCAGGCGCCCCTCCCATTTCCTCTTAACTATGAATCTGTTAAAATGATTATTCTGGTTAGGTAAGGAGTTCCAGCCTAGGGACAGAAGGTGTGGTTTATCTTGCCTTTATTGTGAAACTATCTATCCTCAACTGAGAATTAAAAGAACAACTTTATGCTACTTCCGATTCACTTCCACTTATAAAGGGCCTACGATAAAGAATGGGCATAACCTATGGGCCATGAAGGGGTTTACATAGGGACGCCTGGTGGCCATAATCAGTTACTCTTGATCTCAGGGTTGTGAGTTCAAGCCCCGCATTGGGCTCCACACTGGGTATGGAGCTTACTTTAAAAAATAAAGAATAAGGGGCGCCTGGGTGGCTCAGTTGGTTAAGTGACTGCCTTCG
The DNA here is from genome assembly GCA_028534135.1 of Potos flavus. NCBI lineage: Eukaryota > Metazoa > Chordata > Mammalia > Carnivora > Procyonidae > Potos > Potos flavus. Next base: position 15,895,883 of record CM052884.1, on the reverse strand, counting down.
GCTCAGGTCATGATCCCAGAGTCCCGGGATCGAGTCCCACATCGGGCTCCCGGCTCCACGGGGAGTCTGCTTCTCCCTCTGACCTTCTCCCCTCTCATGCCATCTCTCACTCTCTCTCTCTCTAATAAATAAATTTTAAAAAAAATCTTAAAAAAATAAAATAAAATAAAATAAAAAATAAAGAATAAAAAAATAAAAGGGTTGGGCAATCCCCAGGGGTCCTTTCCCTCCTTGGGAACTTTGTACCATCACTTTGCAATCCTCAGTAAACCTTGCTTTGCTGCCCACCAAAAAACAAACAAACAAACAAACAAATAAATAAGGGTTTATGTAGACAAACCCCAAATCAGTCTCAATGGTAAGTGCCTACTCTCCCAGAGTAACAGAGTTGACTTCAGGGCTACCAAAACATCCCTTTGCCTCAGCCAACCATGAAGTGTCAGGGCCTGGGGAGGTCCCCATTCCCCTCAATGGCTGCCTTCCAGTGGTATCATGGGAAGTTTACAGCTTGAGGAATTTATTGGGAAACCTCAGAAGGAAGCAACCATAGTGGAAGCTATCACGGTCTCGTCAGTGTTGACTTTGACCTTCGCTGTTTTTTCTCTGCAGGGAAGATGCCGAAGCCCCCAAAGCTCGCCTCGTGAAACCTAGTTCCTCTTCCTCAGGCTCTCGGAGCTCCCGCTCTGGTTCTTCCTCCACGCGCTCCACAGCAAATAGTGCCTGCCGCAGCCAGCGGACACTGTCGACCGAAGCAGCGCCCCAGCCAGGGCCGGCCACCCACGCATACAGCCTAGTGGGGCCAGAGGGGAGGGGATCGGAACCAAAGAAAGTCCACCATGCTACCCTGACCAAAGCGGAACCACACCCAGCATGATCCCCAGCCAGAGCAGAGCCTTCGGAACCGTCCGAATTAGAGTAGACTTGACTCCCATGCTTTCCTAGGAGTCAGGATCTTAGGATGCTTCTAGTCATTGAAGCTCAGACACCAGCCACACAACCCCCTCGAAGCAGATGAAAGGCCACTTCAGTAGCAGTGAGCATTGCGTGAAACCGATTCAAATGAGCACTTTTTTTTATATGACACCAAACGGGAAAAAGGATGTAAACTGATCCTCTCCAAAAAGGCATCTCATGGTGCCTTCAGACCAGAGTGGGGGAAAAGCGGGGGTCCAAATCTGTGTATTTGTTGACCGGGACCTGTGGGGGAAAAGGTTGGGGAAAGGGGAACTGAACACACTTAAAACTTCTCACCTGAGATGTTTTGTATCAATACTTCGGCTCACCATTGTCAGGAAGAAATGAGATGTTGTTCATAAATTTTCTATGCATTTCTGCAAACCTACTGGATTATTGTGATTATTCAGAGTCGAGTGGAACCCACAGCCTTATATTTCACCTAGTTGCCCCATGTACTGGGCATATTGCTTCTGAGAAATTTCAAAAAGGAAATACATTTCTTCTGACCTGACTTCACTTACCATAAAGCTTGGATATTAATTTCACAAGGAGTTGAACTAGTGGGAGGTGAAGAGTGACTTGAGTTTCTCCCCCTCTCTCCACTACTAATCTCCCACTTATATTGAACTATAAGGGAACTGAGAAAGGAGTTCAAAATGTGTGACAAGGGATTGTGAAAAATTTTCCATCTTCATGATGTTCAGAGGGTCACTGACAGATATCAGAAATATATGCTGGAACAATTGTGGACTGTCCCTCAAATCAGACGTCTCTGAGGACTTCCCTGCTGGATATCTCTGGAGCAAAAAAACATTCACTGTGTGTCATTTGACAATGTTCTTAGAGGTCTTTTAGAAAAAAGAGAGAGCTTTCAGAGATGCTAAAAGATCATCTGACATATCATTGCATTCTTTTCTGAGAACATAAGAAATCAGAATTTCAAGACTGACTAAACTAGAAAGGGAGCTTAGATCAGTTTTCTCTTAATATGTTGAGGAGTGGTATAAGGAAGTTACTATTACATCAAACTTGGAGCTTCCTCCGTTTCTTTCATTTTAGGAGAAGGATGTGAACCTGGGACTTTTGATAATTCTAGGCCTTAAATTATCAAAAAGATCAGGGATTGCCAACGTTTCCTAATGGCATTGCAAGTATGTCATAATCATTCCCTCCTGAGAGGTTGACACAGAGAGAAATCCAGTAATTTCCCAGCCTCTGAGGAAGTCCAGGTCTGGAAGGAAAGGGAATTGTATTTAGGGAAGGGATGGTGAGGATAACTCGTGGGTGGCAGGACAGGGCTGGATTAGTGACTGCTAACATTCAAACTGTCACCATGTTGGAAACAATGAACAGAAATGATTCACCAGGATTACCATCAAAGAGTTGATTCATGGAAGAAAGGTGTGTGAGAAATAAAAAGAAAAGCAGCAGCCTCCAATACAAGAACTTGCCTTTTTAATAGTGTTGACTATTCTGTGAGTCAAATTCATCCTATGGCAGGAATGGTAGATCTGAAATAGCCCTGCAAGGACCTTAGGGCAAATGTCAACAGATCACCATTGGTAGTGCAAATATTTATGATTAAAAGGGCAGCAAGTTAACAGAAAAGAAAGTCATGCTGAATCTGGAGATGAAAGCCTTGTTTCTAAAAGGGGAATCAGATGCTTGAAGGGAATAGGGAGATCTGGGATATGGTCCCCTTTCTCTGGTTTTTCATTTCGACATTTAATTCTCACAAAACAGTCCTCATATAGTGCAAATGCATTTCCCTCTAAGGTTCTTTAAGAAATGGGGGTTTATCCTTGGGGGAAAATTGTAATCTGAGGTTTGTCTTTCTCTTTAAAAAAGCTGGGAAATAAGAGACATCGAGGAAGTAATGTAAAGAATGTCTGCTATTAAGAAGGCTGGCATATTTGGAATGCTTCTTATACTAACACTGCCTCATTGTAAGATAGAAACCCCTTCCATAGTCTTTTTTATTCTTCTAGTAGTGTGGTAACCTATTACCTCTGCTATGTAATTCTGAGAATTCTCATTCCTAGAGTACCTGAGCCAAACACGTACACTATGGAGGCTGCAGATGTACCATCACAAGCAATTTGCTCTTACCATTATTTACTATTATTTACTACCTAAGGTTTCCTGCATATGCCTTTGTAAGCAGGAATCAGTCCCCTTTGCATGATATGGACATTTAGGTTATAAACGTGTTAGTTATTAAAAGACTAAAATACCAGTTGAATATCCATATTTTGGAAATCTATTCACACTGGAAATCTACAGAAAAATTCACAAAACAGGTAACTACCTAAAATCTGAGAAATTCTAAGGAATTGAAAATTCTGAGCGATAAGGTGCTGAGGTTTAGCAATGAGAGTGCCCTTCTAGAGTCAGGTTTTTGGGTTCAAGTATGGCAACCTCTGGGCTTAAGATAAAGTTTTGAGACACTACTGGCTTCAAACCATATTCTATTAACTTTAAGTCAAATAAATTTGATCCTTTAATATGAAACAAACAAAAAAGGCAAGTTAAGCTAAAAAGTAGAGTTAGAAATGTTTATGGGAAGAAGATACCAATGGAATGATGTGAATGTTTGGAGAATAACCATTTCAATAAAATACATAAACCAAACTTAAATTTGGAAAATAATGAAGTTGATGCCCTTGTTGTTACACTGTATAAAAATAATTTCAGAATTGCTGTTGCAAAAAGACAGAATTTTGCTTCATTTTTGGTGTTAAGCTGTTTATATTTTAACTTCTAAGTTGCCTTGTAATTGAGACTGTATTTGATCACAAAAACCAAATATTTATTACAGATGTATCTGTATCAGCAATTAAAAAATAAATAAGGTGATACCGTAGGAGAAGCTCAAGGTCATATAACCTGCACTGAAAATTTGTTCATTAGCTTGCTGCCAAAAGAACAGAAGAACTCAGTTTGAATATGATTTATTATTTATTGATTTCAGTGACAAATATACCAAGTACTATTTTCTCACAAAGCAAGATGCTCAGTAGTACTGGAGATACCAAGTTATGACAGAGATCCTGCTCTTAAGGACTTTATCAAAACAAATATTTACGAAGAAAATATTTTACACCAAGGTGAAGTGCCAACACAACTACACATTAAGGGGTTCAAACACATCTCAAAAGTAAACACTGAGAGATTCAAATAAATCTGGAAAAAAAAAAAAAACCCACAAAATTAAGTAAGTTAATACACGTAAAGCACTTAGAACAGTGCTTGGTATGTGACAGGGACTTAAATATGTTCATCCTGACCCCATCCCTCAGTCAGAAACCCTAGGCTTCAGACTTCTTTACTGCAGTCCCTATGCCCTCCCCAAACTTTAATTTTCCATCCTGTGTCTGAAACCTTGTGTATTTGAAGACGTGGAGACAGGACATTCATCTTATTGAGCTTTAAATACATAAAGTCTGAATCATTCTATTTAATAAGAGCATAGTCCAAGTTCTGCAACGTATGTTGAGTGACTGAAGACAGGTTATCTACTCTTTCTTTAATCACTCAAAGCCACTGGATTTGCCCCTTGTTTTATTTTCCAGTGGTTCAATAGTTAAAATGTTGTAGGTAGTCCAGAGGTTAAAAGGGGCAAAATGCAGGGTACAGTTCAGAGACTGTACTTGATAGGCTGAGTAGGAAAAGGAAGATTGTAGATGCCAAAGAAAATTGAAAGGAGCCTCCCACAGCACACATCTTCCTCTTTCTTCAGTTGTGTAGTTACATGTGTTTCTAGAAAGTAAATTATACTATAACGTAATAAAAAAACCAGACCAAGGATTCTGGAATCAAAAGCGCTAGCTTCCATTCTAGCTCAGCCAGCTGTAAATCTTACAAATAACATCCCTGAACCTCATTTTTCTCTTAACACTGGGATGTATAACACATATCTCAGAAAAATGTTTTGATGATTGCATGATGTAACAAATGAAAGCAGTTTGTACGCTGTAAAAGCATCATATAAAATTAATTTCTTGGGAGGTGGGGAGATATTTTAAATTTATGCCTCCACGTGCTCAAGCTAACATTGCTACCGCCCTCCCACCTCCCCCCCCACCCCCCTCCCTCCGCCCCGAAAAGGCAAATGTGAAAAAATTCTTCCCTCTTATGTTTGAATCTGTCTCTAGGCCTTACTGGCTTTGACAAGGACAAGGCGTCCTCTTCTGACCACCTTTTTGGAGGCACTGTTTGGAAGGCCTTTCTTATTCCAGCCACACCACTATGTTACGTAGTTTTAAAATAATTTTTTCATTTATGTGCCCATTTATCTATTAAACGAGATCAGCAGCCCTATTTGATAGAACAAACACCCTGGGAAACATTTCAAGGAACTATGAAAGGCTGTTAGAATGACAAGGCCCATATACCTGCCACCATGCACCATAATTTAATTCTAAGTATATTGTTTTGTGGACTCGATTAGTAATGTTCTCAAGATGTAGCTGAACGATCTGTCGTTTAGTTTTTTTTATAAGTCAAGGAGGAAAAATACATCATGTTACTAAAAATAAAAGAGTAGAGCTCTAGAAGGTCTAAATCAAGGACACGGGGTTACCGGAACCCAGGTTCCTAATGCCTGATTCTCCTACACAGAGAAAACTCAGTTACCTTTTCTTTTCTTTAACAAATAACTGAGAAGTGCGGGATTTGGGTGGGGGAGAGGGACAGCCAAGAAGCCGACCCTGTTTTGGGGGGGAGGTGGGGAGTGGCGGCGTTGTCTGGACTTAGGAAAGCGGGTTTGTCTCTTTATTTCGCTGAGGGTTCAGGCACAGGACCCGGCCCAGGCGGTTCTGTGAGGCCGGACCCCCTCCAACCTCTGCCTCAAGGGCTGCCGGCCTTCAGCTGCACCATGACTGAGAATTCTGGGGGTCGGCCTGGCTAACCTGTCCCACCCCGCTTGGCCGCGGCTCCCTCCAGCCCCACATCTGCGTAACCCCGGGCAAGTCACCCCAGCAGCGCCCAGGAGTCGGTACCTTCCCCCCCGCCTCCTAGTGCTCCGACGTAGCCCAAAACCACCCTAGGTAGGAAGTGTGGGAACATGGAATCCGAGAGGGCCTAGAGGACCCCGTACAACGCCGAAGTGGGGGCTGAGGGGAACAGAACGAGGACTGAGGGGGGAGGGGCGCAACAACCTTCGCGGCCATTTTGTCCTCGCTCTACTTCCGTCTTCCCTCACGGGCTGCCGGCTCCGGACCCCTCCCTTCAGGCCCTGCGCTCGTCCTTCCCCGGTTCCGCGTCGATCCAGATCGCGGCCAATGCTGCTGTCATTGGCTGGTTCCAAATTTGCCCGCCCCTCTTCCTCCTCCTCCTTCCGTCCCCTCCTACCCGCGCTGACTGGGAGCGCCTGCGCAGAAGCGGACGCTCCTTTGGCTGCCCCCCCATCTCCCCGCCTGGGGTGACTGAGGACTCCCGCGCGCGGGCTCTCTCGGCTCCACCCTCCCTTTCCCCGGGGCCGTTCGGAGAGCGGGGGCGAGAATGAAAGTTCCAGAACGCTGCGGTGAGTGCGTCATCGCGAGGTGGGGAGGGATGGGGGCGGGAGTGGGCGAGGCCCGAGGAGTAGAGCCGGCTTAGTCATTGGGGCTCGTAGAGGTGTCCGCGCGCCCATTGGCCGAAGACGCCATGATGGGCAGCCGACAGGGGTGGACCCCTTCTGGAAGGTTCTGAGGCAGGGTATAAGAGACAGGGTGGCGGGCGGAAACCGGTCTCATTGAACGCGGGGCTAATTCTTTGGACAGCTGTGTTCTCTTTCAAGCCGAGCCAGGCCCAGACAGAAGGTAAGGTCTCCTTCCTGTGATCTCGTGGTGGTTCCTCAGAAATGCGCGCGCCGCGCCCGGACTGAGAGAGTTTGCGGCGCTTTGGAGGTTTCTGAGCATTCATGTAGGGCGGGGGAGGGGGGCCGTGAGCCCCCTGCCTAGCTGAGGCTCCTTCCTCCCCGGGAGGCGGCGGACCTGGGTTGCCGCCTAGTGGGAAAGCCGGGGCGTAAGCTAGAGGCCGTGATGGCCGCCGCGGTGTCAGGGCGGCGCCCCCATGGAGGGCTGGGCGAGGGGCCGCATCTGCGCTCGGGGGGCGGAAGTCCGGCGCCCTGGAGTGGACCTTCCCTAGATTCTCAGCAGGAAGCGGCCATTGGCACGCGCCCAACGCGGGGGAGGGCGACTCGAGCACGGAATATGGATCGTATTGTGTTGCTTTTCGCAGCGCAGGTCGCGGGGGTTGGGGGTGGGGAAGAAGGTCGGGCTCTGGGCTCGACCACGTGCTCGGTACTGTCGCAGACCCTCCGGGCAGGTGCTTTCTTCGGACTGGGTTAGGCCCAGCTGCGGTTGGCACGGCAACCACGACTGCAGTATTTCTTGCTCTGGCCGTTACCGCGTGGTTTTCATACAAGAGCAGTGTTTCTGGGGGAAATGTTTTTTGGCTTTTTTTTTTTTCTTTTCTGGGGGAAATGTTAAGTGAAACTTGGGCCAAAGTGCTTAGTATCTGATGAGCCGCGTTTTACGGTAAACGCTTTAAGCGTCTAGTTGCTTTATCACACCACGGGCTTCTCCCCCCCCCCCCAGCAACCATGTCTAAGGGACCTGCAGTTGGCATTGATCTTGGCACCACCTACTCCTGCGTGGGCGTCTTCCAGCACGGGAAAGTGGAAATAATTGCTAATGATCAGGGAAACCGAACCACCCCAAGTTATGTCGCGTTCACGGACACCGAACGATTGATCGGTGATGCTGCAAAGAATCAAGTTGCGATGAACCCCACCAACACAGTTTTTGGTAAGTCGTTAATTTAGGCACTAGGGCGTCAGTTAAAGCGGTTTAGACAACGTGTAATTTGAGAGTCGGAAGTTTCTGGAATATAAGGCAGCCAGGAAAGTTTATAACCTGCTAAAGAAAACAGGTAATTGTAAAGTGGGAAATGGAACAACTCAGAACAAATCCATTAATTCTGGAGTTTGGTTGCTAGGCCTCCTGGTGTTTGAGTAATGGTGGATTAGGGTTCTTACTGGATAGGTGGCAGTGTTACAACATTTGCGTTTGGTAACCTTTTACAGATGCCAAACGCCTGATTGGACGGAGATTTGATGATGCTGTTGTCCAATCTGATATGAAGCATTGGCCTTTCATGGTGGTGAATGATGCTGGCAGGCCCAAGGTCCAAGTAGAATACAAGGGAGAGACAAAAAGCTTCTACCCAGAGGAGGTGTCCTCTATGGTTTTGACGAAAATGAAGGAAATCGCAGAGGCTTATCTTGGGAAGACTGTTACCAACGCAGTTGTCACAGTACCTGCCTACTTCAATGATTCTCAGCGTCAGGCTACCAAAGATGCTGGGACTATTGCTGGTCTCAATGTACTTCGAATCATCAATGAGCCAACTGCTGCTGCTATTGCTTATGGCTTAGACAAAAAGGTTGGAGCTGAAAGGAATGTGCTGATCTTTGACTTAGGAGGTGGCACTTTTGATGTGTCCATCCTTACTATTGAAGATGGCATCTTTGAGGTTAAGTCCACAGCTGGAGACACCCACTTAGGTGGAGAAGACTTTGACAACCGAATGGTCAACCATTTTATCGCAGAGTTCAAGCGCAAACATAAGAAGGATATCAGTGAAAACAAGAGGGCAGTTCGTCGTCTCCGTACTGCTTGTGAACGTGCTAAGCGTACACTTTCTTCCAGCACCCAGGCCAGTATTGAGATTGATTCTCTATATGAAGGAATCGACTTCTATACCTCTATTACTCGTGCCCGGTTTGAAGAATTAAATGCTGACTTGTTCCGTGGCACCCTGGACCCTGTAGAGAAAGCCCTTCGGGATGCCAAGCTAGACAAGTCTCAGATCCACGATATTGTCCTGGTGGGTGGTTCTACCCGTATCCCCAAGATTCAGAAACTTCTCCAAGATTTCTTCAATGGAAAAGAACTGAATAAGAGCATCAACCCTGATGAGGCTGTTGCTTACGGTGCAGCTGTCCAGGCAGCCATCCTTTCTGGAGACAAATCTGAAAATGTTCAAGATTTGCTGCTGTTGGATGTCACTCCACTTTCTCTTGGCATTGAAACTGCTGGAGGAGTCATGACTGTTCTCATCAAGCGTAATACTACCATTCCTACCAAACAGACACAGACCTTCACTACCTACTCCGACAACCAGCCTGGTGTGCTTATTCAGGTATATGAAGGTGAGCGTGCCATGACCAAGGATAACAACCTACTTGGAAAGTTTGAACTCACAGGCATACCTCCTGCCCCTCGTGGTGTTCCTCAGATTGAGGTCACTTTTGATATTGATGCTAATGGTATCCTCAATGTCTCTGCTGTGGATAAGAGTACAGGAAAAGAGAACAAGATTACCATCACTAACGACAAGGGCCGCTTGAGCAAGGAAGACATTGAACGCATGGTCCAGGAAGCTGAGAAGTACAAAGCTGAAGATGAGAAACAGCGGGACAAGGTGTCTTCCAAGAATTCACTTGAGTCTTATGCGTTCAACATGAAAGCAACTGTTGAAGATGAAAAACTTCAGGGCAAGATAAATGATGAAGACAAACAGAAGATTCTTGACAAGTGCAATGAAATCATCAACTGGCTTGATAAGAACCAGACTGCAGAGAAGGAAGAATTTGAGCACCAACAGAAAGAATTGGAGAAAGTCTGCAACCCCATCATCACCAAGCTGTACCAGAGTGCAGGGGGCATGCCAGGAGGAATGCCTGGAGGCTTCCCTGGTGGTGGAGCTCCTCCCTCTGGTGGTGCTTCCTCTGGGCCCACCATTGAAGAGGTTGATTAAACCAACCTGAAAAAATAGGTCTAGCATTGTTCCACACAAAATATTCAAAGGACCCAAATTTGTAGCAAATTCCATGGCAGTTGTAACGTTGAGCTGCTATAGCAAATAAACTGGGCATTCTTGATACTTGAATATGGAATATGTGCACAGGGAAAGGAAATCAACATTGCACTTTATAAGCACTGTATTGTTAAGTGGAAAATGCAATGTCTTAAATAAAACTGTATTTAAAATTGGCGCCATACAATTGTCTGACTCCATGTATACAAGGGCAGCAGGTAGCATTTGATTTGGGGCTGGATATTGCTTTGGCCTAAATATTTGGATTGTCAAATAGGACAGTTCAAAAAATAACTCCAGGTTATGAGTCAGTATAGCAAGTGGTTTGGGTTCGTGATTAGCTAGGTTCATGATCACTACATACTACCCAGTAAAATGAAATTGAGCTACAGATAGGCTTTCTGGTCCTTGGGGAGCTGTTGTGCGGGAAGAAATAATTGGAAAAAGGGAATCTCGAATGTTAATGAGGTTTGCTGAACAAACAGGTTTGAGGGTGGCCAATTGAATAATGGAATAAACCAGTCAATGGAAGCAGTTTATTGAGCATGTGGAACTGACCAAGTGCAGATGGCAGCATATTCCCTCCAAAGCCTTAATGTTCTCCAGGGGGAGATTCATTTTTTTTTTTTCCCTCAACCAAGACTGGGTGGTAATTTGGAGAACTGGCTAGGAAGTTGAGGTGGGTTGGGTTTTGTTTATTGTGGAATCAATGGAGAAGGAAAGGCCTGATATACCTAATTCTGATCTCCCGGTGACTAGGTTAAACCTCAAAAAGACTTAAGCTGAACTGATTTCAGTATAGTTTTGCTTGGCAAATTTACACTGGATTGCCTTTAGGTAAATGGTTTCAGAGTAAATCCCTACATGCTTGGCTTTGGTTGTGATGAGTGTGTTAGTAAATGTGCTGACTATAGCTTTGAGAGTAAGTGTTTGGTGTTGGGCTACATACCAAAAGTACTTGGCCTTGGAATTTGACTCCCATAAGTCATTTATGTGCATGTGTCATTTGTGATGGCCTCAGTCCTCAAGCCTGAAGCGAGGAAACCAGTTAAAGGTGATAAATAACGACAAGGCTTAGTGGTCAGAAGTGAATCCTGGCATGTGCTAAGATTTTAACTATATATGTACTCTGAGCAGAAGAGCCCAAATCTTGATCTCTACTCAACCTTGCCCTGTCTTGGGAACTGTTGGTTCCTGGGTGACCTGGTATTACAGGTTATGTTTGGAGTTTGTGCAATTATTCTGCAGTAACTGCAGTATTTAAGAGCATTATGGCAAGGTCTGTAAGAATAGCCAAGACCTCATTCATACAGAGGTCATTATCCTCTAAATGGTAATACACTCCCGTAATTTAGGAGTGTATCCATGTAGTGCTTGGAGTCTCCAGAGATTTATGGTACCATACATGATTTGTTTGCTTTTCCTTATTTTTCAAGGATCATAAATGTAAAAAAAGCAATGCACGATCCTTGGGAAAGGCCCAGGCCTCATGCATATAACTTGCATGGTTTTTTCCCCGCAATTTTTACTTTATCTGATCTGGTTTTTGTTAATCCATCCTTTATGAACTGGAGCAAACAATTTGAGACTGCTCAAAAAAATGTAATTTTTTTTTTGTTGTTCCTTTGAAATTGTGGGATCTTAGTAAGAAGATTGTGGGGATCAAATGTGATTAGTGAAAAACAGCACAAGACAAAGCGCAACCAAAGTTGATCGGTTCTAGCTGCTGCAAATTGAACTTTCAAGTTCTATTCATGAATTCTGTTAGTGAAACAAACTGGGTTTTGAAAAATGGTTTCCTGTATACAAATGGAAGAATTTGGGCCTGTATACTAGAAAATAATGAGGCTTTGGGAAGAAGGTGGAAATTAACTATTTGCTAGACTTTTTCTAAGGTAATTTGAACAAGGTTATGTTTATAGTTGACACAGGTTCAGAGTTGAGCTGATTTCAGGTTGCACCAGAGAGGGGATCCAGATATGCAAATTCTGGCAGGCTTTACTCTAATACCTGTGTTTTGCTCCATTACAGCGTGAATTAGACACTAGCTCAACACAGCATCTGGGATTCACACTGGAAGGAATATTTCTTAAACGGTTTTACTTGAGAGCATAAGCATGGGGAGCAGCAGAGGGGGAGGGAGGAGCAGGTTCCCTGCTGAGGAGGGGCTCAATCACAGGACCCTGGGGTCATGACCTGAGCCAAAGGCAGCCGCTTATCCGACTGAGCCATCCTGGTGCCCTTGGAAGGGGTATTTTTTTAAAAGGAGTTTTGTATCTTGCTTCTCAACACATGCAATCATGTACTTAGTAACTTGGTCTTGATACTCATCTGGTAGTTCTTCGTTTGAGTTTATGGTCAGTGATTTATTTTGCCTTTTGCAACTAACAGTCTAAGGAATCATGGGCATATAAGGAGCTCAGTGACTCAAACCAACTTTTGTCTTTATTTTGTGTTTAATTAGATTCCTGCTGTGAGATAAGCCTGGCTTGTGGGGGTAGATTAAAAAGCTGGTAAAAATCTGGCCTTCTATATGTGGAATACCAGGAGAGGCTGACCCACACCAGATCAGTTGGTCACTACGAAGTGCTTTTTTACAAAGTATAAAATGGCGTGCTGGTGGGAAGACCCTGGCAAGAAGTACCAGTTAGTTGTTAGAGCACGCTTAGAAGAAGCTGCAGGGAAGTGGCTGTAGAGGATAGCAGTGTTTACCACTTACCATTTAGAATTAACAGATGGCTTCCACTTCTCTTGATTCTTTTAACAACCTTTCACGGGGAGGATGGATGGATGGTCGGATGGTCGGCTACACACGTGTAAATCTATGTGGGGCGGCAAAAGCAGTTTTTAATTCTGGTGAATTATTAAGGAGGTTGTGGTTATAAGCAGAAATGTGGTGCTTGATGGCTGGCTCACAATTTTGTACAGGGCTCCATTGGATTGGGGAGAGGGAGCAAAAAAAGCCAACTATCTCCCATGTGCAGCTTTTTAAGAATTAATGCTGTTTCAGCTAAATGTATTTAGCAATACCTTGCATTTAATCAAAAGTAATTGTTGCACTTGTTAAACTGTTAAGGGAGTGGTTTTTATCTGCAAAGCCACAGCAATACTTTACTCCCCAAAATAGTACTATTTATGTACTTAAAATGTAATACAAAGAAATGGAAATACCTGCAAACAATCCTTTGCTCAAACAATATTTATGGCGTACCTATAATTTTCCAGGTATCCTATACTTTCATAGGAAAAAAAAGCCTTTTGGATTCTGGTAAGGTAGAAGGGAGTGGTTGGTGGAACGTAAATAGGAGAAAGTTGAGAATTTTCATTTTTGGGGTCTGCGTTTGGCTGTAAGGACCTCTTTTTCCACTAGATGGCAGTAGCTATTTAGAAAACAGCTCCAAACGCAGCTGAGGAAAGCTACTGAAACTTGATCACTAAAGTCTGTGCTTTTGTTTGTTTCACAAGTTGCCTAACCTGGAAGCAAGTGCTGAGGAAGGAAGTCTGTGCCAAATATTCACATTCATGTTCCAGGTAATGCATTCCCAGTAGACAGTTGAGTGAGTGCCCTGGTTGGGGTTATGGCTTGAGTAGAGATCTCAGGGTACTTGGGGCTTCGGGGTGGTGGGGAGATACAGAGCTTTGAAACATGGAGGGGGGAAGAAGATAAATCTCAGTGGTTAGAGTGTCTTTCCTAGTACAGTCTAATTTGAGCCCCTGTGTTATTTCCCTCATCACCTCTGAACTTCTGAGATTCAACTATATTTGTATGAAATGCTTGAATTTCTCCCCCCTCAAACTCAGACCCAAGAATGCAAGAATATTCACATAGTCCTGTATTTCCGTGTCTGGTACATTATAAGCATATAATATTTATCAAGTGAAAGAATAAAAAGGAGTGAAGCAGGCACCCAAGAGGTTAGTGGTAGAATGTACTCTCTTTGGGCTTTATAAGGATCTGGTCACGGTCATGGCTGTGGAGTGGTGAGAGGCTGGCTGGCTGAGCTCAGGTCCCTCCACAGATCGTTATTACAGTTGCTCCTTGCAGAATTGGAGAGCCAAGATTAAAGTTGCATGAGAGGAGGGAATGCTAAAGCCGGGAATAACTCTAGCCAAATGAAAGTTGACAGCGACAACTGTCAAAACCTTTGGCCTAATGGACCCCCAATGCCTTTAGATTGCCTCTGAAATCTGGCCGGTATGTGGAGTGAGTGGGGTGAGCAGAGGCAGTGCAGCTGGTCTTTGCAATAGGAGAGGACAGCCAGATAGCCTGGCCTGGAGGGAATGGGGCCTAAGAAGCTGGGCCCCTGTTTAGGGCATTGAGAGGATGCAGCCAGGCCCAGAGCTCTAAGAAAAAAGGCTGCAAATCTTCTTGACTTGGATTAGGCAAGGGTTTCTTAGATATGACACCAAAAGCATAAGCAACAAAAGAAAAAGACATATTGAATTTCCTGAAAATTAAGAACTTAGGTAAGGATACCATCAAGGAAATGAAGGAAGACAACACACAAAATGGGAGAAAATATTTGCAAACCATGTATTTAATAAAGGACTGGTATCCAGAATGTCTTAAAAATGTAAAAAAATATTTTTATAGTGGACAAAAGATCTGAAAAGCCATTCAGAAGATCTACAAATAGCCAATAAGCCCATGGAAAGATGCCCAACATCCTTAGCCATCAATGAACTGCAGCTCAAAACCACAATGAGACAGAACTTCATTCCCCACTAGGATGTTGGTCATTAAAAAAAAAAAAAAAATTTTGGCAAAGATGTGGAGGAATTGGAACCTGCAGACTCCTGGTATGAAAATAAAATAGTACAGCCACTGTGGAAAATAGTTCTCAAAGAGCTAAGCAGAATTGCTGTTCTGACCCAGGCATTCTACTCCTAGCTATGTCCCCGAGAGTAATTACAATATACACATAAAAATTTGTACACAAGTGCTCATCGCGGTATCAATCATAAGAGCCAGGATGTGTCAATCACCCAAACACCCATCACCTGATGAATGCATAAATGTGTACACAGGTGCAGTGGGATATTCAGCTATAGAAAGGAATGAGGTACTGATACAGGCTAATGTATCCCTGAAAAGGGGGGCAGCCACAAAAGACCACATATTATGATTATATGAAACGTCTGGAATAGACCCATCTTTTGGGACAGAAAGTAGATTGGTTCCTTAAAGCTGAGGGAAAGGAGGGTCATGGGGAAATGCAGAGTTACTCTAAATAGGTAATGGGGCTTTGTTTTGGGATGATGAAATCATTCTAAATTGTAATGGTTAAACACAATTCTGTGAATATATGAAAAATACTGAACTGTATACTTTAAGGGATGAATTGTGTGGTATGTCTCCATAAGGCAGTTTTATGATTTTTTTTAAGTCAGAAAAGGGGAAAGAGGCTATAGAGCTGGCTTCCCCAGTGGATGGGGAGGCGGGGAGAGAGAGGGAGACAGAGAGAAAGAGGCGTGTGTGTGTCCCCTGCAGTGGCAAATGGGAAGAGGGAGGAGGAGGAATAATAGAAATAGATAACATTCTTACTTTAAAGGAAACAAGTAATCATGGCTGTTCAGCAGTTTTCCTTTTATTCCCTCCCCCCCCAGCTTTATTGCCATATTTGATGGACACTCTTGTGCAACGTTAGGGAGCACGATGTGTTGGTTTGATACACTTAGGGTTAGCTTACAACCCCGTCATCTTACATTAATCACCATTTCCTTTTCCTGGTGAGGATACTTGAGATTTACTCTCTTAGCAACTTTCAAGACTCTACGTACTCACCATGCTGTGCCTGAGACGGCCAGGACTTCTTTATCCTGTGAGCTGGAAGTTTGTACCCTTTGACCAACCTGTCCCCACCCGTGCCGTGGTTTTCAAACGTCTGCACTTCCGTTGGAGACACAGTAGACTCAACCCAAGTAGATATGGGTTCTACACCCAGGCGTCGAGAAAATTAGATTGGTCTGGAAAGAAAGCAGGCAGCAAGTAATCATCTGAAAACTGGAAATAGTCACCAGTTTATTTGCTTGTTTATAGTCACCAGTTATTTGCTTGTTGATTGATTGTCATGTTTCTGTCTGAGACCTGCTCTGCTGCTGACTAGGTGTGGGAGCTTAAGCAAACTCTTCTCTCTTAAAACTGAGTCTCTTATGAAACAGGGATTGTAATAGTCAACTATTAGGTTTGTTATGCAGCTTAAATGAGCCAGTACATGTGGAATATTTAGCTCTCTGCCTGGCTCCTAGAATAAGTACTCAGTAAGAGCTATTACTATTAACTATTGGTTAAATAGCAGTCGTAATTATTAACATTTCCTAAGGCTGCCATAACAAGGGACCAAAAACTGTATGGCTTAAACCAGAAATGCATGGTCTCACAGTTCTAGAGGCCAGCCATCTGACGTCAAGCTGTTGGCAGGGCCATGCTCCCTGAATGCACCAGGGAAGGAACTGTTCTGGGCCTCTCTCTTAGCTTCCAGGGGCCTCACGTGTTCCTGGGCTTATAGAGCACCACTCCAGTCACGTGGCTGTCTTCTCCCTGCATGTGTCCACTTTGACCTCCCTCTGTGCACGTCTGTTTGTGTCCTAATTTCTGCCTTCTGCTAGGACGCCAGTCGTACTGGAGTAGGACCCTCCCTAATGACCTCATTTTAACTTGATCACCTCCGTAAAGACCCTATTTCCAAATAAGGTCCCATTCTGAGGTAGTGGGGATTAGGATCTGTTACCCTTAAAAATAAAGCTGTCTCTGATTTTACCAGCAAAATGGGTTTATTTGGGAATAACAGAATCACAGTGTAGGACAAGCAAGCTCAGGCAAAACTATAGGCAAGTGCCACAAAGGGGAGGAACTTTATTTTTCCAGGGAGGAGGAGGAAGTTGGGAGGAGTTGTTTTGGATGAAAGTCCGCTGGAGAAAAGCAAGAAAGAGGTCAGGGTGAGGAGGGTTTCTCCCTGGCTGAGTTGCACGGATCCATCATCTCTCCTGGGAGATGCAGTGTGCCTCTTTCTCTGTTGGGGCCTGTAATTGATCCTTCTTTCCTGTCGACTTTTCCTTTGGTGGGGGCTGGAACTGATAATTCTTCTTGCAGTTGACATTGAGTGGTCCAGGCTCCCCCTTCCAGCCTCCCTTCCTGACATCCTGAGTCCACTTCATTGAGATTTCCCTTTATTAATTTTCATAGACTTCACTAGATTTTGGGGCAGGGGGAGGAGGGAACACAATTCAACCCATAACAGTCACATTCCCTGTTATCACAGAAGAGAAATCTTCTTCCCAGCTTTTGCTTAAAAATAGTACACCCGCCACAAAAATCCAAATATCTGTTCTTTCTGGGATCAACAAAAAGGCTCTTTCATGAGTCTCCTTCTCTGAAGCGGGTCCCACCGTAGGCCACCAGCTGTGGGCCGGGTTCCCTTTCCCGGCCTATCATCCCTCCAGATTCCCAAACAATGCCTAATTCTGTTAGTGCCAGTGATTTCCCCGTGGGCAGCAGTTGATTTCTGTCATCAAGTCTCTGATGAAATCTTTAGCCATGAAATGTTTAGTCCAATCCCAACAAATCGTATGTAGCGTTAACTGCACAGGCAGCCGGCGGCCTGCATTACGTGGTAATTTGGAAGCGAGAGAAGTGATAATATAGGGCCCGGCTTCTTTTGTGAGCTCGCATTAATGCCGGAGCTGGTGATGTCAATTGACAGCCCATTGATTTGGGCTAATAGTGCCTGGAGGGGGCAGAATTGGGGCGAGGTAGGGAATAAAGGATATCGACGGTCAGTCGCCAGGATCCCGGCAGCTTTTAATCTATTATTGCCCTCTTTTAATGCAACTTCTGTGTCAGCCGCATTTATTTCCCCCGGCTCTGCCTGCTGTGCTGAACTGCGAAGCCGGTGGGACGCCACCCCCAGAGTGGTCCGAAGTTCCCCAGTATTGATTCTCTGATGCTCTGGGGTGCGAATTATAATTATTTCATTAAGCCCTTTAATGGGTATCAACTATGAACCTTCCCCAGCCCAGTCTGGGGTGGCCAGAGCAAGGTCCACATCATTAATCTGTGTTCATCTCGTTGCCACCAATTGTCATCCCCTTGACCCTTTTTTTTCCCTCCTATTATCGCGTCTATGGTTTTAGTGGGAAGCAGGTCGATCTGCTCTCAGAGAGGAGCTGGGAAGGGGAGTTGGCTGATTTGGGAAGGCCAGAGGGGACGCCACGGTGGAGCACATGGCCGTGTTGGCTATTCGCATCGAGGGACTAGCTACTCATGCTGTCAGATCGCTCTGTCCACTTCTAGTTTGCCGGCGCAGGAAGGCGATGAGCAATACCTCGGGACAAAGCAAGAGATCTTGCAGCTGCTTCCTTGTGTGGCTTTGAGTCCTATTGTAGTATAGGAATATGCCACACCCTCACTTAAAGTCGGTCGTCAAGCTTACTAGGGCACTGTGGATACAAAGGTGGACAAAATCTTGCCTCGTGCCCTCCCAGAGCTTCAATTCCAGTAAAGGATCTAGCAGAGGGATCAATAAGCAAGCAGATAGCAAGACACTAATGAGTGTTGAGAAAGGACAGAGTATAGAGAGTTATGGCTCCCCAGGGAAGGGGCCTTGACCCAGGCTTGGGGGTCAAGGAGGGCTTCCTGGAGAAGCAAATGCTACACTGAACCTGAAGAATGAATAGGATAGTCCTAGGAAGGAGGAAGGGCATGCTAGTCAGTGGGAACAGCATGTTTAAGAGGCCTGAAGTGAATGAGAGAAGGCACATGAAATTTCGGGAACCTCTCCTAGTTGTGTAAGGCCAACACTTTGGTTTCTTGTCTTTACCCACCTGCCATTGCTGATTAATCTCATCAGGAGCCCAAGGAAAGCTCGGGAGTCCCAGGTGGCATTTCCCATCATTTTATCAGAGGCTTTCTTGTTTCTACCATACTTTTCTTTAGGCAGAAGGTGAGTTTTATTTCAGGCTCTTCACTTGTTTGGTTCATATGGTGGTTTTATAACATGTCTGCAATTTTTTTTCTGCAACTTTTTTTGGCATTCCTATCACGAGGGTAGGGTGTCTAATGCCTCTTCCCTTGAATATGGGCTGGCTTTGGAGATTGCCTTCCAAAAGACAGAATGCAGAGAAAGTAAGTCTGCGTAATCTCCAAGTCTGGATTCCATGCTGCTTTCACCTGATTCTCTGGACGCTCACTGTAGGAATCTTTGGCGGCCGTTAGGAAGCCCTGCCCCAGTGAGGCCCATAAGTGGAAGTGCCATGTAGAAGGGGAAGCCCTAGCTGTTGAGTGTTCCTAGTCTGTGCCCCAAACATGGGAGTGACAAAGGTTGGAGATGATCTAACCCCAGCCCTCGACTGATTATATCTTCATTCAGAGAGACTTGGTGAGAATCAGGTTGCTGCGCCCAGTCCATCCGTCCCCAGGTTGATGACCAAAGTAAATGAGTGTCATTATTTCAAGCCACTGTTTTAGGGTGATTTGTTTACACAGCGATAGATCACTGGAACAGTGAGATTTGATTAAGTTTGTGTTTGATTAAGTTTGATTACTATAGCTTTGCAGTTAGTCTTAAAATCAGGTTATGAGTCCCCCAACTTTGTTCCTTCTCAAGTTTGACTCTTCTAGATCTTTTCCCTTTCCGTGTACATTTTAAAAAGTCAACTCAATTTCTACCATAAATATAACCTGCTTGAATTATAATTGGGATTTTAATGACTCTACAGATTAAATTGGGTAAACCTGACATCTTAATATTGAGCACCAATCCAAGAATACAATATATCTGTCCATTTCTTCTTCTTTTTTTTTTTTTAAGATTTTATTTATTTATTTGACACAGAGAGACACAGCGAGAGAACACAAGCAGGGGAGTGGGAGAGGGAGAAGCAGGCTTCCTGACGAGCAGGGAGCCCTAAGAGGGGCTGGATCCTAGGACCGTGGGATCATGACCTGAGCCACAGGCAGACGCTTAACTACTGAGCCACCCAGGCACACCCTTTTTTTCTTTTTTTAAAGTAGGTTCCACACCCAGTGCAGAGCCCGGTGTGGGGCTTGAACTCACAACTGTGAGATTGAGACCTGAGCTGAGATCAAGAGTCAAAAGCTTAACTGAGCCACCCAGGTGCCCCTATTTAGATCTTTTTAAATTTCTCGGGGCATCTGGGTTGGTTAAGCGACTGCCTTTGGCTCAGGTCATGATCCTGGAGTCCTGGAATTGAGTCCCATATCGGGCTCCCAGCTCCACGGGGAGTCTGCTCCTCCCCCTGACCTTCTCCCTTCTCATGCTCTCTCTCACTTTCTCTCTCTCTCTAATAAACAAATAAAATCTTTAAAAAAAATAAATTTCTCTCAGCAATGGTTTGTAGTTTAGAAGGAAGAAACCTTCCATCTTTTGTTAAATTTTCCTAATTACATTTTTTGTGCTATTGTAAATAGAACTGCTCTAAAATTTCATTTCCCAATTAATTGCTCCTACTTTGTAGGAAAATAACTGAACTGAAATATTAACCATGTTTCGTGAGCTCTTACTGAATTCACTTATTAATTCTATAATGGTTTTGTGGAGTTCTTTAACATTCTTTCCAGAAACAATCCTGTTATCTGCAAAGAAGGATGGTTTATTTCTTCCTTTCCAGTTTGTACCCCTCTTACTTCTTTTTCTTTCCTTATGGCTTTGGCTAGGACTCCAGGAAAATAGTGAGTAGAGGGACATTGAGAGTGGACATCCTTGCCTTGTTTCTGATCTTAGGAAGAAAGCATTCAGCATTTCACCATTAAGTGTGATGTTAAATTTGGATTTTTCATAGATATTTTTATTTTTTTTAAATAAGTATGTTTACTTTTTTTTTTAAAAGATTTTATTTATTTATTCGACAGAGAGAAAGAGATCACAAGTAGAAAGAGAGGCAGGCAGAGAGAGGGGGGGAAGCAGGTTCCCTGCTGAGCAGAGAGCCTGACACGGGGCTCGATCCCAGGACCCTGAGATCATGACCTGAGCCGAAGGCAGAGGCTTAACCCACTGAGCCACCCAGGCGCCCCTCATAGATATTTTTAATCAACTGGATTTTGGTATTATGCTTACGTGAAGGGTAAATTTGTTGAGCACGGCGATCTGTCCATGACAAAACTGCCGTCGGAGACCAGGATGGAGAAAGAGAGCTAATGCAAGTGGAAAGAATGGAGAAAGGTAGAATCAAGACAGAATAACATTCTCAGGACAGGACTTGTGGACTTAGAATGGCTTCTTTCTTCCCCTCTACCTGGTGACCCCTCCCTCCCTCCCTTCCTTCCTTCCTTTCTTTTCTTTCTTTCCTTCTTTCTCTCTTTCTCTCTAGATTTTATTTGAGAGAGAGTGAGAGAGAAAGAGAGAGAGCACACCAGCAAGGGGGAGGGGCAGAAGGAGAGGGAGAAGCAGACTCCCTGTTGAGTAGGGCGCCCAATGGAGGACTCGATCCCAGGACCTTGAGATCATATCCTGAGCCAAAAGCAGATGCTTAACTGACTGAGTCACTCAGGCACCCTATTCCCTTTTCAAAAGCCAGCTGAAATATTCCCTTTCTGGAATTCTCCTAGGCAAGGTTGGTGACTTCCTCATTCAGCATTCCTTATATGCTTTGCGCCTTTAGTATAGTCTTTTTCACACATTTTGGAGATGTTTACATGCCTGGCTGTCTTCTCCCTGGACAGGGAGATCCTCCGAGGTGGGGACTCTGGCTTCTTCATTTTCATATATCCCCCTCCTGTAGGCCCTGCCTCTCTGGGAATCATGGGGCAGACCCAGAGCTCTGGGGTTTGCATACCATATTTCCCCAGCTGTGAAAACCTCAAGCAAGTTTCCCTCTGAAAATACTTTTCTTTAAAATATAATTCCCTTCTAAGATCTTGCATCAAGGTTAACACTTCTTAGACACTCGGTTTTCTCATCTATAAAAAAGGGAATAATAATACCTGTCTTAGAGGTTGTTGCTACCTGCTCTTTTAGTAGTTGTGCGAATTTGTTGACTGAAGGGACACAGTTTTGTATTGGAACAGAGGTGTGGCCTAGAGATGAACAAAGGGACAATCTCGCATGATCCCTGATTTGAATGGAAACCTGATTGATTAAATCCTACCAGGCTTTAGAAAGTGTATTCTGTAATGCACTGGGGTTCCCAACCTGCTCAGACCTCTTTTTTTATAAGGAATATTTTGGAATATCCTCTTTCCTATCACAGAGTGAAATTAACAGATAACCACAATATTCAATTTGTAATTTTAAATCTGAAGGAGAATTAAAGAAAAACAACTTGCAATAAAATACTGTGTTTCAATAGATAAATGCTCAAGTTCAGATAAGCCAGAAGACACAAAGTGAAATGCTCACTCCTGCAGAAACGTTGCTAAAACCAGGTACAAATGCAGACTGATTCAGGCCAATACTTTGGTGGCTCCGATATCAGTGACATTGATGTCAAGATATGCTTTTCTGAAATGGTAAACAAATCTTCGTATTGTCCCAGCCGAAACAAAGGGCATCCATCTCTCATTTTATATGATATTTATATGATATTTACACTCAGGGAAAAGTCATCGTATTTTAAAACTGCAAGAAATAATTCATGTTATTGTTGTACAACATAGCTAATTATGGTAAGTTTTTTCACCTATAGGAATATTTGGAAGATATTCAGAAATCACCTGGGATGTAGAAATTTCCTTGATGTACAGAACTGACCTGAATAATGCAGGATACCAGGCATCCCTCTCTCCTACCCGCTAAAGGCCTGTGGTGCCCCCAGTCAGGTCAACAACCAGAAATGTTCCCATAAATTTCCTAAGTGCCCTTTAGGGGGCAGTATCACCCCAAGCCCTGATTCTTAGGTTCGAGAACCCTGGTGCTGTTTCTTTTTGTCAATGTGGCTACTTGACTTTCAGTTTCTTCACGTATAAGGGGTGTGTGTGATATCCAGTTGCAAGGTGTGTAAAGGTGTAAATGACAGGGTAGTAAATGACACTTGGTAGAGTGTTAGTACCTAGCCCTCAGAAGTAGGTAAGTCATCGAGCATTTATTATTTGTCATGAATAGCAACAATCCTTTTGTGTTTAGTGCCATTAGTAACTGTAGTTTTCATTTGGGTAAGTGAGGCCCAAGTTACTTGCCCAAGGTCACGTAGAAAGTGACACGGCAGAAATTTGAACACAAGCAGTCCCACTCCCGAAGCTGTTTGGTTACTCTCCACCCTATACTGACCCTGTTGTGAACGGTACAATCAAGACTAGCCCTGCAGCTTGCCCAGGGTTAACCCCTCCTGACAGCCCACTACTTTGATAAAGGATCTCCACAGGCTGACGCTCTAGAATGCTGACCAATCTGAAGAGGAAAGACCAGCTAGGCCAAGAGCGAGGGAAATGTGCAGAGGGCGTGCAAACCATCTCACTAGTCCCTTCCTCTCAACCCAGTCCCTTGAGCAGGTCCCCCACTGAGCAGGGAGCCCAATGCGGGGCTCGATCCCAGGACCTTGGGATCACCACCGGAGCCAAAGGCAGATGCTCAGCCAACTGAGCAACCCAGGCGCCCCTGATTCATCGGTCTTATATAACACCCAGTGCTCATTATATCACGTGCCCTCCTTAATGTCTGTCACCCAGTTACTCCATCCCTCTGCCCCTCTCCCCTCCAACAACCCTCAGTTTGACATCTTAACCATTTTTAAGTGTACAGTATAAAGTATATTTATATTGTTATGCCACAAATCCCCAGAACTTTTCCATCTTACAAAATCGACATTCCGTATCTATGAAATAACCACTCCCCATTCCGCCCCCCCCCCAATCCATTGCCTCCCCACAGCCCCTGGCAACTTACCATTCCACTTTTCGTTTCTGGGACTTTGACTACTCTAGATACCTCATATAATATACTAAACGCTTTTGTAATAAGCCAATTTTACATTCTTAATATTATTTGATTGCAACAATATATTTTTTTCAAAGATTTTATTTATTTACTTGAGAGAGAGAGCACGCGCACAAGCAGGCAGAGTGGCAGGCAGAGGAAGAAGCAGGCTTCCCACCGAGCAGAGAGCCCGATGCAGGGTTCAATCCCAAGGGCTCAATCCCAGGACCCTGGGATCACGACCTGAGCCAAAGCCAGATGCTTTACTGACGGAACCACCCAGGAGCCCCTACAACAATATTTTTTTAAAGTAATCTCTATTCCCATTGTGGGGCTCGAACTCACAACCCCCAGATCAAGAGTTGCATGCTTTGCCCACTGAGCCAGCCAGGTGCCCCTGATTACAACAATAGTCTTATAAGGAGGCAGGATAGAGCCTCCTGGAGGCTTGGACCATTTCCATTTTTTTAGGCTCTCAAAATATAAAGAAATACCAATTTGATATTACAAAAATTGTGGTACATTAAAAATTTTACATTGAATGAATGAATGCTTTAAAAAATCCAATGCCACGTACTTGTCCCAGAAAAAAATCATGTTAAAAATTCCTTAGAGCGTACTGGGGGTATGGTCCAAAAATGTTACATAAGTTTCAAACTGGATGGTGGGGTCGCCTGGGGGATTCAGTCAAGCATCTGCCTTCAGCTCAGGTCATGATCCTGGGGTCCTGGGATGGAGCCCCACATCGGGCTCCCAACTCAGCGGGAAGTCTACTTCTCCCTCTCCCTCTGCCTCTACCTCTCACTTATGTTCTCTCTTGCTCAGTCTCTCAAATAAATAAATAAAATCTTTAAAAAAAAAAAAGGTGAGCACCTTCCAATCCTGTATTTCTCTGTGGCTGAACATATATTCATTCTGAGATAATGTCAGATCTAAATGTGAGGCCCTTCATTAATGTGAGGTTCAGGTAAAATGACCATTTTTCCCTCTCCACCAGCTCTTCCACTTAGGAAAGGGTAGACATCATCCCCATTTTTACAAACCAGAAGTATCTCCACAAGTAATGTTCCTAACGGAAGATACAACAGCAAATTTGGTGGTGGTGGTGAGGGCGGGGTGTGTCAAGATTTGAACTCAGGTGTTTGGTGGCCATAAGCCTAACATTCCAAGCCCCAGGCCCAGCTGACCAGGGCTGTGCACCTCTCAGCTCACTGCTGCCACAAACAAGGATGTGACCACGGCCGCTGTAGAGGAGCTCTCCGCGCTCTCCTGAGGCCGCTCATTGAGATGGGCTGCCTTGCAGGTAGTGAGATCCCAGGCTCTGGGAGCAGTCAAGAAGAAATCTGACTGACACCATTTGGGTTTGCTGCAGAGGAGATTCAGGACTGGGGAATGGGAGTGGGAGTGGGGAGGAGGGAATGGCGTTCGATGATTTCCAACTTCCCTGTAGGCGCCCAGCACAGACTCGGCACATCTGAGTGCTCCCGGGAAAGGTAGCCTGGGCCTCGCATTCAGTTCCCCACCTTTTCATTAGCAGCAGCCTGCCGCCGGTTGTCGGGCAGCCTCGGCTTAATTTGAACAATTGGGCTCCGGGTTCCCAGGAAAAGAGTCTGGGCGCCTCAGCCATCCATCAGTATTCTCTTCAGTCCCCCGACAGCTGCTCACTGCGGGCTGCCTCAACCTGCACTGACCTCATCTTCTCACATAGAGCAGAGGAGGATTTGGAAAAAATTAGTTATATTAGTGACTCCCCGAAACACTCCGTTTACTTGTGATATGACAAATATTTCAGCCATTAGGATCTCTCTGTCTCTTATCATCTTAAATGCACTCACTTACATTCCAAATCACTACTTAATTTAAAAGCCTATTTGTTGAGATTGTGACAGACCCAGGGAAAAGGAGAGACAGACACTCGCTCAGCTCTGGCTGGAATAGAATCAGACTTGGAACTTTGATTGAATCTTTCTCCACCAGACTTATGCTCAGTCAGGTACAATCGAAACACGTAGGAAGCAGGAAACTTAAAGGGAAACCCACTCGGTAGAGATTTACAAGCTCTGCTTTCAAGTGGCAGGTGGCAGGGTGACCTTGGGCAAATGATTTCCTTGCTGGGTGTCCTGTTCCCTGAGCCCTGGATATAGTGACTCATTCAGTGAACGTTTATTGAGCCCCTAATATATGCTAGGCAACATGACAGATTCTGAGGGTTCAAAGATGAATGACCCATGCCTCTGTGCTCAAAGCTATTCTTAGTTTATTATTCACAATAAACACTTATTGGGGTGCCCGGATGGCTCAGTCGGTTTAGCGTCTGCCTTTGGCTCAAGTCACGATCCCGGGGTCCTGGGATAGGGCAGTGTTGGCCTCCCTACTCAGTGGGAAGCCTACTCCCCTGCCCCTTGTGCACTCTCTCTCTCTGTCAAGTAAATAAAATCTTTAAAAAAAATTGTTTCTGCTTATTCAAATTGCTGCAGGATATCTATCTATCTATCTAATCTATCTATGTATCTATCTATGTATCGTATATTGACAAATAGCAACCTTTAATCTCACAGCAACCCAGTGAGGCAGTGGGTTGGTATCATTACTCCTGATAAAGATGAGAAAACGGCCAATTAGAGAGGTCAAGTAATTTACTCAGGGTTGCACAGATAATATGTGGCTGAGATCAGGCTGGCTGATTAGGGCCTGTGGATTCTCTATGGATCTATTTCCAGAAGTGAAACTGGGGGCTCCTGTGTTTTGCTTTTAATAAAAGATCAGTAGGGTAGTTTCACGTCTCTGACATAGCGCTATTTCGGGAGGTTCTGTCGTGCGTGGGCCCGGGGAAGCGCGGGGGAGCCTGTGCTTGGAAAGAGGAGGATGGTACCCTGTGTGTCACTGAGCAGCGCCCAGCCCACTGGGGCATTTTGAATCTCAATGGTAGAGGACCACGGTGAGAGACCTGCAACCTATTTAATTCTGTTAGAGAATCAGTGCGGTGCTTGACAAAGCCATTAACTGGGGTTCGTGTCTCCATTCTACTTATAAGACTCCAGGAGGGCAAATGCTGATGGAAATTTATTGATTTCTTTTTCTGCCTTTACCGAATGGGTCAAAAACATGGTATAACACTGCTGGTTCCAATTAAAATCACCTGTTAGCTTACAAAGGTTGGCCCTTTCCACCCTCCCCCTTTGTCCCCCATTTAAAAAGGGTTTAAAAGATTTTCATTTAATTGATTTGCTGTAAAATGCCCTTTACAATTACCCAGATAAACTAGGCGTCACCTGTGGAGTAAGAGCCAATTTGAGCTGTTTATCAAGACTTTGCCTCTGGCCACTTCTCACCCTGGGATCTTGAGTCTCTGTATTGATAGCTTGCATCTGTCAACATTGGATATTTTTAGTGGGCTGCAGAAAGCTTTTAGGGAGATGGGGATGGTGGGGCTGCATCTTTGAGCAGGTGAAGAAAGCATGATGGGGTTTTTGTCGTTGTTGTTGTTTGAAATGAGAATGCTTTATTGTGCTGAAAACAAGTTCAGGAAAGCAGCTTTGGCCCCATATGCCTAAAAATAATCAGAGTTGGCCCCATTTTAAAAATCAGGCAGTGGGCTTCAAGGAAATGGGGACGTGGGCAGTGGATAAAACTGAGTAGCAACACTTGCCCAGTTTCTCTTGGTTTGGGCTTTGTGTCAAGCTGTGTTTAATGTTAGCGGGGAGAAGTTGGGGCATCTCTGCAAAAGTTGTCTGTGAAGTGACACTTAGGTTCTTTGCGCTGGTGGTGGGGTGGGGGTGGGGCGTTACAGAGGGTGGGAAACAAAGAAGGAAGAACATAAGGGTGTTTAATGTAGGTCTTGTGTATTTCTGAAACCATACAGTTGAATCCACTTAATCATGGAAACAGTGTCAGTCCTGGCTAAAGAACTATGAAAAAAATTGGCACCAGAAAGCAAAACACAGGCAAATATGGAAGGGGAGAGGTAAATTCTGGAAGGTGTAGACCAATAATCTTGAAGTTGATCACAGCAAAGTTCTAGAATAAATTATGGGAAAGAAATGTTTTGCGAGCCTTTGAAAGAAGGTGGTCGCTAAGAATGAAGTGTAATTTCCATTCTGACTGGCGTCAAACAGGAAATGCTCTAGATACAGGAAGTCTAGTAGGGTGTCGCACAGGAAGTAAGGTGGTCAAGGGGACTAAATGACAGATTATTTATGAAAGCTTTTGGTGCAAGGTGGATGCGTGATAAGTATAGGCTTTCATTATCGCCATCATAGTCAAACTACTTCATCTGCTTCACTCCTGACTCTGATGAGAACCCCCACCTATCCCCTGACACTGCTTTCTCCCTATTACCAGTGACCACCCAGTCACAAAATTCAATGGATGCTCCCAGTCCTTATTCTGCTTGAACTCTTTGAGAATTCTGACATTCCTAACTTCACCCCTTTCTCCAAAACCTTTTCTTCCCTTGAATTCTCTGGCACCACACTCTCTTGGATTCGTGCTATTCTATCCACCCATTTCCCAAACTCTTTTTTTTTTTTTCATTTCCCAAACTCTTTGGCCTACCAGCATTTCTCTGCAACTACTACTGGTTGCCTGTGGTTCTTTCCTAGATTCCACTCCCCACTCTTCTTGGAAGCAATTTCAGTATGACTTCTAGCAAAATTTCATTAGGGTGGACAACTCAAGCCATAGACAAAATAATGAATTAAGACCTCTACCACACACCCTACACAAAAATTAACTCAAAATTGATCAAAACCCTAAATGTAATTCTAAAACTATGAAACTCTTAGAACAAAATACAGGTGTAAATCTTTGTGACCTCAGATTTGGTGAATAGCTTCTTAGATGGAACACTAAAAACAAAAGCAGCAAGAGGAAAGGTAAACAGGACATCATCAAAATGAAAGCCTTTGCATGGCGAAATAGGTCATCAAGAAAGTGAAAGATAACCAAAAGAATGGGGGACAAATTTTGCAAACCATGTATATGGTAAGAGATTTGTATCAAGAATACATAAAGAGCTCTTACGATTCCACAATAAAAAGAGCGATAACCCAATTTAAATAAGAGGAAATGATCTGAATAGACATTTCTTTAAAGAAGACATACAAATGGCCAAGAAGCGTATGGAAAGATGCTCAAAACCACTAGCCATCAGAAAAATGCAACTCCAAACCACAAGATACCATTTCATACTCACTAGGATGTTGAAAAATTGGAACTCTCATACACCACTGGTGTTTATGTGAAATGGTACAGCCTCTTTGGAAAACAGTCTATCAGTTCTTCAAAAAGTTAAACCTTGGGGGGGGCGCCTGGGTTAAGTGTCTGCTCAGTTGGTTAAACGTCTGCCTTCAGCTCAGGTCATGATCCCAGGGTCTTGGGATCGAGTCCCACGTCCGGCTCTCTGCTCAGTGGGGAGCCTGCTTCTCCCTCTCCTCCTTATCTCCGCCTGCTTATGTTCTCTCTCTCTCTCAAATAAATAAATAGATAAAATCCTTTAAAAAATAAAATAAATAAATAAAGTTAAACATAGAGTAGCCATATAACTTAGGAATTCCACTCCTACTTACATACTTAAGAGAAATGAAGGTAGATGTCTACACAAAAACTTGTGCCTGAATGTTCCTAGCAGCATTATTCATAATAGCCCCAAAGTGTCAACAACCTAAATGTCCATCACCAGCTAAATGGATAAATAAAATATGCCCTATTCATACGATGGAATATTTAGCCATTAAAAGGAATGAAATACTGAATGATGAATGAAATACATCAACATAGATGAACCTTGGCCACATCGTGCTGAGTAAAAGAAGTCGGTCACAACAGTCCACGTTATTATATAATTCCATTTAGATGAATCATCCTGAATAGGCAAATCCACAGAGACAGAAAGTAGACTGGTGGTTGCATAGAGTTGTAGGGAAAGGATTTGGGGAGAAATGTGGAGTGACTGCTAACAGGTACGGGGTTTGTTTCGAGGTGACAAAAATGTTCTAAAATTGATTGTGGTGATAGTCACCACATATCTGTGAATATTCTAACAGTCATTGAATTGTACACTTTTTTTTTAATTATACACTTTAAAAGGGTGAATTCTACATATGCAATTATATCTCAATAAAGATGTTAAAATGTTAAAACAATTTCTCCTCTCATTGTGCTCATAGCTGAGTAAAAGTCACTTGACCCAGCCTTCCAACTCTCTTCCAAATCTGTCCACTTCTCTAAGTCCGGCCTGCCACCCTCTATTTGGGTCACCACGAAGGCCTCCTAACTGACCATCCCGGCTCCACTCTGCTGCCGTGGAGATCTTTCTAAAGGGCAGATGGGTTGCCTCACCTCTTGCCTCAATCTTGTCATGGCTCCAATCCCCGTGAAGGTAAAGACCAAACTCCTTAAGCCATTGTCATTGACTGTTTAGTTATATCTCTATGGAACTTTTGGTTCATTGAAAGTAAGGGTTATGTTGGGCCTATTTATTGTTGTATGCCCAATATGAGGCTTAGCCTACAGTCCTTTAATGAAAAAAATCAATGAATGAACAAAGCAATTGATTAAAATACAGATATGTGAGATATACATGAAAAGAGGTTATAAGATTTACCAAAAAATTACAAAAATAGAACAGAGAATTCCTATATACTCTTTACCTAACTTTCCATAATGTTAACATGTTGTATAACCACAATACAATGATAAAACCAGGAAATTGCCATTGCTACTATACCTGTAACTGTCCCACTAATGTCCTGTTTATGGTCTAGGGTCCAATCTGGGATTACACATTGTATTTATCTGTCGTGTCTCCTTAGTCTTTATTTCTTCTTCTTCTTCTTTTTTTTTAATAAAGATTTCACTTATCCACTTGAGAGAGAGAGAAAGAGAGAGAGAAAGCATGAGAGGGAAGAAGGTCAGAGGGAGAAGCAGACTCCCCGGGGAGCTGGGAGCCTGATGCAGGACTCGATCCTGGGACTCCGGGATCATGACCCAAGCTGAAGGCAGTTGCCCAACCAACTGAGCCACCCAGGCGCCTCTCCTTAGTCTTTAAAACTGAGATAGTGTCTTGGTTTTTCTTCATCTTTTATGACCTTGACACTTTTGAAGAGCATCGGTCAGTTGGATTGCAGACTATCCCTAGTTTTGGGTTTGCGTGAGTTTCCTCATCATTAAATTTGGTTATGCATTTTTGTTAAGGATACCACAGAAGTGATGCTGTGTCTTTCTTAGCACAACATATCAGGAGGCACATAGTATCTATAGGTTTCCTTACAGGTGATATTAACTTTGATCATTTGGTTAAGGAGATATCTGCCAAGTTTTCCCCTGTGAAGTTATTACATTTCTCCCCGGTAATTAATAAGCATCTCATGGAGCGATACTTGGAGATGATGTAAATATCCTGTTTCTAGTTGTATTTTCATCCACAAATTTTAGCCTCCATCGACGATACTTTTTTGAAACAATTACTATGGTGGTGTTTGCAATTGATGATTTTCTATTTTTATCATCATTTCTATGTTTTTGAACTGGAGTGCTATAATAAGAAAGAACTTTCCCTTTCTCTCCATTTATTATCTATCTATTCAATCAACCATCTATTTGTAGCAAAATGATCTCTTGAATATTGTTTTATTTTGTAGATCATAATTTGTTATTATCATTTCTTATTTTCTTGCCCAAATTGTCCCAGATTCAGGAGCCCCATTAAGTGCGCTTGCATCATGTTACTATGTTCTCATCATGTTTTTGAGCACTTCCTTACCTGCTGGTATGTTTTAAGCTTGCTCTTTCTTTTTTACTTTACTTTTTACTTTCTCTGCCCTTGCTGTATAATCAGTCATCTCTTTAAGTATGCCTGGTTCCTTTTTATTGGAGGTTAATGGTTTTTTAAAAAAAATATATTTATTTATTTATTTGAGAGAGAGTGAGAAAGAGAGAGAATGGGAGGAGGGACAGAGGGAGAGAGAGAGAAAATCCTAAGCAGACTCATGCCGAGCGCAGAGTTGGACAAGGGGCTCGATCCCATGAACCCGAGATCATGACCTGAGCCGAAACCAGGAGTTGGACACTTAACTGACTGCACCACCCAGGCGCCCTGGAGAATAATGTTTAGAAACAAAGGTCTGGACACTAGATGTTCATTGCTACTGGAGTGTCATTGTTTCTCCACTCAGTGGGCAGAACTAGGAAGTACATGTATGTGTGAAATACACATCTCTACTTATTTCCATATCTGGTTGTCTGTCTATCTATTAAAAACCATGACTTTACACTGATCCCTCCGATTCCGTTATAACACTTAGGGTTCATCCTATCTTTTCCCTTTCTTATTTGTAATTCCTTTCTCTGACCATAAAAACTATGGTGTTTATTATTAACACTATATTTACTTATTTGCTCAACTCTAGATTACACATAAAGCAGTTTCAGAATTGCTAACCTATACCCTAGTTGAAAAACAGATTTATTACTTGGAGTACCCTTTAGTCTCAGTGTATACAGTTTAAATTACTGCTCAAAGGTACTTAGGTGAATTCTTTTTTCCCTCACACCCTTTTTTTGTGGTTGTTATTAATTTGTAATAAGGTCAATACATATTTTTAAAAGTGAATAATATTTGTAAACTTATTTTGAAGACCACCATGTACAGGGAACTGTTTCTTTTTTCCTTGCATAACCCAGAAGGCCTGGAGAGGTATTCTCAAGCTGGGTCCTCCAGAGCCTGTAGGGAGATTTGAATCCTGTTTCTTCCCACGCTACTCCTTTCGCTAGTACTTGTCTCCATGCCTATATCACCTGTTTCTTCAGGGCTCTGGGAAGAAGTTCTTACGAGTGCTTTCTGTCATGCATTTCAGTCTACCCACCTCCACTGAACTCTCCACTGCTTTGGCCCCCAAGTAAAACCTATTAATACCTGCAATACCATGATCGTCGTTCGGCGGCAGGGAGTTTTCTGTACCAAGTAGCCATCCTACCTGAATCAAACACCTTAATTCAACCCCTTTTCCTTTTCTTTGGGCTGAAAATGGCCACCAGGTGGCGCCTCAGAGTTAACGGCCATCCCAGTTTTAAATAAAAGTCTGCTTCTGTGGTTAGGTTTGCTTCAGGAAGTCATTGCATTCCTGAGTAAGGAAGATACACTCTAGATGCATTTTTCTTTTTTAAAAGTAGGCTCCATGCCCAATGTGTAGCCCAACCTGGGGCTTGAACTCACAACCCTGAGATTAAGACTTGAACAGAGATCCAGTGATCTCTGGATCAGTGTGATCCTTAACCAACTGAGCCACCCAGGCACCCCTCTGGTTGCCATTTTAATTTAGTTAAGAAATTTCTTGCCATTTAGTTCTTCATCTCAGCTTTCAGCAAAATGAGAAAGGAAGGACAGTCTAGGCTGCGTCTTCATCTTTGCCTAGAAACCCTGGGCACCTTGCCTTTTTCTTTCCTTAAAACCTACTCCAAGGAAAAGCTAACATAGGTTTGTTGATGGTTGTGATGCAGTTTCCTGTCAGAGGATGCTTCCCAGTAAATGTGACTGAGCTCCTTGGTCTGTCAGCCTCTCTGCAAAGGAAGCTCAGGCAGGGCATCGAGAAGCTGGAAGTTGTGCGGAAACACCACCACTCTCAGTGTCTCCTTGAGTGGGTCACTTAGACTTTCTTGACTTTGGTGTCCTCGCCTGTAAATGAAGACATTATTGAACTCCATGGTCTCAAACACAAACCCCTCAGAAGCTGGAGAGATAACGTCTATCTATGTAGAGGCTGAAGAGTGGTTTAAGACAACAGGAAGTTAGGGGCACCTGGGTGGCTCAGTGGGTTAAGGCCTCTGCCTTCGGCTCAGGTCATGATCTCAGGGTCCTGGGACTGAGCCCCACATCGGGCTTTCTGCTCAGCGGGGAGCCTGCTTCCCCCTCTCCCTCTCCTTGCCTCTCTGCCTACTTGTGATCTCTCTCTGTCTGTCGAATAAAGAAAATCTTAAAAAAAAAAAAAAGACAACAGGAAGTTAGATTGACTAAAGTAGAATTGGAAAGTGCACGCTCTGCTGAAAGGCATTCAAATTTAAACTTTTAAAAAACATCCAGTAGACCAAACAAGATATATCTGGGCATTGAATGTGTCCAGAATGCTGCCAGTCTGCAGCTTATGGACTAGAGAATCTTTATCACTTGGTATCTCCAAGACCAGAGGTTCTGTGAACACTCAGTAATTTGCTTATGCTCTTCTAACTGCTTGGAATTTTTAGCCATTACTGTCATTCCCCATCATGTCTGCAAGTCCAAACCCTCATTCCTTCTTATAAGACCCACTCAAATGCCACCTACTACAGAAAGTTTCCCTAGATTTTTCTCTCTGAATTGGAAAACATTTTCTCTCCCCTTGAGTTCTTCTAGCATTCTAACTTTCTTCATGGTTCTTATTGCTTTTTTTAAAAATTTTTCAAACTGTGTTATAGTTATTTATATGCTAGTCATCAGTCTTTATATAGAGAGAGAGCTCCTTCTGGGCAGAATCCATGTCTTATTGAGTTTTGTATCTCTGCCACTTGGAAAATCAGCTAACAAATATCTACTGAGGGCCTACTCTGTGCTAGACATGGTTTTAGATGCTACTCTTAGCACATAGTAGTAGGGACTTGATAGATGCTTGCTAAATGAGTGGTATTAAATGGCCAAGCAGAATAATCAGAAAGAAAAAGGCAGATGATACCAAGTGTTAGGGAAGATGTAGAGCAATCCTCATACTCTGCTGGCCCCAATAGCCTTGTTCTCTACTGTTTTCCCATCATTATCTTATGTTGCATGGCAAGAGGGATTTTTGCAGATGTAACTAAGGTTATTGACCAGTTGACCTTAAGATAGGGAGATTATCTGAGTGGGTCCAATTTAATCATATGAGTCCTATTTATTTATTTATTTATTTATTTATTTATTTATTTATTTATATTTTTGAGAGAGAGAGAGTGCGTGCGCACAAGTCAGGGGAGGGGCAAAGGGATCAGGCGAGACAGAGTATCTTAAGCAGGCTCCATGCCCAGTGCAGAGCCCAACACGGGCTCAATCTCATGACCCTGAGATCACGACCTGAGCCGAAATCAAGAGGTGAACACTTAACCGACCAAGCCATCCAGGGGCCCCAATCGTATGGGTCCTTTAAAAGCAGAGCAGTTTTTTCAGCTGGTGGCAGAGGGGGGGCATCAGACAGACTCAAAGCAGGAGAAGGACTGATTCATTATTATAACTTAGCTGGGCTTACACGTGGCCTCTAGAAGCTGGGATCCGCCCTCAGCTGACAGCCAGCAAGCAAACGGGGAGCTCAGCCCTAGAGGACTGCAGGAAGCAATTCTGCCAACAACCTGAATAAGTTTGGAAGCAGATTCTTTCCTGGAGTTTCCAGAGAAGAGCCCAGACCCGCTGGCACCTTGATTTTGGCCTTGTAAGATCTCAAGCAGAGAACCCAACTGAGCCTGCCTGAACTTTTGGTTACAGACCTGGGACATAATAAGCGGATGGTGTTTTAAGCTACTAAGTTTGTGGTCATTTGTTGTGCAGCAATAAAAACCTACGGTAGCCGCTCAAGCAGCACGGTGGGGAGGAATGTAGGCCTCCAGGCGGACGCCAGTGCCCGTTGCCAGCCCTGTGCGTGAACCACATCAGGACACATGTGCCAGCCCCGGCCGAGCCTTCGGATGAGGCAGCCCCCGTCAGCATCCCCACTGCAGCCTCCCAAGGAATCCTGAGCCAGAACCGCCCAACCAAGCTGCTCCTGCATTCCTGCCTCACAGAAACCATGCGAGAAAAGAAACGAATTTCAGTGTTTTAAGCCAGTAAGTTTCAGGGTGGTTGGTTATGTCACAATAGATCACTGATAGATCACTGTATTAGCACTCAGTAAATGTCCAGGGCCTGAAAGGCTCTGCTAGGGAATTAGAACCAGGCAGGGACACCCCAGGCCCCACTAATCTCTAGCATCCCAGACTGCAGAGCCTCTAGGCAGCCCCACACTCCCCAAGGCAGATCCTCTGGGTCTCCTGTCCAACTCCTCGGCCCTCCTCCAGTCCCACTGTGGATTCTCAGGGCCTGTGGTTGCCCAAACTGCTTGCTGAGCATGCCGAAGAGCAAACTAAGCTTCCCTAGGAGGAAGATGAGAGAAGAATGTGTTTTTTTGTTTTTTTGTTTTTTTAATGGGAAGAAACATATATACTTCACAAGAGTATTGTTAATGAAATGATAATGGTTTGAAAACAAGACACTATATAGTCATTAAAAAGATGTATTAAAAACTCTTTTTTAAAAAATTTTTTATTATTTTTTTATTTTTTAATTAACACATAATGTATTATTATTTGCCCCAGGGTACATGTCTGTGGATCCTCAGACTTACACATTTCACAGCACTTACCATAGCACATACCCTCCCCAATGTCCATAACCCAACCACCCTATCCCTACCCGCCCCTACCCCCCAGCCACCCTCAGTTTGTTTCGTGAGTTTAGGAGTCTCTTATGGTTTGTCTCCTTCCTGATCCCATCTTGTTTCATTTCCCCCCTACCCCCCCATGACCCTCCGCCCTGCCTCTCAAATTCTTCATGTCAGAGAAATCATATGATAATTGTCTTTCTCTGATTGACTTACTTCACTTAGCATAATACCCTCCAGTTCCATCCAAAAAGCTCTTTCTATAGAGATGTGGAACACTGCCCAGAATAACAATAACAGACAATATCTGTTTTTAAATGGAAAGAGCAAGGTTCAGAACAATGAGTACATTTAACTATTACTCAGTTACAAAGAAAATATTTATAAATATATACTGTATAGGCATAGAATATCTCTGGTAAAAGATCCCCTTTTGGGAAGAGAACTGGCTGATTGGGGGCAGAGGTGGAAGGGAGATCTCATTCTTTTCACTGACATCTTTTGTACCTTTCGAATCCATGTATGTGTATTATCTATTAAAAATAAATTCCTTTCTTGGAAAGAGATAGGAGAAACTCACCGACAATTTCCTGCCTCCCTGCTCCCTTCCCTTAACACGCTCACACACAACGAGAACCTTCTGCCCCCACACACCTTCCTTCCACATGTACGCTCTGAACAGTAAACACACAGCAAACGTTCTCCCTTACCACTCCGGAGCCCAAACACACGCACAAAGGCAGCCACGCATCTCCGGGCACCATGCACACACTCAACAAGCATGCCGTCCTGTGTACGGTATGTGTGTGTATGTTTATACGCGTGTGCATATATGTATCTGTGTATGTATATGCATGTGTTATACACGTGTGTATATGTGCATTAACATGCATTTGCATATGTGCTTTGACCTGACCCCTTTATTCTCCACCCTCACCAGTGCCTGCTTCCTATGCGTGTACACCTGGGTAGATGCCCCAATTACAAGGCGAAATAGGTTAAAAGTATCCTATTCAAAAGCATTAAAGGGGCCTAATTGTAGGTGACTGTAAAACTCTAATTAGGGGAGGCCTCATTAGCTGCGACTGGAGGAGGAGGATGAGGGACCCGAATGACAAAGGCAGCCTCCTCAGACAGGAGCGAGGGGCTTAATTGCCCTTTGACAAAACTGGAATGGGGGAGACAGGAAGGAGGAGAGGCCACTCATCAAAGGAGGAGAGTCTCGCAGGCCCAGCCTCTCCCTTGCGCTCCCCCAGCATCTGCTTGGAGGCCATTTGGATGAAAGCAGTGACTTACCTTCCGCGGCTGGCAGACCAGTAGCAGGAACTTGTGACATGCCTCCTGCTGTCTCCTTAGTCTGCAGGAATCCCATGTCCTTGGTCCCCTTGCAAGGATCCAAATCCATTCTCTGCGGGCTGTAAGCATCGCTGCGGGCAGGGCACACGTTCTCATTCTGGCTCGGCCACTCCCTAGCCCTGTGGCCTTTGTGAGTCCCTCACACTGCCCCAACCCCTCTCCTCAATCACAGAAGGGACGAATAACACCCGTCTTCCAGAGTTGTGAGCAAGCACAGAATGGTAATTGAGAAAGTGGGTTGCAAAGTGCACGTCGCTCCCTAATGATGACCCGTTATGGACTGGGTCACATGCTCCTGGAGGACAGGAGTGATATCTCCGTCACCCATGCTCTCAGCCTCCTACTATGTGGATCCAGTGGAGTGGAGATGATGAGTCATCCTTACGGTGGGTGAAGGGCAAGACGAGAACACGTGGATTCTCTTGGCCTTGGTGTGAACAAATGCACAAAACCCTCAGCAGTGGGGGGAAGCTGTGGTGTCTCTACCGTGAATTCTGATATTTATTGAGCATTTCTGGTGTGGCAGCACGATCCAAAACAGTTTACGTGTATCCACTTACTGGATCCTCACGATGTCCTTAAGAGGGGGTACACAATCAGCATCCCCCCATGTTGAAGAGGAGGAAATCAAGCTCAGTTCTAGAGACTTCCCCTAAGCTACTCTGCTAGTAAGCGAGGGAGCAGGTTTGGAACCAAAGTAGTCTGCCTCTCAGCCCACAGTCTTAACCATATGGAGTTTAGGCACCAGCAAGGTGGTGGCGAATGACATTTGGGGCTTGTGACCCTTTCTTTTTTTTGATGCTTTTGGATTATGGCTAACATTTTTCAAGTGCTTGTAATATACCAAGCACAATGCCTGGTAAGAATTTTGCATGTTATCTCCGTGAATCCTTCAAACAACCCTATAAAATAAGGCCTCCTGTTTCTTTTTCCCATTTTAGAGGTGAAGAAACTGAGGCCCAGAGAAGTAAAATACATTGCCCAAGCTCACAGTAAGAGATGACTGTAGGGTTGTTGTTTTTTTAAGATTTTATTTATATATTTAAGAATGAGCGAGAGAGCTCAAGGAGGTGGAGGGGTAGAGGGAGAGGGAGTCTGCTTAGCAGACTGCCTGCTAAGCAGGGAGCCAGATGTGGGGCTCAATCCCAGGACCCTGGGATCATGACCTGAACCAAAGGCAGAGGCTTAACCCACTGAGCCACCCAGGTGCACCACCCCCCCACCTTTTTTTTTTTTTTTAAGATTTTATTTATTTATTTGACAGAGAGAGAGATCTCAAGTAGGCAGAGAGGCAGGCAGAGAGAGGGGGGGAAGCTGGCTCCCTGCTGAGCAGAGAGCTCGATGCGGGGCTCGATCCCAGGACCCTGAGATCATGACCTGAGCCGAAGGCAGAGGCTTTAACCCACTGAGCCACCCAGGCGCCCCTCACCCCCCTACCTTTTTAAAAGATTTTATTTGAGAGCGAGAAAGAGAGTGAGATGACTGTAGGTTAACATTGGAACCTTGTTAGTCTGACTCAGAGCCCATATCCCGAACAACATAATATTTTGCAGTTACTTTGCACAGAGAGCTGCCGTCTTTGTTGAAGCTATAGGACTGGTCTATGTGGTCCAGCTAGTCTGGTTCTACAAGAAGAGAGAGGTCTGGGCTAGGGAGTGGTGGGAGGGAGGACTGCCATGGAGGTAGAGAAGACACTGGGCCAGTCCATGACAAGGTGACAATGACAGTCATATCTTCCAGAAGCAAGATATTTTGCTAGTTGCTTTGGAGCGAAAGCTGTTCTAGGTCTTCAAAGAGTTTGTGGCCTCCAGGTGGCACAACACTAACCCTCCAGTGATTATGCTATGAAGATTACTTTTTTTTTCTCTTTTTAGTAGGCTTCTTGCCCACATGGAGCCCAATGCAGGGCTTGAACTCTTGACCCTGAGATCAAGACCTGAGCTGACATTCAAGAGTCGGGCGCTTGACCAACTGAGTCACCCAGGTACCGCTGAAGCTTACATGTTGAAGAGAGGTGCAAGGAGCTTTGGAAGTTCATCACGGGGAGACACGCATATGAGGGATGGAATCTGAAAAAGTGTCATTGGTAAGGAGCCAAGGCTTTCAAAGGGAGGAGGGGTATCAGCAAACCAAGATAAAGGAGAAGGGCTTTCAGGGGGCTATGGTTGTGAGGCCTTTCCTTTGGCAATGGCCAACAGATGAACGATTTTGCCATCAAAGTGGATTTATTAAGTAATACATTTTCCATTTATAATTAAAGGCAGCAAAACTGTCGATTAAAGTTCCTAATCATCACACATTAGCCAACGTTTATTCCCCAAGCCAGCATTTAGCACCTTCTTTGTGTGAAGTGCTGTGCTTGGTACTTGGAATACACTCAGTACATCGATAGAGAAGATACGGCCCTTCCTTCAGGGAACTCTCTGAGTTGGATGGTTGAAACCAACAAAACTTGACATTTGTGTCCCACGTTATGTTGGGTAGAAAAATATGCATCTGTTCTTAGGCCTTTTGAAATATTTGGAAGGAAAAACCATTACCACTTATTGAGAGACGACTATGTGCTCAGCATGCCGTGGGCACCTTACATACACTTAGTTTTATTGGTTTGGCCCCCCTCCACCTTCCGTAGAGGTTCGGTTCATAGCTGTGTCTTCAGTGCCTCCAATGATGCCCGTCATATATGTGTGTTCATCAAACACTAGTTGAACGGGCCAAGTGAATTAACTCTATTCTCTCAACAACCTGCAAGGTGGTTGGCATTCTTTTTCTCTTCCTGGTCAGGAATCTAAGACTCAGAGACACTGAGTAAGTCCCTCAAGTTCCTGCAACCGTCAGTGACAGGGCAGGGATTTACATCAGATCTATCTGACTTTGAAGGCGCTTCCTCTGTTCCATTCTTCCTCCAGAGATGCCTAAAGCCAGGGACAGTAGGTTGGACAGCTCTAGTATAAGATATGAACATGCAAATATCTGTTTGAGCAGGGGGAGTGCTCCACGTGAGGGTCAGAGGGAAACAAGGAAGGAGGTTGTGTGGTTGCTTTCCCATGGCTATTGCGGAAGGTCCAGAGGGCTGGCCTGAGGATTTGACTGGATCCGGAAGGCATAGGGCAATGCAGAGTTTCCACTTGATTGGAATTATATTTTGGAAAGATGAACAGGATGTAAGGGTGGTTTGGCTTTTAGAAAGATGGGAGATGACAAGTGTCATTACTTTGTCAGCTGGGGGAGAGGTAACCAGTAATGGAACAGAGGCAGTGACAAGAATGGACGGGAGGGATGATGCCAGAGTAGACTCAACTCTCCCAAGTAAGGGAGCCAAGATAAAGCTCAGAGATCAATTTGCAGCCCCCAGTGGGTGAGGCAGCTAGCGTGGATGGCTTTCTCCCTCTTCCTAGAGTTCTCTCCAGTTGGGTAGCAGCCTCCGTTGCAGGACCAAGCTCTATACCAGTCATCTTGGCAGAGCGTGTGGCTAGTCAATTCCTTAGAGCGTGTTTGTGGAGCACTTAGTACTATACACTCGTGGCATCAGTGACAGTGCTTTCTCTGTACTTCGGGTTAGGTCAGTTGAATTCCTTAAGGCCATACCGTGTTAGGGGTTGGAGATACAAGCAGAACAGATACGTAGGAGTCTATCAGGCTTCCCAGTTCCATCTGTATGTAACCCCTGCCTGAGGATTCGATGGGTTAATACAGGTTAAACAAATAGGACAGTGCCTGACCTGTATGTAGTAAGTGATGGGTATTTGCTAATGTTGTATATAAGACAAAGGCACTCCCCTCAAGGTCACAGTCAGGTAGTTGGGTTCATCCAGTCCATCAAAGACATGGCAACAGAAGACATATATGCAAGGCACAGAAAGTTCTTTTTTTTTTAAATTAAAGCATAATGTATTATTTGCCCCAGGGTACATGTCTGTGGATCCTCAGGTTTACACATTTCACAGCACTTACCATAGCACATACCCTCCTCAATGTCCATAACCCAACCACCCTATCCCTACCCCCCCCC
>CM052884.1:15811584-15853912 GCA_028534135.1 Potos flavus | reverse complement strand
TTGGCCATTTGAATGTCCTCTTTGCAGAAATGTCTGTTCATATCTTCTGCCCATTTCTTGATTGGATTATTTGTTCTTCGGGTGTTGAGTTTGAGAAGTTCTTTATAGATTTTGGATACTAGCCCTTTATCTGATATGTCATTTGCGGGCACAGAAAGTTCTAAAGGAGCGTGATTCATATGGATACTTGTCTGTTGTTCAACCCCATCCCGCCCACTGTCAGCCAAGCTCATCATAGTCTCTGAGGCTAGTGATTCATCCCCATACTTCTCTCCAAAGTCCCTGATGACAAAATGACTTATCAACTCAATCCAAGCCTCTGGGATCCTAGGACTTCCCAAGAATGTGCAAGACTCAGAGCCTCCATTTTGGAGGCGACCTTTACCCCTTGCCAGCTCAGCAGACCTGCCAGGAATTAAATGTTGGCCTGGGACAAATGAGATTATGTTCCCTTTGGAGAGAGAGAAAAAAAAAAAAAAAGACAATCTTCCCCTCTCCCTGGATACAGACATTCATTTGCCTGATCACCTGCAAAGCAGATGAGCCTCTGAGACGCCCTCTTTCTTGTTCACTTAGGGGTGAAAAATTACCAGCAAGAAACCAATTAGCATCCTCTATGAGTGCATCCCAAGCCTTCTGGAGTCAATTCTTTTACTCTGTCCTCTGCACAGAAGCAGCATCTGCTTTGGAGTCTTGTCCTAATTGAGTCGAACCTGTGCGGTTATCATTTGTTAATTGTAACCCCAAGAGGAGAGAGGGAGGGAGGGAGGAGGGGTCGGGGCTCTGTCCTTCCTTTGTCCCCAGCCTAGAAGGCTGCAATCAAGGGAGAGGTGATGGGGCTGAGGGGTCAGAGGTCAGCCACGGAAGTGCTACCTAGACACCAGGGTGGCTGGTTGATGTTCAGTGAAGAATAATAAGAATCTTTCTTGAGCACTTATTATGCACCAGGTGAGATTGTAAAGGCTTTATATGGATCAACGGATTTAATCGTCCCAACTCTCTAAGTTAGGTGTTCTCATTCGTTGCCACTTGACATTGAGGAAAATGGAGGCACTAGGTGGTTAAGTACCTCCCTGGCAATACAACTAGATGGGAGAGAAATCTCCATCAGGACCCTGACATTCAGGGCTGCTGCTCCACTTCTCACATCCGCGGGCTGATGTGAGCCTCCTGCCCAGGTGCTGCTGCTGAGCACTCGCCAAGCCTCAAGCTTGGCGATCCCCCGGTTACCTGCTGGGAGAGCCCGGAAGCGGAAGCACAGACCCAGACCGCTGACCTGGCTGCTGACGGGGGACGCAGAGGCCAGGGGCGCATCTCTGGGCTCACAAGGAAGCAGGCTGCACAGGCTGAGAGAAGCAAAAGCAAGTCACTCTCTGCCTTGAGGGACAAAAGGTTCTAACCCAAAGTCCAAACTCACCCGCCTTCCCTGCTTGGGTACAAATCCAAACGTCAGAGGCCGGGCCTTCTGTTTCTGAGAGCACAGGGCTGCACGTTCAAATGTCCACATGGGCCGGGCAGGTCACACAAACAACTGACAGACACATAACCCAGTCTGAGCGGGCCAGCGTGTCTCAGCCTGAGGAGCACACATTTTGCCTAAAGGCTCCCAGGGTAAGACAGTAAAACAAAGCATTGTGCAGAGCAGTCAAACCCCTCTGGGTCCCTCACTGCAGGCTCTTAGCTCCCATGGGGAAGGAGCGATGGGAGTGTCCCCCGAATTTCTCCTTTCCTAAGGAAGCAGCAGAATGGCGCATGCGCACTGTGAAGGCATGCATGGACGCTGGAGCCGATGGCGTGGTCTTGACCGCAGCTCTACTATGTATTGTCTCTGTGACTGCGGACAAGCTTTATGCCTCCTTCTGCCTCGGTTTCTTCATCTGTAAGATGGGGAGAATGGTAAGTCCCGCTTCAGGAGAGCTACTCTCTGAACTAAATGGAGTTATACGTAAAGTGCTTAGAACGATGTCTGGTATATACATTTAGCACAGTACACGTTTCACACGTTCTGGATGCTGTGAACGTTCAGTGATGATCTAAGTTCTTTATGCAGTCTGACAGAAGGTAATCGAGAGTTAGATTTGTGGCAATATCTCTAGCTTCCTGGTTTCCTGGAGTCCACTATTATCTCTCTACCTATAATCAACAGTAACAAATAATTAGTAATGCTGTGAGAATTATTTGTTATAGAATAGCACATATTAATAATAATAAAATAAATTAAAAGTAAACGTGGTAATAGATTACACATAGAGCTTTCTGTGAGTTTAGCATATAAATGTTTTCTGTATGTGCTACCTCAATCTTCACACTAATCCTATGTGACAAGAGCGCCTCCATTTCACAGGTGAAGCTACTGAGGTTTTGAGAAGTTCAATAATTTGCTCAATTTTTAAAAA
Source organism: Potos flavus (assembly GCA_028534135.1). Classification (NCBI taxonomy): domain Eukaryota; kingdom Metazoa; phylum Chordata; class Mammalia; order Carnivora; family Procyonidae; genus Potos; species Potos flavus. The sequence goes on along the minus strand of CM052884.1, from coordinate 15,851,516 downwards.
GCACCCTCCAAAATGTGCTGCCAAAGATTTAATATAATCCTACGCCAATGTCTGTGAACCTTAGGGACAAGAAGTGCTGGGGTAAGGACCGTGCTCTAAAAGGAAACTCGCCTGGTGCTTGTTTCCAGGTAATGACTTGTTTGCCTAGGGAGACACCTATTTGGAGCAAAAGGTAGCAGAGAAACTTAAGGCTGAGAATGTGCATTTTATTTTACTTTATTTTATTATTTTATTTATTTATTCGAGAGGAAGCATGAGAGAGGGGAGGATCAGAGGGAGAAGCAGACTCCCTGCTAAGCAGGGAACTCAATTCGGGAGTCAATCCTGGGACCCCAGGATCACGACCTGAGCCGAAGGCAGTTGCTTAAACAAGTGAGCCACTCAGGCGCCCTGTTTTATTTTATAAAAAAAAAAAAAAAAGATTTATTTATTAATTTGAGAGAGAGAGGAGGAGCAGAGGGCGAGGGAGAGAAAGAATCCCAAGCAGACTCCCCGCCGAGTGTGGAGATGGACGTGGGGCTCGATCTCACAACCCTGAGATCACGACCTGAGCTGAAACCGAGAGTCGGATACTTAACCTACTGTGCCACCCAGGCTCCCTGAGACTGTACATTTTAAACTTCTGCATCGCATTTGGCCGTTATCGCGAAGTTTCTGGTTGCTCCAGAATCTTTTTAAAACAAGGCATTATGTAACTAGACAGATAGTGATGTCACACTCTTTTTCTTGAACAATCCTCCACAGCAAAACTATGAGCTAGGCTTTATGATCCCCATTTTACAAATGGGAAAACTGTGACTGGGAAGGAGATTAGGCGATTTGCCCATGTTAAATGCAGGGCCAGGACTCAAACCTACATACATCTCACTAATTTCCATCCAGCGGCCTATCCAGACACCCTGCTGCCTAGCCGAGTTCCTGAGTTCCCGTCTTGTCTCTTCCGGCAGAGTCAGTCAAGCCACCAGACCCGCCACACAGGAATCAGAGAGTATCTGGTCTACACACCCCTTAGGCTTCAAATGGAGAGGCAGAGCGCACGCTGTCTCAGGGGCAATGAGTTAATGATAGAAGAAATGTCCCAGAGCAGTGCAGCTCGAAATAAAGGGAAAGCAGTTCTCAAGTGTCAAGGGGGAAGTCCAGATTCTGTGCATATCACAGAGATTTGTGCACAAAATATTTGGAGGATGCTGACCCAATAGAGGAAACCAAAGAGGAGAGAGGCAGCCTCCCTGCTCAGCCTCCCATCGCCCCATCTAGCCCCAGCTGAACTCTCAAGCGCAGAATCCCATATTCACACAAAACTCGCTTCTTTTTCCTCTTCTCTAGTTGCCTGCACGTTTCATTGTGATTTTAATTAAGGGCTGGGTAATTCACACCCGGCAGCGTTGCTCTCCAGCTTGCTCCTCACTGTCATTTGTTGAGCTGCCTACTTCCCTAAATACTTCTGGCCAGCAGGCGGGATGGGGATGTTGGGGCTGGTGTACCTATCACCTTCCTCCTCTTCCTACTGCAGCACCACCCCCATCTCCAATTCCAGAGGCCCAGCAGTCTGCATGGGAGTAGAACAGCTCCATTTTTCTCCAATATTAATAATTATGACATTAGAAGGGTGATCTGCTGCAATTCAGCCTTTCTATTTGCAGGCTGGTGGTTGCATATCAATGGCATGATTAGGCAAATGAAATCAGATTGGCACTGTTATGAAATATTTACATGGCCAGAATGCATATGCTTCAATCTCATTGTTCCCATTATTAAGCCATTTTATAATCTCATAACATTTAGACTCACACTTTGCATTTCTAATTAACTTGAGGAGTGACTTCGCTGGGAATTAATTGCAACTTGTGCATTCTTATACACACAAACTCCCTGAGAAACAAACTCTGGTTGGCAATCATGCAATTCACCCCTATGATGGACCCTAGGCTGACTTCTGTTCGAAACCATCTTTTCCGTCAGTTGGGAAAAGTGGCTGGGGACATTGGTTTTCATTAAAATTTGGCTACAAATCACATTCAGGAAAAGTCTGAGTGCAAGAGTCCCTTTGGAGGGACTAGTTTCCACCTGAATAGCCTTTCACAAACAAGCAGCTTGATGTGGGGCAGTGGTTTTCAGCCTTTTGGATTTTGTGGCTCAGTAACATCCCTAAAAAAAAAATAATAATAATAATAACAGGGATATCTAAAGAGCTGTTATATTGAACTATTATATTGCCTTTATTTAAAATTGCTCCAGTATAAAGAATGAGGAGCATCTCTCACACTTGATTAGTTAGCATTTGGAAGTCTTCAGTCAAAAGTCCATACCTGGCAATTGGCTACTATGGGCACTTTAATGATCTTCCTCTCCTTTGAACACCAGAGTTTTGTTAATATGTGCTCTTGGTGTCAGAAATGGTGTCTTTCTGGTGGAATGAGTGGTGTTCAGGATATGCGGATTTCTTAGAAATATCGATCATCTGCTTTCTCTCATGAATGTACAAGGAATGGGCTGTAAGCATGCCCAGTAGCCTACACCCTTTGGAACACTGCCTAGGCCTAGAAATTTCCCTGGCCCTATTTTAGGAAGCTTATGTAGGATCCGGGTGCCTGGTTCTGTTTAAGAATTGATATGAATCGGGGCGCCTGGGTGGCTCAGTGGGTTAAGCCTCTGCCTTCGGCTCAGGTCAGGATCTCAGAGTCCTGGGATCGAGCCCCACATCGGGCTCTCTGCTCAGCCGGGAGCCTACTTCCCACTCTCTCTCTGCCTGCCTCTCTGCCTACTTGTGGTCTCTTTCTCTCTGTAAAATAAATAAAATCTTAAAAAAAAAAAAAAAAGAATTGATATGAATCTACTGTGAGTGAACCTTGCTTACAAGATAGTTGTTGGAGTCAAGGTTCTTGGCTGGGGACAATTTGCCCTTCCCCATCCTGGCAGAGTGGAGTGAGGAAGATGAGGGAAATATTTGCAATGTCTGGAGGTGTTTTTGATTGTCACAATGTGTGTGTGTGTGTGTGTGTGTGTGTGTGTGTGTGTGTGTGTTGGGGTGGGGTGCTACTGGCGTCTAGTGGATATTGACCAGAGATGCTGCTCAACATCCTGCAATGCCCAGGACAGCCCCTTCCCCTAAGAATGACCCACCGTTGAATGTGAACAGTGGCAAGAAATCCTAGAAAAGAACAGAGTTCATTGAGCTCACAGAACTGGCTATTTGGCTATTTTTATGTCTAATGGTTAATGTTTGTGTGTATGACAAAATTTAGTCTGTGCCTCTCTTTGTAATATACACCCTGATGGTAAAGTTATGGAGGAAAAATCCTAGATCTTTTTTCTATGTCAACCATTGGAGGTGACCAGTATCTATCAAAAAGAACCCAGTAACTGTGCATGACCACATTGTCTTAGGTCAGTTTGAAACAATAGTATAGATTCTTAGTCTTTTATTTTGGAAACTTTAAATTTTTTGTTAATTCCAGACTTTAAAAAGAAACAACGATGATCTATTATTACCATGATAGGATAACAGAATAAAAAGCTTCAATGCACTGAAGACATCATCAAGAACAATCCTTTAAATAAAATATGTTTAATTAAAAAAAAAATCCTCATTTTTCTCAACTCATCGTCTTAGGATTTGCTCCACTTTCCCCTCATACTGGCAAGAACGTGCCCAATTTAGAAGCAAATGTTGCTTTTATTGTCTTTAGTAGGATCCGGGTACCAGCCTAGAAGGGGAAACATCGTTCCCAGAGACAGCTGCGAAAACCTTCAGGCAGCCCCTGGGACAACATTCAAGACCCTTCCTTCACACTGCCAGAAAATCACATATTGTGCAAGTTTCTCTATTAGCAACAACCACCAGCACCACGGGGAGCATTACGCCCATTTTACAGAAGGTAAATTTTCATGATTTGCCCAAGGTCATATAGCTAACCTATGTTTCAGCACCTGAACCTAGATCTCTCTGCCTTTAAAACCTCAGATGTGAAAGGATCTCTGCCTTGATTTGGCTAAAGGACTCTGAATGCATTGTCACTCAGTGTCTGTTGGATTATAAGATTAAATAGTCTTCAGTGGATCATCTGGTCCAGAAATTCCCAAACTTAAACATAATAGATCAACAACCCTTTCGAAATATAATTATATACTTTGATTTTTTTCCCAAGGAAAAATAGATTTTCAAAAACCCTGACCCTTTCTATCTGTACTATTTCATAGAATAAAGGATATTCTATGAAATATTCCTCAGGACTATGGAAAGCAAATAATCCATTCCTTCATTCAACTAATAATTATCAAGTGCCTATTATGTGCAGGTATTCTTTTGGTGTTCATGAAAAAGCAGAGAAAAAGAACACTGGAGGGGCACCTGGGTGGCTCAGTGGGTTAAAGCCTCTGCCTTTGGCTCAGGTCATGATCTCAGGGTCCTGGGATCGAGCCCCGCATCGGGCTCTCTGCTCGGCAGGGAGCCTGCTTCCCCCTGTCTGTCTGCCTACTTGTCATCTCTCTCTCTGTGTCAAATAAATAAATAAAATCTTAAAAAAAAAAAAAAAAGAACATTGGAGTCCTTGCTCTCTTGGGGCTTACATTCTAGTGACATAATTCAGAATCAAAGATAATTTCTCAAATGAAATAAGTTGAACTGAATGAAAGATTCATTGCAGTGTCTTTATCGAACTCGTTTCATTTTACTTAATAAAAACTTCATCGTGTGTCAGCCTTGGTCCACAGATCAGCATTCGGGAACTCCGGATCTAGTGCAATTATCTGCTCCCAGGTGACAGAGCCCTAAGTGATCTCAGATGGAAGATCTGAATGAAACTTGGACTCATCTGGGTTCTCGTAAGGCCCAGGATTCATGGCTCAGGTGCGGAGTGGAATGTGGCATTGGGCGCCATGGGGTAGTACCAGCCCGATGTCTGTGAGCATAACTTTTGGTGCTTGGTTAAACTGGTAAAGTGGCATTTTCCACATCACCTTAATATGTCTGCTTTGTCTGGACCCTCACTAGTAAGTTTTGGAAATCCTCCAAAGCATCCTAAGCACCTTTCTGTGTCTCGGGTCATTGTAGCTCATTAGCAGTCCCAGGAGGCTTAAGTTCATTTCACACTTTGGGAAACTAAGTCACAGGAGGAGGCCATCTGGCAAGGTAGAAATGGCAGTAGGACCAATCCCAGTAATTCTGCTTTCATCTAGGGATCTCCGTTCAGAATAGAAAAGGCTGGATGCAGATTCTTCAGGCCTCTGCAACAAAACTTGGTTTGTTTTCTCTCCTTGATTGTTTGGGTTCTACTTCTCCAAAATCACGCTTCCCACTCTCCCCAAGGCAGTGACCTGGGAGTTCTGGGTGACAGGTTAGCATGGCTAATATCTCTTACTTGCTGAGCTGTCCAGCAGGCTTGAAGACGGCAATGAATGATTCAGATACTGAAAAGTATACAAGACAGAGAGCTCGATGAAGAGATTGCAGCAAGGGGAGAGACGCAGACCAGAGAGTCTGAGGCTGGAAGATTATTCAGTTAGTTCCCCAGGGCCACTGAAATCCCGAATGTGGAAATGAGAAGGCCAGGATCTTTGTCCTAGCTTGCAGTTGGAAAGTAATACCAGGCTTCCCCTACGCTATGGGAGTGTGGTTTGATTTGTTTTTGAGAAAGGAAATTCTTTCTGGCTGGCCGGGGTCTTTGAGGGACAGCACGTCTTTCCTTAGGCCTCCAGGCAGAGCTGTGTTTGCCTCATTTCTGGTAGCTGCCATTAGGCTGTCCCCCTCCCTCCTACCAAAGCAGTGCAAACCCTTGGTCCCTTCCATCCAAACACCTGCTCAGAAATATACCATTCCCAACTGCCCTCCCGCAGAAGCCTTCCTCGACTGATTTGAGTGTGGTGCATTCAGAAGTCTTTCTTGGATAAGTCATTCCATTGTCTTCATTCGCGTGTTCGTTCTCGGTCACCCGTGCTGCTGCCACGGATAGGGGGACCCGGGTGACAGTTCAGGACTGTGGCCAATACCAGGATCTTTCTGTTTGGCACTGAGAGGTATGAAGTAACTTTCTGAGGGAGCTGCATCTCTTTTCCTTTTATTCTTTAGGCTAATGCTAAGAACGAATGTGTGGTCTCTGAGCTCATAACAACTGAAAACAAAATGAAGAATCCCAGGTAGCATGGTTGGCATGGGAGCAACATCCTTGGAATTAATGCTTTGTCATGGAGGATCTTCAATATTGCACAATTAAGAGGTAATTTTTTGGGGTGGGATATTTATTTTATTATTTATTGAGATTTAGGTGTATGACATCAGGATTCGCTATTTGTATATATTGCAAAATGATCACCCCAATAAGTTTAGTTAATACTCATCACCATACATAGTTAGAGACTTTTTTTCTTGTAATGAGAGCTTTTAAGATCTTCTCTCTTAGGGAGAGAGACAAACGAAGAAAGAGACTCTTAAAAAAAAATTATTTACTTTTAGTAATCTCTACGCCCAACATGGGACTTGAACTCACAACTCTGAGATCAAGAGTGGCATGTTCTTCTGACTGAGCCAGCCAGGCACCCCAATAGACTCTTAAGTATAGAGAGCAAACTGATGGTTACTAGTGGGGAAGTGGGGGGGGGATGGGTGAAATAGGTAAAGGGGATTAAGAGCACACCTATCTCGACGAGCACGGAGTAATGTTGAGAATTGTTGAATCACTATATTGTACACCTGAAACTAATATAGCACTGCATGTTAACTATACTGCAATTAAAATTTAAAAAATCAATAAAATTAGAAAAAGGATCTACCCTCTTAGCAACTTGCAAATGTTCAATACGGAATTATTAACTATAGTCACCATGCTGAGAAGGAAATCTTTTATTTTTATTTTTTATTTTTTAAGATTTTTATTTTTATTTGTCAGAGAGAGAGAGGTAAGCAGAGGGAGAAGCAGGCTTCCCACTGAACAGGGAGCCCGATGCGAGACTCGATCCCAGGACCCTGGGATCGTGACCTGAGCGGAAGGCATATGCTTAACGACTGAGCCACGCAGGTGTCCCAAGGAAATCTTTTATATATAGCACTTATTACGGTATTTAGCATTTACTATGTATATCCATATATGTGACTAGCTTAGTTTCTGCTGGCAATGAATGTTGGATTGATTTGTTAATCAGTGAATGAATACAGTATGCATTTCTATCCAGCATTATTCAGACTACATTTGAACTATTATGTGCAAGTGAGGCAGGCACCTTTTAAAGTGCAGAGCCCCATAATGGTAGGAGGGTTAAAAATCATGTATTATGCAGGTTCTGAGAAAGAATACTCAAAGAAAACAGTAGACCTCAACCTCAAGTATGCCAGAGGCTGGGTTAGGCCACAGCCGGTCCCGGGACGTAAATAATCTCTGGTTTCTTTAGTGGAAGCAAATGAAGTTTTCTGTGACTGACTTCCTTTTGGTATTTGTGTGTTTCATGTCTGTCTGTCTGTGCACACGTGGGTTTTTATTTTCCTAGTGGATGAAGTTGGCATGAGAGTAGCTCAGCTCTCAGCAAGCAGAAGCTTCCAGATGAATGAGGATGGTTAAATGAGAGGGCGCACTTTCCATAATTTGTCTCGAGCAATCACTTAATGGGCACAGAAAATTTCTGCGAAATGGGTGAATAGCGTGGGTCCATTTTATCAGCCCCTCAATGAAGTAGAGCCCGCTGGCTTTTAAGACCCAGGCAGCAGACAAAAAGTGGTCTTTATCCTCACACACCAAATCTGTGCGTCAGTAAAGTGCAGGCCCTGACAGGAATTTCAATTATTTAATCAAAAAGAAAATGAAAGAGGTCTTAAGTGTTGTGATTCGAAGACAGCCTTTTCATAGACCAATCTAGTGTGCGCTCACATTGAATATGAAGCAAAATGGGGAGGAAATTAAGGCAGCTTCGGCTTAAATCATGTGATTGCAAATAGTAAATTAGTTTCTCGATGTTTTCATTTAAGTGTTTAAGTGGAAGGTTTTATTCCTAATGTAGTGTAGTGACACAGAAGAGAACCCTCAGCCAATTCCAGCTTCCCGGTCCCGCTTCAGTGATGCATTTGCCCTGGGGAGGGAGAGGGAGGAAGGAAGGCAAGATGAAGAGAGAAGGAAAAGCAAAGGCTCAGTCACGTTAAGGTGCTTTTGTTTCAAATTGCTACCAAAGTACGCTTTCACAGCAAACTCATTAATCGAGCAGATGAGTAACGTCTGTTGAAAATGTACTAAGCGAAATGCGTTTAATTTGGAAGGGAAATCAGGAACTGCATTAGTCAGAGAGTATAAATGGCAACATCATCCATTCTGCTGTTGTTTTGTTTGATGTGGACAACTGAATTTGTTCTTAAGGGATAAGGGCTGGGTAAAAAATGGTCAGCGTTGAGCAGGAGAGAAAAACACAGCCCTCTGGCTTTCAGAGGCTTCTGGGTGGCTTTGCTGAGCTTCCCACTACAGCCTGCTGTCGGGACGGGCGTGGATGTCAGGAATCTCTCGGGGGAAGTACTAATCGGGTGGGACGGAGTTGACCTCTGTCGGGCACGCAACAAGTAGCTGTAGGTCATTTCTTTGCAAATGAGCAGCCCTTTGTGTTTGTAATTAGCTTTGATTATTCGGGGGGCCGGGAGCTTAAGGCGATGCCCGGTGGGAGGTCAGGCTCTGGGTTCACTCTATAGACAAACTGTGAGTGGACTTGTAATATCGCATTAGGCAGCGAGGCTCAGGCGTCTCTGAGAGTTAGATTCACCAGCGTCTCTCCTGCCGTCCAGGTGGGAGGAGAGTGGAGGTGAGCATGTCTTTATTTTATTTATTTTTAATTAATTAATTTTATTTTTTCAGTGTTCCAAGATTCATTGTTCATGCACCACACCCAGTGCTCCATGCCATACGTGCCCTCCTCAATACCCACCACCAGGCTCAGCGAACCCGCCAGCCCCTCCCCTCCAAAACCTTCAGTTCGTTTCTCAGACTCCACAGTCTCTCATGGTTCATCTCCCCCTCTGATTTCCCCCAATTCACTTTTCCTTTCCTTCTCCCAATGTCCTCCATGTTTTTCCTTATGCCCCACACGTAAGTGAAATCATATGATAACTGACTCTCTCTGCTTGATTTATTTCACTCAGCATAATCTCTTCCAGTCCCATCCATGTTGATAAAAAAGTTGGGTATTCATCCTTTCTGATGGAGGCATAATATTCCATTGTATATATGGGCCATATCTTCTTTATCCATTCGTCTGTTGAAGGGCATCTAGGTTTGGCAATTGTGGCCATTGCTGCTATGAACATTGGGGTACATGTGGCCCTTCTTTGTACTACATCTGCATCTTTGGGGTAAATACCCAGTAGTGCAGTTGCAGGGTCATAGGGTAGCTCTATTTTTAATTTCTTCAGGAATCTCCACACTGTTTTCCAAAGTGGCTGCCCCAACTTGCATTCCCACCAACAGTGGAAGAGGGTTCCCCTTTCTCCACATCCTCTCCAACATTCGTTGTTTACTGTCTTGTTGATTTTGGCCATTCTAACTGGTTGTCTTTAAATTGGCCATTGTCTAGACTCCGCTCAGACCCTCGGCTCTGACATGCACTTTTCCATTCGGTTCACCAACTCCCTTCTCTAGACTCCTGGAAAGCTGGAGTCTGTTCCTGTGCCACTTTCTGGACACTGGCTACTGAGCATACCCTAATGAACGCCATGTCCAACCTTTTTAATGGTCGAATAACTTTTTTTTTTTTTAAAGATTTTATTTATTTATTTAACAGAGAGAGAGAGATCACAAGTAGGCAGAGAGGCAGGCAGGCTCCCTGCTGAGCAGAGAGCCCGATGTGGGGCTCGATCCCAGGACCCTGAGATCATGACCTGAACCGAAGGCAGAGGCTTAACCCGCTGAGCCACCCAGGCGCCCCTCGAATAACATTTTTGCTTTTACCTTTTTATTATGGAAATTTTCCACAAAAGAGGAAAACAAAGAAAATAGTATCAGGAACTTCCATGTATCGATCACGAAAATTTAAGTTACTAATCTTTTGTCGTATTTATTTCATCTCCACCCCACCCCTGAGGTTTACTCAAATTTAGGCAATATGATGTTTCACCCAAATTCATTAAAAATATACAGTTTTTGAAAAATTAAAAGGACATTTTCCTGTAGAACCACAATACCATTATCACCTTGAACAAAATTAACAAGGATTCCTTCCTATTCTAATACCTAGTCCATACTCAAATGTCCCAATTTTCTAGAAGTATTTTTAATGGTTGGTACGTTCAGAGCAGCACCCAGTCAAGGACCATGCATAGGGTGTCTTTGTTTGTTTTAAAGATTTATTTCTTTATTTCTTTAGAGAGAGTGGGGGAGGGGCTGGGGGAGGGGCAGAAAGAGAGAGAGAGAGAAAAGAATCCCAAGCAGACTCTCCACTGAGCGTGGAGCCCAATGGTGGGGCTCGATCCCAGGACGCTGAGATCATGACCTGAGCCAAAACCAAGAGTCAGACGCTCAACCTACTGAGCCACCCAAACGTCACACCCGCCCTTTTTTTTTTTTAAAGAAAGGACTGTGCATAACGTGTCTTAAGTCCTTCAGTAAATAAAGGATACTTTCTTTTTCTTTTCTTCATGGCGTTGCCTTTGTTGAAGGAGATGGGGACTTGTCCCATACAATGCTGGACCTCCCGGATTTGTCGGACTGTTTCCACGTGGTATACTGTAGCTCGTTTTCTATCCTCCGTAGTTTCTGTAGCTTGAAGGAGGGTCCAAACCTGGTTGGACTCAGGTTAAACATTTGGCAGGAATACTTTGGAGGTGCTGAAGTGTACCTCGCTTAGCAGCACCACAGGGCACCTGTAATGGACGTCCAGTTGTCCCACCTTAGGGATGGTACAACTGATCACTGGCTTGAAGTGACAATCTGGTCACGTCGCATCCAGCTTCTTGTTCGTAAACAACAGGTAGCCTGTAGGGACGCTTCGGTACCATGCCACAATCTAGTTTCCCCCATTTCACAGCAGAACCAACTGAATGCCAACGACCCCGCATTAGAGAGTGTCCTGTTTTCTATAGCACTTAGCACAAGATAGGCAATAACATTCCAAGAGACTGGTTGAAGGGGCGAGTGAATGAGTGGATGGATGTATGCAGTCTTGAGTGAATAAAATGGAAACTTTAACAGAATGAGAAATTCTGCAAATCCACCTGTGACAGATCTACTGCTGGAAGAATCCAACATCTTTGGGAGTCATGAAATGGTAACACTTTGCTCGGTGGGGAAAGACTCATGTTTTCTACCTCAGCTTTGCTGGGAATCTTCTGCTTCACTGGACATATCACTCACCTTCTCTGGGATTTATTTGTAAGAGGAATACAGAAAGGAACTATCTCTAAGCTTTACCAGCCATAGCATTCTAGGAATCTAAAAAATACGAAGAACTCTTTGGGCCAGGAGCCTGCAGATCCTGAACCCATTTAAATCTGGGTTCTTTCGGTGCACAACAGGCTTGTGGTATTTAAGCATACGAGTTGTCATGGCAACCACGCTTCCCACAACTTGTTATCTGCTAACCAGCCATTCCAACTCTATTGCTACCTACAATCTCTGTCCCATATTGAGTTGGAAAGGCGACCAGGGATTCATGAGCTTTCACGCCACTTTATTTTTTTTAATTTTAATTTTTAAAAAAGATTTTATTTATTTATTTGACAGAGAGAGAGAGAGATCACAAGTAGGCAGAGAGGCAGGCAGAGAGAGGGGGGGAAGCAGGCTCCCCGCTGAGCAGAGAGCCCCTTGTGGGGCTCGATCCCCAGACCCTGGGATCATGACCCAAGCTGAAGTCAGATGCTTAACTGACTGAGCCACCCAGGTGCCCCTAGGAACTTTTTATATAGAACGAATTGTCTCTGTGTTTGGGATATGACTCACAAATACTTTCTATCACTTTTGTTGTTTGTCTTTTTCCTTTGCTTTTGGCTTTTGATAATTTTTGGCATGCGGAATTTTAAATAGTTTAATACAGTTAATTTTATCAGTGTTTTCCTCTTTGGCTTCCAGGCTTTTATGTTATACATAGAAGGACTTTTTTTATTTTCAGTTTATTTAAGAAAACCTCTCCAGTATTTTTTACTCCTTCCTTTGAAGATTATCTACCATCTTGGTCATTGTTAAGACAAATTCAATATTATCCTCTTACAGTGCAAACATTTGTAACTTCATTTCTTTTGATCCACTAACTTGATTGCATTAACAATGACAGGAGGACAAAAATTGATTTGGCTTCATAAACAGTATTCTCAAACAAAATATAAATGATCCATCATTTTAACAAAAGTATACCAAATATTTAGTTCCATGCACAAAGTCCTCTTGGGAAATGTTTACAAGGTCATCTCTATACCTCATAATAGAGTTTGAAAAGGTTTTCTAATCTCTAACATCAGAAATTCATAGTTCATCACCGCAGCATTTTATGCCCCAGTATTTTCAAAGCTATGCATACTAATTAGGTATTATTCTTTGAAGCATATTGTATCAATAGGTGGCAAATTTTATTTTATTTTTTCTTTAAATATTTTATTTATTTATTTGTCAGAGAGAGAGAGGGAATGCACAAGCAGTGGAAGTAGCAGGCAGGCGAAGAAGCAGGCTCCCCGCTGAGCAAGGAGTTGGATGCGGGACTTGATCCCAGCTCCCCCAGATCATGACGTGAGCAGACGCTTAACCAACTGAGCCACCCACGCATCCCAGTAGGTGCCAAATTTTAAATCTGAGAATAGAATTTGGATGGTTTAGGATGGAAGAAAAGGATATTTAAAAGACATTTTTGGTAGCCTATTGGTTTTTCTCTGGTAATATGTTTGGCTACCCTTTTGGGACTCGAGGAAAATGGTGGGATCATTCTCATTCCACTATATACCTTTTAGAGGATGAAGAATGAAGAAATGATATATGGTCTCTCGTATCTCATACCTTTAATTCCCTGCTCTGGGTCTTTCTATCACTTTATGAAGCATGTTTTAATGCTTTAAATTGAGATGCCAAAAGCAACATAGAAAACTTTGAGAGGTACCTGGGTGGCTTAGTCGGTTACCCATCTGCCTTTGGCTCAGGTCATGATCCCAGGGTCCTGGGATCTAGCCCCATTTTGGGCTCATGCTTGTGCTTGGCAAAGGGTGTGTGGGGGGGTGGTCTGCTTCTCCCTCTCCTTCTGCCCATCCCCCGTGCTCTCTCTTTCTCTCTTTCAAATAAATAAATAAAATCTTAAAAAAAAAAACTTTGAGAAAGAAATGAAAGTTTTGATCCTACAGACTGACATCATCCTGAATGAGTAAACAGGATGGATTTAGTGGTCCTTAAGTTAGGAATACTGTGATTTGGATATCTTATCCTTGAATGTGTTCTTCTGTGAGTTCACATCCTAATTTCTGGTGTAAAAGCATTATTTGAAGATGCATTTGCAGGAAGCATTCGGTGATTCCTGTTCTTTCTCTAGACATGTCATCCACTTTGATAGTGCTTAAAATAAAGTACTCAGATAGAAAGTAACTTGAAACAGACAGCAAGCAATATAATACAAAATGTTATGAGTAAAGTATGTTACTCAGATCCTTCTAAAATACATTTCTTCCCTTATTTTGAAGGCCACTGTATAGGCACCTTGGCTAATGGAACCAGTCTCTTCCTTTGATCATCAATAGAGTTACCTTTTGGGAAACCAAGTCCCAGCTCAGATGACAGTTTTAGATGAGGCTGACATGAAGGAGAGAAGGACTGTTTAATTATTTGCTCCCTGAAAAACATGTCTTTTCTCTCTTGGAACTCATACATCTTCAGTTGAGACCATAGCAGGAGCTCTATCAGATCTTGTGGGTTGGGAGGGGGAAAAACATTTGATCTTAATTTTTTTTAGCCCAGGGCAGTGTGCAGGATCTTGTTTTATGTGGCAGCCTAGCATGCAGCTCCAGCCCGCTGGTTCTAGGTGACAGATTTTAATCAAATGAGAATCAACAACTAATGTAATGTGAGTGCGTTTATTTAATCTCCTAAAGCTTGGAGAAAGCTTGGGAAGGTGTGTAGTAAATAGCCTGGCATATAATAAATGCTCAATGAATGCTCACAATAATCAAATGTAATGCATGATTAAAAGGCAAGCATAACAGAGTACTAGGCTGGCTTCCAGCAACTGCTTTCCATTTTCTGCTTATGCCTGTGTGCATTGGAAAGGGGTAAAAGAGATTATGGCATTTAACTAGCCATGTGCTGTCCCATAGGTAACCAATAGCTGTATGTGGCTATTGAGCACTTGGAATATGGCTAGTATAAATTGAGATGTGCAGTAAGGATACAGTACACACTGGATTTTGAAGAATTAGTATTAAAAAAGAATACAAATATGAAGAAATCTCAATATATTTATATTGATTAGGTATTGAATATTTTTATTATACTGGGGCTAAATAAAATACATTAATATTTCACTTGTAAATGTGACTAGTAGAGGGGTGCCTGGGTGGCTCGGTCCTTAGGCGTCTCCCTTTGGCTCAGGTCATGATGCCAGGGTCCAGGGATCCACCCCCCCCCCCCCCATCCAGCTCCCTGCTCAGCGGGAGGCCTGCCTCTCCCTCTCCCCCTGCTTGTGTGTTCCCTCTCTTGCTGTGTCTGTCAAATAAATGAATAAAATCTTAAAAAAATAAAATAAAATAAAAAATAAAGGTGACTAGTAGAAAATTTAAAATTACCTATGTGGCTCACATTATTGGAGAGTGCTGGTCTATACTTTAGAGATAATCCAGGCAATGAAACAACTCTGCTTTTAAGGGGCAAGTGGTTTACAAGCTATCTGAAAAAAATAACAACTTTTACCCATTGCAGGAGTGGGCCCTGAAGGAGTAGGGCCAGGTGGCCGTGAAGGCCTGGAGGCTCTGGAATGCCTCTTCCTCCTCCCGTAGGACAGACCAGAATTGAACCTTAAGAGGAGGCTGGACATCTTTGGGGGCCTCCTTCACTCCAACGCAGAAGTAGGATGGCCCACACAGGGGCCTTCAGGGGAGGGTAGAGAATGGGTTCTGGTAACCCTAGTGTTTCTCCCCCATTCTGTGCAGTAACTCCACAGCAGAGAAACTTACCAGCTTTCTTGACTTTTCCATTTCCCCAAGGGTGTGGGCGGTAACTCTAGGAGGAGTCTGAGGCTAGGAACCAATAGGCACTTCTCCAAGACAAGACCTGCCCGTACAGCTTGCCTCTTTGCAGGCAGGGCTCAGGTCCCAGAACCCCCAAAGCAAGCCCCAGCTGTGATTATTTGAGGATCCTGGAAGAAGGGGTTCTCCCTCCTGGAAAAGGGTAGCGACGAGGAATCCCTGTCTCCGCCTCCACTTCCGACCCGGTCCCGCCTCCGCGTCCCCAGGGGACTGCATTGGTGTGGGCGGTTGGCACTCTCAGCTGGCAAGCTTTGTTTCCCTTGGTTGCAGAAAGGGGATGGGAAGAGGAAGGAAAAGTCCTACAGTCCTCGAGGCTTTCCTTAGCTATCCTGTTTTCTCCCTCCGTCTCTTACTTCTTAGTTTCCTGCTGGGGTCATGGCAAAGGCAGTATAACTGGATTCCCGAAGGAAATGCCTTTAAGTCTCCCTCGGTGGCCCTCAGCTCTCAGCTCTGGAAAGCAAGTCCCATCAGCTCTCGGCTCTGAAAAGCAAGTCCCAGTGCGAAGCCGAATGAGAAAAAGGGGACCGTCTCCTCCAGGGAAGGGTCTGAAGACACAGCCTTAGCTTTGGGGGCGAGCAGGGAGCTGCGTGCAGCCTACGTGAAATAAGGGGGAGGGTAAGGACCAAACAGGCGATCTTCTCCTTCCTTCCCCTTCCCTGGATCCCGAGAACACTCTGGTCACATGTGTAAGTCAAAATTCTGAGAAAGGGTTTGCAGTGCCTTGGCTCAAAGGTAACAGTCAACCAAAGACTTTTTTTTTTACTGCCTCTGCTCCCAAAGGGACATTCGATAATCTCTTTAACTTCTGCTTGGGAAACAGAAATAGTTTCAGCTCTGGAATGAGGTTGAAATTCCATCCCCAAGGCTGGGTGCAAATCTGTAGCCACAGTCTGTGTAGGGACTGAGTGTAGGGAACGCGCAGACACAGCTAGGCTCTTTACTGAGACCAAAGGCTGGTTGTACACCCACCACGCCCTCAGTAGCCCCTCAGCCTTTAGGGTCTTAGGGGACAGGATGGCTTGGCTTTCACTTGCTGGGTCAGCTCTCATTGAGAGGGAAGTGGGCATCAGTAAAGTGTGAATCCTCACCCCCAGCGCCACTTCTCGAGTCCCCTTGGTTTCGGTTTCCCTCTAGCCCTGCGGGAGATCAATAGATCAGGGCTAAAGAGGGAGGGAGGACTCCTGAAAGTCTACTCTTTTCCCTCTCTGTGGCTGCCTGCTCTCGGGTTTTCAGTCCTTAATCATTATAATCAATTAGGAAAAAAAAAAAAGAAATCATAGTTCAGACTCCCCAGACAAAGCATTCTGACTTCGTTTAGATGTCTACTTGCCAAGATCTTACTTTAAAGTTACTTTCTTTCTTCTTCCCACTTCCTGTCACTCTCCTCATCTATTTACCATTTACCAGTTCATCCGTATGGAATACGACGCTCCCACTTCCTGGTGCACTGTAGTTTGGGGCCTAATTGATTCTGGTAATTAATTTGTTCTACCTGCTAGATCAGATGGAAATCCTACCCGTGCGCCCAAGGATTAGCACTTGGCTTTCTAACACCTCCTCTAATTATCTAATAGCATGGGTTGTGAGGACTCAGTCTCTATTAAAACACTTTTACTATTAGCAGTAGTGATTGGAATTGTGATGACGACTAGATTTCAACAAATTAGAGCTTAAAAATGGGGAGATGGAAGAGAAGTGGCTTCTTTTAATTTCCCTGAGTTTAACATCAATAATTAGAGCAATTTTCAGAGATGCGAGCTGAAATTACCCCTGCTGTGCTGTAGATGATCACCTTAATTTTAGCAAATTGACTCCAGGGAAATAAATGTGACAGATTAGAAAGAGACAAGCAGAAAGGGGGGGAAAAAAAACCCCAAAAACCAAAAACAAAAGATTGGGAGGGAGGGAAATGAAGAGAAAGGCTGGGAAAGAACAGGAGACAGAAGTCCAGTACAACTGTTTTGGTGGGTTAGGGTTGAAGGTGGTAGCGTGGCAGAAATAGGAAAGCTGTGTGAGCAGAATGATGGGGAAGTAAAGGAAATTTGAGAGGAGATGGAGGCTGGCATTAAGAACTAGCTCTGGACATGCTTAGAAGAAATTACTTCCTAATGTAGATAAAACTTTCCTCATACCACCCTCTATAACTGAGGGAAAGAATGTTATGGTCATCAACATTTTTTTATTTCCCTCAACAGACCTTCCGTGACTCAGCCAGCAACTGAAGTTGGGTGTAGCAGATATGGACCTTCTCCTCACTTCTCCCCTTCTCCATCCTGCTAGCATGTCTCTAAACTTGGAAAACCCAGGCCCAAATGCCAAAATAAATGCCTTCTCCCTATTGCTTTGGGACCCTTAAGTGCTTTTTGGTGTCTAAAGAGGAGTCTGTCGAATGACAGAGAATTTTTCTTTTTAGCTTTCTTTAAAAATGCCTGAGAGAAGGGCTCCTGGGTGGCTCAGTCGTTAGGAGTCTGCCTTCTGCTCAGGTTAGGATCCCAGGGTCCTGGGATGGAGCCCGCGTCGCATCGGGCTCCTTGCTCCACGGGAAGCCTGCTTCTCCCTCTCCCGCTCCCCCTGCTTGTGTTCCCTCTCTCACTGTGTCTCTCTCTGTCAAATAAATAAATAAAATCTTTAAAAAATAATAAAATAAAATGCCTGAGAGAGAAAAAAGAGACAAAAGAATACAAAAAAGAAAAAAAACAAAACAAAACCCTCAAATTGAGGTGGAGAAACCAACCTCGTAGGAGCAAGGACCCGCTTCAGCTCCGCTCTCCCCGGGCCTGGCCGGTCTTATTCAGCACCGCGGACAGCTCCCCGCCCCGCCCCGAGCCCACCGCACCCTCCCCTCCGCCGCTGGCAGCCTTGCCATTGGCTCTCCCAGCTCCCCTCTTGAAGCTGCCAATTCTACACATAGACCCAGCCTACCCAGGAGCTTGTCTTCTCGCCTCTCCAGCGCCCGGGGTAGCCCAGGCCCGGGAGAGAGCCGCGGGGTTTCCGAGCCTCGGAGGGTGGTTGTCGGCACTGGACCAGGCTTGCTGAGACTGCTTGCTTCCTACACTTCGTCCCCGGCCCTCACCCTGTGACAGACGCTTGGCTCAAGATGAATCTCAACTTCACTGCCCCTCTACACCCAGCGTCTTCTCAGAGGCCCACGTCCTTCTTCATTGAGGATATCCTGCTGCACAAGCCCAAGCCGCTAAGGGAGATGGCCCCTGACCACTTCGCCAGCTCTCTGGCCTCCCGGGTGCCTCTGCTAGACTACGGCTACCCCCTCATGCCCACACCCACCCTCCTGGCTCCTCACCCCCACCACCCTCTGCATAAGGGAGACCATCACCACCCTTATTTCCTCACCACCTCGGGTAAGTAACGGGGGCCTCAAGGTTTGGGGAGTGAGAGAGCAGGTCTCCCAGCGCAGACCCTAAGCTTGGAAAGGCCAGAGCTGGTTTGGCCTGGCTTGGCGGCTTCCTTCCCTAAGTGACAGTGGAACATTGGGGATATGGCTGAGAACATGCAGAGCTCCCTCGAGGCATTGCCAACCCATGGGGAGAAGTTGCGGTCTCTCTGCACGCTTTATAATGGAGGAAAACCTTCCTGGCCGAGAGGTGGCTGGAGGTTTTGACAATATTCTTGGCGGATAACGTTCATTCTCCTTCCTCGTGGTATTCCTGCTCACTTTGGCCCAGCTCTCAATCCTGATTCTCTGCCTCCCCGGCTCTAGGGGAGACGCTTGACCACCCCACCCCATGGAGCAGAACTCCACTTTCCAGCTCAGCGGGTCCAGCTCTCTCCTCTCCGGCACTGAGCATTCCCGGATATACTGCAGGGGCTTAGAAGTGAATGAGGGTTTGGGATATTCTGATGACTGAAGGTTTGACCTGACCAGAATAGGGGGAAAAGGGTAAGAAAAAAAAGTGTGGGGGGGAGGGGGGAGGGACACTGCTCCTCTTTACCCCTCTGCACTCCCACCGTCTAACTCACAATCTTGGGCTCAGCTGCCCTCCTCTGCCCCGGTTCCTGGTGAAGCTGGAGCCCCACGCCAAAGTATTTTGATTTTCCATGAATGACAAAGACTGGGGGACAGTAAAGTGGTTGGGACAGGGAGATGCCAAGGAAATACCCAGATGTTTTCTGCCGCTCTCTGCAAGGACACATTCATGCTTTCTTTTTCAGCATTTCCATTCTAGTCGAACCATAATAATTCCTTGAGTCCAGATGCAGAGCGCGGGCGGGAAAACAACCCCGTCTCCGCGAGGGCCGTGGACACACTTGAGACAGTTTGTGAAATGCGTGCTCTGGAATCTAGGACAAAAGCTAAAAGTTTTTGTGAAGCGGTAAAACCCAGATTCTGAGGCACTTAGGTTGGCAGGGCAATTATAGAAGCTACGTTAAAGCCTGCATGTTGGTATGCGCCTTGGTATTGGCCTCACTCCCCGGCCCATGACAGCCTCTTCTGGGCTGCACCCACCTTCCCCCCAAATAGCAGTGGCCAAAGCCTGGGATGCCAGAATTGCTTGTTGCCTCCACCGCCCACCCCCTCCCCCACTGGCAGGAATTGACGTCTGTGGCAGTTTACTTGGTGTGTCTCAGACACCATAATGCCTGCGGAGGTCAGGAAAGACAAGGGAAGTCTCCCCCTGACCTGGTCGGGGGAGGGAGGCGCTTTAGTGCTTCTGCTTAGGGTGGGAGAGAAAGAATGAAAAAAAGGAGGAGGACCAGATTAGAGATGGGGTCCGCAGCGGCCCCCGCAACTGACAAGGAACGTTCCAGGCAGGAATTGCCCCTCCGTTCTGGCTTCTGGATTGCTCCGGATGAGAGAGTTTGATCTGTTTTTGGCCGCAGGCAGGAGGATAGGGGCAGCTCGAGAAAGAAAGGTGTTTTTTTAGTGAGGTTGAGAAGCAAGGCCACAGTCGTGCTTCTACTAGCCCAGAACTGCGCAGAGTGTCGTCAGGGGTATGGAAGGGTGATGGCTGGGCAAAACAGCTCCTGGACCAGCCGACGTTTGCGAGAAAACTTCCGGACTCGCCACGGAGGACTGGCAGACGCTGCGAGAGTCCTTCCAAGAAGACATTTTCTAAGGCCTCCAGTTTAAAATTTTTCTTTCCCATTTGACTTACTGTTTATTGTTTGTAGGTCTAGATGACCTGCCAGATAAAGATCTCCAAGCGCTGTTCTTGTCATTTTTTCTTTCCCCTGCCCTGCGGTTCCTGGGAGAAGGGCTGGAGAAGCTTTGGGGCGACGAGGGGACGAAGCGGAGGCAAGAAGCGGAGGCGCTGGGGACGCGGGTGGAGGGTGCGGCCGCAGGTGGCTCCCGGGGGATCGCGCTCTACCCACTCGGTGGCTTTTCTCCCTGCAGGGGTGCCGGTGCCGGCGCTGTTCCCGCACCCCCAGCACACCGAGCTGCCCGGGAAGCACTGCCGCCGCCGCAAAGCTCGCACGGTTTTCTCGGACTCGCAGCTCTCGGGCCTGGAGAAGAGATTCGAGATCCAGCGCTACCTGTCCACGCCAGAGCGGGTGGAGCTGGCCACGGCCCTCAGCCTGTCCGAGACGCAGGTGGGCCCGAGAGGGGCAGTTCCTGATCTCCGGGGCTCTTTCATCTTCCCTAAGTCCTACCACCTCTGCACCCAGTGCCGAGCTCTCGAGTGGGCGTGACCCCCACCCTCTATTTTATTCTAGGCTTCTCCAAAGATCCTTAGTAAAAGTACCGACACCTCCAACCTCAGGTCAGACTTACCGAAGCTCCATCGCTCGAGGGAGCCTGGACAGGGAGGAGAAACTCCTCGGATGCGCCCCTGATGGGCACTCCCAGCTGGAGAACGATCAGTTCTCTGCCGCCCCCCTCTCCTCTCCGATCGGGCTGTAACCCTGGTCCGACGTAAAATAAGAGACTAGATGGGTTCTTGTCCTGAGCGAGTCCACAAAGGGAAAATTTTTTTCTTATTATTTTTATCTCCTTCGCAGACTCAGGTCCTCAAATCCAGCCTCCCCACTGTAACGTAAGCGCCCTCCTTATTGCTGTTTTGAGAGGGAGGATTATTTTCATCTTGGAGATCCTGTTCACCTGCAACCTTCAAACTCCCTCCTCCACTTCCTCTTTCTTACATTCTCTGTACCTGGGAGCCCAACTTTTTGTGAAATCATTAGCCCCGCCGGGCGCCCCTGACTTTTTCTCTCTGGTGAGAACCAGCAAGATTGATTCTCATCTTCCTGTTTCCAGCAAGACCATGTATTTAGAGGCCAAAATGGGGAGAATGTAAGTTAAACATAGAGGAGACTCATCCACGCAGCACTTACTATTAGTAATTATAATTGATAACAGTATTAGTCTTAACTAAGCACACCATTTTGTCCCTTATCGTTATTTTGGACAATTACTTCCAGGAGCCTTACGATGCTTGATTCTCACTCAGCCGAACACGCTAACTTGCGAGCAGTTCGGGTGTGATTTAACCCAAGGATGAGACTCTCACAGCTCTTGGATAATTTGTGAATGGGATGCGGTCCGTTTTCCTAACCCCCAGCAACCTCTCAGATCCTAGTAACGACCAGTCCGAAGGAATGACGTGGTTGTTTTTTTTTTTTCTCCCTGAAATCAGGTGAAAACGTGGTTCCAGAACCGGCGGATGAAGCATAAAAAGCAGCTGAGGAAAAGTCAGGATGAGCCCAAAGCGCCAGATGGGCCCGAGAGCCCTGAGGGCAGCCCCCGCGGCCCAGAGGCCGCAGCTGCCGAGGCTCGGCTGGGCCTGCCCGCCGGCCCCTTCGTGCTGACCGAGCCCGAGGACGAGGTGGACATTGGGGATGAGGGGGAGCTGGGCCCAGGGCCGCACGTGCTCTGAGCCGCGTGGCTGGGGAGGCGGGGAGGGCGCGGCGGGGCGGGGCGCGGTTCCCTCGGGGATCCGGAGCGCTCGGACTCGGGTCCGGGGGCGGGCCTCGGAGATCGGCTCCCGGAAGACAAACACAACACACCTGTCAACCCTCCAACCCGCGCGGAGCCCCGTGGCTCGGCCCACGCCCTCCTCCGCCTCCCGCCCGCCGGCTCCCTGCCGGGCGAGCGTGCACCTGCGTTAGCTCATTCCCGCGCCGCGCGTCTTAAGTGGCGCAAGCTGGACCGTGGGCTCTGGGCTCTCTAAATCCGCCGCGCTCGCAGACCCTCTCGGTCCTCTCCTCTCCGCCACCTGCCCCCAGCTCCGTTGTCCCGGCTCCGAGACCTCTCCACCCGGACCCTTTGCCGTTCCTTGGGTAGACCGCTTGGCTGCAGGTAAGGGACCGGGAGTGTGGGCCTTCCGCTCTGCGGGGATCCAGGTAGAGCCACAACCACATGCTTAAGTTGTTTTTGCCGGACAGACTCGCGCGCTGCTAGCCACAAATCTCCTACTGGGGTTCCCCCGCTACCCATCTCTAACTCAAAAACTGTGGCGACACCCCCCCTCCGGGCGGCGTTTCCATCCTCTCCGTCACTGTACCCCTCCTGAGCTTCCGGTTCGGCACCCTGGCACCCTTAAGCTTGTGGCCCCCGGGGACACACGCTCTACACGCCCCCGCCCCCCAGTCCCCATACTGAGCGGCGCCCACGCGCGGCGAGAAACGTGGGCAGGAAAACCTACCGAGCAGTTTCTGCCTCCCGACCTTGCTGCACCTGTCCCGCAACTCTTACACGGCCCGTGGGCTACTGATATTTTAAAAGTGAGTGTTCCTTGGGCTATGTGTGGAAATGCTCGTTTTCGTTGCATTTTAGGGAATGCGGAGTTTTAGCGACATTAAAGCTAAATAAGCACCCCCTTTCGGGCGTGCCCCTGTTTGTGGACTGTTGAGGTGGGGTAGGAGTCTGGCCCTGCGCGTCGCCCCTCTCCCTTTCCCCTCGGAGGTCTCCTATTCTCTTCCTCGGGCTTGCAGTCTCTCTAGATAATAAAGGGCTCGCCGCGCAAAACTGGGGAACCGAGTTTCCGGGAATCGTTTGTTAACGCGTCCTCCTCCGCGCACGCCCCCTCCCCTCCACCCTAGGCAGTGTCCTGTTTTCCAAAGGAGTGAACCGGCCTAATAACCTTTCCTTGACAGATTCCCTCCCTCCCACCCTGATTTTTCTGTTTTTAATCGTTTTATGGTCTTGAGTTCCACCTGTGTGGAAAAAGTCACCGCAAATGGTATTTTTTTGACTCTCAAATACCGAAGGGACAGAGCTCCCTTGATATCTGGAGTTTGAAATTACGCTAACAAACTGTGTGATGACATTACTCACCTGGGATGCTTATCAGGTATAATATCCAGCAGCCTGCCAGAGGCGACCTCCGCTTCCGAACTTCTTTTGGCTCTGGTTGTGTATTTAGGTAAGTGAGCCCAGGAAGCCTCGAGAAGAGTGTGTGGCTAAGTAGAATCCTGACCCTTGGGTTCGAATGATGAATAATAATTATAAAGACTATAGCTGTGTGAGCTTGGGTTACGGTTAATCTTTTCCGTTTCTTTGTTCTAAAAGAGGATGAATCCTAAATATCCCTCTACGTCTAAGTTCTATGCCTATAGCTGTAGGAAATTTTTCATTTTCTTTTCTTTCTTTGTTTTTTTTTTTTTCTACAGGTTTGTTCCAGGAAACATTAATTTAGGCAAAGATGAGTGTCAGGGTGAGACCTCTATTCAGTCGGCATCATTTAGGACACCAAGTTATTGCTTTAAAAACATAAGCCTTGTAGAGCTATTTGGATTTTCCAAACTGCCCTTTGTCAATCAAGATCTAGTGAGTCATAGACAGCAAAGATTAGTTTTCCTTTTCAGAGTTAAGGAAATAGAGGGTTGGCAAGACTGAAGGATCCACTTACGAAATTAGTACTAGCTGAAGTCAAAGCAGGACTAAAAAAAAAAAATTTTTTTTTTCCTGGTTTTGTTTTTTGTGTGTGTGTGTGGTTTTTTTTTTTTTTTTTTTTTTTTTTTTTTTTTTTTTGACTCCTTGTTCATTTCTTTGTCCAACACACTGTTTTCTTCCAACAATGCACAGGTCAGCATTTTGCCTCGATCACTTTGTAGGAACACCTCTCCCATTGATTTAGATTGTGTAGATGTGCTATTAAACACAAATCTACGCTTCAATTTCTCCTCTCTCCCCGTTCAGATAATGTACTTTTTTAAGGCAGGAGTTTTGGGCAGGCGCTTTGCAATAAGTCAAAAGACTTGGTTATGGTGGGCGGGGGGGAGTGATTTGTGACTACTTAGAAGGGAAAGTAGATACTATTACACGAGGGGAGATCTCAGATTCTTCTCGAAATTCTTCTAGAATCTCTAGATTCTTCTAGAAAGAAGAGCTACTAAAAGGGATTTGGGGAGAATCTTTAAAGTGAGTAAAAATGCTATGTTTTTGGAGGACATTTAAAAAAATTTTAAATTAGATGCTTAACACAAACACCAAAGCTCCAGACATTTAGGCCTGTCTTCTGTCTTCACAAGAAGAAGCCAGGCTTTATTTTGGCTCTGAGAGAAGCAGATTAGGCACATTTCATGATCTTTTGAAAAAGGCAGGTAAATAAGGAACGTTGTCAGCGCAGGTACAGCTGTGCCTGATTGGAGGCAGAACGAATGAATCCTGGAGCCCAGGGAACGGCTGTATCTTTGATTCACAAGCATTAAACATGGGAAGATGCTCGCTCTGCCACATCACGGTCCTCCCTTTGTGGCTGTTCCTGGCCAGCTCACACCTGCAGCACCAGCCACACTGGAACGGTTTTCTCATCAGACTGTATTTCCTGAAATTGATGGCAAACAATTCAATAGCAAAGTTCTCCTTTTCCTTTTCTTTCTTCTACACAGCGGGTTAGTGATGATAGTGGAGGATAGACACAATTTAGTTTCAATTTAATGTAGCATGATGGCAGTGTTTGTTTTTGGCCTTCAACACCGATCAAAGCCTCCATAGGCGGAAGAGGTATTTTGTCTGAATTACCTCGGCTTTTGCCTCAATTCATTTTGACTTGATGGTAAAGATCTGACAAAACCACGTTCGCTGTGATATATTAAAGACATAGACTGATTCTGAAGGGGCAAAAACATCTTCAATAGCCAAGGTGGGCACGTCGCCCTACATGTAATCCCAAATGGAGTAAATAATTCTGAATTTGTTCTTAACGCTGTTTACAATAGACTTCATCTCACAGATTCTCAGAGAGGGACTCTTGATATTATTTCTGCCCACATAAGAACCTAAATGGACAATATACCATTCTGCTCAGTATTAGCGGATAGTGGCACTAAGAAATAATTAATTGGAATTCATGACACCACTTCAAAAGGTGGAGGACTGGCTCCCATCAATGTGTGATAACTAGAGCTAAAGATACGTGAAGGCACAGAGCAAGCAGAATGCTTTTGGTGCTAAGAGAATCATGCAATAAACCTATTGAGTTGGAGCAGTGACTCCTTGGCCTTGAGCTGGGCTCAATACATGTGCAGAAATAACAAGTTAAGGAAATATTTTACATTTATGTTGTGTTCTTGGCATTACATTTTATAGAGGCTGTTGAGAAGCTAAAATTCATCCGGTATATAAGAACCTGGGTAGTAAAATGTGTGGAAAACACAAAGGAGTGTGAGCTTTTTAGCTTCGAGAAGCCGGATATTGGGCAGGCGTGGGGGAGGAGATTAGCTATGAGAGTTGTATTTGAATGGTTACAGGGCTACTCCGTATCAAGGGGTGTATCTGTGCAGCTCTGCTAAAGAAGGCAGAACCAGAACCAATGGGTGTTTCCAGGGAAACAGATTCTGGAATGTTCGCATACCTCCTACAGGCCAGGTAGTGTGCTGTTTATCAATAGGACAGGCTAAGTCCAGAAGACACTAAACACCTTTCACTGGAAAAGTTTGAGCAGAAATTGGAAAGCAAAACAGTAGGGGCCCGAAGGCTGTGTTATCGTTCTTCACTGGTGAGAAGGTGAACTGGTTTGGTTCTTTCTAACCCTTAAGATCCTAGTATCCTATCTTCTTTTTGTAGGAAAGGAACTATATCCTATCATAGTTATCTTCTAGTAGCCTATCTTCTTTTTGTAGGAAAGGAACTCTAAATTCCAACTCATTAAAGTTACTTGTCATCTCACTAAGAAGATTTCAGTTCATGTGCTCTAAACAAATATATCCGTAACAAGAATTAAGAGAAACCAGAAAAGGGTATTCTTTTATTCATTAAGGAAGTCTCCTACACCCCATTTGAGAAAGTAAGACAAAGTGAGGATCCCTGGAGTTAAGAACAACTAGATAGGAAGGGATGGTCAGTGTTCGAGGACTCTAACCAAATCTAAGCCCTTCCTTTTACAAGTGAAGAAATTAGGATCCAGGTGTCATGAATGCCTTGTCAGTGTTAAATAGACAGTGAGAGAATTCAGACTAGAAGCCAGTTTTCATGATCCTACTTTACCACTAATTCATGCCGTGATAAAAGTGATATGGAGGGAGGGGGAAGCTATTGTCCTTGTATCATGTAGAGGAAAGGATTTTGCATAGTAATTTTGGATATAAAATTTTAAAATTAGCTGAAAATTCTCTAGTAAAATCTTAAATCAATTTATGGAAAAACTTGCTAAAGAGCAATCTGAAATTCTCTCTTGTTAAGGAGGTACTGAACCCCTTAGCCCTTTTCATTTAAGCCAAAGCTGGGTAACTACTTGTTGGGATGTTTTTGAAGAGGTTCACATATGAAAAATAAAACTAAAAATTTTGCCTAATATTTATAGACAAGGCAACTAAGTCTGAGAGATTGACTTGCTCAGTGTCCTACAACTAACTAATTTGATGAGTTACAAATTAATACCTGTAGAGATCTGCGATCATTCCAATACATATTTAGGAGGCAAAAAATAATTTGATATTCTGCTTTCTGTCCAGATTCTCTCCATTATATTTTCTGGTTTTAATTCCCACTCCCACAGATACCTTTCTTTTTTATTTTATTTACTCCTTACCTCTTAGAATTCCAAGTGTGTACACCAGATAACTTTTCCTTCATGATTTCGTTTCTACTTCTGTGAGCCTTCTCTTACTCTTTTTACAAAATTGTGTAGCTGCAGCTGGATTTGGCCTCATAGCCACTGGCTAGATGGCTTGGCTTGGAGACTTAAATTCTAATCTTCCTTTTGCTCAGGATTCTGTTCCTTCTCTTGCTTGGTATCAGAAATAGGAGAGTGTCCTTTAAGTTAAGAATGGCGAGGAGATATGAGATAAAAGTACCTACTGTGAGATCTTAGATGAAAAATGCTAAAGGAAGAAATGAATTACAATATAGATCTGAATGTATCAGGTTTGTTCTTGATCTCACAAGATCAAGTTAATGGGACTACGACAGTAACAGCATGGGTAACTAACAGGTGAGTATTAGTCTTGTGTTCCATCACTATCATTGCAAGGGGTTATTATGTCCTTTTCTAATGAGTTTTTAAAATAACTTCATTTTATTTTCTCTTCGTCGTTATCCTGTTGTGTGGAGTAAGAGAGGGCAAGGTGGCCTTGGGTGAAATAGGGCCATATAGGGCCATGAAGTTGCGTTGAGGATACTTCATTTAGAATGTTCCTTCTCTCCCTCTTTCCTATCTCGCCCCCATCCTGCCCCAGGGTTTCTGTTCTCCCTGTTAGACATAAATGTTGTGTAGGGTGGTATAATTCAAATCTATGGGAGCCCTATTAAGAGATTGAGTTGCCTGTTTCTA
This sequence comes from Potos flavus, assembly GCA_028534135.1. Classification (NCBI taxonomy): domain Eukaryota; kingdom Metazoa; phylum Chordata; class Mammalia; order Carnivora; family Procyonidae; genus Potos; species Potos flavus. Next base: position 15,823,676 of record CM052884.1, on the reverse strand, counting down.
GTAAAGGATTTGGGGGGAAATCCAAGATACAAGCTTTTTTCTGAAGTTTTTAAGAATTTTTTTTTAAGGCACACCTTAGAAATATATCTCTGCAATAAGAATAAGCAAGAGTGGTTTAAAAATATAGGCTAATATAATTCTTAGAGATTATCTGAATATTTGTAACCTCCGTTCTCTCCCTAGCTTCCATGGCTACCAATAATGGGAGTGATTAAGTATACTTGGCAATATTCCAACCAGAAGTTAAAGAATGGCCAAATAGTCCTTATTCTTCTTCAGTGCTTGACTTGGGATGGGAAATAAACTGTAGAAAGCAATGGGAATAAGGATAGAAGGGTGGCTCTTTATCTGGAGTTTCAAATGAGAATAATTTACAAGCTAAAAGCAAGAAACAAACCCCCAAAAACTAATACTTTATGCTTGTTCTGCTCTTTTCCCATTTTTTTAAATTCCAGAGTTCTCTCCATTTAATTTTAAAGACTTGAATTTCATCACTGATCCATGTACATTGTTTATAGAGTCGAACAGTTCTAGAAGGATTATCTTAAAAAGCAGCAGTCCCCTCCCCTTCCCTCTTCTCTTTACTATAGAGGCAACTGGGTTCCAGTACTGGGCGATTCTTTATGTATTTGTCTTCATGTTTCTAAATAATTGCTGAACTGCTACTTTTTGGTATTTTTGTTTTAGGAATTCTCTAGTACTTGATGCTATAAAAGGTGAAAATTTACTTCTTCCTTCCCTGTTCCCACCACCTACGTGCACCCTCTTCGTCTCTTCCTTTGTGACAGGGTTTTGGTTAGAGCGTTATTACGGTATGCATGACTTTTTCCTGCAAGACTTCCTTCCTTTTTTTTCTTTCTTGGAATTAATATTTGCCTTATTAATTTTTAGCGTACTTGTGACCAATTTATCAGACTCTTCGCCATTTGTCTATAGCCAACTCCCAAGATACTCTTGTTAAGGTTTCATTTTCCCTGAACAAATCTCTCCCAGAGCCTCTGGTCGGCTCCCCTCTGGATTTTATGTTGCTGTGTCTCTCTTCCCCTTTATCCTGGGATTCCTTTCAATTTACTTTTGTTTCCTGTATTTTCCTCTTTGTTGGTTTACCCTCTCATTTTGGGGGAACACAGTCTCCTGTAGTTTCCCCATTGGTGTGTGAAAGGTAAATGCTTTAGGCTTCATCCTTACCTAAAAGATATCTTTATTCTAGTCATGTGCTTTTTTTAGTATTTTGGCTAAGTGTAGAATTCTAAGTTGAAAATTATTTTGGAATACTTTTGAAAAATTTAAAAAACATCAGTTGATTTATTTTCATTGGCTTCCAATTGCTGCCGCGAGGGTCTAAAGCCATTCTGATTCTTGATTCTTTGTGTATCCTATTTAATTTATTCATTTGTTTTCCTTTCTGGAAGCCTGTAGGATGCTCTCTTTGTAGCCAACGGACTGGAATTTTACAGTTGTGTGCCTTGGTTGAGGTCTGTTTGCGTCCATTGTTCTGGATACTCTGTAGGCTCTGTCAACCTGAAAAATCCTTTCAGTTATGGAAAGTTTTCTTGAATTAATTCTTCAAGGATTTCTATTCTTTGTGTTCTTTATGGAACTCCTATTATCTGGATTTTTTTTTTCCTCCTAGATTTATCCTCAATTCTTTTTCTCTTCCATTTTTCTCTCTTTTTATCTTTTTGCTCTACTTCCTGGGAAAATTCCTCAATGTTCTAACCTTTAACTTTTTAAATTTCTGCTATTCTATTTCTAACTTCCAAGATCTCTTTTAAGTCCTACTCCTCCTCCTTTCTAGTGGGTTTTCTCAATGATATCTTCAGATATGTTTGCTCACCTTTATAAGAAAAGGCTAATATGAAACTATGATACGTGGTGTGTGTGTCTGGGGGGTACTTTAGACTGTGAGCTTTCACCTATGATAATGTCATTGAGTTCTTCAGTTAGAGAACCATTAAAGTCAGAATTTTTGAGGATTTTATTTTAGGCTGGTCAGATTTTCCAGAGAAGGATTTTTCAAACTCCTGCTTGTAGTATGAGACCAAATGTTCTGGGAGTCACGTGGCTGATCAGAGGTCTCAGAGTTTAGAACACACACATTCACTGTTGACTCTGTATTGTGCCTCCCAATAGAGCCACTTGTCCCTTACTCCAGAGATACTGTTCTACCCTCTGCAGAGGGGAGAACAATCTTTTGGGGGGTAGCGAAGGGGCAGTTGCCCTTCATCTAGCCCACCCTTAGTCTCTTACATCCCTACTTTCAAAGGTAATTGACATCATCCATTCCTGAGCATTTCGGATATTCTGGAATGTAAATCAGATTGATTCTTGGGTTTCCTGTTTGCTAGGTTAGAATTTTTTTCAACTTTTATCTGTTTTCCTACTTTTATTACCATTCTCTCTCCTCTTGTTCTTATGTTTTTGCCCTCTAAAAACCCTTTACTGTGATTTTCGTGTGGGCTTGCCAAGGGAGTGAAGTCGGTATATGTATGTTCATGTGTTTAGTCTAACATATTTACCCACAAGTCTCATAATCTGAATTTAATGTTATTTAATTCTGGCCTTTACAGTGAGTGATGGAGATGTTGATCTTTTACCTTGGTGTTTCTTTTATGCAACTGCATTCGTTGAGGTTCAGGAGAATTGCATTATCATTAGAACAGACTGAAAGGCTGACTTCATTGCCAAAATATGTAATAGGCCTTCCTTCTTGCCCCCTATTCAATGATGCAGTACCAATGGCATGGGATCTACCAGTCTGAGGGCATTGGAAGTTAGAGTTAGGCCATAAGAATCTTGGTCTGCAAAAGGTCCAAATAGTTTTACAGGATATTTTTAGAAATTTCAAGGTGAGGGAATTTATTGTTTCATTTTCCTTGGTCTCAGACTAATTGAAAACCTAGGTCCCTAATTCTCTGAGTTGAGAAACCAGGATAAACAGAAAGCAAGACACACACACCCCCACCCCCACCTCCCCACCCCCCCTCCGAAGAGAATGAGGCAAACAGGACAGGGAGAATTGGAAGGTGATCAATTAAGACATTAAGTGTTTTGTGACACATGGACGCATCTGCATTTTGCCCTGATAACAAGGCCATCAGCTCATTTTCAGAGGACTGCTGCCTTCCTCAGTTCAATCCTCAGATCAAAGCAAAACTGTCTGCTTGCATTTTCCAATCAGAATGGGGATGCTAATTTATCCTCCTTAATGTGCGATGGTAAGAGACTCCTTCAATTAACTGAATTCTATAGCCAGCAAAATAAAAGGTATACAAAGAGGCGCAGGCTGGAAGAGCTGAAATTCTCATTAAATCAAAAGGTCCAGTATTCATTACCTCGTGCATCTGAGGCTAAACACTAAATATGGGGATCATCAAAGGAGGTTTAATGGGTTAAATTGAGAATATAATCTAATTAAAATATTAGACATGGCTAAATAGTTCTTTGATATTCATCTAAAGGATTCATTAAAAATAGGTGCTTGAGGTTTGTGTGATTGGAGATTATCAATTTTAAGTAGAGACAACAAATTTGGGGACCTCATCAGCACTGCTTCGGTGTCCCCACTGTGTGGAGGCAGGGTAATGGGAAAGACCTCCCTGCCAGGTGATGAGTTGGAAATACAAGGTGAGGCCCCCAGGCTTCATGACAGTGACTTTGGCGGTTGACCGGATGGCGAAAAAAGAAAAGTGTACGATTTGGGAGACTTATTTGTCACAGAGGAAAGAGTATGTTTGAGGCCCAATTTATATAGCTATATCCTCTGCAGAGTGAGCTATATTGATTTTATTCAATAATATAAATATTATTGAATATATATATATACCCATATATATGGATATTCTGTTATCTACTTCCTTCTATGTAGACAGCTTCTGAAGGAATAAATGATCACACTATTGGGATTTTAAATATCTGAAGATTATTTTGCCCACTGTTAAATTTGCATCGTACGGATATCTACTATCTAAATACCTTTTGCTAAAGCATGGGACCTTGAGAAGCCGGTCTAGCAGTCCCAGCATTGGGCTGGTCTCAGGGATGAGCTGTCAGCTCAGTAAAGGATATTTATGAAATCATCCCATATCTCCAAGGCTTCGCTATATATATTTGCCTGGAATGTTCATATCATTGTAATCCTCTCAACCTATTAGAGTTACTTAAGAGTGGAAGACCGTTTTCTCAGTTTATTGAAAATTAATTACTTACATTGCTCAGGTTTGCCAGGGAAAATGAAAAGGCAGTGGAGAGACAGCGAGGGAGATTAGTCCTGCCCACCAAATTCTTTTTTTTCCTCCCCTCATGTTACCCAAAGAGCCCTCCCTGTACTGAGGGGTAGAGAGAACTGAAAAATCTATTTATTTTGCATCTTCATCTTGCAGCGTGATGTTTCCACAACATTTTGGGAAGGTCCCAACATTCCGGTTATTTCACTGAACTAAAACTTAGTAACCAAACATGAAGAATGGAATTTTTTAAGACGAGGGAATAAAAACTTTGCCACCTAAAACCTTTTGCTTTCCATTGACCAGATATTTGCCTAGACGATGGAGGTGTTATGTTTTCTTAGTACCTTTGTGAAAAGATGTGTGGTTTTGTTCAACAAACTTAAAGGAGCAGCAGGAACAAATATTCTATTTAGCCTGGAGGCAGTGGGGTGAGGGGACTACTTTGGATCTATATTTCTAAGTAAGCTCTGGGCCCAATGTGGGGCTTGAACTCATGACCCCAAGATAGAGAGTTGCATGCTCTACTGACTGAGCCGGTCAGGCACCCCAAGGGGACGAAAATTTTTTTTGAATTTGATTTTTTATATTGGATTTTAGGTACTCTGGATATCCCTCGAGTGGAATATCTACATAAAATTATTATAACTTATATTTCTCTTTTATATTGCCTTTATAGAATACAAATTTTGTCTGACAATATAGACAACTCCTTAGAGTCAGGGATAAAAGGGGAGTGAGACACTCTGGATAAACAAAATCCACAATAATTAACAATTTTATTTGTGTTGTTTGAAACCCTTCCCTCACTGGGAAAACAACTAAAGAGGCAAATGGAGTATTCGTGTATCTTTTTGTCTCTTTACATTAGGAATAGAAATTACGAAAGCACACCTAGAGTTAGGGAAGAGAAGTCCTGTTATCTGATGAATACTTGAGAATTGGATGCAATATGTATTATTCATCAGGATTTATTCTCATTCTAATAAAGTTAATCTTAAAAAGGCATACTTAGATGAGTAACTGATTTTTTTTTTAAGAATTTTATATTTTCAAGCACTACTTTGAATATAGTGGTAATCTATGTTTTCAAGAATATTTTGGAAATAATTAGCTAAATGTGTCCCGATATCTTCAGACTATGACCCAAATTCTATTGATTTTTGGTGCTGTTTGTCAATAAGTAATTAAAAAAGAACACACACCCCCGCCCCACCCTGTGTTTGCTATTGTAGACCATTCGCTATCAACTCAAAGTTCTCAATTAGCTCCAGTGTTGTTATAATTACTGGATGTGTTTTCAAGCAACTCCCAGCTAATAACTGTTGGGATGAAGAGTCATTTTCTCACTATAGACTAGACTGCACGCTCTTGCTTGCTGGGAGGTTTCAACAATGATTCATTAACCAATAATAGGGCCCCAATTGGAACCATTAGGCATTGGTGTTTTGCTAGACTTACCTTTTATTTTGTTCCTCAATGTTGTCTTTCCTTGGGCTGGTTTCTAGATAACTCCCAAGAGACTCCTTAATATACAAAACAATATCATGAAGACAGCTGTCATGAAATTCAGCTACTTGGAACAAAGCTTCCTCTGAAGAGGATGCTCTCCATAGAAATTCAAGATGGAAAAACACCATGACGAGGAGTCTATAATAAGAGAGAATATGTGGCTTAAAGGTCCTTTATTTACACCATTTTATAGAGATTAGGCAGAATAGGCCCTGTGTCTTTCAGTGGGCATATATAACGTCCAACACAGGCCCTCCCGCACTCTATCACTCAAGTTTAACGTCCCTTGCTTTCTAATAGGCAGATTGTTTTTACTTCTTAAGTATCTGAAGCAGAAATACTGTAAAAATTGATCACTGATCCACTTGGGTCTGCAGAAGTTCAATGTCGTTGCCATTAATTTCGAGGAGGAGCAAAGAAGTATTCGTCGTTCACTGTTTCTGCAGAATCTTACGCTGTCTCAGTATCAGGATGGCTGAGGGATCTGCTAGATCTTACCAGGTGGGCTCAGACAGTGGCCTATTGTGGTTCATTCTTTGATGTCAACCCCCAGCTTTTAGCAAATATGTTCCATTTCTGTAGGAACAGCCCTTTTAGATGCCACGCGTCACTTTCAATATTTGTGTACAAAGAATTGTGTTGTTCTAGGGTTTGTATACTGGAGGAATAGACTCGCCTTAGAAGTAAAGATTCTGTGAAGTGTTTGACGTGGACCGAATTGTGCCACCTGCTTCAGCTAAGGGTGATTCTCGATAGCGAGGGAAGGGATGGAAGGATTTAACAGTGCTTAGCTACTAGAGAAATGGCTTGGGGGAGGGTTTTAAATGTCCAAAATTAAAATAGTGTCTCTCTATGAGTCAACATCTGAGTTAATTTATGTGTCTCTTTCAACTTTAACAACATAGTTATGAAGTTGCCAGATGGTATGTGTTTAAATATGATCAGGTATGTAGTAGTGCATATTTCTAAAAATGAAACAATGGGAGTTCCTGTCCAAAACTGAAGTTCATAATAATTACATGCTCCTTGCCCACACAGAAAACAAGAACAACCCCTTTCTACAAACAGATAATCGAATAGCACTGTCCTTGGTATTGGCTGAAGTTTAGACCTGGCTACTTCGTCATCTCCCATTATTATCAGTAGGACTGACAGATGTCAAGAGTCATTTATCTTAACTTGATCTCCATTTCCTCTTCTGAAAAATTAGTATGTGAACAAGATAAGATAAGCCCATTCTAAGCTCTTTTAAGATACTTTTAAGATACACTAGTAGAAATGGAATATTTTAAAAATTTGCTCTGTCCCTTTAAATTTAGAAATGTCTCTATATGCATCATTTAATCTTCCAGAGTAAGTTTCAATTTAAGGCCATTTGGAAAAAAAAAATTCTTAAGTTTCTAGAAAAGTCTTCGTGTGCCATGAAGGGTCCTCTCCTTTTTCAAATATATCCTAGGAGCCGTTTGGGCCATGATTTTCCCAAACTAATGCTTCATATTTGGTAGAATTTTCAAAATACCACTGAAACATGACTTGTCAGTTTATTATTTATCTTCCTATATGTGTAATTGTTCCAGACTTGCAATTCTGATTGCTGTTAGTTTTAAGAGAAAAATCATGTACACGTAGCTTTTGTACCACATCAGGGCTTATGTAACATGTTGATAACAAAGGAATAACTCGCCAAAGCTATTTCTTAGGCCACCTGTATGGATAGAGATTTCCCCCTAAATTCGTGTTGAAGTTGCCCGTTTCTGGATATGGCTATCAAAGAATGCAATGCCCATCTAATACAAGCAAGTAAGAAAAAAATTAAATTCTTCCATATTTATTTTAAGACCTGAAGATTTTTATTCAGTCATCACCTGATAATGTTTGTTCAGTTTCAAAAGACAAAAAGTAAATAATATTTATTAACAGTGACACTGAGCAGTAAAATAGGGAACGCTTTCTCATCTTACCTAACGTGTGTGTGTGTGTGTGTGTGTGTGTGTGTGTGTGTGTGTGTGTGTGAAAGCACAGATGTGGTAACATTTTAAGATATTTGCGATGGCAAGATGCCTGGCATAGTCACACACTCGGAGCAAGTAACTTTGAGAAAGTATATCGCTCAGAGTTGCCCGAATGGATGTTTCTGGACTTGTTGGATTTCTAATTTATGTCACGATGCCCTGTTAGGATAACATTGGGGTGTTTTATTTTGTTTATTATTTTTTTTTTTAATTTAGAGACTTTAGAACTATTTGGGAACCGGAATCTCCAAATGTACTGGCAGTTAGTCCAATTTACATTCACTTTATTCAAAACCAAAGTGTTTCTGCTTTTTTCTTTCCTTATCAGGAAGGTAAGAGAGAAGCAGAAGTTAGATACAGTTTTTGCTGGGCCACTTCAAGGTTTTCATTTTACAAGGAAGGGTAGAGATTTTTTTTAAGAAATTAAAAGATCCACTATGACACTAAAAGGCCTTGTTCCCCAGTTCTTATTCCGCCCAAAATTCTGATTTGAAAATAAATAATAAAAATCTTCCTAGAAAGTAAAATACAGCTCTGTAAAGTAATAAGGCTTCATATTTTTAAATCCTGTACAAAGCAAACGTGGACTGCACTTAGTCCTAGGACTAGGATGGAAGGTCCTCTCTCTACACAGAGAGGCTGGTTGGAGGTTTTTTTTTTTTCCCCCCTCCAAGTCCCGTCCCCAGGCATTTTCAGTCTCCGACGAATGTGTTGTCTATACAATGTGAAGGACTTTGAAAGCAGCCACAGCCTGTTTTTCCCTCTCGTGTCTGTTCTGCAGTATCTCCAGCAGTGAGATTTCAGGCAGAGCGTCTTCTTTCCGAGTATAGGTGGGATTTTTCTTCTCCTTGGATACTTGGTCGGTCAGATTTGCAGGTTTGGGTTTAGGGATGGTCTTGGCGTATTCCAGAGCCTAAAAGCGTAAAGAGAACATTGTATTTGAAATGGGTAGTGAGCCCTGGAGTCCTTAAATGAAATCACGTCTTAGGACATGCTTACTGGTGATATGAACGGACCCGCTTGCTACCATAAGGTGCTAAGATGCGGATGGGAATGGAGAGCGGGTGGGAAATGCGAGTCCTGCTCTCTATCGCGCGGTTTCAACAAAGTAACTTAGCCACACAAGCGCACACCATGAAAAAGAGCTGGAAAGTGAAACAGAGTTGTGCCTTTGGGTGTTTTCTTTATAAAACGGAGTTTTATTCAAGCGCTTGAAAATAGATTTCTCATGCGTGGGCTCTATTTAGCTTCTGGGGGTCTTACTAAAGCCAAACTTCTATAGAGGAGATAGTTACAGACGTTTCCACTCAGAGTGGACCTGCTACAGCTTGAGACCACAGACATCGGTGCAGTTGACGAAACTGAGCTTCCATTATTGCATCAACCCTTCTTGTGCCCAGGCTTTTGGAGCTCTAGCAACCATTTATCAGAGGTGGGAAATTATTCTTTTCTTTAGTGTATCCATAGAAGCCTGGAGACCGGAAAAAGCAGTCTTTTTTTTTTTTTTTTTTTCAGTGATGCCATTCCAAACGGCACTACAATAAAGAGGAGATCACTATGATTTCTAAATCTGTCTTGATACCCATTTTATATTTTAATAAGTTTCTTGATAACTGAAGCAGGGGTAGTATATTCAGGTGCTGGAAGGGAAAAAAAAAAAAGTCCAAATTTCTCGGTGTGTGTAGAGGTGACTTCTGTAGGAATTTCTGATTACAGACGTGTTGTCTTGAATCTCTTCACGGAAAAAATTAATGGCTTGGAGAAAAAAGAAAAAGTGGCACCATGGAAACTCGATCAAGTGGGCTGAGGTCTTCAAGGTCCGAGGAAGAAAGGCAATAAATAGAAAATAGGATGGTCTGTGAGAGAGAACACGAAGTACAAATTCCTAAAAGCACCAAAGGGTCACTTGTCCCTCATGCGAAGGGTCCCGTGTTCTTCCTGGGACTGAGACAGAGACTTTGCACTGCAAGGCTCGGTGTCTCCGCTGAAAGTACTTCATTCTCATCCTGACTTTTGGTTGGATGACCTCTAAGAGGGAGAACATTCCGTATTTTATGAAATCATTTTTCATGGCTAGAGGGACCTATATATTACAGCCCCTTGGGGAAAACGTAGGGGAATGAACTTGAAAGAAACAACGAAGGACTTTGCTTTGACATATGTACCCATAAATGGCAAGAAGACACTCGTTCCTTAAAATTTAATATAGAGAAGGACATTGATAGGATTTATCAGGATTGCTAGATTCTTCTAAGAAACCACCTTACTATTCAATTTAAAAATTTTGGAGTATGGTTGACACACATGTTACTTTGGTTTCAGGTGTACAATTCCGTGATTCAACGTCCCTGTGTCACACTGTGCTCGCCACAAGTGTAGCTACCATCTGTCACCATACAATGTTACTACAGTATCACTGACTGTAGTCCCTGGGCTCTACCTTTCATGCCCATGACTTACTCATTCCATCACTGGAAGCCTGTTCTCTCTCTCCCCTTCACACGTTTTGCCCATCGCCATTTACTTTACTTTACCTCCCTTCTGGCCGCCATCAGTTTTGTTCTCTGTATTTATAGGTTGGATTCTGCTTGTTTTGTTCATTTAGTTTTCAGATTCCACATACGAGTGAAATTGTATGGTATTTGTCTTTCTCCGTTCTGACTTATTTCACTTAGCGTGATATCCTCTAGGTCCATCCATGTTGTCACAAATGGCACCATTTCCTCTTCTTTTTAAGGCTGTGTGATATACTTCCGTTAGTGTGTGTGTACACACCACATCTTTTCCATTCTTCTATAGATGGATATTGGGTTGCCTCCATATCTTGGCTATTATAAATCATGCTGCAATTAACATACGTGTGCATATATCTTTTCAAATTAGTATTTTTGTATTGTTTTGGTAAATAAGCAGTAGTGGAATTATTGGATCCTATGGTAATTCTATTCTTAATTTTCGAGGAACCTCCATACTGTTTTCCAGAGTGGCTGCGCCCATCCACATTCCCACCAGCAGTGCACGAGGGTTCTTTTTTCTCCACATCCGCACCGACACTTGTTTCTTGTCTTTCTGATTCTAGCCATTCTGATCAGGTGTAAGGAGATCTCGCTGTGGTTTTGGTTTGCATTTCCCTGATGATTCGTGATGTCGAGTATCTCTTCCTGTCTGCTGGCCTTACTATTCGTTTTTATGTGTGTCCAATTTGAAAGACAAGAAGAAAACACGTGGAGGACTAAAGACCACGATGAACTTCAGGCTAACCTTACAGCATCATTTGTGTTCATGTTACCTGTGTATCAGTGTCTGGGAATGATGGGTAACCACAGGAGGGGCGGCAGCTAAGACCTCTCCTGGGTTCAAAAAACGCGGGGAATTTGTCAAGTGGTAACAAAGGTTTCCTTTTAATTCTAACTGAAAGGCTCACTGCCTTGGTGGGGATTCCTTACCTTCTGCCGAGGGATGGCCGATTGACGTTCAGTTTTTGCTGTTTGTGGTTTTGACAGAATGGATAGCGTCCTCGTGTTATGCTCCTTAACTTGTTTCGCGTATTCCTTTTTTTGGATTAATTTCTGCATCTGTTCAGAGAAACCACGTTACGACGGTGCACAGGTCCTTCTAGATCCCTCTGTTCTCTCTTTAAAAGCGGCACTGCTGTAGTGAGCGGGACATAGTGTATCAGCAGCAGAGAGGAAATGGGATCACCACGCGTGAAGCAACAGCAGTGAGATAGTTAAATGTTTCTCCGAGAAACAAGTCTCTCTCTGAGGGGGGACATCACTGCCCACGCACACCCAGTGTTGCCCTAACAGGGTCTAAATCGCATTCAGCTCCTTCTTTGTTGCATTTACCCAATTTATTTTCATTTTGGCTTCCAACTTTGAACTATACTCTCTTTTTATGCCTTGAGTGCAACTGTAGTTAAAACACATTAAATAAAGATCTCCTTTCACTAGAGGAAAGGAAATAAAGTGGATGCACTTTTCAGGGGTTGGGAAACTCTTATCCTAAGTGTCTTCTCTGTAGCCACTCTGCAGAATTACCAAGATCACTCTATTGGGAAAGACCAACGACCACATAACACACACATCTCTCTTTTCATGTGCACGTGGCCCCCTTTTCTGTGCGGGCCTTCAAGACGAACTAAAAGGTGGATATATAAAACAACATTGGCTAGGTAATTTTATCTTATAGTAAAAGGAATATCTGGGTCTCTCTTACTAATGCTATTTCAGAAGGGCCTCTATTCAGAGGGAGACATTTGGATTGGGACTTGGTTTGGGGGTGAGGGTGGGTGGGAGACATTTCTGTACAGTTCGGCTAATACACGGGGGGGGGGGGGGGG
>CM052884.1:15734572-15811484 GCA_028534135.1 Potos flavus | reverse complement strand
CCGCGTGGACGGTTCGGAGAGTGGGTACATTTCCTGACAATTCTTCCACCCTGATGGTAGTTACTGATAATAGCCTCTTAGGGAATTTGTAGCTGGTCAACTAACATGTTTTGGCCTTTCCAACTTCTGCAACAACCATGAAATTGGAATTCCAAAAATTATAAATAAAAATTTCCAAGTGAATAAAGAGGTGTCTGTCATGAACGTTCTAAACAACGTATACATTACCACTTGGCTGCGGCCATTACTACTACATCTGGCCCTGTACGGCTCACGAAACCAAATGCTTTCCTGGGAAGAGGCAATCTAAATCAGGTAAGCATCGCTTCAAAAGGAGAGTGCCCTGTCTGATGATGTCAGAACATTCAGAAGACCGTAAAGGCTTTTAAACTTAAATTCAATTAAGTAACATAGAGTGTGTTATTAATTTCGGAGGTAGAGTTCAGTGATTATCAGTTGGATACAACACCCAGTGCTCATTACCTCCATGTGCCCTCGTTACTGCCCACCACCCAGTTACCCCTTCTCCACCTCCCCTCCAGCAACCCTCAGTCTCTTATGGTTTCTCTCCCTCTCTGATTAGGAAAAGACTGTACATTTTTAAGGGCTGAGAATCCAAGCAAGATCTGGAGCACCCAGGTGGCTCAGTCGGTTAAGTCTCTGACTCTTGATTTCGGTTCAGGTCACGATCTCAGGGTTGTGAGATCAAGCCCCACATCAAGCTGCACGCTCCGTGTGGAGTCTACTTCTCTCTCTCTCTCTCTCATTCCCCCTCCCTGGCTCTTCCCCTGCTTGTGCATGCACATTCTCTGTCTCTCAAATAAATCTTAAAAAAAAAAAAGTCTAGGCAAGATCTGAGAAATTCCATTTAGTCAATGTGATTTTGGATAATTTAAAGGGCATAAGTGATTTTTATATCAATGTATCAATGGTTACAAGAATGTGTTCTACTCCCACTGGCCTATTGGCTGACTACCCATAGCTCATACCAGTTAGTTTCTCCCTTGTCCTGCCCCATCCTAGAGGCTTGGAGACAGGTACTCCTTTCCCCAGATCTGCAGCACTGAGCTCTGGCCCATGAGGCATAAATGCAAGTTGGCTGGGGGTAGAGTTTGCATCCCCGCCCTTTCCTTTTCCTTGCCTTGAATGTAGTTATGATAGTTGGAGCTACAGCAGCAATTTTGTGTCAGGAAAGGCACGAGAGAACCATACAAATATGGTTCTGATGTTTTGAGCTGTGGCCCCCCAGGACTAGTTACTGTCTACTTGTGGATTAACTGTAGGTGAGAAGAATGAGCTCATAATTCGGAAGGTGCTTGTAGCCGAAAGCTATATTGCTAAAATTTCGGTACTTCGGAGAGCCAGAATCCTGTATCTTTTAGGCAACATTTCTATGCTGCAAGGTTTGAGTCCTGCACATAGAATTTCCCTGATTAGAATGTTCAAAATTTATAGTCCAAAGTCTTTCAGTATATCTAATTGTAAAAGATGAGAGAGGATCTTTTTTAAAAAAAAGAGGTTGTTGGGCTAAAATCATTAAAAAATATTAAGGTATAGAGAAAACATATTGTTCATAAAAGGCTTTTCAAAATCCTGAATCTCCTTAGAGAAAACAATCACCTCGCAAAACCATTCCAGCTACTTCTTGCCCTTGACCTCTATCTGTTCATATTTTCGCAAAATTGCCAAGTGCTACAAATTAGTTTTTTTTCCCACTAAGTGTTTTAGCATTATGCTGTATTTCCTTGTCACTAAATATCTTTCAAAAATGTGACTTTTATACATAACAAATGTTGGACATTTAAGATGTCCTAGCGATAAGCATTGATTGTGGGCCACTCTGATGATTGCTTTGAGATCTAAACTTAATAGAAGCGGAATTATTGCGACAAAATCACAAACACACTTACGGTCCTTAATGAGCATTTCCATTAGCAATGTGTAAGAATGCCCTTTTTGTCCAAACCTTGATTACACTAGGTATGATCACATTTTAAAATCTCCGCTAATTATTAATAGGTGAATGACCTTGGATATCTTCTCCTTGGCAATCACAAATTTGTTCTGTATCTCGGGCATGCCATCTGTACTATTTTGCAGTCGCTAAGTTACTTTCTATTTGCCAAAGTAAACCAATAATGGAAAAGGAGAGAACCTTGCTCCTATCCAGGTCATAAATCCAATTTGTTCAAAACTGATGAGAAATGATCAGTGGCCAGAAATCACAAACTTAGCGTGAAGCCGCTTAACTTTAATCATTGCGCTCACACAGAAGATACAGTGTGAAGCATGAATAATTGCTCCCTGCCCCCCTCTCGCCACACCCTCTCGGTTGTCCCAGGTCTTGCTATCCCCTCGAGTAATCGGAATAAACAGCTTGGCTATCATAGGAAAACAGCAAAGGGACTAGCATTAAATATTGACACAAAGTAAACAGTGTGGTCCAAGGACAGGCATCAGTATCCCAGCGCTTAGTACTAACTCCTTTCCAGCTCCAGCTGCCTCTAGCGCAGAGACCTTTTCTCAAGGAGGCGAGAACACAGTATCTAACGGAGTTTGTTCTGGGTGACTGGCAATGAAAAATCCTGGATTTACTTACGTTTGCCTCAAGTAATCTTGATTGGCTCTCAGGGCTGTAATTTCGTTTGATCTCTTTCCATCCAAAGTCTTTTTTGATAGCTTCATTGAAACAGAATTCACACACCACCCAATTCACCCATTTGAAGTTGTACAAGTCAATGGTTTTTTAGTATATTCATCAGGTTGTGCAAACGTGGCCACAATCTGATTTTAGAACATTTTCATCCCCCTGGAAAGAAACCCCTGTGCCCATTAGCAGCCACTCCTCGGCCCCCCTCTACCGACAGCCCTAGGCAACCACTAATCTACTTTCTGCCTCTTCAAAAGGCTTTTATAGTAAAATAATCCTCAGAATTTACTTTGATTTAGTTCTTCTTGGCTGTTACTAAAGGGTCACGATAGCACGCTCCCCCTTCCCCCAAATTAAATCAACAACGATAGTCCTGTTAGGTCTCTAAACCCAGGAGGGAAATAGAGTCATGTTCTCAACAAGCCCTTGGTGGGGTTCACTGCCAGTCTTTGCATGACCCCTGCCCGAGCTCACCCCCACCATCCCGGGCCGAGGATTTCAAGCACCAGACCCGCCCCTCCGAACTGCTGTTCCCTGCCGATGGTCCCCTGGCAGAGGGTGGCACCAGATTTTCCAGATGGCACGTTTCTGCCAGTAATTGATCCCACCTCTCAAGCTGGAGGAGTGACTTTTATTGTAAACGTGGGGCAAAGCGTGCGTGAATTAAACATGACTTCGACTGTCCTGTGAGGACTTGTTTCGACTCTGAAGCGCTGTACCCTGTCGGGGGGTGCGGGGGGACAGGGCAGGACTTTTTTCCAGAACATTCCTCAGATGTCTGAGTGTGAGAAAGTTACTCAAAAGCAGGGCAAAAAAAAAAAAAAAAAAAAAACCCAAAAAACAAAAAAACAATGCTTCCGCTACTGGGGGAACAGCAAGTGAAGGAAATTTGCTCTGTGGTTGCTAAATTTCATCCAAATAAACCTCTTCTTAGAAGCCATCAAGCAGCAATAGCCAGACTGTCTGTGACGACAAACACATGAGATGATGCCTGTGGCTCAGCTGTCCCAGAATTCCTGCCGCAGCTGTTTTGCGGCCGGTCCCAATAGATACTTTCACGTGGTTTGTCGTCCCTTCCGCTGCGTCCGTCTCCTACTTCCTGACGTCTGGATTTACCAGCACGGACGGTGCTTAGTGTTCATAAACCAGTCACATGAGAACTGTCAGGAGAAGGGGAATGCTGCTTGGGCCTGTTGGCTGTGCAAATCCTCACATTTTTAATGTGATTCAAGTCGATTCCCTAGGAAACCGCAAGATTTGTTGTGACTATGCAAGTGGGCATGACCCGGATAATGATTCTCCTGTCTGGGGCCCCGGCTACCCGCTGTCCCATACAAACAACTCGGTTCTAAATCATTTTAGCTTCTGGAGCAGCTTAAAGGACAAAGAGCGCTTCTGTGCATTTGTTAGACACCAAGTTGAAGGTGTTGGACTGAGCGAATGGATACAGGTGGGTTGTAACATTCCCGAAAGAAAGCAGGAAGGGAGGGATTTTCTGAGTTGGAAAGAGGGTTTGGGCAGCAGTGACTAGAAGTTCTTTTCTTCTTCCCCTTCTGACCCTCCCATGCTCTTAGACTTCTGGTGATACACACGGCCATCGGGGTACTTTCCGCTGCCCTTTCTCTGTAAGACATGCATTCAAATTACTAATAGAAGAAGGGAAAGGAAGCTAACATTTATTTGATGGTCTGCTCTTTGCTAGGGACTAAGCTACAGGCTGGTCTTTTTTGCTGAAATGTTCTTTCGGTCTTTTCTTATTAACTCTTTTTTTAAAGATTTTATTTATTTGTCAGCGAGCAAGAGAACACAAGCAGCGGAGTAGCAGGCAGAGGGAGAAGCAGGCTCCCTGCGGGACTCGATCCCAGGACCCTGGGGATCATGACCTGAGCCGAAGGCAGAGGCTTAACCAACTGAGCCACCCAGGCATTCCTCTTATTAATTCTGGGTCATCTAAATCTTGACTCAGAATTATCCCCTGAAGCTCTGCTTGACCCCTCAGGTTGGGCTGTCAACCCAAACTCCTTTTTGCTCCTCTGTGCAGCCCACACATACCTCTTTTTTTTTTTTTTAATTGCAACATTATACTGAAGCCATTTTCATGTGTGTCTACATGAGGAAGGGTCGTGGTTCATTCTCTTTACATCCCAGCACCTAGCACAGTTCCTAAGAGGAATTCAACACCTAGGTTGAATTGAACTACGGTTGATTCCCTAAACCGCCTTACAGTGGCTGTCCCTGGGGACCGAGACACTCATTCCTCCACTCGCTGGGAGTGGCATGCACTCTGGCTCCCGGCCGGGTCCCTCCCTAAGAACCGCCCTCAGCCAGATGGAGCTGCCCTGCCTGAAGTTCCGACTCTCCCTGGGGGGCGGTCGGTAGCCACAGTCTGGTCCACATGGTAGAGCAAAAGCCCGTGCCCTTCACCTTCAGAGAGCCATCCCAACTCAGAGCCGCTGTGGGCTCCTAGAGCTTCTGCTGCACCTGCCATCACAGCACCCTCTCCCTCAGCCAGCCCTGCCCCCCTCACTCCCTTCCAGGGCTGGTTTGGGAGGCGCGCCTCAGTCAGCCTCCTGCACGTGAATCTCCATTTCAGAGTCCGTTCCTGGGGAACCCAGATCACCACAGGCCCTTTGCTTCCAACCCGGTCTTTCCCGGTTGCCTTGTAACACAGAATGCATTTTCCAGTTCTCTCCTTAGCATTCGACGCGAGAGGCAAGCGACCTTTCTGAAGGGCTTTTAATGCTTGTAACAGTGGAGAAATGCAGAGGACCTAAAAAGACTCCTTCCCTATGCCTTCGTTTCTTTCTGGAGAGATTTTGCATCGTCGCTCAGCCCTACTTTGCCTCCTCAGATAGGAGAAGGTGCCGAGAGGCTCAGCCTTGACTGGGGGGTGGAGATAGGGTGTGAGGACCGTTTCTGAGGGTGTGGTGTTTAACCTGGGGCCAAAAGGAGGCCTCTGCTTCTCTACAAAAGGACATCCTTCCCTGGGCCAAAGCTCAAAGGAGGGCCATTTCAGGCAGCAGCAGGGGATCGGACTGGGAAGCGCCTCAGGACTTGGGGCCGCCCAGTGTGGCCGCGGCCCAGTAAGGACCATCCCTAGTCCAGGCCAGAAGTAAGGGCATGAAAACCCAGGGCCATCTGTAGAATCAGAATTAAGAGGTGATTCGGTACAATGCTTTTATTACCTTGAAGCCGCCCCTCTTCCTGTGCTTTCTTCCTTTTTCCAGTTGAAGCAGGTAGCCTTCGGAATTGCTACGACTAATTTCCACTTGGTTTCTTTGGCTTCTCTCTGAACGGAGCTGGGATTCACTTTCCACCCTTGACAGCAGAGGTGGAAAGGTGACGTTGGACGAGGCCCCTTCCCTGGGCTGCACCTCGATCAGCTGCATTAAGGCTTGCTGGTGCTGCTCCATTATCTGGGTGAGCTGGGAGTCCGGAGAAGCTCGCACGGGCTGGCTGTCCGAGGAAGGATGGAATTTCCTGAGTGGAAAAACACCCCACCAATCTGTTACTCAAAACTGGATACTTAAGACTTTTAGCATAAGTGGCTTTATGAATTGGATGTATCCATCATTCTGCAAATCAAATTAATGACCTTTAATCTTTTTTTTTTTTAAAAAAGATTTATTTATTAGAGAGAGAATCCAAAGCAGACAGTGCTGAGCACAGAGCCCGACGCGGGGCTCGATCTCACGACCCTGAGATCACAACCCAAGCAGAAACCAAAAGTCAGACGCTTAACCAACTGCACCTCACAGGCGTCCCTAGCTTAATCTTTTCATAGATACATTAACTTCTTAAAATCCTAGTTTTTCTTTAGGATAGTCTAGCTCTTATTTAGAATGTCCATTCAGAATAGAAAAAGAAAACACCCCTTTGAAAAGTCCTTGCCACTAAAAATTCCCTGGAAATGGAAACAAACATCCTTTTGAATACATAGGTGAATTTGTATGAGGTAGGGAATCTTTGAGAGCAAAACCAAAAAAGGAACTAAAAGTAAAGCAGATTTTGGATAAACTGACGCTATGGCTGGCTTTGTGGGAGTTTCGGACCTATGGGCTTGAGTTCTAACCTTCACTCTGGCACAGGATACGTGAAATCTTGGCCCCATGTCGGGCGGGGGCATCAACTGAGATGCCTGCGTGAAGGCCTTGGAGAGCTACGTCCTCCCTCGATGAAAAGTTGGATTGGTGAATAGCTCAGTAGCCAGCCTTGAGACTCAACAAAGCAAGCCTATCTGTCTTGGTCTAGGAATTTTCATAGGACAGTGTTTGGGGTTCATATTTATGTTACCCACTCAGTCATGGAATCTAAGACCATAAAAATGATCCCGGAGGAGGGACATCTCTAGCATATCTGGCAGAAGCAAATATAGAAGTTATCTGGAGGGATCTACTCCTTCTCGAGCCTGCCTAGGCATTTACAGACAGGATGGCTAAACATACATTCACACTCCAACAATTCTAGAATATATGAGGAGATAATCTACCAAGTAGGAGAGTCAGTAAACACCTACACACACACACACACACACACACACACACACGAAGCAGTGCTAGTTTTCTAAGAACTTCTGATAGTAGAATATTAGATAGCATTCTTAAAGCAAGCATGTTTAAAATGATTAAAGACCTGAAAGAAGAAATCAAAACCCTGAGAAACCTATCTTGAAAAAAGAACAGGAAGGTTTTAATCAGAACCAAATAAAAATTCTAGACATGAAAAATACTACTATTGAAATTTACAACTCCGTGGATACATTAAAGCCGTACTGGCTACAACTGAAGAGAGTTATTGCTGGGAAACTTATAGAGGAAATTTCTCAGGAGCACAGATAGATAAAAGATAGAAAATAAGAAACCAAATTAAAGAGACCTAGAGTCTAGAATAACAGAATTTAATATACGTCTATTTGGCATTCCTGGAGAGAAAAGAGGATAAATAATAGTTCATAAGATACATAATATTTCCTACGACTATTTCCTAATAAAGGGAAATGGATGATAATTGTGTGGAACTTAAGAAAGAGATGAGTCTTCAGATTTACGAATCACCAGCAGGATTATACATTTCATACCTAGACCTACCACAGTGAAACTTCAGAATGCCAAGAACAAAGGGAAAAGAAAAAACCAAAAATAAGTTATATTGGAAAAAAACTTTTCACAGAAACCAAGAGATAGAAGAATGTTTTCAAAGAGTTTAACTCCTTACCAGGTTAGACTATGGTTCAAGATAGAGCATAAAGGAATTTCAGGTAAATTTACCAGTGACCTACTCTTGTTGAAAAAATTTCCAAAAGATATCTACTTTGGGAAGAAAGAGTAAAATGGAAGAAAAATTGTGAGGCAAAGACATTAATCAACAGTTCAATTTAAAACATTGTATACAATATGCAATAATTCTTGGAGATGTAGATGCTGGACACAGGGCTGGATAAAAATATGCACGATCCAGAGGGCAATTGGATTAAAACAATCCAGCAATTCTGAATTTGTTCTGGAGAAGAATAGAAATATTAACATGAGCCTCGTTAAGTTTTTTGAAAAATTAGTTGGATGGACCAAGAGGCATTATGCTAAGTGAATTAAGCCTGTCTGAGACAAATACCATATGATTCCACTCGTAAGTGAAATCTAAAAAAAAAATAAAAAGAATCAGTCCCATAAATCTAGACAACAAACTGATGGTGGTCAGAGGGTAGGAGGTAGGGGGTTGGGAAAATGAGTGAAGGAGAGAGGGAGGTGCAGGCTTCCAGTTATGGAATGAGTAAGTGACAGGAATAAAAGTCACAGCATCAGGAACAAAGTCAGTGGTATTGTAATAGCAATGTAATGGGATAGATGATAGCTACACTTGTGAACATAGCATAATGTATAAACTTGTCAGATCACTGAGTTGTACTAAAACTAAAGGGACTTTGTCAACTATACTCAAATTAGAAAGCGAATATATATTTCCAAATCAGTAGAGGAATAACAAATAACAAAACTCTATTAGTTCAATAGAAGATCTAGATATCTATATATAGAGAGCAAGCTATAAAAGTATAAAAACAATAGGGTGATTGAAAGGACAAATTAATATGGTAGAAATAAATCCAAATATGATTATCACAATAAATGTAAGTAGCTTAATGTTGGAAATCCATTTGTGATAAAACCCCTTTGCAAAAGGAATAGGAACAGGAGAAATTTCCCGTCTCCCCTCCCTGTCTACCAAAAGTTAAATATTTTTAATGACATGAATGTTAGAAGCATTCCCTCTAAAGTCGGGGCAAAAAGACCAGGATCCTTGCTATCTATCACTATCTCTTCCATGAAGCTAAATTTTAATTTTATTGAATGTACGTTTCATACCTCCAAGTACAGCATCCAGCACTGAAATGTCTTTTTATCACTTCAGATATGCAAAATTGTCTACCTACTTTGAAAGTAAGCCTCTGGAAGCTACCTGTGCATCATACTACTTTTGTATCTTCTATAGCATTTTAGTGCTGGATTTAGCACATGTCAGGTATGGAATAAACACACTTGATTGAATGACACCAGGAAATGTCCCCTGAAGTGATTTTTTTTAAAACAGCTTTTCTTTTTTTCTGATTATAGAAGGAATATATCTACATTGTAGGGAACTTGAACAATTCAGAAAGTACAAAGATGACATTAAAAATAATCCCAGCCTCTCTTGCCAGAAATAACCAGTTTTGACATGTTGGTGCATTTTTCTTCCTTTGTGCATAGTTTTACATAGTAGAGCTCCTACACCTTAGGTGTAAATTTGTACCTTACTATTTTCTTTTTTATAGAAGTGTTTCCTCATAACCGTAACTTTTAGTGGTTACATGATATTTAATACCATAATTTACCTAAGTATTTCCTTATTGTTGGGTTATTGTCATTTTGGTAAATGATGGTATTTTTGTGCATACATATTTTTTTGTATTTTTGATTATTTCCTTACGATAGGTTAATACAATGTTAGAGATAGTTTCCTCCAAACATTACTTGTAACCCTCAAAATATACTGATCTTTTTTTAAAGACCAGTTCCTCTCTCCCCTCCCCCACCAACCTCTGGCATAACTACAGCGGAAAAACTAGAGGAGACAGAGAAGAAGACAAATACATTGAAAGTGGACTATTTGAGGCAGAAATCAGACCCAACTGGGGCCCCTGGGTGTCTCAGTCCGTTAAGCATCCAACTCTTGGTTTTGGCTCAGGTCATAATCTCAGGGTTGTGAGATCAAGCCTTGCCTTGGGCTCCACACTCAGCGGGGAGTCTGTCTGAGATTCTCTCTCCCCCTCCTTGTACCCCTCCCACCTCCCACACTTGCTGCTCTCTCTCTCCCCCATAAATAAATAAATCATTTAAAAAAAAAAAAAATCAGACCCAAGAGTCTGGTTAGGTGATGTTTTCCTCTCCCCTGACCATCCCCATGACTTGCCCACCCCCCATTCTCCTTCTCCTGTCTTCAGTAGTCTCTCATTTCTCCTCTAGAAAAACACTTGAGAAAAGGGAATTCTTACCATAATATTTCTAAGTTCTTATATTTTGTCTCTGCGTAAGTCTGCGTGGGTTGCTTCTTATTTTCCCTCGATCCATTCACATGTTTGTGAGTAACAGACTGGGAGCCCTTCTGGCTCAGTGGCACTTGTCTCTTAGTAAGCTCATCAAGGAAGTTCAAGTCCATATCGGAAAGGGTATTGGGGTGTAGCTGCCGATGTGATGGTCTTTCCTCTTCTTGGCCTTTGTGTCCTCTTTCTTTCTTGACATTCACCGAGTGGTATCCAGTGGAGTTTTTGTACAATAGCTTGTCAAAAGCCTGCTGCGGTGCAGCAAGTTTATTGGCGTTTACTTTGGGCTCCTGGCTCCAAAGTGCACTTGAGGGTTGTAAATCATCGTTAGGCGCATTCATAATTCCGATGGTTGTGTGCTTTACTGAAGTATCCGTAGGCTTATCCGGGTTTTGTTGCTGTCTGGGAATGTTATTCTGGTTTCTGTGACCGCCAGCCAGCTCCTTACTCACCAGAGACTTCAGGCCATGCTGACGTTTATGCTGGTTTCTAATCTTGTGCCTGACCGGTTTTCTAGAAGGTTGCTGGCCATTGGTGGTTTCAGAAGATGGACCTCTCGGTACGCTGTCTGGTTTCGCACTTTCGTATTGAGACAATTGTTCCTGATAATCCTGAAAAGATATCTTTGGTTAATGTCAACTCAGATGATTGACACTCTTTACATTTTACTTAGTATTTTTCACATGAGGAGCTGAGACTGCTGGGAAGGTGACCACAGATTTGAAAGGAGATAAGAGTACAGTGGGTCCTTTCCTAATTTTAGGATATGACAGTGATTAGTGAGTAATCCTTCCTGGTAATTTCAGGTTATGAATCTTCTAGAAAGAAGTAGAGAGCTTAGAATGGGCTTGATGTTAAAGACAAGTCTTCGACTTCAAATGTAAAATGAAATGTTACCAGATGGGGGTTAGAGGAAGGACACTTAACCTCCACAGGGCTACAAAGAAAGTACAAATCTACATTAAAATATGCAAGTTTATTTTAACTAAGGTGACTATTTTTAAAAATCTCAACCAGAGAGGACATCAATGATTCGCTTTACCAAACAAGTACAAGTCAAATATAAGATGCCATTTAGACGATCAGATCTTCTTACTCATATAGGTCAGAAGCTAGAAATGACCTCTTCACCAGATGAAACAAATTAGATTTTATTCAGAGGATTATAAAAGAGTCTGCACTGTGATGGGACATCTGTGAAACCACAAGGGTTGTTTTGCTTCAGTTCTTTAATATAGCCTGTACTTAGGCAATCAAACATCTGGGGGAAATATTTCAATTTCAGAACGGTCTTTATGCTTTTCAAAGTCTTATAACAACAAAATGTACTCCTGGCATAATAGATACACAATGTAACTATATTGTGCTAAGCCATTTAGACATATTTTCCAAGGAATAAAGCCCTCATTACTTTGTGAAAAACTAGCGGAGTTAAGAGGCCTTTGGAAAGAATGATTAACTGCTTAGTAAAAACAGTAATAAGGCCATATGCATCAATGTGGATGGAACTGCAACATATTCTTTCTTTCTGAACACACATATTTAAAGAATCTCTATCTGTACACCATGAATTGAAAAATGCTAGTTACCTGGGTCATTCGAGGAAAAAAAAAAAAAACGACAACCCTTAAAGTGAATAAATCATATTTTTGCTCAGATTGTTTTAGCTTGCTATGAAAAATGGTCAAATTATTGCAATGAGTTCAACTTTTCACTTTTCTGATACAATTACTAAGATGTCCTCTTCCTGTATAATATTAAATGGTATTCTATTTCTGATGAAATCTCCCTATAATGAGGTTGAGATTGTTAAAGTTAAAACAGTCCCATACAATATTACTTTGCATATCAGATTTTTAAGTATAAATGGCTTATTTGAAATTCAAAGTGTGTTCTCCTTGCTTTCTGGAGGATTGGCCAGGTTCTGATGAGATCGTCTACACTTTTGAATTTTTACCTGTGGTGCTCCAAAAAAGAAAAACTTCCTTTTCTGTATTTCGATTTGGAAGGTTCTTCCTTCCATGCAGTTCTTCCTTCCATGGAGCTGCATGGAGGAAATGTGGGCAAGAAGGCTCTGCAAATAGATAGGCCCAGAGCATCCTTCCTTATAGTGGACCCAGAAGAAAACTGCTATTTTACAATCTTATCAGGTGTGTTAATGAAACACAGTGGCTATTTTCCTGGCCATCACCACTGTTCATGAAGGTAAGAAACCAAAAAAAACCAAAAAAAACCCCACCTGTGCTACAATCTATAAATATTTATTGATGCTGATAATGTCATTTTATTTTATTATTTTTTAAGGATTTTATTTGTTTGAGAGCTAGAGAGTGCACAAGCAGGGGGGAGGAGCAGAGAGAGGGGGAAGCAGACTCCCCGCCGAGCAGGGAGCCCGATGCGGGGCTCGATGCCAGGACCTGGGGATCATGACCTGAGCTGAAGGCAGACGCTTAACAGGCTGAGCCACCCGGGTGCCCCTGATAATGTCATTTAAAAAAAATATTTGTCAGGGGTACCCGGGTGGCTCAGTCAGTTGAGCATCGAACTCTCGATTTCAGCTCGGATTCATGATCTCTGGGTCCTGAGATCGAGCTGCTCGTCGGGCTCGAACATCAGCGTGGAGACGGCTTGAGATTCTCGCTCTTCCTCTGCTTCTGCCCCTCCCCCTACTCGCGCTCTCTCGCTCTCTCCATAACTAAATAAGGTCTTAAAAAAATAAAAATAGTTGGCAGGCTTTTAGTTGCTAGAAACATAGGGGAACAGGAGTTTTTTCTGCTGCCACCCGACTACACATGTCCTCTCTATCCTCATTCCCACCAACAGAGAAAAAAGCTATCAGGAATTTTTTCCTTAGGGTACAGGACCCAAAATCTGGGGTTGCCACTTGGTTTTAATCCTGTTACACCTTTGCGGCTGACAATTCAGATTACAATAGTACTCTTCGCAGGGCGCTTTGTCAACAAGGCCAAGGACTCATCATTTTATGAAACTTCAATGGTCTCAAGTGTTAAATCTGCTATTCACGTAAACGTAAGTGCCCAGAGATGGCATTTCAGTCCCCAGAAAGGAAGACATTTACGGGCTTGATGTGATTTCTCTCACCTTCTGAGCAGACTACTTGAGACCTGTGGTTTACTGAAGATTTATTACCCGACAATTGAGACATCAGGTGTCACTTTTTAGGTCACAAGACCTGAGTTCCCTCAAGTTAATATACAAAGCCATTCTCAGGCTACTTAATCTCCACCAGCACTGAAATCCTCTATTCCCTCCCGCTCTCAATGGGGTTCTTTTGTTACCAATACTCACAATCAGTCCATACTCCATGCACTCAGAATAACTGCTTAATGGCACTGGGTTTTCCCAGCACACACACAGCAGTGGCCATTGGTGCGGCATTAGTATTGGGGGAATCCTGATGCCTGATGCAGGGATGATAATTTCTTAGTAAGATCCGTACTTTGTAATTAATGTTCGTTCATACTGTGCCATCCGAGGGTAGTTTGCCCCCAACCCTGTGAAAGGCAGTATCTGGCTGTTTCTCTTTTATGGCTTTCCTGCTAACAAGCCATAAACAGAGGGAAGGATGCACGCTCTGTCTCAACCAAAGATTCATCTGCTTTAAAACAAAAGCCATTCTTGCTCTTCGGTACCCTGATCAACCCTGAGGGTTGTGCCTGGGCTCCGAGATCAGCTCTGACATAGAGATGCGTCTGTTGTGTTTATTAACAATAAAACACAAATACTTTGAGCAGGGGTTATCAATTCCGTTTGATAATATTAAGAACATTTAGAGCACACGTATTAACTGGCTCCGATTTTCAGCATCAGTAAGGGAGGGCTCTATGTTCAGATGAATAAAAGAAACATAGCTCTCTTGACGGTGTTGGAGGCAAAACCAAAATAATGGTTCTTATATTCTTATAATAATAGGAAAGGTGGGAAGATTACTTAGGATGTGATTACAAGGACTTTGATATTAATTAGTCAAAGATCGTACATTACCTTTCACCCTGTCATTCCTCTGCCTTGCCTAGAGAGTCAAGAGTTATTTGAGAGTGACAAGAAAGGAAACAGCCTATTTCATTTTTCTGAAGCTTCACTTAATTGGAGAACTTTCTGTTTTTTTCTATTGACCACATGCTCCGTGCCAGAGAAGGATCTTCTGCTATTGGGAATGTGCTCCCTCACTCTGGCCGGCAAAGGTCAGACCCTTAGCTAAGTTTTCGGTCCAGTTCTGGATACACAATGAAGCTGGGATTTGGAAAAGCTGTGAAGGTTCACAGGGGAGCACAGACTGATTCAGGACAAGACCTATGCGGAAGGGTAAAGTGAAGAGGGATGACTGGGTTTAAAGGAAAGCCCTTAGGCGCAAGTAGGATGTTTACATAGAAAGAGATGACAATGACCATCAACTGTCAGTATTTTTAAAGTGAAGATGCAGAGGCTTAAATGGTCTCAGGGGCTTTGCTTCTGGCATATCATCTTTATTTCCTCGCCTTATTTCTGGTATCTCCACCTTGCAGCTTGGTATTTCCATCTCTTCTATGAAAAAGAAACGCAAGAATCCTTCACTTGATCTCATTCTCGGGTTAAACCTCATCTCTTAATCCCGTGAGGCATCTTGCAGGTTTAGGCCGCACTGGCCTTCCTTCTCCCTCTCTGGTTGTGCCCTCTACACCTTGCAAGAGAGGATGGATTCCCATCAGCCACCCACGCTATTCTGCTCTGGCCACCGGTCACCCCTTTGTGGCGAAATCCCCTGGGCACCATTTTCTTTACCTTTTCATTTTTTCACACTTACCATTATTTCAGACTTACGGAAGCATTGCAAGACTAGCATGGAAAATTCCAAAAATCGTCTTACTGAGATTCCTTAACATTGGACTGATTTCATCTTGCTCTGTGTGTCTCTCCACGAGTAGATAGATGGACACTCAAAGGTACATATGCGTCATTTCTGTGATTATTGTGTACATTATTCCTACGTAGTTTTTTTCCTGAATCCTTTGAGACTGGCATATATGAGTTGCATGTTTCATTCCCTTTTCACGGCACCTTTTTAAGTAAAAAGTAAAAACTCTTCCCTGCAGAGTTTGACCCTGTCCACTGATGTCTCTTTCTTGAGATTTTCAGGTCTTGGGTTCCATGACACTACTGAACCCTGGGCAGTCTTCTACCTCTCTGGCAAGACCTTCGTAGTCTCTCACCTTCTGCTCTCTTCCTCTGCTTATCCTTAAAATGTAACCCTCCTCTACTGGGCCCTGTTCTTGACACTCCTCTCTTCTCCCACTGCCTAGATTCCTGGGGTATCTCTGCAATTCTCACAGCTTCAGTCCACCAGGGAGTGGAATCTTCCGATCAAATGTATGTTGTGAACTCAGATGTCTCTCCTGAGTTCTATGCTCGGATCACATTCCGTCTCCAAACTCGACATCAGACTCACCACCCCTGGTCTCATGCCCTTCCTCCATTCCACCCCAGCCTGAAAGCCCTCCTTTTCTTCCTCAGTGGTGTTAGTACTGCTCATCAGACACTCGGAAACCACTCTCTTTCTCTCTCCCCCATTTACCTTGTATTCAAACAATTGCTGAATTTGTTAAATCTCACTCCTTGACCATCTCTAGGCAGGCGCTGAGGGGGCTGCCCTGACCCGTGGGAAGTTTCATCCAGTTGGTGGATTTAGATCTGTCCGCCATACTGAAAAGTGAGCTAATGGTGTGCAGAGTGTGAGTCAGACCCAGACTTGCCCTGAGTTCTCTCTTGCAGGAACCACAGCAACCCTCCCCTAACTGGTTTTGCTCTCTCTGCCATCTGATTTCCTTCCAATCTATTCTCCAGACCCTGGCTAGAATGAATTTTCTACCACGGTAAGCCTGATCGTGTCGTTAACCTGCTTAAAATTTGCCAGTGGCTTCCTGCCATTTGCAGGATGAAATCTAGAATCTTTTGGCCAACACGAAAGCCTTTCGTGACCCCTACCTCTAGTTATCTGTCCAGCCCGTGTCACGCCACTCCCCGCCCTCACACCTGATCCCCCAGATGCCGAGCTGTGGGTGAGGCTGGGGACACACCACATCTCTCAGGCTCTCAGACCTCTGCTGCCATCTGCCTTTTTGCCATATTGGGATTCATCCTTCTAGGGTCAGTTCAGATGCTGCCTCTTTTCAGGAGACTTTTCTTTTTAAGGCAGCATTACGTCCTTCTTTAGTTCCTACCGCACGTTGAACCTAATGGAACCTACGTTCCATTATAATGATGATGTAACTCTTCCAGCTAAAGTTTTGGGCTCCTTGAGGGTAGGGACCATTTTTTAAAAAAGATCTTTTATTGCTTTATTTTTTTTAAAGTTTTTTTTTTTTTAAACCATTTTTTTTTTTTTTGGGCCAGACCCCTGACCCAGGGTGCCTGGAATATAGTAGGTACTCAATAAATATTTGTTGCGGGAATTATTTTGATTTCGTATAAAGACATTTCTTATTTGTGGGAGCTATTCATTGTTAGAGCAGGTCTACTGAAGGATATGTAGAGTTTTCTAAAGCTATCTTTCAAGAAAAAATAAAATTTCAGAGAGGCCCATTTTCATGAAATGATTTTTAAATGTTTCTGTAACCAACCGGTAAATATTTACTGAGCGTTAGCTTTGGGCAAAGCACTGTGCTAAGAGATGTAGAGAAACATAATTATCTTAACGTTCAGGCAGCTTCCGGTGTAGTTGGTACAAAGGGAATACAGGCAGCAGCTAGTGAGATGCAGCCAAATATGATAACCCCTGAGGGAGTGCTCCAGACCATGGGCACAGCGGTCTCGGAGAGAGGGGGCAGGGGATGGAGAGGGAGAGACTGGGAAATCCTCATGCAGGATGGGGGATCGGAAAGAAGGCGCTGGATTTGGGTAGTTGAGTTGGAAAAAGAAAGGCAGCGGAGCTCAGTGCCTGCCTAGCTGGTGTATAGGATGCAAAAGAGACTTAACCCTTTCTTAATGAAGAAAGGGAAGCATCCCGTGGACCACTCTGCATTGGTTGTTTTAGGTCTAATGATCTCTAGATATTTGGCTCCTCCTCGTCTTCATTCACCAGCGGGTTAAAAACAAATGAATTCCAGTACACACAAAGAACACCCAGCATTCTCTTGGCTTTCTTCTGATTTTTCTTCCATACAAAAATTTTAACCACCTCTGTCAAAGGCCATGCCACGGATCAAGCCCTGTGATTATTTTATCATTGGCTGAGATCCTGTAATTTTCTGTCGTGATGATTACGGAAGCTCTAGGTTGCAAGAATCTTACGTGCTTCTAATCGGTTTTCTCTAATAAGTTAAGTAACTAGAGAAAAATATCCTAGAATAATAGCATTTTGCTGCTGGGATGCATCCCGTAGTTCATTTTGGGCAACTCTTCATTTAATAAGGAAGAAACTTAAGGCTTGGGGGGAGTTGAGATTTGTCCAAAGTTCTGCATCAACTAAAAGACAGGCGAAGGTCCAGAAATCCGTGTCTTCGGACCCAGGCCATTATCTGTAACACAGGACAAAACCTTAAAGTTTTCTTTGTCCTCTCCATCCTGTTGGCCGAGCTCCCCAGGCGCTCTCTGAGGTCTGGTGTTGACCGTGTCCCCTACATCCCACTGCCACGGACATTTCAGTACCTCTCAACCTCTGGGCGTGGCCCCCTGGCATCAGCTTTCAAGAAGCTCTGGGTGAATGACTGTTTTTATTCTTTTATTTTTTATTTACTTATTTTTGAAACTCTGAGAGTGACCTAGCAGCCCCTGTGAAGGAAAGAAGATGATTTAGGTCCCTCTTTTCTATATTCTCTGAAACTGGAATGAACTTTATTCTTCTTATACCTTTAGCACTGTACATAGTTTGAACTGACGGTGTCAGGCTTTCTAGGCTGGGTGATTTCGTAGGGCTCACCCCTCCTTCAGCGGGGATACAATCTGGTGTAAGAATGACTGCTCCACAGAACTCCATACACGGGTTCCAGAAGAAATCATCTGCTAGTGCTTTTCCTCTTCTAGAGAAACGGTCACTGGGGACTATTACACAAAAATCTTCCCTAAAATCACATTACGATGTCAGAGTAGTAAACCCAGGACCAGACAAGGATGTTTTCACGCTAAATTACTCGTTAGTAGGCTTTCCCATTCTGCAAATGAGGATTCAGGGAGGCTCTGGGGATTCCCGCCCATTTTTAGCAATCGTGTTCCCCATCAGCTAGGGATGCCGTGGCTGCCAGCTCCATACGGAAACAGACTTGGAAGCAGTGCAGATTTGGACAATATTTTGCAACTATGACTTTGTTCCCCCCCGGCCTTTTCTCCATCCCTTTCTTCTGTTTGGGGTTTTAACTCTGAATGTTTAAAGGGTGATGTGATGATTTTTCTTCTAGGAAATTGAGAACCTTTGGACAAATGGGTAGACTTGGCTGGTTGAACAAGCAATGGCCCATCTGGGCAGAAACCCGTCTTACCCTTAGAAGGGTGGGTCACTACTCTCGGGCATAAGAATAAACCCGTAAGTGATAAGAAGTGAGTCACGAACATTATTTATATTTAGCAGTAACCCTTGAAACCCCTTTTAAAGTTCAGTCTAGCAGGTAACCTTTAACTGTTGGGCTCTTTGATGCCACTTGTCTTCAGGATTGATGGCGGCATTTTCAATCTCTCCGGCGTTCTGAATGGACGTCTTGTCAGTTACACTGATGGGGTAGGAGATCTAAGAGGGTAAAACATATAAAGCGTATTAATGGGATTCATTTTAAGTCTTAGAGCCACAAGGCTCGTCTGTGTACTCTAGAAAGAGGTCCTGCAGGGTTGCATTTTATTTTCAGTTCAAGGATATATCAGTCCTCAGGGACCTGGATTGTTCCCAAGGAAAACAGGAATAAATAATGTTTTCTCTCATAGGCATGATGTGAGAACTGGTGCTTTGAGGTCAAACTACTATTTACTTTAAATGTTCAGTACACACTTAGGGAACCCAATTTTAGAACAGTTATCTGAACTGGATGTAGCAACAAATGTTGAGTGTAATAAGTGAAATAATGAATGGTGAAATAACACTATGCTTTAAGATAATGATAACAATAGAAATATCAATATTTAATATACATTGAATGTTCATGGTGTGCTAGTCGCTGTCCTAAGCACTTAGCCTATATTCTATCAGTTATACTGTATTGAACCTTATTGCATATGTATTATTATTACCCCCTTTTTTGCCAATGAGAAAACTGAGGGGCAGAGACATTAAGAAACTTTCCCAGAATCAGCTAGTAAGTGGAGGAGCTGGGCAGTCTAACTCTAGAGTCTCGTATTTAGCAATTTTGAAATATCATCTTTGACTTGCAGAATTTGTAATGTCGGCAGTCAGGAATTTGAATGATGTAGATCAGAGGTTCTCAACTTTAGTTAGATGTTAGAATGACAAAATGTCAGTGGTCCCATCTGATGAGGTGGTCTGGGGTGGTCCCAGATAGCATTATACTTTATTGTTTTTTAAAAGATTTTCTTTATTTGAGAGAGAGAGAGAGAGAGAGAGAAAGAGTGAGAGCACGAGTGGGAAGGAGTAGCAGGCTCCCTGCTGAGCGGGGAGCCCAACGCAAGGCTTGGTCCCAGAACCCCGGGATCATGAGCTAAGCCAAAGGCAGATGCTTAACTGACTGAGCCCCCCAGGAGCCCCCACAATCTGTCACATTTATGTTCAGATTCTCCTGCTGCTCCTTACTTTTACTTTGCATTTCTACAGACTGCTATTCAAATGGGAAAGGGGGAAATATTTGTTAAATATTAATAAGTCAGCGTCTGACAATAAAGATAACCTCATTCCTCACTGCTCAATGCGGTTTCTATGGCCACAAGCAATACCTGTCATCATTACTATACTCGCATATATAGATATGACAAATAGATGGTATGGAAGTTTAGATACTTAAAGGTTGATCTGAAAATGGGAAAAAATGAAAATAAGACTTCTTCATGCTTGAATATCATAGCAAATACAAGGGCAAAATGTGCTACTGGATCATGGGATTTTCCTGATTACAAATAGGAGTATTTACTCGGGACGCCTGGGTGACTCAGTTGGCTAAGCATCTGCCTTCGACTCAGGTCATGATCCCAGGGTCCTGGGATTGAGCCCCGCGTTAAGGAGCCTGCTTCTCCCTCTGCCTGCCTGTCCCCCTGCTTGTGCTCTCTCGCTGACAAATAAATAAATAAAATCTTTTTAAAAAATCAAACAAATAGGAGTACACAACAGGTTTTGAAAAATTACCTACTCTGCAAAAGGAAAACTTCCCAACATCATGAAACAGTGTAACTTGCTATGAAATAGAGTTTAGGAATATAAATGCTGCCGCCAAAGGTCAGGAACTGTGTGTCGTGATGCCATCTCTCAGTCCTTCTTCTGGCACTGGTTTAAGAAACACACAGGGAGGGGCACCTGGGTGGCTCAGTTGGTTAAGCTATTGCCTTCAGCTCAGGCCATGATTCCGGAGTCCCGGGATCGAGTCCCACATCGGGCTCCCGGCTCCGCGGGGAGTCTGCTTCTCCCTCTGACCTTCTCTCCTCTCGTGCTCTCTCTCACTTTCTCTCTCAAATAAATAAATAAAATCTTAAAAAAAAAAAAACACGCAGGGACTATAAAAGTATTAGGTTTCATAACATTGGCCCCTGTTTGCAAAGGTCTCTATCCCTTACTGCCGTGATGTTAAAAGGAAATACCACTCATTTACAAGTAAAATCATCTCTTTCCTGGATAAAAAATGAAGGCCGAGAGAGTTTGGGGAAAAAAAAAATCTAAATAGGCTGCCTAAGTGGGTGAGGAAATAATCCTTTTTCAGACCTCAAACAGGATGATGTCTTGGACAAAAATGTTATCGGCAGCTTGGGAGAAAAAATTGGGTTGATGCGTAGACCCGCCACTGGGATGTTTGATTTTTTCTGGCTTTTGTAAAGGGGACTTGGTTTAGTTAATTCAGTCTGTCGCTGGTGAAACTGATTGTTTGACTGCCTGGGATGGGATCCCTTACACATAGCTCTGGCAAAAAGTTTCCAAATTACAAATACGTTGTCCTACGCTTTCTTCCCCCCGGAGAGTGTAGGATGTGCGATATTTCCATCCACAGGCTGTTTTGGTGGATCTCTGTGTCTGAATCACCCCAGTGAAAGTCTCAGGGCAAGTAAAGCATACTTCTACATTATCTCTTTGAAAGTGGAATGGGACACAACCTCTGCCAGCTTTTTTTTTTTTTTTTTGTGAACCATTCTATTAATACCAATCAAATCGAGAAAATGATCAAATGAAATTGCATTTTGAGCATCATAAGCTGTGTAATGTCTATTCTGTTAAATTGGGGCCTATAATTGCTTCTCTACTGAAAAGATACAACAAAGACAGCAATCATGGCATGTCATTATCCCAGACTAGAAAACCGGCCTTTGCTGGGAGGACTTCAAAGGCTTGTGGTTCTCGAATTGCATTTGGCTGCTATTGATGAAACGCGGGCAATCCTGATTACGTGCTTACACTGAGGTAAGGCGCAGAGCAGAGAGCCTGAGTGCCTGGGTCTAGAGCCATTAAAAAATTGTACATTATGTTCCTTGCTTTGAAGTGAGGGTTTGTAGGAAGGAAAGCAACTCAGATTGAGTACAGCTGAGCTAGATTGGGTGGCTACTTCTCTCTCAAAGAAACTCATCAGGTTCTTAGAGAATCGGCATCACACAAAAAAGTTGAGGCTTTACACCGAGAGCTATATGTGAATTAGTGTCTCTGCACAGACGCACACTGAAACATGTCTAGAAAGCATATTATCCTTAAGTTCTGCAATCACTGCAAGTTTTGCTCCTTTATTCCTTGATATTTTAAAAAAATTTTTTTATCACTGACGTTGTGCGGAGCCCCACAATTAATGCATCAGCTCCTTTGTTATTCTCTGATAGTATTAACAACTAGCACATAGCCAAATTAAAAGAGGCCAAAGAGTCTGATTTTTTTGTTTTTTTGTTTTTTTAATGTAGTATTTGCTTACCATCACTCCAACACATGTTACTTAATCCCTCTCTTTGGGGCCCAATCACTGGATTCAGCGAGCATTGGTTAACTTGGCTAACGAGCGACCTGCTGTATCAGTTCTGTTCTATTTCTGATACATTGTGCTCTGCGGCGGTCCAAGCCCGCTAACATCTCTCTCTCGATACACGGCCGGCAGGAGAGGCGGAGGCATGGCGGCACCGAGAGCCTGCCATTGTCAGGCTCCAACACGGATATTTTGCACAGCTGTTTGAATTATCTGGGGATTTGTATTCGTGATTCAGCTCTTTAGAGACAAAACACATGAACTATTTTGGCTCTGCTGTTGGTCGCTTTCTCCATTCCTGCAGAACGCTTCATAAGGCATTTCACACGCAGGCGCTCAATCAGAATGTGATGACATTGAAACCTTTGGAGGTACTACTTTTTTGCATGCATTTTCCGCATAAGATCCTGAAGCTTTTAAAACCCCCAAACTGATTATGCCAGCCACCGCTTTAAAACCTTTCAGTGCTTCCCCACTGCCCTTAATCTTTAAAGGTTTAAGGTCCTTCATTCTGTACTTCTTGCTCTTTTCACATTGTACTTTCTTAACTCTGCCGTTGGGTCATAGGCACCCTTATCTCTGGGTCTGTGCGTAGGCCATCCTTTGCCGGGAAACACCTCTTCACCTCACTTATTCTGACCAATCCCCTTCACTGCTGCTGTTCCAGCCTGGGCTGAAATAGAATTTCCTCCAGGAAGCCTTCCTTGATTCCTCAGAGGTTGCAGTAGAGGCACCTGAGCTCACGGCTTTGGCACTTTGTACTTTCCTTTTTGTAACAAGTATTAGCTTGGTAATTAGGTTTGTTTCCTCTCTAGACTGTAAATCCCCACTCTGGTGGCACTATTCACATGAGCCTGGCACATACATGCTCCGTAAATATTATTGAGTGAAAGGTCTATCTACGGGGAGCACTGAATTCTCCATTTACATCAGAATACATAGAATCTACTTGTTTATCTGGCTAGATTTGTGGTTTATAATAAAGCCAGGTAGCCAGCCATCAACAAAAGAATGTGGAAAGCAGGCCTTATCTTTCCCTTTCCCTTGCTCACTCTGCCCAGGACCACTGGGCTGTCACCCTTCACATGTGCTGTTCCCTCTTCCAGGAACATTCTTTCCTCAAATATTTGCATGATGCGCTCTCACCTCCTTCATGACCTCTTTAACACTGTAATTCCCCCCCACCCCCAACTCCCTATTTCTCTGCTCTTTCTCTCCCTAGCACTTCCATCACCTACAAATACACTGATTTATCTTTTTTTGTCTATTGTCCATCTCCTACTAGAAAGTTAGCCCCATGAGGGTTGGGATTTTTGTTTCTTGTTAGGTGATATATTCTAAGTACCAAAGACAATGCCTGATACCTAATAAGGCCTTACTAAATATATGCAAATGAATGAAGCAATTAACTATTTTCGAGAATATGAAAGAGATTTTTAGGAATATCTTGTGTTTGATTAACCAAATAACCTGAACTCTATAGGACACGACTAGGGATATGTAAGTGTGACCTCTGGATGGCCACAGAATTCAAATTACTCCATTACTAAAATGTTTCAGTGATTCCACGGAGTATAGAGGAAGGACATAACTCCTCAGCACTGTTGTTCTAAAACTTGAGCATGCATTAGAATCACATGGAGGGCTTATTAAAACAGATTGCTGGGCCTCACCCCAGAGTTTCGGATTCAAGGGGTCTGGGGTGGGGCCCAAGAAATGCACCTCTAACAATTTCCCAGGTGATGCTGCTGCTGCTGCTGCGGGGTTCCAGGGACCGTATTCTTAGAGCCCCTGCGTTACAATGACGTAGAGGGCCTCCATGAAAGGCACCTGCCAGTTTCTCTAGCCTAAATACCCACACTGCCATCCTCACAATCTAGACATGTACAACACGGAGGTATTCATCTTCTCCTCAACTCGCTGGATTCCGTAATCCTCTCCAGTCCTGTCTTTAAGATATCCCAGCTGATGCCACAGCCGAGGCTCGTGGCCGGCTCCCTACTCTCCGGGATGCCTTGGTATCTCTGTGTCCATCAGTTGGCTTGTATGTTTACCAAGATGATTTTACACTTGTTCACAAACCTGTTTATGTCTATTGTATGTTTTCTTAAAATTATAACGTGTATTTGAAGGTTAGATAATTTGGAGAAGTCTGAGTGTGAACAGGAAGTTGTTATTTTCATGGAAACGAAGTAAAATAATTTAGAATGGCCCAATAAAGCAAAAGGCAAGAGAACAACTCCGGCGGGGCGGGGGCGCATGGAAAGCTGAAAAAGATTAGGGGAAATAGTTATTTTAAAAAAAATCAAAGGTTATATTCTTAGATCCTTTCTTGAAAAAAAAATGCTTTTTAAAGATTTACTTATTTTAGAGAGAGAGAGCTCGAGCAGGGGGAGGGTGCAGGGAGGGAGAGAGAGAGGGAGAATCCCAAGTCGACTCTGCACTGAGCAAGGAGCCCAATGTGGGGCTTAATCCCAGGACCCTGAGATCATGACCTGAGCTGAGATCAAGAGTCAGATGCTTAATCGACTGAGCCAACTCAGGCGCCCTGGTCCTGACTCCCAATATGTCTGCTTCCCACGAAGTCGGGAGATGCTAAAGAGCAGATACACTGACAGCAGCAAAAACGACTCCAGCCCCCTAGAAGTCTGGGGCATTCAGGGAAGAGGCAGAGCATCCCTCTTCCCATTGCCACAGCTCGGGACTTTATCACAGAGCCAGGTGCCACGGCCCCGGCTAGGCTAGCAGAGGCCTGTCGCGCCCTCCAGGCACGTCGGGGAAAGCTGACCTGGGAAATGATGGCTTAGGTTAAGATTCTGGTTTTTGAAAGGGCAGGCTTTAGTTATGAGGAAAGTTTTCTTTTCATGGATCCCTTGTCAGTAATGTTGACTTAATGGAGAGTCACTCTATAGATCATACAATTGGTAGCTAAACCAACTAAGTGCTGATCAGTGCGCTCAGACAGATGCCTGAGGAAATGTGTTCTATTGGGGAAAAAACCATGAAGTTCAATTTGAATTATGCTGTCATAAGTAAGTGCTCTTGTCGTGGTCACACAGGGCAAAAGAAAAAAAAAACCCAATCAATGAAGATACAGAGTACTTACTCTATAGAAGAATAATTTTTATGAGTATGATAGAGGTGAGACTCAAATACCACCCAAACTCTAAGAATTCTAAAAAAAAAAAAAAAAAAAAAATTCTGTTTCTAAACAAATATAATTAGAAAAAGATGATCATCATTGAAAGAAAAGTACAGCTTCATTTTATAGACAACCAAAAGTTTTAATAAATCTAAAGCTATAGGAAACGAGAGCAATGTATTACTTAAATATGAGTTTAGGGGCACCTGGGTGGCTCAGTCAGTTAAGCCTCTGACTCGATTTTGGCTCAGGTCATGATCTTATGGGTGGTGAGATGGACCCCTGCATCAGGCTCCGTGCTCAATGGGGAGTCTGCTTGTGATTCTCTCTCCTTCTCCCTCCCCCCCTCCCACTCATGCGCGCTCTCTCTCTCTCTCTCAGATAAATATTTTTTAAAAATTAAAATATTAGTCTTATCCAGGAGGAGACTAAATTCAAATCAGATGTTCAGTGATAAATATGTAAGGCTACATGTTCTACAAAGCTTTCACATACAGTATCTCATTCGGTCATCCCATAATCCTGGGTCTGTGGTAGAAGACAGAGGCCTTTGAGCTGCATCTCAAGAGGGAGGGTAAGGTTTTCCCAAGCAAACAAGACAAGGAAGAGTGGTCCATCTGCATGACCAGAAAGGGAGACGCTGGGCCCTGGGAGCTGTGAGTTCCCAGAGGATGCAATGGGAGGTGGGGGTGGGGGGGTGGAGATGACAAAGGAAGTGGCTGAAGCAGCAGGAAGGGGCTAGGTCACGGAGAGCCTTGTGTACCACTCTGAGAGTTTGAACCTGACCCACAACATGGCAAATGTGCAGTGTGCCTACACACACCCCCTTTGTGGACAGTCTTCTGCGAGTCCTACCATAGATGGGGCTACTAGGGCATTGAAATGCTACCCTTTTAACTACACTTTCTTATTCTACCTAAAGTGCTATCCCTTTCAGTTTGAGGCACTATGACTTGAAAAAAAATCTATTTAGAAGGTCCAATTCTGAGTGAATCCTTTCTCTTCCTATGGCTTGAGAATGCCCAGTGTTGACAGTAGCTTCCCTTTACCATCTGCCATGCGTCAGGAGCTTTGTAAGAATCCTTTCTAGTAGGCTTCCAAGGCAGAAATTGACCCCGTGTAATAGATAAAGAATATCAGTCTTAAAGAGTCACTTGCTCAAATATCTAGGAAGTGCTACCACCTAGTTCGCTGAAGAGCCAGGATATAACCCATGATTGTCTGACTTCCAAATTAGTGCTTTGTTTGGGTTTTATTTTTTTCTCCTGTAACATTGAGTTGCCCCTAGGGGAGAGGGCTGCTACCACGGAGGGCGCAAACCAAACCTCGTCCCCCAGAGCTTCCATAGTTTTCCTCGCCTGTTCACGTCTCATCTCCGAGAGTCCTTTCCAAGCACCCAAACATCCCAGCCACACTCCCCTTCATCATTTTATTAAGCCCAGTTATTCAGTATCCTTTCAGGTATTTATTGGCACTTGAAATTATTTTGTTCCACGTTTCTTGCCTCTGTCACATGACTGGAGCATAAGCTCCTTCAAGCCCGGGCTCAGTATGCCTTGCTCTCTGGTACCTCCCTAGCACCGAGCCCCGAGCACATAGTAGGTGCTCAATAAAGCTCTGTCGGCTGACTGACCTGCTGTCCCAGCAAGAGCCACGAATGTGTGCTGATCTTCAAATGGGTAGTGGATTCTTTCTTTCTTTTTTTTTTTTTTGTAAGATTGTATTTATTCATTTGACAGAGAGAGACGGTGAGAGAGGGAACACAAGCAGGGAGAGTGGGAGAGGGAGAAGTAGGCTTCCCGCTGAGCAGGGAGCCGGACGCAGGACTCAATCCTAGGACCCTGGGCTCATGACCTGAGCCGAAGGCAGATGCTTAACAACCAAGTCACCCACACACCCCAAAATGGGTAGTGGATTCTTGATAGGGCTTTATATTGTCTGGAAGCCTACAGCAGACTGAGTAACCTTTCTATATTTGTTTTCACAAAGTATCTGTAGTTTCTTTCCAGGGAAGGACAAGAGAAGAGTAAGAGGTCTAAAGCACTTCTCTTTTCTGAGCTTGCTAGATTTCCCCTTCATCCGTCTTCAAAGTCACAGTGGAATCAAGATAGAAAGGTAGCTCCTTTTTCAAGACACAAATGTCTTTTAATGGTAGATCAGAAATGGACTCAAATTCTAACTAATGAGTTTCAGACAAACACTGAACAACTCATGAATAAAAGAAAGTAGGCCCTGAATAGGCACCAGTGAAGTTACTGGCCGACGGTGATACTTCGGCGCCCTCTAGTGTGTGTTGGTTTTTATATCAGTTCCTTGCCTCACATGTCATGTGATCAAGATCTCCTGGATTCCAAGGTGATTTTTCCAGTGCATTCTAACGTACGATCAACAGATGAAAAATGTACATCGTACAGATGAAAAATGGCAAAAATAATTGTGGAGCGATTTAATTTAGAAACGGATGGTTCTGCTCTGAGCCATTATTTACAAGCAAAGAATGCGATTTAGGTGACCCCGAGCGGTCAGGGGGCGTGAAGTTACAAGAGTTACTACAAAATGTTGTGAATCCATAGCCATGGGTCAAATATAAGAGCTATAGGGTGCCTGCGTGGCTCAGTTGTTAAGCATCTGCCTTCTGCTCAGGTCATGAGCCCAGGGTCATGGGATCGAGCCCCGCACCAGGCTCCCTGCAGGGAGCCTGCTTCTCCCTCTCCCACTCCCCCTGCTTGTATTCCCTCTCTTGCTGTGTGTGTGTCTCTCTCTCTCTCTGTCAAATAAATAAATAAATAAAATCATTAAAAAAAAAAAAAGCTATAAAAGGTATCACATGAAGGGCTGTGCTCCCATCCCCCTCCACTCTCCACGATTAACCACCGGCATATCCTTCCACAGTGTTTTATGCATATCAAATGAAATACAGAGCTTTATCCTTCCTCACTTTTATACACCGTGTGCACTGTTCTATACCTTTACTTTTTCCCTTTATAATAAACTCTGATAAGTTGTCCAAAACCGTTCATAGAGAACATCCTCTGTTTTTTTTTAACAGCTACGATGTACTTTATTCCATGGATGTACTATAATTTCAGTATTGCCCACACGATAGACATCTAGGTAGTTTCCAATCTTTTGCTGAAAAGTGGCTGAAATGAATAATCTTGTCCAGGAGTTATTTCAAAACTGCACATATATAACTAGGAAAAATTCCTAGGAGTGTGATGTGTTGGGTCAAATAAAAATAATCGTTGCTAATAATTATATAGTGTTAGGTATAAGGCAGGCATTGATCTAACCACACTACATACATTAACCCATGTATTTCTTAATAATCCTGTGAGGAAAGTACTATTATTGTCTTTTTTTTTTAAGAATGAGGAAACTGAGGCACATAGGGATTAAGCAACCTGCCAAGGTCAGACAGCAGCTGGCAGGGCCAATCACCTTGGCTCTGAAGTCTATTCTCTTAGCCATTATGTTTTACTTTTTCAAGGAGTATTTGTATTTGTATTTTAAATGGATATTAACAAATTGTCCTCCATACCCGTTATACCAATTTCTTATCTCACCAACCTGATGTACTTTTTTGCCTATGGCTTCATCAAACATTTGGAATTTTGTTGGTTTAATTATAGGTGAAAGATAGAATCCCAATGTAGTATTGATGTATATTTTCTAATGACTGAGATTGGGTATGTTTTCATATATTTCGTAGATATAGGTATTAACTTTTCTGTGACTTTTCTATTGACCTTTGGTCTTTGTGTATTTTTATATTGGGATTTTTGGTCTTGATTTCTAGAAGCTCTTTATATATTAGGGATATTAGAGTTTCCTCTGTGATATGAATTAGAAATATTTTTGTTCTTTGTATTTTGACTCTCATGCTTTTTCTTATAGAAGTTTTTCATATTTAGTCAAATTTATCAATCTTTTGTAGATTTTGGATTTTCAACCATTTTGAGGTTATGGGAGAATTTGCTTCTTTTTTTCCCCTAGTATTTTTATGGTTTAATTGTTTTAAATTAAATATTTGGTTCATTTGGAATTTATCTTGTATGATATGAGGTATGGATCTGACTTCATTTTCTCCCAGATGGCTCCCCATTTGTTTTATTTTTTATTTTTTTATTTTATTTTTTAAGATTTTTATTTATTTGACAGAGAGAGACACAGCGAGAGAGGGAACAGAAGCAGGGGGAATGGGAGAGGGAGAAGCAGGCTTCTCGCCAAGCAGGGAGCCCGATGCGGGACTTGATCCCAGGACTCCGGGACCACGACCCGAGCCAAAGGCAGCTGCTTAGCAACTGAGCCACCCAGGTGACCCTCCCCAGTTGTTTTATTGAACAATACACCATTTCCTCAAGGATTTGAGATACTGCTTTATCAAATCATAGTATCCTGTCCTATATTCCCATATGTAGTTTTGTTCTGTTTCTGCAGTTTCTACTCTGTTCCATTTTTCTGCCTATATGTGCATTGAATATTCTAGAATTTAACTATCGAGGCTTTATAATACAGTCTCTGGTAGTCTCTGTGCTAGATTCTCTCATGATTCTTAATGTCCAGAGCTTTCATTATTATCCCTGCTTTTGTTTTTCATCTGAACTTAATCAGCTTTTTGAGTTTTATTAAAAAAAAAACTGTTGACCTTTTTTTTTTGGGGGGGGGGTGGGGGGAATGTCCTAAACTTCTTAGATGTACTTTCAAATCTTCCCAAAGACAATACACTTAAGACCCTGTCTGATTCATCTGGGCCCAAATCCTTGTGACATAATGATGTATTAAAAAGCTGCTTTTCTTCGCTGTATAACAGTAATTGACATTTAGTCATTCATTTGGCGATAGATGTCATTTATCCTTTCAGTATTTCTGGCTGTAAGATATTGGTCATCTCTTTCAAAGAAATTAAGAGGAGAAAAATAGCTTTTCAAACATGAAAACTTTCCAGAGAGATGCTGCCTAATCTAAAACAATACCCTCCAAACCTGCCACCCCCATTCTTACCTCCTGCTCCCAAATCAACAGAATAATCCTATCGGCCGTTGAAAACCTCAGTGCTGTAGGGGCACTGACTTACACAACTATGACTTTGGGTTTCTGGGAAAACCCTGCATGTGCTTTATGTGGAGTCCATGGACCAGCAGCCTTGACATCACCTGGGCACTTGTTAGAAATCCGCACTCCTGAGTCTCACCCCAGACCTACTGGATTAAAATCTGTATGTTGACAAGATTCTGGGGTGGTTCATAAATGCCTTAAAGTTTGAGGGGGGAAAAAAAGATCAGTGGTTCTCAGTGGGCCCGACAGCAGAAGTGGCATCACCCAGAACTGTGTAGAGAATTCAAATTCTTGGGTCTCACCCTCTACCTACCGAATCAGAAACCCCTAAGTGAGGTCCAGCAGTCTGTTTTAACAAGCCCTCCAGTTGATTCTGATTCACACTGATGTTGGAGAATCCCTAATGTAAAGCAATGGTTCTCAATCTTGGCTAAGCATTAGAATCACTTGGGGAGCTTTGAAAAACATCCCCATGCTGACAGTGCCCCCCAGATGAATTAAATCAGAAATTCAGGCCTTCAGGGCAAGGAATCCGTATTCTTTTGATTTTCCAGATGATTCTATCGTGAAGCCAGGGATGAGAACCACTGCTCTAGTCTGGAACAGTGTTTCTCAAACCTAGCTTCACATTAGAATCACTTGAAGATCTTTGAAACGAAAATACCGGCGCTTGGGGTCTTACCCAGAAATGTCAGTTGGTCTAAGTGAAGCCAAGAATCCCTTTTTAAAATTAGTTTCTCAAGTGAATCGAATATCCAGCCAGGTTTTCAAACCTCTGCTCTAGAAAATGCCATTTTCCCCTCACATAAGATTTGTACTAATGAGAGTAAGTCTGGAGGTGATGGAAGAGGTCCATTTTTCATTCCCCATCTATTTACTGAGACCTTACAGTATGTTAGGCTAGTTACCATGAAGGTTGAAACTACGTACAAAGCATAGTTCTTGCCCATAAGGAAACCTACAGTCTGTAGGGACAGAAAGACCTGCCTGTACGTCATACATAAATAATGACTTGAAAGGAACACATTGTTCAATGCTATTGACTATAATTCAATAAAACAGTTACACATATCCTGTCACTGTTAGGTCAAACTGATTTCTATCCTTTCTAACAGAAGAGGAGTAAGATGAAGGAAATGTATGTTGGAAAATGGTGAAGAAGCAGTTTTGAATATAATTAGCAATCAGCCCTTAGACATTTGAACCTGAAGAAGGTGGTAGACAAGGTCAACGGCCACTTCAAAGACTAATTTATGAGCTTAAAGATTGAGCAAGCCAAAAACGCTTTAAAGTTTTCTCACCGGCATAACAAGAAATTATGCTATGGAATCGCTGTCAGCTCACCCCAATATTGCTTGTAAATTAAGTTATAACTACTAAGAAAAATTAGCAGTTAAGAAATCAGTAATTAAAGAGTTTATAATAAAGCTATTTTCACTTCTATTATTATAAATATAACTTTCTTTTGGCCTATTTGTCTCTCCTTCTAGACTGGCTTTTTTCGAGAACACATTTAAAAATAAGTGAAAAATATTGTTCTAGTCTGGGAGAAATTACTGGTTATAAATATTTTTCACAGATAATGGAAATCCATTTTCTATTGAATTTATATTTTTAAAGGAGCGACCAAGCCAAATTCAAAATTTCATATATTTTATGAAAAGCACATTAACATCTAAAATTGGGTCAAAAA
Source organism: Potos flavus (assembly GCA_028534135.1). Taxonomy (NCBI): domain Eukaryota; kingdom Metazoa; phylum Chordata; class Mammalia; order Carnivora; family Procyonidae; genus Potos; species Potos flavus. The sequence continues at coordinate 15,779,288 of CM052884.1, read as the reverse complement.
TGTTGATAATTCTTTTGCATTCAGCTAAATGTTTTGAGAATTCAACTGAATATACTACATCCATTCCTCTGTTTTATTATTACAAAGGCAAGGATGTGACTATAATCCTTTAAGACTATAAACGGAGTTTCTGAATTAAGAGAAAAATCACAAATGTTCATCTACCTCTTCTTTCATGTTCTATCAAAAAATACTTACAGGTTAGAACAGGTTAGAGCATTTTAAATAATACCAATTTGAATTTGGAATAGGTCTAAGGGCATCCCCATGTAATGTAATAACCTTTGAAAATGACCTCACATTAGTAGGTAATGAATTTCAAGCTGGTTCCCCCAAGAAGGATGGTGGATATACTGATCTGGCCATTCTCTTCTTATGTCCATGGACATGTCCACTAGGAATTGGGCTGACAGGATCTTTATGAGTGTCCATGAGATAGAGCCAAGGCTACTGGCTCCAGTAGATTTTGGATCCACCATCCAGCATAGCATTGGCTCTTGAAATGATCAGATGAGAAAGAGAGGGCATTTACTGTTCCGATTTTATAGATGGAGAGATTAAAATTTAATTATATCCTCTGCACGGAACAAAGGACAGTGTAGTGATTATCACTTGTGGTTGGAAAGGTAATAGAATCACCTGGATAATTAAAAAGAAAAACCAAGGGGCGCCTGAGTGGCTCAGTTGGTTAAGAATCTGCCTTTGGCTCAGATCATGGTCTTGGGGTCATGGGATCAAGTCCCACATCGGGCTCCCTGCTCAGTGGGGAGTCTGCTTCTCCCTCTCCTTCTGCCCTTCCCCCCACTTGCACATGTGTGCTCTTGCGCTTTCTTTCTCTCTCTCTCTCTAGTGCGCGCACGTGTGCACTCTCTCAAATAAATCTCAAAAAACCCCAACCCAAACCACCACATGCTATCGCCTGCTGCCGTCCTGCTACCCCCCAAAATATATATAAAAATCTAAGTTGAGAATCACTTGCGTGTGTGTGGCCGTTACTGACATGAGTGTGTCATGTCACCTCCAATGTACTGGGACATTTAATAGAGTCGAAAGCCAGTGGCTGTAGTGGAAACAAAGGCAACCAACACAGGGAGTCAAACCTTCAGTCCTGTACTTTATCTAATGGGGTATGCAGTTAAAAAAAAAAAAAAGTCTATCGTTCCCTGAATGGAAATGTTTTGGGTATATTAATTGAATTATAGCACTGTAAGCCATTGATGGCTTTGATTTTGCTCTTAAGAATTAGTGGAATGGAAAAAAAAAATTAGTGGAATGGGGCACTGGGTGGCTCAGTGGGTTAAGCGTCTACCTTCGGCTCAGGTCATGATCTCAGGGACCTGGGATCGAGTCGGTTATCGGGCTCCCTGCTTCTCCCTTGCCCTCTGCCTGCCGCTCTCCCTACTTGCACTCTGGCTCTCTCTCTGTCAAATAAATAAATTAAATCTTTAAAAAAAAAAATTGTGGAATAATTCCCCTGATTCTTCTAAGAGGAGCAAGGGATAGGGCATTTGTTTTCTCAGCCGCATGGTTATAATGACATTGCCATCTCAAAGGAAGTGATCTCCAGTCATTTCAAACAAAGGCACCTTCCAGGCTAGTAGTGCTCCGAGGAGATTATTAAGTAGCACTTACGTACCTGTTCTGGGAGAACGTCCCCCCTTTTTTTACTGTGAAGTTGAAGATAAGAGTCCGTTTTAGGAGTAGGTAATCCCAAAGTCAGCTTGTTTTTTTCCACGAAATACTGTTTGGACTTCCTTCGCCGACGGCCACGTGATCCTGGCAGGAAAACCTCATTATGTGAACTTGAACTCTTCAAGTAGTGAGAGAGGTTGCTTGACTTCTCCGCCAGATCGCTGTCGCTCAGCTCCGAAAACGGCCGGCTGCGATGGGCACCCCGCTCATAGTTTGGGCTTAAAAATTCACTGCCAAGTAAGGAGGCAACACTCTGGGGTCTGCTCTGGGAGTCACCTTTCTCCCCTGAGAGTTCCATCGACGTCTCCTTGGAAGGGTACGGGGGATCCAGAGTCAGATTTTCAGAAGAGCTGTCTACAGACTCCGGCAATGCTGCTAAAGTCAACAACTTCCTCTCCTCTTTCTTACTCTTCCAGTGGGGGTCATATCGGAGGTCTGAATATTTGTCTTCTACTGGCTGTTGGCTGCCCAAAGCAGAAAGGAAAGGTCAAGTCCTTAATGCAAATGAATTTATTCGTTATGTTTAGTTCTCTTAGTTGAATCTTTCTCCTGTTACTTTCCTTTTACTACCTATGTACTGAAGACATAACCGAGGCTCAGATTAGGTTTACGGAGTACACATAAGGGAAAAATGTTTTTCATTATAAGTTCGTTAAATTAGGGAATAAAAATGGGGGATAGTTAATTTATGAATGCCCGAAAACTGCTGAAAATCACACGCCGGTGAATCGCCGCGGTTCAAGGGGAGCTATGGCTAATGCACACCTTAAGCACTTCAGCTAGTGAAGATAAACCTGATTTCAGATTTTGGCCAGTGACATACACATTTGGGTGCTTATCTAGGAAGAAAATGCCATTACTGCCTGGATGAGCGTTTCCTCGATCTGCCCCTCCTGTGAGGGGAAGCAGGATTTATCTCAACTGAAAACCTACCTCGGTTCATCCTCCTGTTAAGTATTTTGCTTTTCATGTTGTCTTTGTAGATTTTATCACAGGTACTGCAGAAAGATCCCCAATGTTCAGAATCAGACGGCGGCTCACAGAAAAGTTCTTAGTTCGCATTCTTTCGGTTTGTCACGTGGAGGCACGCAAAACCGAACACAGGTCAGCTGGAGGACGGCCCTATTTCAGCAAAAGGTTAAACATATGGTCCCGCCGTAGGGACGTGGGCTAGTCCATAATCAGGGCATATGACCCCAGGTAAAGTCTTACCTTTTCTTCATGACAATCTCAATTTGTAAAGTACCTCCTGGTCTTAACCCAGAAAAGAAAAAAAAAAAAAAAGGTAATATGGCATATTTAATGGCCCCTTTGATCTTCAAAAGCTAAATGGGAGAGATTTTCCTTCCTTGAGTATAGTAGATGCAATCCTCTAATCAAAAAGAAAATGTAAATCCCTTAGGCTTTTTATGCTACTTGATATTCCCGTTTACAGAGGACATAATTTTATGCTGGGTAAACAAACTAATGGTGCCCCTGCTACTGATTTACTTCTCTTAATGTGGACCTGGATGTCTTCTGATTTGATGTAAAGCAAAAATTAGAGTGAAAAGACAAAACTCCTGTGTCTTGCTAAACTGTCATTTTAAATTAAGATGGAGAACTTCTTGGGACGCCTGGGTGGCTCAGTCAGTTAACCGTCTGTCTTCGGCTCAGGTCATGATCCCAGCGTCCTGGGTTCGAGTCCCACCTGGGGCTCCTTGTTCGGGGAACCTGCTTCTCCCTCTCCCTCTGCTGCTCCCCCTGCTTGTGCTCTCTCTCTGACAAATAAATTAAAAAAAAATCTAAAAAAAAAAAAAAAAGTTGGAGAACTTCTTGGAGTGGGCTGCTCTTCTTTCTCCACCAAGGGGAGAAAAATGATATTCTCTTCCAGCAAAATGCCTGAATGGAGATTGAGCACATTTGTTGGGAAGTGTGATATCAAATTAAGCAACTCACCCCATGTCCTAAGCGCCACGGGTTACCTGCCTCTGGGGCTTTGGAAGGGGGAGGTTTCTCCTGTGTGATGTCTTGTGAACTCACACTGTTTTAGCCTTGTCTAGAAAGCCTTCGCTCTCTAGGTCTCACTGGGCACGGAGTGGGGACATGGAGTGGTCCAACAGGGCACAGTCTGGACTTGGGACTGGACGGACCTGGGCTCAAGTTCTGGGTCTGTCATTATCTGTGCATGAAATTATGCCATCTCTGAGGCAGTTTTTCTTGTCTGTAAGTAGCAGTTATATTGTTTACTTCTCAGGATTGCATAAACATCAGCATGAGACAATATATCTTAATGTTCTGTATTTGTACTTATTTCACCTTTCACGAAGGTAACTTTGCCTCTTCACCCAGTTAAAGTTCTGGGTGGCAGGGGCTGAGAGCCTTCCTTCCCTAATGTCTGCCTGAGTACTCCACCCTGTGCTCTGGAAAGAGGAGTTAATGAGCGTTTCTTAAATAACTGAGCTTCTAAAATTACTTGAATCAACCCAAATGTAGCATCAGATATTAATTTTTAAGAACCCAATAGTAGTAAATTAGGATCTACACATTCAGAAAAGTTTCTTGCATTGGGCCAAATTTTTGAATGATTTTTTGGGCTTCTCATGTAATGAGTTAAACATAAGGGTGATTGTTTAGGGGGGTAAGAGCAGCTTTAGGGGTACCGTGATTCCATCTTCAAGTAAATAAAGATACGAAATTTTTTTAAATGACGAAAAGTGCTGTTTCCCCATATCCAATACATATTGAAAGGAAAAAGTAAAGGTAACTGGCCTAGTCGTTCATTTGCTCTGTTTCACAGAACTGAACTTCTCTCATACACTTGCTCACTCAGTGAGTCTGCTGAGGGTTTATTGAGCACATACTGAGCGAGGGGATACGGTGATGGGCTCACAGCCTCGTGGGGAATACAGACAAGGAAACGAGGAGTTTACGAGGGGAGACGAGTGTCCGGATGAGGAGCATGGGCCTGTGGAGACTCACGAGGGACCTCCAGTCCCATCTTGGGAGGTCGAGAGAAGCCTTTTGAAGGAAGCGATGGTTTAGCGGAGACCTAAGGCTAAGAAGGACAGGGAACGAATGGCAGGCTGAGGGAAGAGCTTGGAAAATGGAATGCAGGGGAGAACGTGGTGCTTTCGAAGAACAGATTCTGAACAAGGAGGGTTGAGGAGAGCTCAGGGTGAAGCAGAGGTGAGATCTTGAAGGGCTCTGTAAACTCTGAAGGAATTCGACATACCTAAATTACCGAGAATCTGGCTTCGAGCAAAAATAATTAGAGAGCAAAGATGTTAGTAAGACCTAAACACTTTTGGAGAGCCCTGGTGATGAGTTTTTGGAAGGGATTATCTACAGAGGCATTTTTGTTTGCTTGTTTTTTGTGAAGTTTTAGAATAGCTAGCCGCCTTCTTTACCCCCCTTAAAGCAGGGGCTGGCATCCTTTGAAAGTGACCATCCAGGGGGCGCCTGGGTGGCTCAGTGGGTTAAAGCCTCTGCCTTCGGCTCAGGTCATGATCTCAGGGTCCTGGGATTGAGCCCCGCATCGGGCTCTCGGCTCAGCGGGGAGCCTGCTTCCCCCTCTCTCTCTGACTGCCTCTCTGCCTACTTGTGATCTCTCTCCCTCTGTCAAATAAATAAATAAAATCTTTAAAAAAAAAAAAAAAAGTGACCATCCAGGGGTGCCGGGGTGGCTCGGTGGTTAAGCGGCTGCCTTTGGCTCAGGTCATGATCCCAGGGTCCTGGGATCGAGCCCCGCATCGGGCTCCCTGCTCGGTGGGAAGCTTGCTTCCCCCTCTCCCACTCCCCCTGCTTGTGTTCCTGCTCTTGCTCTCTGTCAAATAAATAAAATCTTAAAAAAAAAAAAAAAAATGCAAGTGAGCATCCCACTGGGGATCACCACTCTGTTACTTAGTCGGGGGGTGGGACGTGAAGGGCTGACTTTGGGAAGCTAGCTCGTATTGCATGCCAGTCAGGGAATGCCGACAGCGAATCTCCAGTTTTTTCCTTAGAAGAGCCCAATGAAGGAAGTACTATTATAATCCCCATTTAATAGATGAAGGACCTGGAGCTTAGAGAGCTTATGTAACTTTCCCAAAGTCACAGAGCCAACAAGTGACGGAATCAGGACATGGACTGTGGCAGTCTGCCGGGCTCCTGTCCGCCGAGTTGGCCCTATCGTGCGGCTCTTCCCATAGGTGGTCATGGAGCAAGGCCTGCCTTATGTGAGGTAGGGAATCCAGCTGGCCAGTCAACAAATACGCGCTGAGCAGCTCCGCGGGTCCTAGGCATTGAAGCGTGGCGACCAAAACAGAAGCAGGCTGGTGGATCTTACCTGCCAGCAAGGAAACAGGCTTCGTGCGCCAGCTCTCATGATCAAGTAATAAATTAGATGTATAAAGAAATGCAGCATATTATGGGTATTTAAAATAAGGGGGGCATAAGCTCGCTCATCGCTGCAAATGTGTTGACCTCTTATTTCCAGCATCGGTTGCTAGATGGTATCTCAAAGTCCATTTCAGTTCTGTTCTATGATCCTATGATAAACTCAAAAGAATCAGTAGGCCGAAGAATGCTTATTATTAAACAAACAAACAAACAGGTAGTCTTTGTGGGGCCGGGGAGGCTCAGTCAGTTGAGCATCTGACTCTTGGTTTCAGCTCAGGTCATGGTGTCAGGGTGGTGAGACTGGGCCCCGCTTTGGGCTCCCTGCTCAGCACTGAGTCTACTTGAGTTTCTCTCTCCCTCTTCCTCTGCTCCTCCTCCTCCCCTCCCAAATAAATAAATCTTAAAAAAAAAAAAAAAAAAAAGGTAGTCTTCAAGGATTGAAGGATATGGTTTCCCCGATTCCGTCTCTGATACTGAGAAAACTGGCACTCACCGTGGTCACCACATTTAACCAGCCCTGGTGATAATGGCATCGCATTTACAGTCATTTACAGTCACGACTTCCTCTGTCATACGTCATCTCCGTGGCGCTCCTCTTGCCTAAATAACGACACGACGTCTCTTGGTTCTGAGAAATGGTGCAGCGGGGTGTCTAAGGACAAGGTGCCTGGAATCAGACTGCCCGTGCTCAGTTCCTGGTGCCACCAGTTACTGTGTGAGCTGGTGCAAATGATCGAGCTTCTCTGTGCCTCAGCTCGCTCCTCAGTGAAATGGGGATGACGGTGCCTATCTCACAGTGCTGTCGAGAGGATTAAGTGAGTGAGTACACAGGAGTGCTTACACACCCGTGACACGGAGTAAGGATCCGGTGAGGGCTAGCTGGGACCACCTCGGCCCGTGAGCTCCGTCACCATTCTTTGCTTGCCCTGTGTTATATTCAGTCACCGTGACATGACATTGTCGTGTGTTGTGCTTCCTGCTGGTGGATCTCAAGGCATTCTTCCCTCCCTGGGGCTCCAGTTATTTCCAGGGCACAGAGCCATGCTGTGATGCCCCAAGGGGCACCTTCGTGGCCTGAAGGAACTAACGCTTATCTTCAAAAATCCAAAATTTTTGTTACCGTGCCTTAGGCACCTGTGGACAATGTGTTTGAACTATAGTTTAGGAAATGGGACTCAGAAATTTTAGCCACATGATGAAATATTTTAAGAACCTGCCAAGTGCTGATGAGGAAGATAAAGCTGGGAGAATTAAATGACTTTAGATCTTCAGAAAGAACCGAAATTTCTCATCTCAACAGATTACCGTTCTTATATGCCCCTAGAAGTATATCACACGTTGCAGGAGGACTGGTGTTTTACGTGGAACCCAAGCAATACAGAGGCTTTGGGAACAAATCAGAAAAAAAAAAAAAAATTGCTTTGACTGAGAAAAATGTTTCTGAACCAATCGTGCGAAGAGAAACTCTAATGTATCCAGAGGAGATTTGAATCTGAAAACGTGGTTCTTCTAAGGGCTTTAATTACAGTGCCCCATTTACACCTGCAATGATGGTCTCCAAGTATCCCCTCCGTCCCCTTTCTAGATGGAAACTATACGTCGAAACAAATGCCAGGTTATGGGTTCTGCAAAATCGCGAGCACGGCAGGCTGTCATACTTCACAGAAGCAAATCTGATGGTTGAAATAGAGCACTGATGCTGAAGAACCCCATTGTACTGAGCTCGTGTGCTAAGAAGCTCAATTAGGTTTCGTGGTCCAGGTCAATGCAGTGGAACAAAATGAGTGTGAAGTGCCCCTTCATCAGTAATCATCTGCACACAAAACACGCACTTCTCTTCCTCCCCATTTGATAGAAAGGTTACACAGACAATGCGTACACAACTCTTTTGTTGCTGTTCAGACAACAGATGCCGGCTCTCCTCTTCAGATGCCTAGGTAAGACCCGATGCAGAGAGGAAGGGGAGGTGCCCTCCCACGCACACACGCCATGATATTTGCAGGCTTTAATGGACCTTATCTGAGTACTTACCGTACTCAAGTTCAAACAAAATAAAATCAAATCTCCATTTAATGAAGAGCCTCATGTTTAGTGTAGCATTCAATCAAAAAATTACTAAAATTAGAGCATGTTTCTAGTACAATTAACATCCTTTGCACTCATAATAAAATATTCAATAACTGGCCATTTTGCCTGTCGAGGAGGTGAATAAAAGCACTGCTATTAATCATTTAGCGGTTATTTCTTTGCCACTTTATTTTAAGTAGGCAGTTAAATTGAAACTGCACATGTTATTATTGATTTAGGTTTAATTTAATCCTTTTAAACAGAACAATTATTCCCAATTTATATGCCATTAAATCTTTTATGCATATGAACAGCAAATTCAATTTTTGCCTAAGTGTAAAGTTTTTTAATGCTTCTCTAAGGAACTATAAAACTGACAATTCTTTCCAAGGATTTCTGAATTCTAGGCTCATCCTAATCTTTCTATCAACGGCTTTTAAGTAAATCAAATGAAATAAATCCAAAGGATTAAAAAAAAATCACTTTTGCAAGCATGAAATAAAATGGTCCCATAAATACGCTGATGCACTTCGAGTAGGTTGTTTACGATGCAGGAAATTTCATTTAACGTAGGCATCCTGCTTACAAAAAATTAAGCATTTTAATTGAAAAAAGTTGCTTTAATGAACTGAAGGCCGAAGAGTGTCTACGGAAGCACACTCAAAAGAAGGGACTGGATTGTTACCTAGTGAACATAATTTACAGCAGTTATATAATTTGGATAATTCCAACCAGAGCCCCTTCTTTGTCTTTGACAACAGATTTATGGCTGCAAAATAACCGGATATTTGCTCCACGTTCTTATAAGTACCAGCCTTGATTCAAGGACAGTCTGGGAGTTGAATGAAAACAAATGATCTAAAGAGCACAGGGTCATAATTGCGATGTAAAATTCTCCTACCTCACTTCTCTTACGTGAAACAAAGCCTGTGTCTTCACAGGGGAAATGATGTATGACCCAGTATTTAGAAACACAATTCCTCGCATTCAGTGAGAGGTTACAATGCTCACGCCAGGAATTTTCCATGGAGCTGTTGGATGTTCTTTTCATTCTCCAGAAACAGCGGCTAAGAAGCCTTGGATTTCTAAAATTTGTAGGTGTTTGCACTTTCTTTAGATAGAATTTCCTGCCTTATATTTGTTTTATTTTGTTATTTGTCAAAGATTGATTGATTTATCGAGAGAGCGAGCACGAGTGAGCCAGGGTGGGTGGGGGAGGGAGAGAGGGGCAGTGGGAAAAAAAAAGTCTCAAGCAGACTCCCCGCCGAGCGAGCGCAGAATCTATGCAGGGTTCCCTCTCAGGACCCTGAGCCTGTGACCTGAGCCGAAATCAAGAGTCGGGTGCCTAACCCACTGAGCCACCTAGGCGCCCCATCGAACTTCCTGTCTTCTAAATGCCCGATATTGACAGCATTGTAATTGCAAGGTAGCTGAAATATCATGAGAAAGACGACGGAAGGACCGGGCTCGAAACGTGGGTCCCAGTCCAGATTTTGCCAGTGCCCGGCTATGTGTACTTGGGTGAATCTTCCCCACCCTAGGCCTTGGGCTCCTCCTGTGGACAGTAAGGAGAATAGGCTGTGCTTTAGGAGCCCTGCAGCTCTGAGGACCTGTAGTGTTGCTCACTGGATTGCATCCATCATGCAAAATTCAGCAACAGTATGTAAGAATTGGAAAAAGCATGCATTTTAAATTCAGTAGATTAAAAATGTGTAATAATTAAAGCTCTCTATATTTTCACGCTTGCCGGGGAGGAGAAATAACGAATACAATTAAGGTCAGGAAGTAAACTAGTTCTTTCATAACTTGCTTACAGCCCTCTTAATCATCTTGATAACCTCCCAAGATTGTAGGCGATGTGACTTTAAATGATACTTTGGGCCATTTTCGAACTCACCATTTACTTACTAATTTAACACCGTGAGCATTCCGACTTTGAAATAAGCTGGAAGGGAACCCACGGTTGTCTCCGAGGGCCTTACACCCCAGGGCCACTGCGGCGTTAGCATTTCTGGCGGGGACTCTGCCTTTAATAGACACAAGCTATGCCCACGCACACACTTGACTCCCGTCCCCGCCTGCTCATCTGCTGCGATGGCGCCGTGCCTGCCCTGGGGGAGCACCAGGCCTTAAGGACGGCGGGGTTTGTGAGCGGATGGTCGCACAGACAACAGAAATGACGAATGCCTGCGACAGAAAGTCACTTCTCCGGTATAACCGTTCCCAAGCGATGAGAAATAACTCAAATGCTAGTAGCCATCCCCCAAATACCGTGTGAAGCCCCCTAGGGTAAGGGTGTGGTGTGATGTACGTGGAGTGCCTGGCTGACCAAGGGCCTTAAATTTAGAATCTATCTCGGAAAGTCCATAAAAATCCACATGGATGAATGTTTCTAGACACCGACAGGGATGGAAGTGGGCTCCTGGAAACTCTCGCAGTGTTCTCAGTGATACTGGAATGTTCAACATGCCCTCCGGTGTCATCTTTAATCTCCTAACCAGCACAAACAACAACGACGATAAGAAAACAAACACACTCTACAACACCTGTGCGAGAAAAGTCTGCCATCGGCTTCACAGTCCCAATGTGTCCTACAAAAGTCTGGGAAATAGGCGGGGAAATGCAAAGGCTGAGTTTTGGTCTTTACTTAGTCTCTCTTTACCCACTCACTGTCTCAGTTCTCCAGTACTGCTGTTTGATTTGAACCCTTCCCCTGATTCTTGTATTATTAGTCAGAAATAATATCTATAAAAGCATTTGAGAGGACGATCCTAGACCACCATGACACAATAAAAATGTAGGTTATTATTACTGAGTCCCTTTATTTTTAGATAATCCTGGGCACAACAATTTAAGAATTGCTCATTTCGCCTTGTCTCCTGCCCAGTAATTTCTCGCACAAGGTGGTTTATTAGGATATGGGATCTTTGGTGGAGGCTGTCGTTCCCAGATGATGTGAAAGACTCTGGGCCCTGCGTAGTCCGTATCGAAATTGTTACAGCTTTAATTTTGGCTAGATCGTAAAACTGAATCCTTTATCAGGTCAGCCCGGATCGCCTATCTAGATAACTTATACTTAGAGGCTCAGGCTTTGGTTAGGGGAGCATTCATTCCGTTCAATTTCTGGCTCTGCCTCTTAGTAACTACATACACCTACACAGCTGTCAGAGTCTTGGCTCCTTATCTGAAAAATGAGGGTAATAATGCATAAGAGGCTCTTGTGAGGATAAATAAGATAGTATATATAAAGTAAATAGTTCTACAGATGGTAGCTAATTACATATAAGTATTCTTATTAAACACGTATACTAGGTATTGTACCGCTGCCCTCTAATTTTTTTTTTTTTTTTAAACATATAAGGTTTCAGAGGCCCCAGGACTGAAGAAGTTATTTCCAGTGCTCAAGGAATTACATTGATCTCTTTCTTTGCTAGCGCCGAGTGTCCTAAGGCTAGCTGTGGAGTGGGGTTTAAGGATTAGCACGTGGCGATCCTCTCTCCACTCTTGATTCATTCACTGTAGTCAATGCCGCTCCAATTTCCATTAAGTAAAAGGTTTTCTCTAATCCATATACATTGAACTATGGCTTGACTTTGGTAAGATACAAGAGAGTAATTGCTTTGAGGAGGTTCTGGTAACATCAAAACAGAAGAGTAGGGCTCAAGTGATTTGTCAGGCAGCTTTTAAAATTGTTGCTTATAACAGCAAGAAGAAAGAGATTTTTCATGGTTTTAAGGCAAGGCTTTGACTAATTTTTTTTTTTTTGAACTACAATTCCCAGAATGCCATCTACCTTATAAAAATGAAAGCCTACTTGATTTTCACATTGAGAGTCTGAGATCGATTTGTCTGTTTCGCGGCTAGTACACTACTCAGGGCCAAGTAACAGTGCACGTAGGAAATGTTTCCGAGACTTAAGTGAAAGAGGTCAATAACTAAACTAACCTGAATAATATTTTTGAGGCATTATTTGGCTAAATGCTTCGGTTCTGTTTTCCTTTGTAGTGGAGAACTGGCCCTCCTAAAGTTCCATGTCTCAAGCACTATGCCGCCTAATAATTACTAGGGCTAAAAGCCATTCTAACCCTGAGGATGATAGTCCGTCATTAAAGATTTCTAAGGCAAATCGGTCTAAGGAAGACAGCAATATTTACGGATCTCTGAATCAGAAGACGAAGGCCTGAACCATAATTTTGATTTCTAGAAGTACTTTTCTTTATTTTGAAATGTATTGAGTGGCATTCACATTGTCCTTGGGTAAAGAGCAAGGGGTAAAGTCTGCTCCCTGAGCACTGGGCTCAAAGAGGAAAAACTCAGCTTTGGGGAAATGAGGTCCCTTAATGGATCCTTGCTTTGGTTTCTGCACAGACCAGAATGCCTAACTACCGCAAAACATCTTTCCTCTGCCCTCGTTTCTGGAAAAAGAAAAAAACAAAAACAAAAAAACAGCACTAAAACTACTACCATGTGTTACCTAGGAGATCCTGACTCTCTTATATCAGAACTATGATAAAAACACGGCTGAGGGCATAGAGTCAGACTGCGTGAGTTCCCTGCTCCACCACTCCATCGATGTAATAAATGGGTATAAATATAACCCTTTTAAGCCTCATGTATAGCCTGGGATCACTACAGTGTCTCCTAACAGCCCTGCCATATGGATTAAATGAGATAATACACATAGAGTGCTTAGCACAGGGATGGGCTCATGATAAACACTCTATAAATGCCAGCTATTGTTATGAGCACCTTAAAGTAACTTTTGGCTTTTCTTCTTCCTTCAGCCACCATATCTGAACTGTCTTCAAGCCCTGTCAATTCATACACTCATTCTCTTCTTCCTCCCAACTATATATTACCCATGCAGTGAATGAATAAAAGATTGCTAAGAAGGATGCACACCCACGTAGGCGAACATATTTGTTATCTCTGAGGAGACAGATGGGGGGGAAGGGGTTTGAGAGGGGGAACAAGGAAGTTTTATCTGTGATATTTTATGTCTATAAAAAATATGTCTGAGGGGAGCCTGGGTGGTGCAGTCGGTCGAGTGTCTGGCTCTTGGTTTCGGCTCAGGTCGTGATCTCAGGGTCCTGGGATCAAGCCCCACGTTGGGCTCTATGATCGGTACAGAGTCTGCTTGAGTTTCTCTCCCTCTCCCTCCGCCCCTCCCACTCATATGTGCATTCTCTCTAAAATAAATTAATTAAAAAATACATATCTGAAACAAATATGGCAATAAGGGTTATATTTTTCTCTTTTTTTTTTTTTTGATGAAAAATGGTTGCGCTTTTCTTTAGGTTAGAATTTTGTCGTCGTTTAACCAATATTGACGACAAAACCATAAACGTCCTCCCACAGCACTGTGCCATTCAGCAAGTTACTTGATCTCTGTTCACCTCGTTTTCCTTATCCGTAAAATGGGAAGAGCAGCATTTTTCTGGCCGTACGACAAGGAAGAATTCAATGAAATCGCGGATGGACCTTTAAAAAGAGATACTGTTGGTCTTGGTTGTCATTATGATTACCATCTAGTGGTTTCTTTGTCCGTCCTGAGTTTATCCTCTAATTCAGAACGCACCGGTTTGCAGGATAATCTTCCTTAAACACGGCTTCCTTTCCCAGGTCTCCCCCAAGCACCTGTCTTCTCTCCCGCTGCTGTAGCAGGGGTGGCCGTCTGGCTGATGCTTCCCTGAGCCTCCTCCCCACCCCCCCAGTGCTGTGGCTGTACCTTGCTCATGCCACCTACCACTTGCACTGTACTTTGAGATCCCTAAGAAGCAAATGAGCTTGATTCTGCCTGATAATGTTTGCAGTGGAAGAAATACGGAGGGAAAGCAGAAAGGACGAAAAAGACTCAGGACTGGGCTCTAATTCTGGCTCCTTCAGGCACCCTTGCATTGATTGTCTTCCTGGGACAGGTTGTAGGTTCTGTGTTGAATGCCCTGTCTGGGGTGCGGGCCGATTGGACGCACCGTGGCCCCTATCGCAGCCCCTCACGTAGTCCTCTTTCCTTACGCGCTCAGAACAAATCCTCTGCCACCAAGTGGGGCTTGAACGTGTCACGCGTTCACTCTAATTCGGTTCTTGTTTCCAAGTTTTATCTTCTCTCCAAAACCCCGCCTGCCCAAGTTCTAGGCCTTCTAAGAAACTTTCCTCAATATATTTTACCCATTAAAAAAAAAACCTAACATCTATAACTTATAAAGTGTTAGTCCCTGTTCTACATTGTGTATATATTTATTTATTTTGGCCTCAGAACTCTTTGAAGCAACTACTATTATCCCATTTTAGTGATGAGGGAACTGAGGCACAGAGAGATTAACTGGACTTGGCCAACTTACACGGCTAGTACGTGGCAGACATTGAGCCCAGATGGTCTGCGTCGGATTGCACACTTCGTCACCCCATGAAACCTCTTTCTAACCAATAGCTTTTAACTTCTTCCATACTGTGTCATATAGTTTTTTTTTCATTAAAACGGAGTAGTGTACTAATTAATATTATATTATTTGGTCGCTCATAGCATAATGTTAACACCCCGTAAATGCTGATTATTAGAAATTAAATCCTTAGAGGATTACGTAAGCCCCGGGAGGTAGACCCTTATAAGCTCAGGTAGGACTGCATTCCCAGAATGTATTTCCTGACACCGATAGCAGTCCTGGGAGATGGACAGGCCAGATCAATGACAGGTGAGAAAAGTGAGCCACAAAAGAGTTAAGTGACTTCTTCCAAATTATACACTGAACACCAGTGCCTGGACCCAGCCAACACCACCCGATTCCAAGTCATGGCACTTTTCTATAGCAGGCTTTCTGGAATTTCTCCAAGGTTAGGTCATAGCAGGGGAGACACTTGGAATATGCACAGGAAGTAAGGAGCAGAAGGAGCGCATATGCCCTTATTCATACCTGGTCTTTTGCATATTTTTTATTTAAAAGGGGGCGTGGCAAAAATCCTGGCTTCGAACTGTCCTTAGTCGATTGGGACCTGTCCCACACACGTTACAAGGAGTTCATTACCATAGCCTGTCCTTACTGTCGCTTGTGATCTACCAGTGATGACCTAACAATACATTTCAGAATCCATTGTTATCGTACACAAGCCAATTCCTTACCTGCTGTCCATGCCATCGCTCTGGGGATGGAGGTTTTCTCTGCCATCCTTCTGAGCTGCTTTTCTGCTTGCTTCCTCTTCTGTCTCACTCAGGCTTTCCTGTTGAAGGCTTTCCTCCTCTAAGCTGTCCCGCTCCATATTGTTGTCCCGGATTTGGTCTTCAAACCGGGACTGACTCTCTGGAGTGAAGCTTCCTGAATCAGATTCCAAGGAGTCTTTTGAAATCAGATGTAAGTCCTTCTGAAAAGGTGGCTCTGTGGACCGGACCTTTAAGTTGGTATGGTGAACAGGAGATTGAATTGAGAGCTTGGGAATTAATTTACTGTGACTCATCTTGAAAACATACAAATATGAATATGAATCCAGATATTCTTGATGATAGGAGCAGTCGGCTTGAATATTTAAAGTTGTGGTTTACAAAAGCATTACCTAAAAAAAAAAAAATTGTGTTTATGTCACTTTGTGACTACTGAATTCTCTTTAATTTCAATGTTAATCAAACATTTAATGAGCAGAACCCTGTTACATTATCCGCAGCCTTTTGTATGAGGAAGGTCTATTGGAAAACCTATTGTTTTCTCTCTACAGAAACACATTTGATGTGGAGTTCATCAACAGCCTGAGTAATCAAATACAGCTTTATTAAGGAAATCAAATGGCTGGATTCCTTTTTCTACCTTCCAAGGGCCTATTACACACAAGCCTAGATAAAGCTAAATGGTTAATTATGGAGGCTACTTCGATGGCTCTATTTCAAATACCCAGGGCACCAACATAAATATGCCATGTTCAGGAGTATTCATGAATAGAGTAAAACACATTCAGGTTCTACCTTTTGAAAAGTAAAGGAGAGAGCAGGGAAGAGAGTGGTTTCCAGAGCTGGAACTGTAAAGAGGGAAGCTGTTTTGTGCCTAGATCTGTATTGGCTGGTTTCATCATTTAGAAGACATTTTGGCCCCCTGGTTGCCACTAGGTAGGAATGAGTAATTTAGGTGGACATTACATGGAGATCAATATCAGTATATACATTAAAAAAAAGATTAAAACTGTTTAACGCAAAATTTGGAGGCTTTGTGAATTCTGCCACTAAGTGATTCATAGCAGAGGCTGGATGTCTACCTACCTGAAAGGGATGTAGTCTTCGAGAATATTGAGTGGGTGGGAGATTGGCCTGAGTAACAGCTAGGGGTCCCTAGGGTCCCTCGATTAAGTGTGTGATTCCAAGTGAGCCTTCCTTGCCTCAGAGGGCTGTCCTAAAGACTCATGAGATGGTTTATGGAAAGGGTGCTCTAAGTTCGTATCAGATTGAAAGGAGATGATGATTTTGGATTGTGCTTCCTTTCATCTCTCCCCAGCATTTCTATTTTGCTCAGTCTTCTGTCTCACTGCCTTTATGCCATTTTTTTCCCCCTGTAGGTCAGACAGCTAAAACTTTTTACTGTCAGAGATTCCTGTAACATTTTCTAAGGGCTTGTTCTTGTTCTTTTGGCAAATGCTAGCTTTAATTAGATAACATGAACTAATTCCTTTCCTCGCGCTGCTAATAATGTTGACCTCGGTGCTAACACCCTCAAACGCCTTAGAGGAAAGTACCTTAACAAACGAGAGGCGAAAGGTAGCATTCAGATTTAAATGCATATGAAGTGGTTTTCTTTTTAATTCAAAATTCCCCAAGCTGGTATTATACATGTAAATAATATATTGTTTAACTGTACCGTCTGCTTTGCTATATCATCTCATTTTAAAAATATACAGTATGCCCTATCTTATTATTATAATATTGACAAGTAGATTAACTCTTGCTTTTAGGGAGTTTTTAGAAAGCAGCAAACCCACCAAGTACTAACTAGCATTTAACAGAAACAGTTTGTATAAACATCTATAAGAGTTTTACTGGATGAGTTTAAGTCACTGTACTTGGGATTGTTAAAGAAAAAGCTTAAAATAATCATTCTATTTCAGTTTGGAATTGCTCATGAAATCAGTCCTCTCAGTTGTTCTCCTTAAGTGAGCTAGACTAAGGTTTCTTAGAGTTAAATAAAAAAAAAAAGTCCATAGAAGATAATTTTGTTGTAATTAATGAAATCTGGGATAGTGCAGAGAATACAACAAAGCCAAACACCAGCAAAGCTGGGGCTTTGGTGGAGGCCTGATCTTATAAAGGCATGAGATTAAAGAAGGAAAAGCTGTTATCTCCAATAAATTAGCAAGTAGGCATTTTAAATGTAATGAATGTGGCTCCCTGGTGGCACAATTGTTTTTCACTGAAATTTCTGACCGAGGGAGGCTGACAGTCTCGTTACAAAAGTAAACAAGGCGGACTGGGATATCGTCAGTGGTATCCAGGCACTAAGACGCAGCCGGTTCCCTAGGGTTCCCTTCAAGACCTTGGGTCTCTTCCTCTAGTACCGGCAGGAAGGAATTTCCTTCTGTAGGTGAAAATGAACCCTGCTCGCTCTGGCCAAGATGAAAGGTAGAGAAAAGTTCCCCTACTGTGGAACAGCCGGGAAGCTGCCCATAAGGGACGATCAGTTTGTTTTCTCTCTTTGCCTTTTTTTCTGATGGGCAAAACCCAGCAGCAAAGGCGTTTTAAGGTCAAGGTGACAGATGGAGAGGGGGGAGGGGCAGTCTGGTGCCCCGGACTGGTCTTTATCAACAGAGGACAGGGCTGCTGTGGGAGTCTGGGCACCAAAGCCTCTCCAGGTGCCGGCCTCTGGGCCCTTGTCCCTGCCTTGCCACGGTCCCCCCTTCCCGCCCGGGCCCCAAAGTTGCGGTTCTCTGGGTCCTGATCCAGTTTCCTCCGGAGGTTTCCTGCTGTCCCCCCACCCTCAGTCCCAGTCCTTCCCATTTCCCTTCCCCGGCGCGCGCACCCTCGTTCAGGAGGCAACCGCCTGTCACCTGCCCAGTGCTCCTCGGCGACCGCGACCCCTGCAGCCCGCATCCTCCTGAGCCGCCACTGCCCCGCCCCACCCGCGTGGCAGGTGCTGCCGTGGAGACCGCGGCCAACAGGGCGCGCCGCGGGGCTGGGCTCAGGGGGCGGGTCTGGGCTGGGGGGGCGGGGCGGGGCTCAGGGGGCGGGGCTCGGCCCAGAAGGCGGGGCCAACCCGGAGGTATTCCCTGCCCCCTTGGAGGGGGTGGGACTGTTTGTGAAGACAGCTTTCAAGGACGGGGAACTCTGGGCCTGGCTGATATAGGGCCGCCCTGACTTCCATGGCTGGAAAGCAAGGAAAGGCAGGCCACTGAGTGGGAGGAGATATTTCCGACAAATTCTGCTGGGATAGGCAAAGGACTCCTACAAATCAAGAAGGAAAATCCAGTGAAAGAATGGGTAAATGACTTGGATAAAAGCCCAAATGGTGGGTAAATATTTGTTTTTGATTGAAAAGGTGCTTAATTCATTAATAATCAGAAGAGGCCAACTTAAAACCATAGGGGATATCTATCAGTCCATACTCCTCAGATGGGCGGAAGTCAAAGTATCTGACTGCGCCCTGGTAGGGGAGGATGCAGGGCAAAGAACCCTTGTGCCACTTTGTGCGCAGCCACTTTGGCAAATGGTTCAAGGTTAGCTGGGATATGTATGTATGTCCTATGATTCAGCGATTTCACTTATAAGCATCTACCTCTCAAACCTCTGTGCATCCAAATTGAAAATCTCTGAACTATCAACCGTAAAATAGTTCATTAAAACGTGCTCTTCCATACCCTAGCCTACTATATAATAGTGACGATGAATGCAAGGCAGCAACGACACAGAGAGATCTTTAAAAAAGCGTCGGACTCCTGGTTTCAGCTCAGGTCAGGATCTCAGAGTTGTGAGATGGAGCCCTGGGGGGCTTGCTGCTCATTGAGGAAGTCGGCTTATGTTCCTCTTTCCTTCTCCCTTTGCCTCTTCTCCCTGCTTGGGCTGTCTCTCTCTGAAATAAAGAAATAAATCTTAAAAAAAGAAAGTTGAGGGAAAAAACTCCTTAATATACATATTGTATGATTTTATATATAAAAATTACAAACAGGAAAATTTAAACTGTACTGTATTTATGGGTGTACAGTTAATGGAGAAAACGGAAAAGAAGCAAAGTAGTGATTCTCATAAAGTTAGGATTGTGGTTCGCTCTGGGAGAGGGCGAGGGGTGGGGGAGGGTTGTTGGCAGAGTGTTTATGAGATTGTAGTTCCTGACTTTTTTTTTTAAGATTTTATTTATTTATTTGTCAGATCAAGAGAGAGGGAGAGCACACTCAAGCAAGGGGAGCAGCAGGCAGAGGGCAGCAGGGAGCCCGATATGAGACTCGATCCCACGACCCTGGGATCATGACCCAAGGCGAAGGCAGACGCTTAACCAACTGAGCCACTCAGGCGTCCCTGTAGTTCCTGACTTTTAATGCTAGTTACATAGATACTCATTTTATAACAGTTCATTAAGCTTTATTTACATTTATGTATATGCATATAGAATATTCAACTATTAAAAAGCCTTTAAAGAAGAGTAAAAAGTGGCGCCTGGGTGGCTCAGTCGTTAAGCGTCTGCCTTTGGCTCAGGTCATCATCTCAGGGTCCTGGGATCGAGCCCCACATCTGGCTCCCTCCTCAGAGGGAAGCCTGCTTTCCCTTTCTAACCCCCCCTGCTCGTGTTCCTGCTCTCGCTGTCTCTCTCTCCATCAAATAAATAAATAAAATCTTTAAAAAATAAAAAAAAGAAGTGTTGGGAATTTTATTCACATTAACATAGCATTAAAACCACAGGTAGAGGGGCGCCTGGGGGGCTCAGTGGGTTAAGCCTCTGCCTTCAGCTCAGGTCATGATCTCAGGGTCATGGGATCGAACCCCACGTTGGGCTCTCTGCTCGGCAGGGAGCCTGCTTCCCCCCCTCTCTCTGCCTGCCTCTGCCTACTTGTGATCTCTGTCAAATAAATAAATAAAATCTTAAAAAAAATTAAAAAAAAAAAACCACAAGTAGATTTGAATAACTAGCCGCAAAGCGGTAAGAATGATTCCAGTTGCCTCATTCATGGCAGGAAACAGAGAATTGGACAATATCTTTACTACTCAATTTTACTATTTTTTATTCTGCCTTTTATTCGAGTTAGATATTTTAAAAAGAAACTTCTTTGGCAGCAGTTACCTTGTCTGATGAATATACAATAGAACCTCACTTAAGAAATGAAAGCAAGGTCGCCAAAAACAGTGGTGGTATTCTGCCCAGCGTATTATACAGATTAACATTAAAGCCCCTGCAAATGTGCAGACCAGCCCCAAGCAGAAGGCGTTGTTCCCCAGAGCAGCTTCCGGAACATGTTAGGGAGTCTTGCTGAGTCATTCCCTTGTCCGCCTCCTCATCTGCTGGTCTGTGGGAACAGCTGCTGTGGTTCCTCAGACTCCTCAGGCGCTTTGTGCACTCTCCAGAAAAGATTTTATTCTGCTTTTCTGCAAATGACGTTTTCTCTGTGAGGCAGGAATCTACCAATCCAGCAGCTACTTTCAGAGACCAGTCACACACACAGATAGAACATCCTGAGCTTGGTTTTCCTCCTTCCTCCCCTGTAATGGCTCTCCTGATTATTCTGACTTAAAGTAACTAAAAGCTCAAGAACAGTTGCAAGCGGCCATGGGGGTCCAGTCAGGAGACAGACGCCACAGCAAGTTATTTGAACAGAAATGATCTCATGTGAAGATTTATAAACTCGAAACGTTGAAAGGGGAGCAGGGGTGTATCGCCTGGAAGGAAGCCACCACCAGCCCTGTACTAGGAAGGGTTTGGAATTAGTAACCTTGACAAGCTTGGAGGAAGGGGCCAGAGCGGGGATCCAGGCCTCCGAGGAGGAAATAGAAAGCTGATGCATGCTGGTGGCTGAAAAGGGGCAATGAGGCTGGTTCTGGGGACTTGGGAAAACTGAAAAACAACTGCTGTTACTGAAACAAAGAAGGAGCAAAGGCGGAGCAGTCCCTTTTCCCTTTTCCAGCCTTCCGGTCTCCCTGTAGTGCCCCCTACTGGCAGGCCTGACAAGGAGCCGGCTGGAGAAAGGTGGTTGGGAGGGGTTGCCCCCGTATCACAACAGACTTTGTGAGTGTATTTGAAGCTGAGAGACCCGGGTTTAATAAGCAGCACGGCGATATTCTCTTCTTCACAATTCCAAAGAATTAACACATACAAGCAAAGCCGTAAAGTGCATCATTTTTATCAGCCGTTACTGCAATAATAATGATAAATTTACATATGAGTAACACTTCCCAGGGTTTGCAAAGTGATTTTCCGTGCATTACGTGTTCAGAATTAAGCTGTCAACCTGACCCGAAGCAAAACCCGAGAAGAATGAGAAACACAAGGAAAAAAAAAATTATCAACATAGGTAGGTTAGTAATGCTGGACTGATTTGAATCCTTCTCCACCCTTACTCCATCTATCCCTTCCGCTCCCTACTTCTCACTTCCTTGTCCTCTGCTGTTACTGGCGCTCTGCTAGCAAAGTCCTTTCCTCCACTAGTTCTCGCCTCCCGGACTGCTACTCAGTCTATAAGACCTCACTGAGCTTTATCTCCCACAGGAAGAATTTTCAGAGAGCCCCCCACCCCCACCCCCACCCGGGGCAGTTTTGTCCACCAGGGGATGTCAGCAGCATCTAGAGACATTTTTTTATTGCCATGACTTAGGGGAGGGGCTACTGGGGTCTACTGGGTAGAGGTCAGGGATGGTGCCAAACATCCTAGACACGAGTAGGGCAGCCTCCACTGCCAGAAAACCACTCAGTTCCAAATGTTAATAGTGTTGAGGTTGGCAAACCCCACGCTAGACTAATGGCCCTCGGTCTATGGCCCCACCGTACCCAAGTGCACGCTTCCATCATTATACCCGCACAGCTGTGGTGTTGTATTACTCCTGAGTTACTAGTTAATGATTCTGTCACCTCCCTACTCTATGATAAGCTCCCAGAGAGCAAGGACTAGCACTGTGCACGCCACTCAGTAGATGCTCAATAAATGGTGAAAAACCACAATACCCTTGTAGATAATTTAGCCCTTGAATGGAGGGTAGATAAGTGTAGCCCTATGAGGCCTTTTAATAGAGATATTGCTCTTATTTGGCACATAAGTAGGATGATGACATAATTATTTAGGCCCAGGATACACTCAAGAATAAAAAACAATTCCTATTGTTATTAACAGGTATAAACTGAAATTTCCCCGGATTGCTAGGAAGTGTGGTCATTCTATGTGTAACTCTAATAAGTTTCATCGTCCGGTTCCTTTCCATATATGTTAAATTAGAAGCAAGTTAGAAGAGGTTAAGGAAAGGCACCCTGAGGACAGAGAGAAGGGACACTGCCAGCAAGTGAAGAGACAGAAATATCCCCAAAATAAGAGATGTTCAGAAAAACAAAGCAACTCGCGGTGGTTTGCCATAGGCAAAAGGTGTCCATCTGGTGGGAAACCCTGTGTGAAAATCAGGGCACGGCAGCAAGCACAAGGGCTAATTCCCATAATGATGGGCTTTTAAAAACTCCTACAGAGCAGATCAGTTTAGTAAATGTGAGTAGAAAGGTAAAAATCATGCAGTATATTTTACAAAGATTTTTCCCTCCAAATGTTAAAACGTTTACAATGTCAAGGGGCAAACTCTCGATTACCTGCCCACCCCCAGCGTTTATTTAGAATGACTGGTCAAGAATTTCAGAGGACTCAAGTTGTAATAACTGTGTTCATAGAGACGGTGCTGTTCAGCAGACAGAAGTACAGCTAACCCTAAGCCTGCTCCAGAAGAGGGAGTCGAGGGCTCGGGACCCTAGAGGGGAGGAGGGGGATTCTGCCTGGCTGGGGTCAGAGGCTTTAGGGACGTGATGATCCTATAGGGTGGCTCTTAGGAATCTAGTGCAACAAATCATCGATGACGGCCTTTTTTCTTTCTTTTTGTTTATTTGGTTTTCTTTCTTAAAAATAATTTTTAAACATTTTAAATTATATTTTTTATTATGGACATTTAAAAACCTATCCAACAGTAGAGAGAAAAGGATAATGAACATGCATGTAATCCTTGCCCAACCTCGACAAAGAGGTTGTGAGCAGTGAGCAGTCTTGTTTTTTTTTTTTTTAAGGTATGACTATCTTTTTTTTTTTTTTTTAAGATTGTATTTATTTGTGTGTGTGTGAAAGAGAGAGAGCACAAGCAGGGGGAGCAGCAGGCAGAGGGAAAAGCAGGCTCCCCGCTGAGCGAGAAGCCTAATGCGGGACTCGATCCCAGGACTCTGGGATCATGACCTGAGCTGAGGGCAGACGTTTAACTGACTGAGTCACCCCGGGCATCCCAAGCAGTCTTGTTTCTAAACACACTATGCTTGCCTCCCAAAATTATTTAAAGGCAAATCTCAGCTGTCATATGATTTCATCTGTAAGGTATCTGTAAGAGATCATTTTTAAATAACTGCAGTAGAATTATCACATTTAAAATAAAATTAATGACTCCGTAATGTCATTGAGTACTGAGTGTTCAGACTTAGATTGACTTCCAAATATCTTTTCAGGGTGGGTAGATTTGAATCAGGATCCAAAGAAGTTCTACAAAGTGATTTTTTTAGATAACGGCTTTGAGATCTAATTCACCTGAGACACAATTCACCCTTTAAACATACATAATTCACTAGTTTTGCAACCATCACAACCATCTAATTCCAGAATATCTGTCCCCCCAAAATCCACACCAATTAGCAGTCATCCCTTATTCCCCCGATCTCTTAGGCAGCGGCAACCGCCAATCTACTCTGTCTTCATGGATTTGCCTATTCTGGGTATTTCATATAAATGGAATCAGATAATACGTGGTTTGTATGCGCATGTGTTTCGCTTCTTTCACTTTGCATAATGTTTTCAAGGTTCATGCATGTTGTATGTATCAGGATTTCATTCCTTTTTATTGCCAAATTATATTGCATTTATGAATATACCACATTTTATTAAATCTTAACCTTTTTTAAAAAAAGATTTTATTTATTCATACGAGACAGTGAGTGAGCGAGCACATGAGCAGGGCGGAGAGGGAGAGGGAGAAGCAGACTCCACACTGAGCAGAGAGCCCAATGCAGAGCTCGATTGATCCCAGGACCCAGAGATCATGACCTTGAGCTGAAGGGAGATGTTTAACCATCTGAGCCACCCAGGTGCCCTAATATACCACATTTTATTTATCCATTCACCAGCTGATGGATACTTGTATTGTTTCTACCTTTTCACTATTATGAATAATGCTGCTGTGAACATTCATGCACAAGTTTGGTATGGACATATGTTTTCAATTTTAGGGGGTATATACCTAGGGATGGGATTTCTAGATCCTATGGTAACTCGGTTTCACTTTTTGAGGAACCCTCAAGCTCTTTCTCCCAAGTGGCTGAAACATTTTACGTTCCCACCAATTATCTGTGAGGATTCTCATTTCCCTGTATTCTTTCCCAAACTTATTATCACCTTTTTTTTTTTTTTATTCTAGCCATCCTTATGGCAGTGACATTCTAGCTCATTGTGGTTTTGACTTGCATTTCCCTAATGACATTGAGCATCTTTTCGTGTGTTTTATGGCCATTTTTATTATGCAGGGACAGTAATGAGGTATGTCAAATTTCAGATGAAAGAATTGATAGGCGAGCAATATCTAAAAGTGATCAATAAAATGTGAAATATGATTTCGATGTTTTTAACATGTTACAGATGATCAATGAATTTTTTAAAAGATTTTATTTATTTGAGAGAGAGAGCACAAATGGGGAGAAGGGCATGAGGGAGAAGCAGGCTTCCTGCCGAAGTGGGAGCCTGACATGGAGCTCGAACCCAGGACTCTGGGGTCATGACCTGAGCCGAAGGCTGACGTTTAATGGACTTGAGTCACCCAGGCACTTCGATCAATGCATTTTAAAAGTATTATTATGAACTCATGGTTTTAATTTATTTAATACCTTGCAACTTTTTTGCTTTTAGATGCTTGAATTGTTTCACTTGGGGCCGGTAGGAGTCCGTTAGGGGTCTGCACAGATTGGTTTCCGTGTCCTTCAACACAGCCCCAGAAGAGTTTTTGCGAGCTTCCTTGCTTTCTAGTATAAAATGTTCTAGGCTCATCTTCACACATTTCTTGCCCCAACCTGAAATTAGCCATTTCTTCGAGGAGTCTTGGATCATCTTAGTGGGAATAATATTTAGAGACCACAATCTGGGTACTAGGGATGCTTCTTGGTACTGAAGTGGTTACCTTTTCAGTGGAAAAAGCTAGAAATACGTTTTTGTTTCTTTTTTCAAGAGAAATATATGAGCTCATGCTTTTGTTCCCAATTTAAATGTAGGAACACGAGGCTTTTACTTACTTGATTTTATGTTTATATCTCTTTCATGCTGAAAATCTTAGATCCAATGATATTAACATAATTAGTTAGGTACTTTATCCTCCATAAAATGTATTATACTTTCAAAATGGCTATATTAATAATGGTGACTAACAATATGACTCGTGAAAATAATTTAAAATTTGTCTGCAGTTCTTTTTGTCATGAGGGTATATCCTGATCGTGTATGCAGTCAAACGTCTGTGTTTTATTTATTTATTTATTTTTAAGATTTGTTTATTTATTTGAGAGAGAGTGTGCGACCATGAGATCATGACCTGAGCCAAAATCAAGTTGGATGCTTAACTGACTGAGCCACCCAGGTGTCCCTAAATGTCTGTGTTTTTAAAGTAACTTGAACTAATCCTTCTCTGTGTTGCAGTTTTTGTAAAGAAATTAATTTTTAATTTTAATTTAGTTTTTAAAATGATTATGTAAGTCATTTGCATAGTTCCAAGGTCAAAACTATAATGGGACGTTAAAAGAAGTCTAACTTCTATCCCCATCCCTTCACTCAGTCCTCTCTTAGCTCATATAGGTGATGATTTTTATTAGTTTTTAGATTAGTTGTATTTAAAAAATCTAATCCAATATGTATATATTTCTAACCTAATCCCTTTCTCAGAGTAAAGGAATATATGTACTCTCTTCTGTACTTTGCTCTTGTTTCCTTCAATAATATATCCTGGAGATGACTCTATAGACATATACCGTGAACTTCCTTATCATTCCTTTGCATAGTTATATAATACTCCACTGTGTGGCCAATCAGTTCCCTATTGACACATACTTGAGTTATTATAGATGGTGCTGCAATGATTAGCTGTGATGTTGTGATATAATAAGAAAATATATTTGGTCTTCGCCTTGATACCTAGCACAGAACTCCTAAAACACTTGTAATCTCCTAACCAATAAGGGTGATGGGAGCATCTTTTATTCTAATATTTGGTCTTTGTCCCAGTTCCTGAAACAAGAGCTGCTAAAACCCTTGGAAGATCCTTAGTGATAGGGGTGAGAGGAGTATCTTTTGTTATTCATACTAAACCCCTTTCAACCACATCCGAGTTTATGCTACTGAGGCGGCTCTTGGTGGGCCCCTAGAGAGCTTCAAGATGGCGGCTGTTAGAGGAACCAACCATGTGATTAGAAGGTTGGAACTTTCTGCCCCACCTCCCAAACTCGGGAGAGGGGCTGGAGATAGAGTTATTCACCAGTGGCCAATGACTTAGTCTCGCATACTTAATGGAACCTCGATAAAAACTCCTAAATAACGGTGTTCAGGGAGCTTCTGGGTTGGTGAACGCAGCCATGTGCTAGAAGGGTAATGCAACCTGGCTCCACAGGGATTGAAGATCTTGGGCTTGGAATTCTTCCAGAGCTCCCCCTGTGTGCCTCTTCATCTGGCTAGTCATTCATACCATTTACAATATCCTTCACAATAAACTAGGAATAGTAAGTAAAGTGTTTCTCTGCATTCTGTAGGCTGTTGTAGAGAATTATCGAACCTGAGGAGGGGGCTCTGGGAATCCATGGCTTATAGCGGGTCAATCAGAAGGACAGGGGCCTGCAACTTGCGCTTGCCATCTGAAGTGGGGTCAGCGTTGTGGGACCGGGCCCTTAACCTGTGGGGTCTGGGGCTACCTCCACGTAGTTAGGGCCAGAATCGAATTGAATTGTCGGACACCCAGTGAGCATCCAGAGAGTTGGAAAATTGGTTGGTGTGGAGGGAAAAAAAAGCCACACATTTGTTGTCTGAAGTCTTGCAAGTAAAAATCAATCTGTAAGAGCCCTGTACATATGTCAAATTGTGATTTTGCTATTTACCTTTGGGTTTGATTTCTAGAAGTAGGATTGTTGGATGGGAAAGTAAGTACTCATGTAATTTTGCTAGATGTTGACCAATTCCCCTTCCTAGGGGCTATGTTAATTTACATCCCAACTAGCGATATATGTGAGAGCGCTTGCTTCCCTACAGCTTGGCCGACAAAGTGTGCTGTGAAATGCTTGAATTTTTGCCAGTATAACAGAGAAGAAATAGTATTTCAGGGTTGTTTTAATTTTGCATCTCCACTATGTAAGTGTCATTTTATAGGTTTAAGAATAATTTGCCTTTTTTTCCCCTGCCTTTTTTTTTGTGGAATGGTATTTTTTTCTTAATTTCTCTCTCTTTTTTTTTAAATTGAAGTATAATTAACATAGTGTTCTATCAGTTTCCGGTGTACAATACAGTGATTCCACAATTTTCCTTTTATTTCCCTAAATATAACCCTTTCTGGTATAATTTGCAAATTTTTTTCCCAGTTTGTCATTTGTTGTTCACATTTTTGGGGGGGGCCACAAAAAGGCACCATGTAGTCAAATTTATCATTCTTTTACCCACTCTTCTGGATTTTGAGTAATTTTGAGGGAACTTTCTCCCACTTGCTGGTTTAGAACAATCAACCCATGTTTTCTTCTAGTATTTCTGTGGTTTCATTTTGTACATTTCAGTTTTCTATCCGTTTGGGTTTTTTTTCTGGTTTATGATGTGAGCAGTACTTCTGATTTTACCTTTTTTCTGTATGGATGTCCACTTAGTAAAATGTTTCTCTTTTCCTACTGATCTGAGATACTGTCTTTATTACATGTAGCATTTTTATTTGATAGTCAACATTCAAACCTATTCCTAGAATTGTTACTGATTTATTATGAGATAAGGGGGCCATGTTCACCAAAAGTCTTCAGTGTCACTAGGTCTTTCTGTGAGTCTGTCTGCAATAGTAGTCCCTTTGTGCCCCATTAGCTTTAAAGTTAAAATTCTGCATGTTGAGTTATGGGGGTGCTCTCAGGAAAGAACCCAGACTCTGTGGTCTCCACACCATTGCCTCAAACTAGTACAGAGAGAAAATAATCTAACATTTGTTATATACTTATTATGTATCTAATATTGGGCTAAACACTTTGTATTATTTCTTCTCAATCCTTACACTAATCCTTTGTGAGGAGAATTGTTATCCTCACTTTACAGATCAGGAAATCACAGATACAAGAGGTTAATCACGAGCAAAACCAAGCAACCACAGTTTAGGAATAAGGAATTAGGGGGAAGCAAAAAAGAGCATTTCTCTCATTTTAAAGAGAAATATTTGTTCTAAGTTTGTGTCCAGTAAAGGGGGCAATTCAATGTAAAAATCCGATCTGGGTAACTGAGGCTTAGTCTCCCTCAAACTACATTGGAAGTCACAGGGTTTAGTATTTTTCTAAGACACAGTTCTTATTTCACAGACGGGGACCCAATTTAAAAGAGGTGTCCTGCCTTTTTCTTTTCTTTTCTCTTTCTTTCTTTCTTTCTTTTTTTTTTTTTTTTTAAGATTTTGTTTATTTACTTGAGAGGTAGAGATGAGGAGAGAGAGAGAACGTGAGTGGAGGGGAGAGGAGGGGCAGATGGAGAGGGAGAAGCAGAGTCTCTGCTGAGCAGGGAGCCCAATGCGGGGCTCGATCCCAGACCCCAAGATCACTACCTAAGATGAAGGCAGACGCTTAACCAGCTGAGCCGTGCCGGAGCCCCGAGGTGTCCTGTCTTCATGAAAAATTGTGACCCATTGCTTCGTGGGTTCGCAGAAAACCTGGCAGAATTATTTTCTCTTTTTAAATGTCTACGCACGGTGCGCTCACAAAGTTAGCCCTCTACATTGAGGCAAGATCTCTCCCTTCTTTCCCCTTTTTAGATCAACTGTGAGACATTTGGGGAGAATATAAGCTTTTGCTGCCTTACTTTTAGTTTGTTTCTATCTGAAAATCAGATGTAGAGCAGAAAAGGCAGGGAAAAATTAACATATTCACCAGGTCTAGAGTAAGGACCTGTGATGACAGATTTGCTCATGAATGCATCAGAGGAAGGAAGAGGGCTGTCTCTTAGAAGGTATAATGTTGTAAAAATAGAACTACATCTCATCAAGATCAAAACCCCATTATAAATCCAGCAAATTACCATGACCTCAACCAGGGGAAGTAACAGGACATTATGTTGTTAGGCTAAATTAGCGGACTCATGAATGATTGGCAGTTCAAACCATCTTTTTTTTTTTTAAAGATTTTATTTATTTATTTATTTGAGAGAGAGAGAGAGAGAAAGTGAGAGAGAGCCTGAGAGGAGAGAAGGTCAGAGGGAGAAGCAGACTCCCCACGGAGCTGGGAGCCCGATGTGGGACTCGATCCCGGGACTCCGGAATCATGACCTGAGCTGAAGGCAGTCGCTTAACCAACTGAGCCACTCAGGTGCCCCAAACCATCTTCTTCTTCTGCAGGGAGCCTCACTACTTGATATGTGCTCGGTCTGTTGGTTAGTATAACTTTTGCTCTCTGGTATGTTCATCTAATGATAGATGGTACAAATGACGCTTGGAGCCAGAAAATTTGGTCTGGGTTGTTGTCGTTGTTTTTAAATCATTTCTGAGAAAGTAATATAAGCATCCTTTGACTTAGTTCCCAAAAAATAAGCTTAAGAAGGATCATTAAATGGAAATTTCTCTGTTGTTCTTTAGCTCTATCTTCTGATGAACAAGAAGATGTAAGCCTAAAATGCTCTCTTGGGGATTTAAGTTATATTGTAAGGCGAGAAGCAGAATTCCATTGGTCTTTTTAGGAGCCAAGATATCAAGTTTCTAATCCCAGCTGTCTTACTAATTAGTTACGTGGCCTTTGATGGGCCATGGAAACCTTTCTGGGTCTCAGTTCCCTCATCTATAATACAAAAGAATTGCTCTAGATCAGTGGTTCCCAAGTCGTGTTTGTGAGGACACTAAGGTTTCATAAAACAACTGTTTCAGAGTTCAAAAGATGCTCCATTTTGGAGCTGAGCGTAAATTAACATCCAGATCACCTGGTTTAAATAACAGTGTGGGGCTCTTTATCTCACTTAACAAGAAGTTCTGAAATAGCAGCTTAACAAAATCATCGCAGATTCCGTGTCATTTTGGTCCTTTTCTACGCCCTTCTTACCATGTTGGCTCGGATTCCTTGATGGGCTTACAGTGGCCGTAGCAGTTCCAAGCATCTCTCACGGTTATGACAACATTTAAGGGGAAGGAAGATGCTTTCATTCTGAGTATCTCTTTTTATCCTTAAGAAACCTCTTTCTCAGGGCGCTTGGGTGGCTCAGTCGGTTAAGCGTCTGACTCTTGATTTCGGCTCGGGTCATGATCTCAAGAGTCCTGAGATGGAGCCCCATGTTGGCTTTTGCACTGAGTGTGAAGCCTGCTAATATTCTCTCTCTTCATCTCCCTCGCCACCCCCAACTCACGTGCACATGCACATGTGCTTCCTTCCTCTCTCTCTCAAAAAAAAAAAAGATTTTTCCCAGAAGCCCTCTGCGAACTTCCACTCATGTCCCCAAAATTTAATGTATCCAGCATAAACTGACCGCTAACAAGGGGAATGGGACTATGACTAGTTCAGACCAATTGTGATCTCTCTTTCTGGTTGGGGATGAGGTTCACCTACCCTAAAGCACAGGACTACATAGCGTGGGGTGGATCCTGGAACCAAACCACAGATCCGGTAGTAAGGAGGAAGACGGGGACATGGTCACTGGGTGGGCAAGCATCATGGATGGCTTTAGGTGGTTAAGTTTGAGCTTCTCTGAGTCAAGTAAAACAAGAGATTCCTTTATAAGAAGACTTCTCAGAGCCTTGGCTATGCTGATGTGTATCACCTTGATGGGGGAGATACAATGTTCAGCATTTTTCAAACTTAGTTGATCCCAGAAATCTTTCATTTTCCTGTCTTCTCTCTGCTCTTTGCCAAATTTAAATTGAGAATATTATTCCCAGTTCAGCTTTAATGATACTATATCTGCTTCAGCTATGTGGTTTTTTTTTTTTAAGATTTTATTTATTTATTTGACAGTTCACAAGTAGGCAGAGAGGCAGGCAGAGAGAGAGGGGGAAGCAGGCTCCCTGCTGAGCAGAGAGCCCAATGCGGGGCCTGAAACCAGGACCTTGAGATCATGGCCTGAGCCGAAGGCAGAGGCTTTAACCCACTGAGCCACCCAGGTGCCCCTAGAATAAACCCATGGTTTTAGAGTGCTTTGGTGGCTCAGTCGGTTGAGCTTCTGCCTTTGGCTCGGGCCATGATCCCAGGGTCGTGGGATCAAGCCCCCCGTCGGGCTCCCTGCTCAGCAGGGAGACTTCTTCTCCT
This sequence comes from Potos flavus, assembly GCA_028534135.1. Lineage (NCBI taxonomy): Eukaryota > Metazoa > Chordata > Mammalia > Carnivora > Procyonidae > Potos > Potos flavus. The sequence goes on along the minus strand of CM052884.1, from coordinate 15,747,519 downwards.
TCTGCCTCTCCTCCCTTGCTCCTGATCTCTCTCTCCCCCTTACGCATGCTCTCTCTGTCTCAAATAAGTAAATCAAATCTTAAAAAAAAAAACAAAAAACCCATGGTTTTAAATAGATTTAAATATACGCATACACGTAGACATGTATATCCATATATACAGTTGACTCTTGAACACCAAGTGCTTGGGGCAGCCAACCCCCTACCGGGTCAAAAATTGCTGTATGACTTTTTGACTCCCCCAGAACTTAATTACTAATAGCCTACTATGGCCCGGAAGCCTTACTGATAACACAACAGTCAATCAACACATATTATGTATATACATGTTCTATGTGGTGTATACCGTCCCCTTACAATAAAGCTAGAGAAAAGCCAATGTTAGTAAGATAAGGAAGAGAAAATACATTTACAATACTGTACATATATTTATTGAAAAAACGACCCGCCTGCAGGGTGGCGGGGCCAGGACAGAGGTGGTGGCAGTGATGGGCCTGGCCCCTGGATGGTGGTGTTTCGAAGCCTGGTGGCCCCGTGGGCCGTGGGCAGTGACGACAACCTGGGAGTGCAGGACAGCTGCCCCCTCTGCCTGGAGGTGCACCACTGCCCGTGGGGATGGGCAGCTGTGAGCACATCTGAGCCCGCCAGCCTCCTGATGGTGATGGGGCTGGGGTGCTGCATGGGGAGGGGTTCGTGCCCTGCCTGGGAGGGGCCCGAGGCCTGTGGCCACCCTAGCACCAGCAGGGAACCCAGCTCATGGAGGCTTGGAGGGGAGGGATCCAGGGTTTCCAGGGGTTGCCGAGGGCCTCTGTGGGTCTTCCGGGGCACTCACAGGTCAGCAGGTGTGACCTTTACACCAGTTGCCTTCAATTTGGAGACTGGGACGGGCCATTGTAAAGAAACGCCCAGTGGCTTTTGCCATTAAGTCTTAAAAACTGTGCGTAAGTGGACTCAGCAGTTCAAACCTATTGTTCAAGGGTCAACTATATGCACACTTTTTGATATATTCCCTAGCTCTGCCTACTGAGATGACTTGAGGTCAGTGATACGCCAAAAGCGATGTGCACACATAGCCCGTGGGTTTTGGCTTCTAAATACCATTTTCCACTAAAAGGAACCAGGGATCCTTGGAGAAGTGGCTCCTTTCAGGGCTGGGGTAGGAAGAGCTGAAGAGGAGCCTGGAATATTTTGTACCAGAAAGGAAGAAAGTGCTCAAGGGTTAGGGATAAGAAGGACGCAAAAACCTGTTTCTGCCATTTGATCACCCAATTAGCAAGAGATTAGTCTCATGGTAACAGATTATAACCCAGTGAGTGAGATGGGATCGTAACAGATTGTAACTCATTGAATAACAGGAAACGATGAGTCCATACAGATATAAATAAATGAGTAGCTTGGAAGTTTGATGAGGAACAGGAGATCTACAAGTTCTTAAAGCATCTCTGCACAAACTACCCGCTTACAGAGGAGGAAAGAAGAACTTCGCAGTGGGGAAGACCAGCAGATAGCACCTTAATCAAGTGATCAAAGTGAACATCAGTGAAGGGGTGAATAAAGCACAGTGAGGTGACCAAAACATCGCTTCTGTGACTGTCCCGTCGGAGTGAACCTGATCACGAAGAAGCAGTCACACAAAGGCCAACCATGAGACAGTTTACAAAATCACTAGGCTGCAATCTTCAAAGCTATCCAGAATATCATGGATGTGCGGGAAAGATTGAGGAACTGTTCCAAACCGAATGAGACTAAGATTAAACATGTGATTCTCAACTGGCTCCTTTGGGACAACTGGGTCTCCTTCTCCCTTTAGGGTAAGATGTTCGCTGGCCAGATCGACCCCGATCTCCAAGGAATGTTCCTGCTCTGAAGTAGTGTCAGGCGTAATGGTTCTTTTCTTTTTCTTTTCTTACTATGAAGATTTTGTGTCCACAGTCTGGTCCTCATTTCACGGCTCTGAACCCAGAGCAGATCGCTATGGGGGGACACCGTCTTGCATTGCACTCAAAGTCTATTTTTCATGTGACAGTCATTATGCGCCTTCCCATAGGCTGTTTCACTGTGATGATGCGGCCGCCCCCCAAATCATATTTTCTATTGCAGGGAGCGCTACACAATGCTCTCTGGTGTATGAGTGGGCTCTTCTTTTAATTTCGAATTTTGTGCATTTTCCTTCCTCTTTGCTTTTGCTTCTGAGTACAACTGTGTGATGTAGTTCACGTAGCTCTTAGAGTGGAAAGCTGAAAGGAAAACATGTCAAAGATGACCGTTTCTTTTGAACAAGTAGCACCCGTTTATTTGAGACACTTTGCACGTGGTATTTTTAGGTTCGTATGCTAATGGATTAAAAAATCAAATCTGAAATTGATGCGTATCATAAATGGCCTGAATGCATTGTTATAGGCTGATTTTTAAAAAAGTCTTCTTATGTAAATATACTAATAACCCTTAAATATATAGGCATTTCTGGCATAAAAAACCTGAAAAAAAAACCCCACATTGTATTTAGCAAATTTCATACTAAAAGTAACAGGACTTATGGGAAACATAGGGTTGGAGCAGACCACTCAAAGCCCATGTAACTATACGCAGAGGCTGGAGAAAACTCCAGAGGATGCCTTTTTAGTGAGCAAAAACAGTGAAGTTGAAATGCTGGGTTGGAGGGAGACCAGGGAAGGAGGCCGGAAGTGCAGGTTGGAGCCCAGCCCGGGAGGAAGTACCACCTCCCACAGTCCGTGGCCAGCCCCTAGGGATGGACCTTTCTGGGAAGGGAGCCTTGAGCAAAGGTAGCCCTTTTCAGCTTTCTTAAAATTGAGATACAAAGGCTTTCTGCCTGTTCAGCAGCTGAGCCGCGGGCTTTTCTTTTCCTGCTAAAAGTTATCATTCTACCCCCACTGTTTTGGTTCCCCTTGCTTAAGAAAACTGGCATAGGAAACAATCCAACTAACACATCATACTGACGAAATTCTCCTACTTGCCATTCGCGGACAAGAACACCGATGTTCCAGAAACATGAGCAATGCAACAGACTCTCTGCGCCTTGCACACACTTCCCACTTCACTCTCCCACCCCCAGTTCTCACGGTCTGCCCTCCTGTCCCCCTGTCCCAACTAGCACAGTGATTCTTTCCACTTCACACCTTACTAGGTCAAAGCAAAAAAAAGACAGAGGTGTTGCGACGGGCCAGCTTCCTACAAAAACCTCAGCGAAACCAATAGAAACTATCGGCTAAGCTCTTCTGCATAGCTTGCAAGTCTCAGCAGGCAGAGTACGTTAATTTGCAATGGAAGAACCAAAATGGTTGAAAGAAAGGTAGAGGGGCGCCTGGGTGGCTCAGTGGGTTAAAGCCCTTGCCTTCAGCTCAGGTCATGATCTCAGGGTCCTGGGATCGAGCCCCGCATCGGGCTGTCTGCTCAGCAGGGAGCCTGCTTCCCCCCTCTCTCTCTGCCTGCCTCTCTGCTACTTGTGATCTCTCTCTCTCTGTCAAATAAATAAACAAAATCTTTAAAAAAAAAAAAAAAAAAAGGTAGAAGATTCTTGCTTTCCTCTAGTACCGGCTGCTCTCTACTAGATCTCTGTCAAGAACACACACATACACGCCCGCGCACACACAATCTCCTTTTAGAAACCCTTCCTTTTACTTTCTTTGCATATTTTGCTTGAGAAACTACAACGGAGTCATCCAGAAGATCCAAACATGTCTGTTCGAATCAGTTAAGCCTGTGTTCATTTATTCAACACAAATGTATCAAACATTCCATTTGCATCAGGCCCTGTGTTAGAATCTGGGGGACACACCATAGATAAATGCAGCTACTCACCACCTGAGGAGGACTGTGGTAGCTAAAACAACACATCAGAAATGACCATGGGGTATGGGGTGTGGAAAATGCTGGATTGTTAAGATGTATGTAAGATACTCGGAGCACAAGAGGGACATGTAGTCCCAGGACGTGCCTGTGTGTGACAGCGAGAACTCAGGGATAGCTTCCCACAGGGGCATATCTGCAGCCATAGGAACTTAAGGGTCCCTACTTCTCATTTTTGGAAGATGCACTTACGTTCTACAAGACGATTTAGGTCGATTGACTTTCTAGTGCCAAAAATCGGACTTTGATTTTTGCCCTCCTCCTTAAAGGCAACAAATTAATGAACCTCATTTTCTAAATCTGAGGTATTGTTACTGACTTACCTTGGCCCTTTTTCTCTTGGGATGATGTTTCTTCATTATTTGACCTCGATTTGTAACTTTCTAGAGTGTGTTCTGAGATTTCGTTTTCTGCAAGAAAAGAAAACTACGTTATTAATTTCGGGTGCCCCAGACATCCCCTATATGTACAAATGTTTGTTGGAATAAGATGATCCCTCTGTCGACACAGTAGTGGACTCGCCACTCCCACTCCCATACCTCATGTCCTCATCCATTCCGAGAATCCTTTTTGGTTTTTGCTCTGATTCCTACAGGCACTGTGCTAGGCCGTGTACGAGTTGCAGAAGTCAAATGACCACAGATTAGATTCAAGTAGTGTTCTTTGCGATGGAACAATCCCAAGGGCCCTTAAAGAGCTTAGGGTGTTGAAGCATTAATGGGAGATTTTGAAACAATACTGTGGCATTGGCCTATAGTGTAGGTACAGCTGAAAAGCCAGACACTGTTTCTGGGTCCATTTATGATGAAATTTAGTCCAGTTGAATATATGGAGAGGTTGACATCAAACTAGGAGAAGTTGTATTTTTAATAGAGCGAGAGCCATTCAAAGGGGTAATATTTTGCCTTGGGACGTAATGAGTTCTCTGCTCCTGGAGGTGTTGGAGCCACATGTGGCTAAGGCAACGATGTCCAGCACTGCTAGAAGGCGAACCACATGTGTACTTCTAAGTTTTCTAGTGGCCATGCTCAAAGGGCAAAAAGGAGTAGGTGAAAGTAATTTAATAATAGATTTTATTTACCTAGTAGATCCAGTATATTATTATTAGACATACTATATTCATGCGTGCGTGCGTGTGTGTGTGTGTGTGTGTGTGTGTGTGTGTGTGTGTGTATTGAGCTTTCGAAGTTGGGTGTGTATTTTATCCTTTCAGCACCTCTCAAAAGCGACTAGCCACATTTCAGGCTCTCAACAGCCACATTGTGGCCACCACATCGCTCAGCGTAGGTCTAAATAATCACTCAGAATTAAGGAGGGGATTTAATTCTGGTGCACACAACTGGAAAGCATTGAGTAGACGGTTATTCTGGATAACTTCTAAGGTCCCTTCCAGCCCTGACATTGAATCTATGCATTTTAATAGGTACTTTCCATGCTAGACGAATTATGTATATATAGTTTCCAGTGATAACTTTTTAATCAGAATGCTTGGGAAACATTACTCACATATTATGGTTGAGGGAGGCTGAATACATTCTTTCAAAGTAAGAACAGAACCCAAACAGTCTGTATTCAACCTCCGATCGGCCATCCCTAGCATATGAACTCGAGAGCGGGGACCTGGTCTCTCTTGTGGACAGAGGTATCCCCACCGCCCCCGTGCCTGGCACAGCGCCTGGCCTACCAGAGGCGCTCAATGAATGCTTTCTGAATGAATGAATGAGTTTTCCACTCGGGATCCTATTGCGACTAGAAGCTTTTATAATTTAATGTCAATTCCCGGAGCTACTCTCATTTTTCTGGGTTATACGCCCTTTGATTATAGTCCCTGGGGATTCACGTCCTGTATTTACTGCAAAACCAACAACTGCTTATGTGAAGGACACTTATCAAACAGACCGTGCAGCATGTGACAGAAGAGCTTTAGTTAAAGGGCAGAATGTCCTCGGTCCTGGCCCCATGCTGCACCCTCCCCCCTCATCGGGTGCTCCGCCTCTCACCTCTTTTCCACACCACGTGCGCTTTCCGAAGCTTCATTATGAAGAGCTGGACGATGATGAAGAGTATGAAGATGAGGAAGGACACAAGGGTGAGCAGCAGAATGCCATTTTTCCTCCTTATCACCCCCATGTACTGAAGACTGGCTTCTAGATGGAAAATGAAAGGAATTTAGACAGTTCAAGGTTGGTTGGTTTTTGTCACTGAGGGATTTGTGCGATACTTTTTTTTAAAGATTTTGTTTATTTATTTGACAGAGAGAGAGCTCACAAGTAGGCAGAGAGGCAGGCAGGGGGGAGGGGGAAGCAGGCTCCCCGCTGAGCAGAGAGCCTGATGCGGGGCTCGATCCCAGGACCCTGAGATCATGACCTGAGCCGAAGGCAGAGGCTTTAACCCACCGAGCCACCCAGGCGCCCCAGTTGCGCGATACTTTTAAAACGTAGTTTCAGCTGATAGGCAACGCGGGTAAAAAGAGAGCTTTATACCCTGAAGGGAAAGAGATTCCTGTTATTTATTCTCTGAAAACAAGTCAACAGGTACACACACAAAGCAATTCCGTGAGGTGATTTTGAAAATTGCTCTTAAGTTACATGGATATCAAAGCCGTGATGTTTCATTTCTAGAGAAAACATGCAGGAATATTGATTTAAATTATAGTCAGGGGACTTAAATGAGCTGTAAGGAATGATTTCTTAGCAAGGTGTGGCTAAGCGCAAGAGAGGTTGTTAAGGAGTGTGAAAAACTATGCAAATAAAATGAAATCCATGAATGTTGCCCAGGTTAAATGTGGTCCTCCGCGAAGGCCTTTGGACATAGGTTAGGTGAGGGTCTTTCCGATATTTCTAAACCACACTTTCTGATTCTATGGGCTCTACTTTTGCTCAGATGTCCTGGCCCCCTCTCAACCGAAAAGCAGTTAAGGAGCCCTAGCTACGTGTTGGACACCGTGCTTGGAGCTGCATAAGGCATGGTCCCTGTGCTTTCGGGAGTGGTTCTCTCTCTATGGAAACAAACACACGAATCGATAGAAGTCAGAAATCAATGCCACGTTCTAGATCCATATGTGTCAACGCCATCATGTGCTCAGGGATTCAGAGGCAGGAGCGGCCCCTGAGCGAGTCAGGGAAGTTCCCAGTGAAGACCTTGGCCTTGAAAGATGGGTAAGGAGAGGCAAGACGAGGCCTTTCCTTTCTTCAGGGGAAGTTCAGGTCCTCGAGGGCAGGGCAGTCAAAATGGGATGATGTCGTCTGAGAAAAATGTTCCTGTTGGGACCTTAGACACAAGACTGCAGAGACAGGGGTGTTTTGATCATAGTCCTAAAAATGGACCGCAAGAGGAGAATCTGAAGTCCTAGGACTCTGTGCAGGAGATGATGAGGGTCTGGACCGAGGGTGGCAGTGATGGTCGACAAGATTCCGGAAGAGGAGACTCAAAAGTCCTTGGAGATGGACCGATTTTCTATGTGTTTGTGTGTACACATATCCACAGGAGTGAAGGATGACATTGAGGTTTGGAGCCTTTGTGATGATTTGGACGAGGTGATTTTGTGGGAAAGGGTGCTGTTTGGTTTTTCGTGATGTTCAGTTCGAGGAGGTGGCAGAAAATCCAGCAACAGGGATGTAGGAGATGGAATGAAACAGGGATTACTTCTCAGGAGAATGTTCTGGAAGTTTAAGTATGGAACTTTTCTGCCTGGTGGCCATAGGAAAAACCTTGGGAATGGGTAAACTCTTTGAGAATTGAGTGCAGAATCAAGGATAGAGAAGTAAAGTCAAAAGTGTATCCACGGGGCGCCTGGGTGGCTCAGTGGGTTAAAGCCTCTGCCTTCGGCTCAGGTCATGATCTCAGGGTCCTGGGATCGAGCCCCGCATCGGGCTGTCTGCTCAGCAGGGAGCCTGCTTTCCCCTCTCTCTCTGCTTGCCTCTCTGCCTACTTGCGATCTCTCTTTCTCTGTCAAATAAACAAATAAAATCTTGAAGGAAAAAAAGTATATCCACATAAAAGAAGCCAGAGGAGGAAGGGAAGTTTTCTGGTGGATACAGAGAAGGAGTGGTTAGCAAAAAGTCACAGACCCAGGCAGAGTACGTCAAGGAAGCCAGGGAGGCAACTACGTCAAGGAGCGAGGGAGTGATTAACCAATAGAAAGGTCGAGAAAAATGGGGACTGAAAAAGGCCATTGGATTTATCGATTAAGAGGTTAAAATGTCAAGTGTTTATTCTAAATGCTGTGGGGGATGCTTACCAGTGGCCAAGTCAGGGTCTTGAGTGGCTTGTTCTTTCTCTTCCTTGTCACTCTCTGTTGTATTAGAATCTTCCATTACTGCAACTAAGTCGCAAGAAATTAAGACATGATATATACGTGTGACTGTAGATGAGGAGTGTGTATATACATACACAGCCCTCCCAAAGCAGCAAAGCAGCTTTGGAAACCAAATCAAGTTGTCCTCCTTGAAAAAACAAAAACACACAAAAGCCACAACGAGACCACTTTTGAACTACTGACTTCTTCCAGAAATAGTTGCAAACGGCTCGTTTCGCCTTGATGTTTACTGAACACCAGCTCTAGGCTCAGCCCCAAACACAGCATTCCGTAGGTTCCCCACCGCAGCTCTGAATAGAGGCTTAGAGAAGCCAGATACGTTGTCTGAAGTCACAGAGCTAATAAGTGACAGCCAACGCCGAAATTCAGAATGCAAAATGTTACCCACTATTTTATACCCGCTCCCTGAATCAGGCCTGTTGGTGAGAAGGTGTTCAGATTGGTGCAAAACGACACCAGGACGCCGAAGATTGGCATCCCGAGTCTCGTAGAAAGAAAACCTAAGAGCCTGAGAAGCAATGATTTTTATTTTGAAAAATAGGCTCCCTTGTCATTCAAACCTCTGCTTGCCTCTCCCCCTTGGAAGGGGCATGTACTGTGATGCTTTTGCAAGGCAAGAGAAGCCATAAAAATGAAAGATCGTGTTTTCTGATTTTGTTGCTCATCCTCCCTTTCTTCCCTCCTCCCCTTGCTTTTTAGCCCACTGCACAGCGCCACTGTGTGGATCCCGCGGGGAACGAAGCCACCCTTTCCGGTGGAAATGGGTGTTATTAACAGTAATAAAATCGTAGAAATTGAAAGCTGAAAGGAAATTTAGAAACCATATTAAATCTTATATATGAAAAAGCAGAGCAGAAAATTGGGTTGTTTAGTGGCGCTGTAAGCCAATTTAAAGACAAGTAGATTCTAAACACGTTTAAAAATATTGAATTATTAAAGCAAGTGAGATGGCTCCTCCACTCCAGACCGTTTTCAATTTCCATTGCCCTTCAAAAAAACGGGTTGGAACATACTGTTTTCGTCGGTGTTTAAAAGCCCCGAACATCTACTTTTAAATATTATTCCAGATAAAACATTTTAAAAATGCGATCTGATACTCAGAACTATGAACATGATAATGATATGAAAGCACTTATTCCACTCAAGGAAATTCTTACAGATACACCGTTTGAAACAAAAAGAGGACATCTAGGAGTTTATGCCCTTTTTGGACGAGGCTCTCTTGCGCGAAACTCCATAACAAATGAAGGTATCCGTATGTGTATTTATTCATTTATACGGCATTTTCTGAGTACCTGCTAGTGCCGGATACTATGCCAAGTAAAATACAAAGATAAATATATGATCATTGCCCAGAGCTAAACATCCGGTGGGTTCACTGTCAAAAAAACCTGGAATTATAATCCAGGCTTCCTAAATTCTGCCTCGAGAGTTCAATCCTGTCATCAAAAACTATCTGAGTTCTTGACAACCAAGTAACTGATGTGCTTTCAAAGGCAAGCTTGTTATTCAGTGGCAAAAAGCCCCACATCTCCAGATCCTGCTTCTTTGCCCTTTGCTGAAACCGAGTCTTTATTTTGTGTTTGGTCTGCTCTGGGTGAGAAAACAAAGAAACGAGTCTCTCCATCAATGAATTCAACCTTGCCCTTTGCCACAGAGGAAATTAAAATGTCACGGTCCTGTGTGTGTGTGTGTGTGTGTGTCAAGCAAACCGGCACTGAACTTACAAGGCATTAGTTACCCTGAAGCCCATCCCACTAAGGGAACTCTGCTGGAGTGGGGCTCCTCCAGGACACCACTAAGCTAGAGCTAGTGTAGGGCATCCTGCGTCGTCTTATTAAAGGTTAAAGTTTCAGGGGCACCTGCGTGGCTCAGTCAGCTAAGCATCCAGCTCTCGATTTCGGCTCAGGTCCCGATCTCAGGGTCCTGGGACGCAGCCCTGCATCAGGCTCCACGGTGGGCATGGAGCCTGCTTGAGATTCTCTCTCTCTACCTCTCCTTCTGCCCTCCCCCCTCCACCTCTCTCTTTCCCTCTCTTAAGAAAAAAAAGTTAAAATTGAAAAAAAAAAATCTTTGAAATGAGAATTGGAAAAATGGCCCTTTCCAAGGAGGCATGATTTTTTTTTTTTTTTTTTTTTTAAATCTTAATGGATTAACACTTACCAGTGCTAGTGGGCTGCTGAGGGTCTTGAGAGGATGAAGAGCTTTCTTCCAGGGCATCTGAAGGCGTCTCGCGATCGGTAACTAGGAAAGGGGAAAAGCAGAAATCTGCAACTACAGAAAGCAGTCTCACCCACATGGTGCTCGGGACGATAGGTTGGGGAATGTACTTGGCCGCTACCTGCTTGGGAGGTTCTGCGGAAACCTTGGCACTAAGCGTTCTGCAGCTCTCGCTCCGGTTTTTGAACCTCTATCCTGCTGCTAGCCCATCTGCCAGGCTGCCTGGCTGAGAAGTACAGCATGCTGCGTCCGGAGCGCCGTGTTTCCCAGGAGTACGCAAAGGCGATTTGCTGTCTCTATCTCCATCTACCTGTTAGTCCTTCTGTCTGTCTCCCCAGTCACCTATCTCCCTCCTTATTTATTCGTTAGGTGGCCTTGGAGTCAGTCACAGACTGGGTTGAATTCTGATGCTGTTAACTTGCTTGCTGTGGAATGAGTTGGAGCCAAATGCCTAATCTATTGAATGCTCAGTTTTTCCTTACCTGTAAAATGGAACTACTAACGGCATTTACCTTTGGAGGATTTTTTTTGCAAGAAATTTTAATGAGTTCATTCATACAACATGCTTTGCACAATGCTTTGCTATTTATTAAGCATAATGGTTATAAATATAATATTGTATAATGTAGAACGATATTTGGGGCACCTGGGTGGCTCTTGATTTTGGCTCAGGGCATCATCTCAGCGTTGTGAGATCGAGCCCCACGTTGGACTCCACGCTAAGCATGGAACCTGCTTAAGATTCTCTCCCTCCCTCTGCCCCTCCCCCCTTCTCTCTCTATAAAAAAACAAAAGAAAACAAACAAAATATATGTTTGGGGATGTTTCCAGACATTCAGCTTAGCACAGATTTGACCAATGAACAGACCTGCAACCAGGGAGTGTATAGAAAAGGTGCCCGAAATTTTATAAATATTGTTACTGATATGTGACAGGTAGGTAATGTCCTTATGGAGTCTGTGAGTGCTTCTCAGCTTTTTAATTTTTATTTTTTAAAGAAATTTTGCTTATTTATTTGAGAGAGAGAGAAAGAGAGCACAAGCAGGCTGAGGGGCAGAGGGAGAGGGAGAGGGAGAAGCAGGCTCCCCACTGAGCAGAGAGCCCAAGGTGGGGCTCGATCCAAGGACCCTGAGATCATGACCTGAGCTGAAGGCAGACGCTTAACCCACTGAGCCATCCGGGCGCCCCAAACCAAACTGTTTTCTATTAAACCAGATACCAAAAGGATTTCAGGATGAAAAACAGTGCCGTTTTTCTAACATTTTGGTGTTGCAAAATAAGTTATTTTCCACACAAATATGCCATTTCTGTTTATATGTAGTGGATTATTTTGTAAATAAATATTTAACCTTTTTTCAGTTTTAATTTCTAATATATAAATATTGAAAGATGCAATTCATATAAGTAAAAATTCTTTGGGGTCCTCAACTATTTGTAGGAGTGTAGAGGGGTCCTGAAATCCCTAAGTTTGAGAACCGTTGCTCAAGTTTTGTTTTTGTTTTTGTTTTTTTTAATCCCACCTCCAGTTAAGTAATAGGAAACCAAGATTCCTCATTTGGAATACTAAACAATGAAGTAAATCATTTTGAAGAGGGTCCGATCCGTTCCTGCTCTGTTTTCCTCTAAGCATCACACTGCCACAAGCGTCTACGGGTGGGTTTTTCACAGGAAGACACCGCTCACATCCCCAGATACGGTGCTTGCCTGATTTTCGTCTTCCCCGGTCCCACCACGCAGAGTGTGGGAATGAAGTGGGTCAGAATCCTTACTTGTAAATGTGTTCTAAAGCATCCTCAGCTAGCCAAACTTTTTAAACTCATTGGATGAACAAAACGTGTGTAATATCTGTAGGTAGGTGTAGTCGCTTGTCGAAGGGAGAAAAGCCATAAACGTATGGAAACCACCAGCAGCTGATGCTGGAGTAGCTCTTTGAATCCTTAATGGAGATCTGGCAGTGGGTGCTAAATAATCGATACTTAGATCAGAAATAAAAGTCAAGTCTTACCCTATTATTATTAGAAGCATTTTATGGCTATGATTTTGAGCCCTTTGGAAGTATGGCCATAATGGAGAAGAAACGGATTTCCCCTCCAGAGTCATTTTTGTAGGTGGCCTAAGCAATAGCTGAAAAGTGAAAATGCATATTTTTTCAATATCACTGATTCTTTTGTTTAAGAATCTAAATGTCGGGGGCTCCCGGGTGGCTCAGTCGGATGAGCGTCCAACTCTTGGTCTCGGCTCAGGTTATGATTTCGGGGTCGTGAGATCGAGCCCTGTGTTGGACTCCACGCTCAGTGGGAATCCGTTCGAGATTCTCTCTCTCCCATGCACTCTCTCTCTCTCAAACAAATACATCTTAAAAAAAAAAAAGAATCTGAGTATCTTTCAGAAGCACCGCCCGCATGTGCTATGCTCCACTGACAGTAGAGGTTGGAGGGGGATGAGTCATGGAGAGGCAGGACTGTGCGTCAGATTCCGGTAGCCAGCCCAGTCTGTGGGGGCCCAGTGTTCTAGATGCAGCGTCCTCAAGACTTGCTACTTTT
>CM052884.1:15708244-15734072 GCA_028534135.1 Potos flavus | reverse complement strand
GTGAAATTTTGTTGAATTTTAAGAAACCATAATATCCCATTTTAGGTGTCCACTTTGTTTTAAGTATAAACATGTAATCATATTATTTGTGATAGGTTTTCAAGACGAAGGCACAGTATCCATAGGTTATAAAGATAATTTGTCTGGAAAAAACTGACGAATTATTGAAAGTTATTTTGCGGCCCCTCACACCACCAGAGGGTGCCAGAGGATTTAAAAAGTCCTTGGAAATTGCCGTAGGAAGGAAAACAAAGGAGGAAAGAGAACATTGTCCTTACTTACCATCGAGCTCTATGTCATTCCCTATAATCCAGGTTATCTGCGGAGGGGGCTTACTTCTCACGGTGGAGCATTTAAGTGTAACATGTTCTTTTCCATTCTGCGTTCTGACGACTGAAGCTTCCAGGGTTGGCATGGAAGGTGTTGCTGGAAGAGAATTGATTTTTCTGTGCTCACTGAGCCGGTCTACATATCCCACTAAAGCACCGGGTCTAATAGTCTTTAGTGTATGGTCTAAATAATGGGCATTTTTTTTAAACTTGATCTTTCCCAGAACATAGTTAAAGGGGTTTTATGTGCTTTTAAACCTATCTTGGCTCTAGTCCACATCGCTTGTTACCCAGTGTATGACTAGTCCCTGGAAATTCCCAGTGTTACAATAGTAATTTTTACATTTGCTATTTGACTGTGTTTCGTAGAGCACTCAGAGACGAGTACAGACCCGAAGTCTAGTTCCATCGGTTACCAGTTATCGTGAGAGCCGTTGTGTGTCCCTCAATGTCTTGGTGGGTCAGTTTCCTTGTCTGTGACATGAAGGAATTGGTTTATAAGTTGGTCGGTTCAGTTCCAGACTGACATGAGTGTATGACTCCCCTCAAAGTGAGTTAGTTCTGGCCCCTCCTAATATCAAAGATGCAGTTCTCTTATCAAGGGACCATTTGTCCTTTTTTTCCTACTCCTGCCTCGGAAATAGAGTTGATCCTTGAAAAATATGGGGATCAGGGGCGCTGACACTTCCCCTGACCACCGCACAGTTGCAAATCCACATATAACTTTGACTCCCCCCAAACTCAACTAACAGCCTCCCGTTGATGGGAAGCCTTAGTGATAACATGGACAGTCGACAGACACCTGTTTTCTATGTCGTATGTATTCTACACTCTGTTCTTCCAATAAAGGCAGCTAGAGAAAAGAAAATGTTATTAAGAAAATCATAAGGAAGAGAAAATACATTTATGGTACTGGACTGTATTTATTTAAAAATTTGCGTATAAGTGGACCTGCACAATTCAAACCTGTGTGGTTCAAGGTCAAGTGTACTTTTTGGGTAGGCTACCTTCTTCCTCTTTCCCGTGCTACACACTTTGGTCCAGAACTGCACTCCTTCACATTGATTGGCTCGTTTAAGACATTGCAAAGTCAGTGGCGAGTAGGCACCAGATGCCTTAGACGTCGGCAGTTCACATATGGAAAAGATAAAGCCCTTCGAGGAGCTGACAGTCTGGCGAGAGACTCAGTCCCTAAGCTGTTAGTTAAAAGATCAGGCGGTAAGTGTAGTGACAGAGGTATGCGGGGCTGGGAGAAGAGCCCAGAAGGGCACACAGGTGGTGCGAGCCAGAGTGCCGTGAGCGGTGATCAGTAAGGTGGGCTGGGTCCCATCGGTTCTCAACTCCCCTCGGAAGCCGTTCCTTCCCAGATACTTTGTTACCGTGCCTTTACTTTATGGCAGGTGTCACGTTCTATTAATTCAACAGAAGAAGCCCAAGACATTCATTTGTGATATGTGGAATTATGTCACTTAGAGATCAGTAAAAAGTGATGCATATAATCGATCTGAATTGGAGGTCAATAAAAAGTGATGTTTATAATTCATCTGTTCCATCACAAAAAGCAGAAACAAAGACAGTAAGGCTTACACTGCACATAGCGGACCACTCAGAGAACTGAGCAAGTCGGGGGCGATCAGGAGGCTGTCACTTTCTATCCGCACCTCCCAACCCCACCCCCCACTGGGAGAGAGGACCAGGTTTTGGCAGAGCATGTGATCCAGTTGTCCAATGCAGTTACATCTGAATTCATTCTATCTTAGGATACATTGTTGTTAGCTTCTACTTTATTCACATGCATGCTTTGCCTGCCTAGACCCGTGTGCCAGCTCCTTGTGGGCAGGGGCTATGCCCGATTCCTCTTTGATCCCCTGGAGCTTAGCACAGTGCCTGGCGCATTGTAGCAGCTTATCAAATATTAATTCTCCTTTCTCTTAGTTCCTTAGACAGGAAACTTCACTGATGTCAAAGACAAATTTCTCGCGTCACATTTTCATCTGGGGCTCGCCAGTCAAAATGCTCCTTTCTGTTTTCCTTTCAACAAAAGATGGTAGAGGTGCCCGAGAAAATGCTTTGCTCTAGGCATTATTTCTAACTAAAATGTGAAGTCTAAGAATGATCTGTCCTCTTCCTAAGCCTGTCGCTCGCGTGCCGGGTTTGCTGGCCAGCAGGAACTTACCCAGCACGATTACTTTTACTTCCTTTGTCCTCACGGAGTTGCCGTAATGTAAACACTTGTACACGCCTTCGTCTTGCTCGGTGACATTAAGCACGCTGATGGAAAGCTGATTGGTGGAGTGATGAAGAAGCTGGTATTTGGGATTTTTTAAAGCTGGACAAGAAGGAAAAAGAGCTGTTAGGAAGAAAGCGATCAGATGTCTCTCAGTGGATTGATTATTCACAGGAATGGCTTTTGAATTTCACACTTTGACGGAACAAATGTCACATCTTCGATTGAGCTGCCTTCCAAATTCTAGTGTTCCCAGCTGGATGCCTCTCAAAAGCTCGACATTCGTTTAGAATATGAAGTATTTTGATACTGGGACCTGCGAAATAAACCGTTTGCTTTATTTGTGCATGTAGGAAATTAACAGTATGCTGGTGAAGGGTTTGGGTTGCAGGATGATTAATTATTTTTTCATTTTTTTTTACATTATGAAAAATGCCCCATTAGATTCACTCCTTTGAAATCTGATCGATTTGCTGTTGTCCTGTCACAATGGATGTGAAGAATGGAAAATGAATGCATGGCTATCCATTTCTCTATTTGGGTGCTTTTTATTTTTAAAGATTTTGATTTTAAGTTAATCTCTATACACAGTGTGGAGCTAGAACTCATAGTCCCGAGATCGAGTTGCATGCTCTACCGACTGAGCCAGCCAGGTGCCCCTTTTTATTTTTAATTTTTTAGAAGTTTATTATTGTTTGAAGTTTCTTAAAGATTATAGCAAGCGTTTGGGGTTGTTGTTGTTTTGTTTTGTTTTTTGATTCTATGTTGACCTGGGATTTCTATCTTAGGTCGTAGGTCCCTTAGCAAATCAGAGGCTCCTGAAATGAATGGTTTTGTCTCCCTCTCTCTCTCTTTGGATATGTAACATGAACAAACCTCACATTGTTAAACCTTGAATGGCTGACCAAGAAAGGTTGTTTCTCATTGGAAATAATGGTTGTGTATCCCGGGACATTGGCATTACCTGAGCTAGAGTTCAGGCATTCTCAAGCTCAGCACTATTGACTTTTGAGTCCTTAATTCTTCGTTGTGGGGGCTATCTTCTACACTATGTTTAGCAGCAATCCTCTCTACTCATTAGATGCTAGACCCTCTCTCCAGACATTGCCATATGTCCCCTGGAAGGCAAGAATGACCCCTGCTTGAGCATCACCGAGTTCAACCAAGGTACTCTGCTGTCGGAATTTGAGAGTGCCCATCTTCTCCCAGGTTACAAAAACCAAACCAAAACAAGCGAAAGCATTATTTAGCAGGAATGATCTCTGCTCAAAATGTTTCTCTCAGAATTTTTAACAATTAACATCTGCCTCCTTTCCTGGATTCTACTATTAGTAGTTTATTTAGCTTGAAATATATGGTAAGTTTATGTTGAACATAGCGATATTTAATAATGTTTCATAGCATAGGGGCGCCTGGGTGTCTCAGATGGTTGAGCTTATGACTCTTGCTTTCCTCTGAGGTCGTGATCTCAGGATCCTGGGATCAAGCCCCGTGCTGGGCTCTGAGCTCAGTGCACAGTCTGCTTGAGATTCCCTCCCTCGCTCTCTGTCCCTCCCACTTATGCACTCTCTCTCGCTCTGCTTTTACAAGACAGAATGAAATTTCCTCTTTCGGAGACTTTTCCAAGTATTTGGCCGTTCAGAATATTAAATGGAGATCTACAATGGTCTCATTATGAAGAGGAGGGGTTAGTAAAATCCCGCCCAAAGAGAGGAACTAAATAGACTTTTAAGAATCCCTTTCCTTAAAAACAAAAACAAAACCATTGTGTGGGGTGATGGATGGTAACTAGACTTCCTGTGGCAGTTATTTTGCAGGATATACATAAGATTAGATCATTGTAGGCCTCATACTAATACGGTGTTATGTGTTTATTATATCTCAATTAAACTGGCAGTGTTGGGAGGGGGAGATTCCCTTTCCATCTCCGGCATCTGGGACTTAACGTGTGTTTGTGAAAATAGGAATGGCCGCCCTTCCTTCCACAGTAGTAGGCCCTGTCCATTCCTCAGTTGCTCAGCGATCTTGTTTTTGTGTTGAGACCAACGGGAGAAAAGGAGATTATCTGGAAGAGAGCTTTGTGTTGTGACTTCGAGTTGCTCAGACGGAAAAAGAGGCAGCTGGCTCCAGATGTGGGGCGATGGTGTTAGCTGCGGGAGGACAAAGGGCCTCAAGTCCGTCTGCGGCCTCTCTGTCATTGGTGCTCTTGGCAGTTTCATGGTTGCTGAGAGGAAAAGAGTGACGTGGGGGTGAGGCGTGGGCATGGAAATGTGCTTTGTAACTTGAGCCCCCCTTTACCAACCATTCTGGTGGGGTTTCCATTTCAGACTTCCTGTCAGAAAAAGCAGCCATGTGTAAAGTGATAGGTCTCTGAGTGTGATCCCCGTGTAATAGTAGGTGGGCCAAGCCCACCGCTGGGGTGACTCATGCTGGTTTCTATCCCACCAACTTGTCTGTCTGGAAAATCCCGCAGGTTGAGGGCTGGTGGTGATTTTTTTTTTTTTTCTTTCACTTACCAGGATGCTCATTTAAAAACATGGTGAACCCTGACGGGGCGAGCCACTGCAGGGACGTGGTCTTCCCCTGAGAAACGACACACTTTAGAATGAGCGTCTGGCCTTCCTCCACGGTGACTGTTTCTGTGTGGTTAGTCAGAAAGGCTTCTGCAGAGGAACAGAATTGGGGACCGTCAGGCTGGCATAGGCCAAGACACGCTCCCGAGCCGAGGCAGGGACTTAATTATTCTCAGTGCAACCTCATTCAGTCATTTATTACATACTTTTTTTTTTTTTTTTTTTGAGAGAAAGAGAGAGCACTCAGGGAGAGAGGGGCAGACACAGAGGGAGAGAGAGGGAGAGAATCTTAAGTAGGCTCCATGGAGCCCAACATGGGGCTCGATCTCTCAACCCTGAGATCACGACCTGAGCTGAAATCAAGGGTCAGACACTTAACTGAGCGAGCCACCCAAGTGCCCCTCGTTACATACTTCTTAGAGAAACAAAACATAAATCAATACAAAGGACCAAGCACTGTGCGTAGGGGCAGTAAGATGTGTCCTGAAGGAGGTCTGCCTGAAGGGGTGGGATTTTGATAGGAAAGAAGGAAAATGTCGACCAACATCTATCGGGCGCTTGCGCTCTCATATGCCAGGAACTCTGCCAGGCCACATTCACCTGTATTTAATTTAACTTTTGAGCTAGCTCTATAAAGAAGGAATGACGTTGCTGGCTCTCTAGCTGAAGGAATAGAGGCTGAAGGTCACACAGGTCCTGGGCAGGGATCTGGACGCATGTCTGTGGGCTCCAGAGTCCATGGTCATATAGCTAGGTCAGGCTGTCCGAATGAGGAGACCCCAGAAAAGTCAGCCTTTCTGGCCCCAACTTATGAAACCAGTGACTTGTGGCTTTAAGTACAACTTAGGTGTCTGGGATTCCAAATGGTTTTCACGGGGAGTAGGTAAGCCCTACTTGCACAAGAGCTTCTACCCCAGAGGGAGGACGTTCTGAGATCTCTTCCAGGTCAGCTGTCCCAGCAACGCTTTCTCCAGGCAAACATGAGCGTCTAATTCCCACCCCCCCAGTCACAACCCCCAGAGAATGAAAAACAATGGGTTGTTAGCAGCTGCAAGTACAATCTCCCAAAAAGGAAATTGATAAAAAAATAAATAAAATAAATGGACTGATATTGCTGATTTGGCACTTTTATTGCCATCTGTTATTTCTTCAAGTCTTAAGTTTAAGAAAAAAAATTTTTTTTTTTTTTTTCCTGAGGACTAGACAATTCTTACCAATGAAAGTACAAAGCACTTCTATAAACAGAAGAATACTGTGGAGTTATAAATTATGAAGAGCAAATGTAATGAGTTTCACTATCATCTTAAACGTTAAAAAAAAGAGAGAGAGAAAGAAACAAGGAGTTTATTTCCTCCTGATAAATTTCAAGTATTAGGAAAAGTGCTTTGGAGAGCCCTGGGAATTAATTGGTCTGGACTTTTTAGTTTGTTCCATTTCTAGGTCATTAATTTCAATCTAGCCTCTGGCAATAATAACCCAGAATTGTACTGTATTCTTATTGACTTTCATGGGAAAAAAGTTTGCTTGAGTTCTAATGGAAAAATACCCGTATCATCAGCCAATACTATAATGAACGATGAAGAGTCCATAAAAAGATACTGTGTTTTCGTAAGAGCATTGAAGCATAAGCCCAGAATTCTGCTTAGGTTGGGTCATTTGGAAATATTTTCATCTATAAAACCAACTCATAATGGAGTAATAAAGATAATATTAATAGAGATGCTTTGAAGTGACAATGGAATTTCTTCTAAGGTTAAGGAGCTTCTGAGCCAAGAAATTGAATCTAGAACTGTCTACCTTCCATTGCTTCCATAATCATTCCCATCTTGATTCTGGCTTTATTTTCTAGTTCTTGTGCGTTATCCTGCTTTCCATAGCTTGAAGTTTCTAGAGGGCAGCGACTATTTTATATTTCTCTAAACTTCATTCCTTATAGAAAGTATCACAGTGTGAGCTTGAAAAGTAATGACTTAATGCCAGCTCTCATGACGGCAGCATAAAGCAGGCGATGGACAGGCATCTTTGGTCTCCTGTTGTTAATAAGAATACTGAGAGACAGGAGGGAAGTTACTATGTTGAATCAATGACAGAATAAAGACCACTGTTAAAGCAACATGCCCTAATTTCATCCCTCAGGCCAGAAGCTGATACTAAAAAGTTTTGCCCATGTTCTTACCTTTGGCAGAGCGATTGTCTAGACAGGAAGCCTGCATTTGGGGAAATGGGAGGGGTTGAGATTTATCTGCGGACTGTTTACGAATAAATGTCTTCCATGTTAAAGATGCCTTTTTCTTGGGATGTGTGCTTTTGAATTAAGTTGTTCTTCGATTCGTACAGTTTAAAAATTGTAATGAAATATAGGGTGGCTTCTTAGCATAAGCTAAAGAATCGTATCTCCTAAGATCAGTGTTTGCTGTTGATGAGAATTGAATATCAGGCTACTGACCACAACCGTAAATGCCTGGGTTTCGCGTGGAAGGGGCTGTGTTTGAGGCATAGAGTAATTGCTGTTTCCTCTGCTCCAAGCCTTGCCTTTAGCTTTACAGGCTGATTTCTCTTCCAGTTCTCATGTAGACCCCGTGTTTGATTTAGAGACAGGAAATCACTGTAGAAAGGAAGAATAGCCCCGGAGAAAAGCCACACACAGGCTGCTTCAGCTGTGAGCATTTACATAAACTGTTTGGTGTGTCGAGCTCTGCTAAAGGTTGGGCGAAGAAGATCCCTGTACCTGTGTTTCGATGGGACGTCCTCTAAGGCGGAAGTTCTCCAGGATTCTCCCATTGCTGTTGCAAACTAAACTGGGACTCATCTTTTATATATATATTTTTTTTTCATCTAAGTTTGGAGTCCAACTTTCACCTTTGTCAGAGGGAGGGGTGTGGGTTACCTTCTTTGCTCACCACTTCCTCCCCTGCAGGCTCTAAAAAACGCGGATATCCTTATGCACCCCTAGACTTTCTCGTGTAGATCCTGAGTGCAGTGTGCCTACTTCCCAGGCTCCCCGGCTGGGCTTTGGAGATCCGGTCTGTACGTTAGCCCTCCGCGGCTCCACAGAGGCCAAGCGTGCAAAGCAGGGCAGCGAAGAGCTGGGGATTTTCTCCTGGGAGGTCCCCCCTTACTGCTGGTAGACCTTGTATACCGAGTGGATTATTGACTTCTTGCTAGATTCATCCATCCACGCAAGGCCGTGTGTTCTGAGCCGCTGGTTGACTCTGGGGTTATGGATTGGGACTGGTTTATAGATGGAAATAGAACCTGTGACCTTCATGATCTCCACCCCCAACCTCATGGCAGTGCCTTCACCCCAAAGCACGTGTGACCGACCCTCAAGCAAAAGGGCAAGCTGCAGTCCCAACCACCTACTGAAGCAGGCATAGATGAAACCTGGGCTGTGCTTAAGATTCCTTGGTTTTCCCCAAGATTTTCAGAGTCGCAGTGTCTGATCTCTCCTCTACTAGAGGTTATCATGGTAGACTGAAAGAAGAGTAAAATGTTCTTTTTTCCCCCTTCCCTTAGTAGCCCAATGATTGCAGGCAATAAATTAAAAAAACCCAGAACAGAGCGAGTCTATCCTGCAAGGCCCCCAAGCTCGTCCTGTCCCATTGGAACACATCATCTCCAGTGTCCCCCTAGGCTCTGCACATACCTAGCGCAGATAGACCACCTACTACGTTCCACTGTTTGCTTGTATCTAACGTGGTCACCAGCCACGGCCAAGTCCAGGCTCAAGAAGACACTCGGCCTTTGTCCATGCTGTTCTATTGACCTGGATACCTTTTTTTTTAAGGGGGGGAGGGGTAGAGGGAGAAAGAGAGAGAGAGAATCTTAAGCAGGCTGCATGCCCAGGGAGGAGCCCAAAGTGGTGCTTGATGCTGGGCTCGATACAGGGCTCCATCTCACGACCCTGAGATCATGACCTGAGCTGAAATCAAGTCAGAAACTGAACTGACTGAGCCACCCAGGCACCACTGCCAGGACACCTTTCTTCTCTCCTCCAAGACTCAACTCCAACTACACCACTGCCTAACCAGTCGTTAGCCTTCTCCTTCCCCACAATGACCTGCCCTGTCCTCCAGATCCCTAAAGCTTTTGAATGGACTTCTCTTATAGCACTTATTAGCACAGTGCTTTATATTTGATTACAAGTATCTCTCTGTGTGGAGATTGCAGACTTCTCATAGAGAAGCTGTTTGCCATTCATTCAAGATTTTTTTTTTATTTTCAAAATAAGATTTTAAGTACTGGGCGCCTGGGTGGCTCGGTTGGTTGGGTGTCTGCCTTTGACTCAGGTTATGATCTCAGGGTCCTGGGATCGAGTCCTGCATCAGGCTCCCTGCTCAGCAGCGAGTAGGCTTCTCCCTCTGCCTTCCCCCCTGCTTGTGCTCTCTTTCTCATGCTCTCTCAAATAAAATCTTAAAAAAAGATTTGAAGTATTAGTTGAATTAATGGCTGAAAACGGGACGTTTACATATCCAGTAATAAACAGCGTAGCAGCATCCCACCTTGGCTCTGTTACTGTTTTGTTGCGTAAGAAAGACTTGAGCTAAGTTGAAATCAGACACAGGATGAATGTCTCCAATCAGAGCCCTATTTACATGACTGTTACGAGGTAGGAGACAAAAATGCTTCAATTTAGATCATTATCAAAAAGGATTATTATTAGAGAAAATTAGAAGGGCGAAGATGAATCTGGCTTTGCCAAAATTATTGCCAGTATGGCTTTCAAGAAGGCATCTCAAAATGTCAACAAACGCGGGACTTTGTCACGGTCAAAAACATGGGCAAAAGGAATATCAACAGAAACTTAAATTTGCGACTGTTCTTTGTTTCCTGCATCCTACCCTCCACTAAATACCAGGAGAGAAGGTTCAAATTGGTGCGTTTTCATCATCCACAATATAGGCGAATAGGATTAATTTTGAGAAATTCTTCATTCTTATTGCGTTTTATCCTAGAGGCTATTTATGTGGATAGTGACCTTGGAAAGAGCTTATGGGACTTTTTTTTATCCATAGTTCTTGGCAGCCTTAGAAGTTGCATGGTAGAAGAAGGTACAGTGGTCTTCCCATGATTCATAGCTAAAACCAGCTGACAACGTATGGTGTTGCCAAAATTGATGATTTGCTGCCTTTTTGCTAACAAGAAAGCAATCTGGTCAGCTCCTTCCTCTTTGGGACTCTCATGGACCTGAGCAAGGTTAGGTCAGAGGGAACAATTTGTGCTCAATACCATTAAGCCTAGATGCCTTCTGGGTGAGTTTACAGTTTGGGATTTTTCAAGAGCATTTCAAGAGCATATCTTCCAAATTATATAAATCAGTGGTTTTCAAACTTTTGATCTACATTAAGAAACATTTTCTATCCCAGTCTTTTAGAAAGAAACACATACACACACACACACACACAGACACACACACACACACACACACACACACACACACATCCACTAAATGTTTCATGAGATAATTCTTATATATATGCTGTGCAGGCTGATTTACTAGCTGTGAAAACGTGGGTGGGTTATCTAACTTCTTTCCAACTCCATTTTCTCATGTAAATTGGGGTAAGGATATTAATACCTCAGTATCTGTGCTAGGATGAAATGTAATTAATATAAAATGCCCACTGCTGTGCATGGTACGGTAAATATATTTTTCTTGTCTCTTTATAAATAGTATTTGAACAATTTGTATTCTAAAAGAGTTGTCTCAGGTTTGCCTTAAGACATGATTATTAGTGTTTTTATTTAAAAACTTTTTTTGTGAGATATTTTTATGAGGCAATAACTTGAATCCTCAAAAAGTGAAAGTCAGTTAAGGGCTTTAAACTTTGGAAGAATTGAGAACATTCTAATTTTAACTATCTAAATGTACTTTTCCTGAATGTATGAGCTGTACTTTAAGCCACTTATTGAAGAAACTAATATTATTTATTACCAAATATTGAATTCATATTAAGCGGCTCAGAGTATAGGGATGAAAAAAGAAAGCACTTAATTTAATTGTATAAACTAGGAAATTGAAATACTACATAAAATAGGAAATCTAGTTTTTTAAAACCGTATCATTCAGCCGCAGTTCTATGGTGAATGCAGACTTAGAAGGATAGATGTATTCCCTGAAACATAACTATAATTCAGTTCGATATTTGGAGACACACACAAGCAGCAAGCAGTACATTTAGGTATGGCTTCTTTTGTAAGAATTCGGTACAAGTTGCCATCCGAGATTTTGAGATCCTGCCCCCCTTTTGAGCAGGAATAATTTGACCTGTGCTAAAAAGGTAACAGTGTCTCTAATTTTCATCACGCTACAGTAGAATTCGGGATGCATCAAAAATCAAATTGGAAAATGATAATACAATGTAAAGTATAACTGACTCAAAAACGAAGCAGGCATTTTCCACGGGGCTCATTATTATCTCGGAGCTAATGAAGAGTCGTAGGGCACTTTGCCATCCTCAAAGTGCTTTCACGTTTTGATATTTGAGCCCTTTAAAAAGCCCAGGGAGTTTGGTCGTCGAACATGATTAATCATCTCTTCATTTTAAGGTGCAGACATTGAGTTCCTTTAGAGAACTCGAATTACCTGGCTAAGGCTTATACAGCAAGGAAGCTTTTAAATCTCATCTGATGCTCCCCCACCTGGTATACGCTTCAGGGACGGAGCCTAATAAGCTCGCGACGTTTTGCCACAACATAGACGCCACAGAGACTCAGGCTGCCGTGACCCTTTCTCTACGTATTAGCAATTGAACGATAATAATAAAGCAGGAACCTCCCTCCACGTGTGATTGGGGTGTAGCTTGGAAAGTAAGCACGTACTCACCTGGGCTGTCTTCCGTGGGAGGTCCCCTGTGAGTGCCGCTGACCGGTAGGTGGGTTTGGTACAATACCAGCTCTACCGAGGATCGTAAGAAATGAGCCCAAAGTCCTTACCTTGTAAGGGGAACCAGGCCAGCAAGCTGCAAAGTCTCCACCACATACTGCGCCGAGCTGTTGTCACACTTTGTCAACTTCCTCTAGATTCTGAAATGAAGGGAGCAGAGTGGTTTCTTTTGAAGGGGGAGAGGCGGCAGCTCTGTGACCTCATGTGTCACAACGTCGGCCTCCATTGGCTCTGGAAGCCCCCTCTTGGCTCGCTGCCCCCAAACTGCCTCCGGGTGGAACATTTAGGGGACCGCATGTGTCATCGCGATTGTGGAGAGGTGTGAGTGATGTGTTGGTGGCACAAATCATTCTGCCACACGTGGGCAGTACTGGTAAATCGGCTCGGTTGTGAGACTTTGCGGGGAGGAGGGGTGGGAGAGAGATTAAAATTTCCCTGAGTGGTGATGTAACCTTGTTGTCACTGTTCTGGTGTATTAGACAATGCTAACAGGATGATTTTTGCTGAGCCTTTGTATTTCACTTCTGACAACACTGTATAATGGTTTCAGGGGCAGAATTCATTCACTCACATTATTTGATCATTTAAAAAATCTGTATCAACCTACCCTACCCACCTATCCATTCATCCATCCAGCCATCTCTACATCTATCCAGCCATCTAGTATGTATTGTTCTAAGGTATCCTATCTAAAAGATAAATGCCTTGTTTTTATGGAGAATATGATCTAGTGGGGGGTGACAATAGGCAAAGGAACCATTTTGGTATTTAGTTGTCATTAATTGGGCAAATTGAGATACACTATTTCATTTTTTCTAGGCCACGCAGCAGAATACTAATAGATTTATGGTTAAAACATAGTCTAGACTGCAGTGTTTGGAAAATTATAAAGGAAATAATATTCACTGGTTCTAATTAAAATGGGGCACCTCGCTGGCTGAGTTGGCAATGCATGTGACTCTTGATCTTGGGGTTGTGAGTTCAAGCCTCACTTGGGTGTAGAGATTACTTTATAAAATAACAATAAAATTTAAAAACAAAAGTGCTGTTACTCTGTATATCTGTTGATACCTTGGGTAGAGAAAATTTTATCCATCAGAAATATCTTTCAAATATTTTACCTTTTTAATTTTTTTTTACAGATTTTATTTGAGAGAGCGAGAGCAAGAGAGTGTGTGAGCAGGGGGAGGGGCCAAGGGAGAGGGAGAGAGAGAATCCTCAAGCAGACTCCGTGCTGAGCGTGGAGCCTGATGTGGGGCTCGATCCCATGACCCTGACTGAGATCACGACCTGAGCCGAAATCAAGAGTTGGACGCTTAACCAACTGAGCCACCCAGGTGCCCCTGCTTCTCCCTTTTCCTGTGGTGGTTTCCGGTAATTTTCTCTGTTGGGTAAAAATGTATGGAAACAGAGGTGAAAACAGAGTGAATATAGGACTCAGGTGACCAGAGAATAAAATATCCTGAGATTGAAATTAAAATTACAGTGTAGTCCAGCCCAAATCTATTGATTTAATGTGATTTTAGTGCAACACTTGTGAATGAGTTTCCATGAAACGTTCCAGGTGTTCCTTTAACCGCAGACAGGTAGATTTTATGTTTTCTTCCCATTCTCTTTCTAAAACACAAATATTCTTCTGCTCAAAAACTTCCAGTGGTTTCCTTTCACCTGAAGATTGTAGTCCCAACTCTTCAGCAAATCATCGAAGGCCATTCACACCCTAACCCCAATCTACTTTTCAGCCCCCTTCTTTACCCCGAGTCAAAAAATGCTGATAGAGAATTCTTGCCATATTTCAAGCACATAGTACATTTTGGTAGTCATAGTCTTACTGGGTCATAGTTCATACGGCCCTCTCTGCCCAAAATGGCCTTCTCTCTCTAGGGAGATTCCAGTCCTCTTCTAAGGCCCAGATCAAGCGTGGCACTTCTCAGAAAGGAGTAGGGACTAGTGAGTAAGAACGTGGATTCTGGAGCCAAAGCCTATTTCCTCACCTGTGAAATGGGTATAATGACTGTACCCACTCATATGGTTGCTATAAGAATGAAAGGAGTTACTGTGCATAGTGCCTGGCATGTAGTTAGCCATTACTGTCCTCTGTACTCCTAGGAAAAAATCACCTCTCTCCTTTCCTTTGCCCCATAATTTTCCTTTTTCTCATACTGGTTCTTTTTCCGATTAGCATTCTATTTCATTGAGTATGCATCTTTCTCCCTTGCTGGGCTCCTAGCTTCCTGAATGCAGAGTTTCATTGACCTTGGTGTTCCTGGCACTGATTCTTCCACAGTGCAGTTGTTTTGCAAGTAGCTTTATAAGGTGTAACTGACATAATGAACGGAGCCTGTCCACAGTGTACAATTTGATACATTTTGACACATGCCTACACCCATGAACACTTCATCACCCTCAAGAGAGTGAACATCCCAATCACCCCTGCAAGTTTCCTCCTGTCCCTCCCCACCTCCCATCTCAAAGCCACCACGGATCTGCTTTCTGTCTCTATCGATTAAGTTTTCATTTCCTAGAAGTTTACATAAATGGAATCATACAGTATGCACTTTCGTTTGTCTGGCTTCTTTCACTCGGATAATTATTTTGAGGTTCATCTGTGATGTGACACGTGTTCAGGGTTCATTCATTCCTAGTGCTGCGCAGTGGCTCATTATGTAAATATACCAGTCTGTTTACCTGCTCACCTGTAGCTGGATTGCTGGGTTGTTTACCGTAGGAGAGTTTCTAATAATTGTGTATTACATCGAATCAGTTGTAGGGTAATTTTAAAGAGAACCTGGTATGTTCCCATGTTTGCTTTTCATGATAATCTAATTCAGAGAAAAAAAGTTCAGGTTAGTTAAATACTGGTCCTTAGTTGGCACTTGGGGTATACACTCTGACATGCCACCCAGATTCTCCCCTGAATCCCCCAGGGGCTGGAAGGATGGGACAGGCCAGCTGGGTCCTTCTGTGGGAATTGCTGTCAGTGGAAGAGACCCATCTCACCCAACATCCTCCCTCTTCCCTCTCAACATCTGCTCTGGGGCACCTGACCCACAACAGCGCATGAAATAAATTATCAAGTGAATGAGTGAATGAAAGAACATTCGAGATGTTCTTTTTGCTCTGAAGCCTAAAAGGATGCTTGACTTCGAACTCTTCCAGAGCATTAAAGAAGACCTCGCTTTAGATTGCCCCGTGGGCAATGACTGAGTGTATCTTTTTCACCCACGGGTGTGAACGTCAACTGGTCACAGACCTTGACAAATGTCACGATTGTCCACTGGACTGAGGTTTAAAATGGTCCGTGGGGGCAGAGCCTCAAGGCAGGCTCATGACTGTGAATGACACACAGCTGTGGTTTGCACGGTTCTTCCTGCCCCCTCCCGGCCCCCCTTCAGCCTGCGGCCCCGAGGGGGTTCAGCAGAGGAAGGCGATTGCTGTGGCTGCTTTGCTGCGTGGAAGGAAAAGATGAGGTTGGAGTGCAGTGGTCAGAGTGACCTTCTACCTGTTTGTAATGGAAGGGTGTCTACTGACCATCTTGTATGTGGGAGGCTTTGCCACTGACGGCTGCTTGTCATTTCGCTCTTCATTGAATGAATCCTCCTATTATGTTCCAGTACTAATAGGGGGGTTGTGGGGACAGATTTTAGAGAAATAGACAACATCCTCTCTCTCCCATCATCCCCTTGGTCAACCTAGGCTGTCCAAGGGAAAAAGAAAAACTGAACAAGGAGACACTTATGAAGTAGGTGTGAAAGATGGACGGTTTTAAGGGTCAGAAATGACAGGGGATTTCCCCGTGTGCAGATGCCACTGGGGTTTTTGTTGCAATTACAAGAGGGGCCTAAACTTTCTTCTTGACATTTCTTGGCCGGCGCAAAGAATCCGTGGTCTTTCCCAAGGCCGGGGCACGACGTGGTCTTGCCTGCATTTCCCAGCATATGCCCTGGGTGGCTCATTCCCAGCTGGTGTTGGGAGTCTTTAAGCTCTGTTGTAGACACACCACGTGGCTACAGAGTTTCTAAACTAGAGCAGCAGCAGCAGCAGTAGTTATTGAGAAAAGGCTTTTGAGCAGCAGCGAAGCCTAGTGGGATGAGTGTGAGGTGGGGGGTAGGAGGCAGACAGATCTGGACTTGTCACCTGGGCCCTGTCACTGGTCGCCTTGTAGCCCTCAATAACGCCCGAGCCTCTTGGTGTCAGTTTCCCCATCCGTAAAATGGAGAGAATAATGGGAGGTTTGACTAGGGGATATGAATTAAACATAGCATCCCAAGTGCCCGGCAGTGGCACACAGAAGACCCTCCATCAGCCTGGAGTTCTATGTCATGCCCCCAGGAACCGTAGTGAGTTTGATGTGCCTGCAAAAAGAGAAAGTTCGCTAAGCTTTTGTTCTAAAAATCTCTGCCTAGAATTGAATCAAATGTGATCATGCTAGAAAAAGAACCCAAGTAGGAGTTGAGGACTGTGATTTGGGGGAAATGTACCCAGACGGGCAGGTGCCAGCTTCACGTGTCAGCTCACACCTCTCTCCCGGGACAAATGACTTCCCAAGGGGTCCTCATCTGCAAGTGAGGGGATTAAATGAGAGCAGTGGTTTCCAAACTGCATTCGGAAGAAACCAAGTATCCCCCCAGGTGCCTCAGGGTTGGGCAGTATTTGCCTTAAGATTTCTTTACAAAAATATCTTAAATGATTCGTCTTTGGAATGAGGCTGACAACGGCTCGGATCTCTACCCTAGCAGGTACTAGCCATGCGACTTGGGGCGAGTTACCGGATCTTTGTAAGACTCTGCTTCCTCTTCCGTGAACTTGGAATAACAAGAATATCTACTGAATAGGGTTGTCAAGAAGATTAGAGAAGTTTCTACCTGTTACATACTTAGAACGGTGTCTGATACACATCAGCCCTCGACAGATGTTGGCTGTCACTTTGCCAGCCTCCGAACCCACCAATTTTTATGCCAGGTAAACTAGGGTCTGTGCTGGATTCTTTGGGCTTAGAATAAAATCCAGATGCTTTGCCATAGTCTACAATGGAGGTTGGTGAACTTTTTCTATCGAGCACCAAGTAGTAAATATCTTGGCTTTGTGGGCCGTACAGCGTCCACTGTAGCCTCCGCCCTTGCAGACTGGAAGCAGCCTTGGGCAAAATGTAAATGAATGAGCATGGCTATGTGCCAATAAAACTTTATTGATAGGCCCTGGAATTTGGATCCTATGTAATTAGCATGTGCCGTGAAATAGCATTCCTCTTTTGGTGTTCTTTAACCATTTGAAGTTGTAAAGACATTCTTAGCTTGTGGGCCATTTCAACACAGGCCGTGGGCCGGGTTCTGCTTGCGGGCAGGTAGTTCGCCAAGCCCTGGTGTCCGCGGCCCCGTGTCTAGGTCCGCCTACCTCTCCAACCTTGTTTCTCCGCACTTTGTGCCGCGCTTCCTAAGCTTTAGCTCTCTGACCCCTGGTGTGCTAACCCAGCGGACTCCTTTTCATTGGGGGGCATCTGCATTCCTTCGGTCTTCCTTGAAACCTCATTTAGCTCTGCACCCCGCCCAGCTTCTGCTCAGCCGTAGCTGGCGGCTTCTGGCCAGCGGCTTCTGGCCAGCTGCTCGGGGACACCGCACCCGACCTTATGTGAAGTATGCCCTGCCCACGTCCCTCCCAGAGCTGCTATTGGATAACCCAGTTTTCTTCCTAGACAACATTGATCAGCCTCTGTAATTATCTTGTTTGTGTATTCCGTGTCTCTATCTCTGCTCCATAAGGGCGGGGACCTTGCTTTCTTTGCCGCCGTAGCATCAGCTTGCCACTGTGCCAAGAACATCGTGTTCAGTCAATATTGTAGAACGAGGGATGAATCCACGCCCTCCGTGTCTTTGTTTCTTTCATACAGTGAGTTCATAATACCTGCTCTCCTTACCTTGTAAAATTGTGAGAATCAAATGAAAATGTGCTTTTAAGAGGAAGGTGGTAAATCATTAAGGCAGCCTCTCAGGCAGACCCCAGAATTCAACCAACACATCCTCTTACTGAGGAAGCTAACATCTGGGGATAATAGTAAAGCGATACCAGTATGAACGAGGCTGCTTTTGTTCCTTGTCCCTGATATTTTCCACAGATGAGAAAATGGCTACATGTGCGATTTTCCTTTGGCCTTTGCAAAAGCAATTGTTTATGTACTAGCAGAGTATCTTACTAGCATGTCCTATTAGGCATTTTATTTATTTATTTTTAAGAGAGGGAGTGAGAGAGAATGGGTGGGGCGCACAGAGAAAGAGGGAGAAAATCTTTTTTAAAAAAGATTTTATTTATTTGCTTTAGGGACAGAGCACTCATGAGCAGGGGGAGACGCAGGGGGAGACGCAGAGGGAGAGGGACAAGCAGACTCCCATGCTGAGCACAGAGCCTGACACTGGGCTCGATGTCAGGACCCCGAGATCATGACTCGAGCCGAAACCACGAGTCAAACGCTTAACCGGCTGAGCCACCCAGGCACCCCTATTAGGTATTTTATAGTCATTATTCCATACCCTACAACCGTGCTGTAAAAACTCATGTGCCCATTTTGCGGGTGAAAACAGTTTAAGGGATCTGTTAAGTAGCTAAGCCAGGATAAGAACCCGGCTCTGTCTGACGCCAGAATGAGGCCTGTTTCTCTGGTACAGCGTGAGCTGCTTCTCCCGTGATACACGGACCTTCCAGATTGCCAGTGTCACCCAGGAGCTCTCTGACCTGCAGCTTTTCCTGGTCGGGAGCAAGCCATCTGGCTTTTGTGTGTTTATTTCTGGCAAAATGAAGTATTCTGTTTCTTCAGGAGGAAGACTGTTTTTTGGTCCTCAACTTCTTAAGAAAAAAAAAAAAAAAGACATTTTGCTGATTTCAGCCTAAACAGATTCAGAGCTCGTGGATTCATTTTCTCTGGATGTGCAGGCAGCCTTTACGTACATCACAAGAGTGCAAAATGAGTTTGGGAATCTGTCAAGCAGAGAACCACCGAGAACCAGCCGCGAGGTTAAACATAGCTTGGTCTTTTGTCAGATACGAGCATTTGTTGTTACGTTTCCTCAGGAAGTAAACCGTGCCCGGCTCGTGGCTGGCTCTGTCCATGAAAAACCTGCATTCGTGTCCTGA
The DNA here is from genome assembly GCA_028534135.1 of Potos flavus. Classification (NCBI taxonomy): domain Eukaryota; kingdom Metazoa; phylum Chordata; class Mammalia; order Carnivora; family Procyonidae; genus Potos; species Potos flavus. The sequence continues at coordinate 15,714,932 of CM052884.1, read as the reverse complement.
CTATGAGTTTGCGTACATGGCTTATTCTAACTTCTAGTAGCTTAACGTAGCCTTACTTCAAAAATGGGGTTGGGGCTCCTGGGTGGCTCAGTTCGTAGAGCGTCTGATTCTTGATTTCAGCTCAGGTCCTGATCTCAGGGTGGTGAGATCGAGCCCTGCATGGGGCTCTGCGCTCAGTGGGGAGTCTGCTTGAGATTCTTGCTCTCTTTCTCAAAAAAAAAAAGGGGGGGGGTCTATTACGACTCTTGGAAGTGTGGAACCTAGCTTGCGTTGGATTTCCTCTATCTCACTCAAATTCTTAATCTATGGATGGTCCCTCGTGCACCTACTTCCTCAAGGCAAGCAGGGGTGAGGGATGAGGGCTCGCACATGGGCAACGAGAGCATTTTGGAGCACATTTTCTCACTCCTGGGTGAGGGTCACCTCTCCAGCCTGGGCGACTCAGAGGGAAGCCTCGCCAGAGGGGATCAGAGACCCACGGTGCTCCCAGAGCGTCTTTCCATTTCCATCAGCAGCAAATGCCCCTCCGGCCCTCTGAGCAAAGAATCACACTCTTAATGGACATTTATGAAATAATAATGACCACAGTAACATCTCAAAACATGATAGGAATAGAGACCACTCAGAATTTAATATGAGATTGCTCTGGATTGACTGAGGACACAGTTCCTCTTTATTAAATCATCTGTGAACCACTTAAACGGAGATGCTCCTGGAATGGAATGATCTAATTACAGTGGTGCCGGGGCTGTATCCAGAGGAAGAGCACACAGCCGGGAAAGCGTAGATGCCACAGGTAGTTTACAAGGGATTTGGTGATACAGTTCTGCATGGTTTTCCTTCTTATAATGACAAACCTTTTTCTTCAAATAAATACACCGGAATCACATAGAAGAATAAAAAAAATATATATACAATAGCCTTATAAAGGAGAAAGAAACTAATATACCTCTAAAAGCAGCAGGTTGAGAATGGTCTATGCATAACCGAAATGCTTTGGGATGGCGTTCCCATCCGAGAAAGAACCAGCACACATTTCCCGAGATACATGTGTATCCTGTAGAGTCCAAGAATAGCTCGACAGCTGCAAGATCCTGATTTTTGTGTGGGTAATGGCCGCTAAGTGGTACTGTGTAAGACATTTGTAAGAGCTGATTGTCTATTACGTTTGACTACTCCCCACTATAATTTTAAACTTACATATGCTGAACGTAATATCATACGTATTTAAAGACCAAGTTATTTCCTCTGTCTTTAGCGGCATTTTTTTTTCCTTCCTTCTCTCAAATTTTCATTATAGCTAGTTACTTTCCTAGGAAAAATTCATTATATTGAAGTGTTAGAGAGAAGCAAATCCAATTTGAATCCTCTGTTTAAACATGAAAAGCATCTGCCACCACTGAACAAAATATCCCCCATCACCTCTGTAAAGTGAGTCTTAACCTAAGTAGATGTTAAAATGCTCTTTTCCCCTACCCTCCAAGGCCAGTCTCGTCCCTCCCGGCAAGGCGGCCAGACTAGACTCCTGCCTCTTAGTTCTCATACGTGTGCAGGACTACAATTTAAATGCAAATAACCCCGCGCCTCATTATCTGAGTTCGTGCAGACACAGTATAGTTGTGGCTCTGCCTGTGAAAATTAAGGGAGGGAGGTTCATCTGTATTCGAACACACGCATTACTCAGAGTCGATCCAAAAGAGCAATTCATCACCGCTTTCAAATTAAACACTGGAGTTGCAGCGTGCCTAGGTTACGGAGGAATGCCTCCCTTTTTGCTACAGAGGGACGCTTTTCTACAGAGACAATGAGATAGAACTTCTCTTACTGCAGCTCTTCAATTAGTTCCTAGTGACACTAGGTAATTGAAATAGAAGACTTCCTTCAATAGGAACACAGCCAGTTGAGTGGAAAAGATACATTTATAGTAATGCTAAGCTCTGTTGGAGGACAATGTAGATGCATCCAAATACCACTGACAGGAGAATGACCACATCAGCCTAAAATGCAAGAAAATTATCCACAATGATTTACCAAACCGACATCACTCCAGGAGATATTATTTTTTTGTTTTTTTATTTTTTATTTTCTGCAAAATCATCTTTTAAATATAAGGTTCTTTTAAAATAATTCTTTGGTTAAAGTATAATTCAAATAAAAAGTAGAAACTCCTCCAAGCCATTCACTACAGGGTGAAAAATACCCCCCTCTTTCAGCCATCAGATGGCCATTTAATCAGCCATTCAGATTCTATGAATCTAAATGTAATGGAAAACACTGTATTCTAACTCCACACTGGGGTAAAGCAATAAGCTCCTAGCTACCGATGCAGTGATGGAGAAGAGGGCCTGGGAAAGCGAGACCCCCAGCTTGTGCATTAAAATGTGCCAATTATTCCAATCCACAAGGAATAGACGTGGCATGTTAAAATCACCGAAACCAGAGTCCTATCTATGAATAATACTGGGGCATTAGCGGATTGATGGGACACACTTGTACCAGCAGCAAACTGTTTCAGAGTTTCAATCCCAGATCAAAGCCTTTAGTTAATTTCATCTCCATTTCAGGCAACTTTCTACATTAAAACAAAAAATGCCCCTCTACAAGTAACATTTGGTTCTTCTTATCTTGATGTCCGGCTGTCCTTCCTTCCTTCCTTCCCTCCCTCCCTCCCTCTCTTCCCCGCCCCCAACGTTAGTTTTAAATAAGCATCAGCCTCAGATCCAAAAGAACCGAGCTGAAGTTCAGGTTGTGATGTCAACCTAGAATTTTTGGATGAAAATGAAATCATGTAATACACTCGTGCATTCCTTTTATTACACATAGATTCAACATGATTTTCAAAGAAGGTCTCCATTGGAGTCTTACTTTTTTAAGTAGGAATACGTGAAAAGAGAATGTAACGTGAATTCAGATCATTCAGGCCATTTGGATAAACAATCCGGCTAACGAAAGCAGAAGAATTAACACCTTAATTCAGGGTTTTCCACCTCAGTTATTCAGAAAATGATTTCAGATCTCTGCCTCCCGCTCACGTAGATGATAGCCTAAGGCTCCGTCCATATTGTGCTAAGGACAATGGATTGGTGCCCAGCTAATCTGGCACCTCAGGTCATCACAGGACCAAGACAGCCAAGAGAGGGAGAGGCTAACCTATCCTGAACTCCGTTCTGTCCAGGTACAGACGCTGCCCAGAACACACAGCTCCAGTTTTCAAGGAAGTCAGATGTAAGGTGGTCAAGCATTATTCTGGCCGTTGGAAGTCCATGAAAATTTGCGGCGAATCTAATGAACATTACAGATCTGATTAAACAGTAGATTCATTTCATTACAGATAAAAGAATGAATAGCTGTGACATTCTATCAGCCGTAATGTGATTTTTCTCCTAGAATCTCTTACTGGGAATATTTCTCCCATTGTTAGGGTTAAAACATTTTCTATTACTCAATGGTATCAGCACAGAGTATTTTTATACCCAGTAGCTGGATCAGTGTGGGTGCAATGCTAGAAGAAATCAAGTTTGTTTCTTAAAATCTAAAATTCATGACATATTTGTAAGTGGCCTAAAAAAAAAAAAACCACAAAAACAAAAACCCAACTGTAATCCTCTTGCTGATTAAGATACATAGCCAGCATTCTTTCACCCTCCTCTTCTTTTTAGGAATCCTCACTTTCCAGTTTCAAATAGGAGCATATATCTATTTTGATATACTGGGTTTTATATGTATTATTCAGTGCTACAACGTATATTGGTTCGTTTTACACTGTTTCTTTACATGTCTGGGATCTCGCCTGCGCACAAAGTCTACACAGTGAACTACACCGCACCAGACCATCGTCTGCTGCCAACAGCCAGCTAGTCACACAATTAAATGCACATCGGTAACTGATGTCTTCATTTGATTGTCATTTATTTTTCTTTTAAATAAACTCCCTCTGAATTCAGGAAGCAGGTGTGATGAGAAACCACAGGACGTGGCTCTCCCACCTTTTCTGAAGTAGCCCTACCTGGGTATTTTAAGTTCTATAAAAACAAACAAATAGAAAACGACAGCACAAACAGCAATCGTGACTGTCATCCTTTAAATTAGTTCCCTGACTTCTTTATGCGTCCCTGGTGTAATTGATGCATCGGTGGAGGTTCTGCCCTCGGTGACAAGTACTCTAAGTGTACAACGACCTGACCCGGGGTGCGGTTTGTAAAGACGTCCATATTGCACAGGCATGAGCTTCTTGCGGACTCAGATAACGGATCGAACACACATGCTTTCAAACTGTCAACATCCTTCACCAGTTACCGCAGCCTAGACTCTAGCAGGGGCAAAGACAAGCAAATCGTGGTGATTTGGAAATGCTGTGCCGTGGATAATTCCAGGTCGCTTTATATTTTGCAAGTTCTTTGCTCCCACAATCGAATTACTTCACACGTCTGTCTTCCTCCTGAGTGTCCAAAAGTGCTTGGTCTCCCCATTTCCCAGACAGAAGCGAGGGGGAAGGGCCGTAGCAGAAAGCTGTAGCCTGCTGTTGTAGAGAAAACATGGGGTAGGTACCAGGGTGGATGTGAGTGGTCGAGCAGGCGTCTTGAGCCAGCGGCACGGCCGTGGGGGTCATATGCAGGGTAGAATTTGATGTGTAATAAGAACAACTCTCTGCAGGGGCATGTTTTCTAATAAGCTTAAAAAAAAAAAATCCCTCAGCTTGGCTTCACCTAACTGGAACATGGAGTTAAAAAAAAAAAATCCCATCCCCAAACTGGCAGCTCGGTGTCTCTCCAGCTGGATTCTGGACATAGCCCCTCGTCTTGCATTCTTCCTCAGAGCGGGCTGACTGCTCCCATTAGGAGCTCTCCGACTCCTTAGCCGTGCACAGAAGGAAGGAAGGAAGAACACCTCCGCTGCTGCAGCAGGTGCCTCGATTTATGAAGACAGTTCTCGAAAGCCTTGTTAGCGAGGTAAGCATCCAGAGAGAATGGATTCTATCCCCGAACCAAGTCTTCTTATTCCCACGGTCTCATCATCAGAGCTTTAAAGCATGAAAGGAAATCTGCTCAAGGACTCGGAGCTGTCTACTTAGAAGGTGGCGCAGACTTGGCTGCTGTTACTAAACACACAGAAAGACCCTTCTCCCGAAGGCTTTCTAGAGCCTCCTCTTCTCGTTCGCTGGGGTGGGTTATTCTTGCAGCAAGGTCTCTCTCCAGTTGAAGCCCCCAGTTGGCCCATGGGTGAGAGGAAGGATAGGGGGGTCTGTCAGCTGCCATATTCCAGTTTCTCCCAGTTCTTCGCAGGAACAAAACCCCAAGTATGGGATCTGAAGTCAGAGTAGTGAAGGAAGGGCAAATAGAAAACAGAGGTTTAATGCTTTCACTTTGACTTACCCATCAAGAGCTTCCGGTGGCCCTTGGGAATAAGCAATGGCCCCAAGAATTGACGGGGGCTTTGTAGACCGGCATCCCTTCCAAAAATCAATAAAGGAAAATGAAACGGATAAAATGGACAAATTAGAGGGAAGGGTATTTACATCGCAAAGGGATTCATCAGAAAGGTTCATTAAACGGTGAGCTCCTCTAGTGTAATTAAGTAATTGTTTATAGATTGCGGCTAAATAGTGTTGGGAGGAAAGAGGACAATCCTACAGAAAGCTGAGGAGCTCAGTTAATTTGTAATTGTGAATCAAGCTAAAAAGGCAGCTCAGACATTTCGGAAATTATATTTGGACAATGGGAGAGATTACGCTATTTTTAATATTTCACCCCGTTGCGTCTTTTCTTTTTTTTCCCCCCTTCTTGGCGTGGGTATCTATAATAGTCGAAGTTGAAGCTCGCCCTTCCTAATGTCAGGAGCCATGGCGTCCCTAAACGTATTTTTGTGCCCGAGTCCAGAGCTGCCGTTACAAACCAGACAAAAATCTCTGCCCTCAAGCAGCTTACAGTAATGGGGGTAGACACACGTGCATAAATAAGCTTTAAAAAAAAAAACGAGAAAAGCATTGCAATCGAGTTGGAATCGGGTTCTCTGGGGGCAGATACGGGAAGCCTGTAAGTCAGCCTGGAGGGAAATGTGTGGGAGGGCAGCTGAGGGGAAAGCCTCTTCCACAGGCATGAGAAGGAAGAATCCAGATGTGTTGGTCACTCTCATGGGTTTTTGTCTCGCGGCCTTGTTCCCGGTTTGCCTTGCAGCCTGACCGTTTTAAATCGCTGCTTCCTTTGGCCTACTACCCAAGCCCTCATTATCCAGTCCATGGCTCCTCAGGGAAATCCCGACAATCTGCTGAGAATTCTTAGCTGCTTCCCAAATTTGCGCTCCTAGGCACTAAAACTCGCTCAAACACATCCTTTTCTCTTACCCGAGGCCTAATAAAGGGCCCTACACAGAGCACCACTCAGTCCATCTTGGTCGAGCGAGTCGATACACGCATCTTCCCAGCTCAGAGGAAACTCAGGCTGCAAACAACTTAGCTATCAGCCGGTCCGGGAACCGTTCGAGCACCGCCTGGCCCCACGGGCCTCCGGGATAGAAATACGAATTACCTTTCGGACCATTTGTACGAAGTCCTTGGAGTTCTGAGGGGACAGACCCTGCAGCTGGCAGGTACACGCTTCCAGGGAAGATGCGTGAGCCACAATCAGGATGTTATTTCCTGGGGGAGAAAAAGCAAGGACTGGGAGACCATTTCCTTTTTTTTTTTTTTTTT
>CM052884.1:15686756-15707744 GCA_028534135.1 Potos flavus | reverse complement strand
TATATATGCATGACACTGTATAATATATATACGCACATATAGATACACATAGTATGTGTGTGTGTATGCAGTATACAGTTTAGTATATAGTATATATAAAGATGCACATACCAGGCATCTGGCCTCCTCTAGTGGGAACATCTTGCCTACCTATGGTACCCGGCAAAATCAGGAAATGGGTGCTGGTGTAATCCAGTTTACTCAGATTCCAGCAGGTTTCTCTGTCTCGTGTGTAACTCTTTGTAAACACCGCGATCAAGACACAAAACGATTCTACGTCTGCAGGGCTCTTTGCTACTTCTTCTCATCCAGTTTTCAACACGGCCACCGTAGAACTGGGAGCCCTCGATACTTTCTGGTTGACAGACTATGCTGGGGAGTATCTTTACAGTGGGGAGCGCAGGAGTGGGAAATGAAATGAGTGGTTTCTCAGTGTTAACCGAGAGGTTACCAACTACAACCAGCTACAATTCTGCTGACCAGGGCTCTCCACTGGTAATATTTTGGTGTGTATAATTCCAGTTTTTGCTCTATGAAGATAACTTAAAAAGCGGTGGAGGGGCGCCTGGGGGGCTCAGTCGTTTAGCGTCTGCCTTCGGCTCAGGTCATGATCTCAGGGTCCTGGGATCGAGTCCCACATCGGGCTCCCTGCTCAGCGGGGAGTCTGCTTCTTCCTCTGCCCCTCCCCCCACTCGTGCTCATTTCTCTCTCTCTCTCTCTCTCATAAATAAAATCTTTAAAAAAAAAAAAAGCAGTGGAAATGTGCAATACTTTTGTAATCCCCTTTTTCTCTAAAAATTGATAGTGGATAGTCTTCTGTATCATTAAATATTTGAGTTCAGTGTTTATCGAATTCAGTAACAGACTTGAGTCTTCCAGAACACAGCTCTTGGTTAACGGTAGCAGAGACAGTGTGTTGGTGAAGGTGTGGGTGTCCATGCTCCTGGGTCAAATCATAGGCAAGAACAGTGTGATGCTAAAAAATGTCTGGAAATTGTAACAGGGAACTTCCTTCACAGAGTGTAAGATAAACAGCTGTAATGCAGAATTCCAAATGATTTTATATAGTAACTAAGTCTGGTATATTCCCATGGCATATCTACCATTTTCGGTACTAGAGAGAATATTACAAATTTAACATGAAAGTATCTATAAGAAAGTCGGGAAATACTTTTTTCTTACTAAGCAAGTCTGCTAGAGCAAGTTGCAACAGCTTGAATAGCTTAGAGACCACAGTGGAGGAATGACCACATATTTAAATATAGAGTCCAAAATGATATCACCTACCTTTACTTTTACACTCACTTATTATTTCTTTTGTCACTTGGAAACTTCTACTAATGTAAGTGTCATAGGATTCTGAAACCACTAATTTGCTGACTGGAATGTGAGGTCTGGAAGAGAAAAAAATGAACAAAGGCAATGAAAACATTTTGATCCCAAGACAAAGCAATTGCTAGGATTCTGAACTTCTATTTCAAGACCTTTCTGGAGTTCCCATTGTTCTGTTTACCCATTTCCCTAGAAAGGATGGCGGTGTAGAGAAGAGTCGTTCCACTCTATGGAAATGGGGTCGAAACGTACAGAACATGTAGAAATCAAGGCTGTGCATGCAAGGCGTCCGAGTGACCGGCGGAAAAGGGAAACAGTACAGGTATCGCTTGTGGGTTAACTCATGAGCAGTGTGACTAATTTTCTGACCATCAGTGCTGGGTCACCCAGCTAACAGGAAGCAAAGCAGAGCTTAGATCTCTTCATCTCTGTAGATCGCCAGAGAGCTCCCAAGCCCCTCTTCTCTAGCCTTATACACCCTAAGCTGTAAGAATAGGTTTTGTTTGTTTTTAAATTTTTTCCCAGTTTTATTGGGATAGAATTGCCACTTAACGTTGTAGAAGTTCAAGTGTAAAAGTGTTGATCAGGTCCAGTGCTGATGTATTGTTACAGAATGATTTCCACCGTAGTGTTAAGCTAATACCTCCATCACATTCCATAATCACCGTTTCCCTTTTGTGGTGAGAACATTTAAGATCGACCCTCCTCTTGGCAACTTTCACGTATACAATACCGTAGTATCAACTAATCACCACACCGTGCAGTAATTCCCCAGAACTTCTAACTAGAAGTTTGTATCCTTTGACCAACATCTCCCCATTTTCCCCATCCCCCAGTCCCTGGAAATCCCCCTTCTGCTGTCTGTTTCTCTGAGTTTGGCTTTTTAGATTCCACATATGAGTGATATCCTGTGCAGCTATCTCTTCAACCTCCTGTATTCATTTCCTTTGAATATATACCCACCAGTGGGATTGCTGGATCATACGGTAGTTATATTTTTAACTTTTAAAGGAATCTCCATATTATTTTCCATAGTGGCTGCACCAATTTACATTCTCACCAACACTGGATAGCTCTTGTCTTTTTGATGACAGCCATTCTAACAGGTGTGAGGTGGTATCTTATTGTGGTTTTAAATTGCATTTCCCTGATGACTAATGATGTTGACATCTTTTCTTGTACTTGTTAGCCATTTTTATGTTGTCTTTGGAAAAATATCTGTTAAATTCTTCTGCCTGTTTTTAAATCAGATTTTTTTTTTTTTACTATCGTGTTGTAGGAGTTATTCATATGTTCTAGATATTAACCCCTTATCAGATATATGATTTGCAAATATGCTGTCCTATTTTGTAGGTTGCTTTTTCATTTTTTGGATTGTTTCTTCTGCTTTGCAAAACCTTTTTAGTTTGATGGAGTCTCACTTGATATGGTTTCAGTTTTTATGTATAAGTCTTTAATTCATCTTGAGTTAGTTTTGTGATTGGTGTATCTGCACGGTATTATCCAATTTTCCCAACACCATTTATCGAAGAAACTATGGTACCTCACTGAGTATTCTCAGCTCCCTTGTCAAATGTTAGTTGAACATGTATTTGATGATTTATTTCTAGGCTGTCGATTCTGCTCCATTGGTCTGTGTCTATTTTTATGCCAGTACCAGACTATGTTGACTAGTACAGATTTGTATAGTTTGAAATTGGGAAGTATGATGCTTCCAGCTTTGTTGTTCTTTGTCAGGCTTACTTTGACTATTTAGAATCTTTTGTAGTACCATACAAATTTAGGATCTTTTTTTTCTATTTCCGTGGAAAACAGCATAGAAATTTTGAGAGGGATTGCATTTAATCTATAGGCGGCTTTGGGTAGTATGGACATTTTAATATTATTCTTCTGATCCATGAACATGGGATGTTTTTCCATTTGTGTCTTCTTCAGTTTCTTTCAGCAGTCTTGTATATTTCAGCGTACAGATCTTTCACCTCTTTCATTGATTTTATTCCTATTGTGAATGGGATTGTTTTATTTCTCCTTCAGATGTGTTGTTAGTACATAGAAACACAAATTATTTCTGTATGTTCATTTTTGTATCCTGGAACTTTATTGAGTTTGTTGATTAGTTCTCCTAGTCTTATAGTGGAGCCTTTAGGATTTTCTGTATATAAAATCATATGATCTACAAAGACATTTTTACTTCTTTCTTTCCAATTTGTATGCCTTCTATTGCTTTTTCTTGCCTGACTGCTCTCGATAGGCCTCTCAGTACTTTGTGAGTGGCCTTGTTCCTGATCTTAGAGGAAAAGCTTTCAATCTTTCACCATGAGTTTGATGTTGGCTGTGGGCTTGTCATATATGGCCTTTATTATGTTTTGGTATATTCTTTCTATGCCCAATTTGTTGAGCATTTTTATTATTAAAGGATAGGGTATTCTGTCAAATGATTTTTCTTCAGGAGTTGAGCATACGATTTTTAACTTTCATTCTCTAAGTGCAGTATGTCATGTACTGATTTTTGTATGTTGAACCATCCTGGCAGCCAAGGGATAAACCCCATTTGATCACGGTGTATGATTCTTCTAATGTGCTGTTGACTCTGGTTTACTAATATTTTGTTGAGAATTTTTACATCTATATTTATTAGGAGTATTGGTCTCCAGTTCTCTTTTCTCACAGAGTCCCTATCTCTTTCCTGTAGGATACTTATCTGGCTTTGGTATCAGGGTAATGCTGGCCTTATAAAATGAGTTTGGGGAGTTGTAAGGATAGATTTTAAATGCGGATATTAGGTCCACTGGATTTGTGAACTTACGAAATCACCAGTCTTTCTCTTTCTTATTTTGAACACAGACCATACACTTGGAAATAGGAAAAGCTCAGGGAACGTAGAGATGAAGAGAACCCAGCTTCTGTGCTTGGGGAGGTCTCAGTATGTGGTTGGGATGTGCAGGCTATTCGTGCAAATGATAATTACGCACACCGTACAAAGGAGTGTAGGAGGATGATTGACGCAGGGCCCTCCCATCTTGGTGACGCTGCATGTCTTCACTCTCAGCCACTTCTGCCTGCAACTACTTAGAGTTGCTAGTCTGTGAGATGTGTATCTTGTCTTTGAGTACAACTATATCATATTTTGTGTCTCATCTTTCATTGTTGGGTGTTTAGTGGATGGTGGATGGAGGTGGTGGTGAGTCCTCAAAGTGAAGTCACATGGCATCTTGATCAGAATGTTACTGCTGCTACCACTACTACGAAGACTTAGTGAGAGGTTCCCATGGGTCAGGCTCTGTGCAAAGTGTCCTCCTTGTATGCTTTGAATATAGCCCTCCTAGCCACCCTCTTGCAAATCCTGTTCGTGGTTGACAAAACTAAGGCTCAGAAAGGCTAGAGATGACTTGCCTCGACTTATACCATTCGCAACTCTTAGGCCTGGATTTGAATCCGGGTCTGAGATGACGATCTGTAAACCCAGAGGCATTTTGGATGGTTTTGCCAGCGTGCCCCCTCAAGGCTGCCCTTCTGTGCACTTGGGTTTACTGTCCAGAGAGGAAGAATGGCATTCTCAGTGCCATTTGAAGGAAACCCATGCTCCTGAACTCACATTCCCTCAGCGAGCGTACTTCTAGGAGACAACCTTCTGAGTCTCACAACACCCTGGGGGACAGGAGGAGACATGAGTCACCGCTTTTAGGGATGGAGCTCATTGCTCCGGAGCAAACTTTTTTCCATCCCCACCTCCTCTCTAGTTCCATTACCGCTTACATCACCTGGTCTCCCAGGAGCCCTGCCCAGTGACAAAAGGTCACTTTGTAGGGCTCAGGGAATCATTTCCAGGGTGAGACCACACTGTCACGTCTGAGATTTGTGTAAGCGAAGAGCAGGCAGATGCTGGGAGCCGGTTTCTCCAGGTCAGTTCTTGCCTTGAAGTGGAACCTATGAAAGGCTTCCATGCTTGAACCGGTTCTGATGGGGGGTGGGGGAGTCCAAGCTTCCTCACCCCCGTCTGCGGCAGGCACGGCGCTTCTAGCCACAGCTGCAGGGCCCATGTATTGTACTCAGAGTCAGGTAGGCCTTCCACCCCCAACTAAACCTGGGTGCTCAGGCCACATCCCTGGAACGGTTTTCTCCCTGGTAGATGCTCTACTCCCCGCCCTGCTTTGACCTAGGCTATACTGCAGGCTTCTGCCTTGAGCCCCACCCCAAGGTATGATTCATTGCCCCTCTAACACTCCAGACTCATGCCCCACCCCACACCATTCCCCTAGCACCCCTAGTTAGAGCCCTGTTCTGAAGCCCAGTCCAACTGGTGTAGATTTTGGTTTTTTCTGCCTTGATCCTTCTGGCCCAGCTCCCTAAGACTGGGACTGCTCTTGACACCCAGTCCCCAGGCTCGATCTTGGGGCCCGTTGGATGTTGCTTGGGTATTAGTCACCGGGCTGGTTTTTCCTTAACCTGCTTTCATCCCCCCTCCTCCTCGTTCCAAGGTGACAGGACTCTCTAAGTGGGGCTTGCTGGACGTATAATACCCTATCAGTCCTTGCCCCTCTGCCCACCACCTTTACGCAATCATTTGGGCAGCACTGCTTGCTTCAAAAGGTTGGCACACTTGGCACAATTTCAGACGGACTTTAACTCCAGGGGCTGTGCCTCTCACGTGCTTTTTTGTTGACTTTTACAATTGATTTCTAGAATTAGAGGCTTAATCCTTTTCTCCCCCTTGTATGCAAAGTGGTTGAACTGAATTTTGATTTTCTGTAGAAGAAAAGAAAAATCTAGAATAAGGACCAGGTCCTAGCCCCCAAGTTCCTGGTGTTCCTCCTCCTGCTTGTACTGCTATGGCCGCGTGTGGCTGCGTGTGCACTGAGAGACTCAGAACGATTCTGGAGAACTTTGTAAATGAGCTTGGGAAGATTTGCAGGATGCAAACAAGGGGGAAACTGTGGCCCAGGTTGGCTGGGAGATGCTGGGGGGTTGAGTCAGGAACGTCATTTCACCAATGTTGGCAGTAACTCACCCTCTTTCCAGCCCAGAGGGATGAGCGCTGTTGGCATGGGGACGATAATTTATTGCCATATCCCCCAAAGGATGGAAAAACAGTTGTCACAGGGGAGATAGGGCAAAATGTGAAGTGTGGTTGAGCCTTGAGCACCATGGGTTTGAACTGCGTGGGTCCATTTACATGTGGAATTTTTTTTTTTTTTTTTTTGATAAATACAGTTCAGTACTATAAATTTATTTTATGATTTTCTTTTGTCTAGCTTACTTTATTGTAAGAATATGGTATAGACTACATACAAAATATGTGTTCATTGACTATGTTATTGGAAAGAATTCTGGTCAACAGTAGGCTATCAGTTGTCGAGTTTTTGGGAAATCTAAAGTTAGATGTGAATTTGACTGCGTGGGGGTCAGCACCCCTCACCCCCTGCGTTGTTCAACGGTGAATTATTAGTAGGGGATCTGATTGATTGGTTTAATCTTATTTTTGAGGAATGCTAATTCCTTTAAGCAAGTAGCACACATTAATTTATGGGGTCATCTGAAGTTTTATTTACAGAAAAGGGAAATGAATATGGAAAAAAATATTTTCTCCTATCTTCGCCAGCTCACATTGCTTCATTTGTGGTTTGAGTAGGTATTTGAAATGAAAGGTCACAGGATATCACAAGAAGGAAATTGCTGTTTATAGTGGGCACTTGCTTCAAATTCTGCCTTAAGAAATGTGAACTTAATTCCCCTCTATAATGGGCATGAATATACCTTCCCAGGGACATTTTACAAACACCCAAGTGGAGTTTCGAGAGTTAAGAATTCACTGATAATAATATAGTTACATGAATGGCTTACATGTGGATTATTGATTTGTGATCTACAAGCACTTCTTTTCTTTTTACTCCCAGCACAGTCTGGTCTCATGGAAAAAGCAAAGGACTAGGAATGGGGAGACGGTAAAGCAGATTAGATTACACAGTGCTTGACACGCAGCAAATGGTCAATAGAGGTTAGTTGTTGCCATCATTGTTCCGTGTGGTCACTTAATCTCTCCTAAAGTGCCTCGCCTGTATTCTGGGGTTACAGCAATAATAAATGAAGAGCAAGAGAATTAAGAATGCGTTGAAAAAAATGAAAAAGGAGAGACCAAGGCAAGACCCTGCCCTTTCCCTTAACCCCCACCAAGCTTCCGGAACTGCATCAGGCTTAGCTGGTGGACGATCCTGAAATGCACAGTGGTTTTATCATTCGCCGAAAGAGACAGAAGGAAGCCAGGAAGGCCCAGCGTGTATGTGAGCAGGGGGCGCTAAGTACGAGGGAATGCTGGCTTTCTCCGCTTGTGGTCTTTGACATCACCACTTGACTCCCACCAGTAGGGACACCTGCCCATGGGCTCAGCCTGGTCCTCCATCTCCTCAGTGGGCCTGACCTGGTGCAGAAAAGCGCTTCCCCGCTGACTCTGGGAGGCAGCAGCTCAGAGGGTTACCTGTAGGTTGTATCAATGCTCAGGTTGGCGGCCGCTAGCTCTGATGGCGGTATCCACGCAGGTAAGGTGTTCCCAGCAACCCACTTCGTCCACTCAAATAAGCCAGGCTCTACACGGATCTTCAAGTGGTTTTCTTGTTGTAAACCTTAGACGTGAAAGGAAATGAAGATGAGGGAACTGGCCGAACTGCCGTACCAATCCTGGTACATCCCTTCTCTTTTCCACCAGGTGCCACATTCCAAAGGAAGGTGGAAGCGTGGGGGTTTGGTGAAGGGTTTTTCATTTCCATGTGTGACAAACATACGAGCTTAATGGCTTAATTCTGGCCCCGCCGACAGGATGAACGCTGGCTTTACGTGGTCTCGGACTTAGGGGAAGGAATGCAAGTCATTGCCCGCGGCGTGTACACACATCTGTGATGGCTTTCCTAAGGGAAGTCCCCACATGGCCTTGCTGAGAAACTTCAGAAACTCTCTTAGCATCCTCTGCTCTACACCAGCTGATACTGTATTTGAATATTATGGAAACTATTCACTTTCTCTACCAGAAAATCCAATTTTGAGTATTTCCAAGTGCCAGTGCACAAGTCCTGTGTTTTCTCGAAGTGTAATTACCCTCAGAGTAGGACTTGTCCCTGTTTAACTTTCTTTATAATGCTTTCAGACCAGTGTTTTAATATATGAAGTATCTTATTTTTAAAGATTTTATTTATTTGACTGAGAGAGGGAGCACAAGCAGGGGCAGTAGGAGAGGGAGAAGCAGGCTTCCCGCCGAGCAGGGAGCCCTACGTGGGACTCGATCCCAGGACGCTGAGCTGAAGGCAGATGCTTAACTGACTGAGCCACCCAGGTGCCCAAAGTAGTTTAATATATAAATGCATTCTGGGTTTACTTAAGGAACAGAAGCCTCAGAGGTAGTGTCCATTCTTCTCTGGCTTGGCTAATTCTGGCTCATTCACTCGTTTGGTATAAGCTAATGGTTCCACTCTGTTTCTACAGGGTGAAATGAGAACGGAGATCCCTCGAACTCAAGCTTCCCCAGATTTTAGGGTGAAAGTTGAGCATCTTAAAGCCATGGTGCTTTTAAAGCCATCCAATCAACTACAGAAACAGGGATGATTAAGATTTGTAGATACTCAGGAGCACCGTTGCCATTATAAACAAGAAGCAAAAAGAGCTGAGTGGGAGGAAATGATTTCACTGTTAAAAAAAAAAAAAAAAGGATCACACTCTGTAGGCTCCAGATTATTGCCAGACAACGATATTTCACAAGCCTACCATTCATCCAAGAGGGCTTTAGATTTTCAAGCAAAAAATGATCTGTATACCTCCTTTCATCTCATTTAATGCCACCAGAGTATGTGGCGACACTTGCAAAGACAGCTTCCAAAAGAATCATGGCAAGGGGGCGCCTGGGTGGCTCAGTCGTTAGGCGTCTGCCTTCGGCTCAGGTCATGATCCCAGGGTCCTGGGATCGAGCCCCGCATCGGGCTCCCTGCCCGGCGGGAAGCCTGCTTCTCCCCCTCCCACTCTCCCTGCTTGTGTTCCCTCTATCAAATTAAAAAAAAAAAAATTTTTTTTTCACGGTGAAAAATTCCACATTTGAAGCTCCCCATTGGCTAATGTCCCACAAGTCTAGGATAGTTTAGGTGTAGGGCTGTCTGGAGGCAGAAGGATGGATTCATTGACCCTTATCGAGTCTAACCTTTCAAGATGTTGTATGCAGTCTGCACGCAGCGCAGGGATGGGGAACAGTAGACGTGGTCGATGATGGTGTTGCTCTCCAGTAAGGCTTCCCCTGCAGCGGAAGGCAAAGAGGATCGGTTTGCTGGATTTACGCAGCCTCCCCTGGAGCTCAGTGTGGGAGCAGGCGGCAGGCAGACCCTGCAAACCCCCTTTTCAGTGAGGGCTCAGACAGCTGGCATTTTTAGCTGGGTTTCCAACCCATCCCCTCATCAGTGTTTCCAGCAAAGAGCCCATATGGAAGACAACTGCCCCCCCCCCCGCCTTGTCTTTTTCTTTCCTTCTCTCTGGTGCTAAAGAGCAGGAAAATATCCATCTAGGAGAGATCCAGAAACACGAGAACGCTCTGATTTCACACTCGTGATATAAACAAGCTGGTTTGTACCGTGACAGATCTTGTTTTACTTTTCTCCTGTGCTAAACAAGGTCTCGGCCTGTCGTATTCTTAGATAACAGAGGTAAATCCCAATTACCGATCCTTTAACACTTTCCTCGTGGAACAGCCTTCTTTTCTCTACTGGATCAAGTCTAAATACCTTAATATGGAGGGGCAGGGTCTCCTGTGAACTCGTCTCTGTCCGGCTCACCAGCCGTACCGCGTGTGGCCTACAAGCAATGTTCTAGAAAAAGAGAGCTTTTTTCCTCAGTCCTTTCGATGTTATTTCTCACGCCTAGGACTTTATGGTGTTCTCTCCTACCTTCCTGGTCTTTTAATGCTCTCCTAACACTCTGTACATGGTTCTATTCTTGAGTATACTCAGGATGTATGATATTTATCCACGTACAAGTTTGTCTCCCCGAGGGCAGGGGCTCTCGCTTGGATCCCCCATACCTGACACAAGACCCCGCACAAAGTAAGAGATCAGTGAATGTGTGACTTGACTGAACAGAACAAGGCTGCTGTCTCCGCAGGGCAAAGATCTGCAAAGAACTGACCATCTTCCCAGGGTCCAGTTGGCCTCTCTAGACCCAGACATGCCAGGCTTCTCTCCTTTGGCCCCCTGCGCTAGACGCTGCCCTTCCCCATCACTCGGTCATACGGCCCGCAAGGGATCACACCTCATTCACTTGGGTAAACCAGCCCAGTGCCCAGCACAGCGTTCTGAACTTCATAGTTACGTAATAAGTCCCTTTTGAACTGGGGAAATAAACTACTGGTAGGAAAGTCGTAGAAAGCCATACAAAGTGTCCTGGCATGCCCACTGGAGCCAGTCTTTGGAAGAAGTAGCCATGAAAGGCTGTGTGATCATTCCAGGACACTTACCCACCAATCTTGCTTGCATACATCCAAACACGGTGATCGGAGCATCTTTCTCATAATCCCGGAAACCGCCACTCCGCTGAGGTAAGCTGTGAGGCATGTTCAGGTTGGTGCGTATGTAGCGGCCTGGCACACACACACACACACACACAAGTCAAAGGATGACTTTCTGTTTTCCTTAGGACTTCTGCTGCTGATCCTCACAGCCCCCCCGCCGCCCCCATGTGCATTCCTTTTGGGCCAAAGAAACGGAACTGAACTTTCTAGGAAATATCACAGCGGACACTTCCTCTGGTAGAGTCTTGGCATCTGCGCCTGCATTCTGTTGACAGAAGTGATGAGAGGTAGTTTTTAAGTGAAAGTAACAGCCACACACTCTAAAGCAGGAGGATTCGGGGATATGCAAGCCTCTCAATCTTAGACACGTCACTCAAATGAAAATGGAACCAGAGTAAGCCAGGGTGACTTAATGGAGGGAATTCTGGCCACAGAATCGGGACATCTGCCTCTGCAAAAGGACCATGGGCAAGACGTTGGCCGGCTTCGGTCCCTGGTGTCCTAGTTTATAGAATGGGGACAAGAACACCTACCTCTTCACTAACACTCAAGACCAGGAGGAAGGACTTACCCTGTAACAGATTATAGGCATTTCCTGGAGCACGGGAAACAACCCTAAAGGACTCCATCTAAACAAATGTAGCTTCACTATGCCCCCTAGAGGCCATGATAGGTATGCCAATGCTGAGCCGGTCAACCGACCACTCACCTTTGGCGTCAAAGCACTGGGAGAGCCAGTACTTCCCAAACACGACATCCATCCTCTCCCCGTGCCTACACACAAACAGGCATCTCTTTTGAGGGCCGGGCTGGCTATTGACCCTCAGAGGCTGCAGAGAGAGAGAGAGAGAGAGAGAGAGAGGCTCTTAGTGGGGGAGGCACATGAACACGTGCCGGAGCCAGCTGCCGGAGAGGCAGAGCCTAGTTCTAGAACGAGTTCTGCCAGCGTAGGACTTGGGACACATCCCGGAACTACCTGGGATCCACGTTGGCCTGTCTGTACACGGGGGCAGGAAGGCTCCTCCTACTGACCTCACAAGCTATCTGGAGGCTCAGATAAGATGAACCGCAGCGGTTTTATAAAATCAGAGGGTTGCGAAGACTGTGGCGCCATTGCTGTTGCTGGGGTTGTTCGTGGGGGTAGCCCTGGGCCGGTGCCAAGACACAGAGACCACTTGAGGTGGCGCTCCAGGGGAGAGCGAGCCAGTAGGTGAAGGTAGCCATCCCGTCTCCCCGAGAGGGATGCTCGATCAACAACCTCAGGGAGCGAGGACTTCCATCACAGAAGTGTCTGCCTCACCTCTAACGTGGGGTGGTGAGACCGTAGGGTTGGATGGTCTCCCCCAGCTTGGCCTCTTCTGACCACACTTACGGCTCTCTCGTCTGACTACGCGCGTGCTGCTGTTCCCAGAGATGGTTCAGGGAGGACAGCTGCTCCCTCCGAGTGATGCAATAGGCAAGTCCAGCCCCAGGCATGTCCGAATGACTTCAGGTTCTGTAACTGCTGGGTGGATCCTTATGGATGCTTCTGTGTTCCTTCTTGTTGAGAGTTGGTTACTCCCAGCTTCCCTAGTGCGGCCAACGCTTCGGATTTGCTGCCAGTTAGTTGCCCTGACGAGGTCAGTATGTGGAATAGTGCCATGATCTTTCCTGTTTCTTCTCCGGCTCTTCCCTCATTCAGGCCTGGGCTCCAGCCAATGTGATCCAGTCTCTTGACCTTCAACTTGCCTTTGTCTCTATTGTTCAGAACGACCCCCACCCCTACTCCTCCATTCTGCAGTGTTCCTGGCATGCACTGAGCACTCAAACGTGAGCCCTTGCCCCGTGCCAGGCACGGGGCGAAGAGCCTTCCTATTTTCTTTAATGTCACAGTGGCTTCTGAAATAGACAGAACTCTTATGACTTTACAGATAACGTGTCCTCCCGTTTGCAAAGCCGCCTTCTTGACCAGACTAGACCCAGATGCAGTAGGCGCCGTCTGTTCCACCCACGTGACTCTTCCTAGCCTTACATCTCTGGGTATCTTTTATAGCTTTATGCCCTTTCCCCCCGAGAGATCGAGGACCCTTTGGGGCCGCAAAGGCAAGCCCTCTCACTTAGCAAATAAGTCCCCAGTGAATCCCGACCTGAGCTGAGGACGTGACCCCCACGGGTCAGCGTTACCTGCGTGGGCTGGCAGATGATGGTCAGGGGAGCCGTGTCCCCCAGGCCCTGGTCCTCATACTGTCGCCTCTCCAACACACCGTCACCGAATGAAAGCACGTTAGAAGATGCTGTGTTTAGGATTGAGTAGGACCTGCAGGGGAGGATAAGGAAGACGGTCACTGGTCTGGCCAGAGGTCGTCGCCATGTCACCCTTGGGCTCAACAGGAGCGTGGGAAGGAGCAGGAAGCACGCCCTGGGCGGTGTCGTGGTTGGGACAGCGGTGCGGGAGCACCCCGTTTCTGGAGAGGAACATCTTGTTTTAGACTGAAGTCTTGTAGTTGCTAAATTAGGGGTGGGTGGATTTCTGTACTTGGAACAGACGCCTTCGTCTCTCCGGGCAGGGATGGGGCCACAGGCCGAGGCATGCTAAAGAATAATGAGTTATCAATTTTGTACCATGGTTTCCAGCTACTTTCTGGCTCAAAAAAAACACACACAAACCCCACCATTCCTATTGCCTTTAATCTTTTCCATGGCGACTTCCATCTCAACTGACAAGCTGGGGGGAGGATTCTTACTTTCTCTTGCCTGTAGCTCCGAATGACCAAGGAAGCCTTGTGGCCATTCTCCCCTCTTCCACCTCTTCCCTCACCCCACCGCTCTCCCCATCTTAACAATACCTCCAACGAGGTGATGAAATAGAGAACTATTTCAGAGGAGGCCATTCTCACCAGATGTATAGAGCTGCGAGCCAAGAACGCTCATTTCTCGGTGTAACACTAACACGAAGAAGCCCCAAAGAGGTCTCGCTGATGGCGGGGGCAGCAAATTAGGCCATATTTAAATTATGGTGATGAGTGAGGCCTCCAGAAGGTTTTATCTAATCAACACTGCCACGTAAGTATGGTTGTGAGACAAATCCCACGAACATCTCCTCTGCCTCCCCGAGCAGAGTTCAAGGGAGAGCATTTACATTTTAGATTTCTTGCTTCTTTCTAATTAGGGTGGCCGTTCACTTGAGATGCTCAGCACCATCTTGGGTTGTAGCGGCTGACCTGATCTGGTCAGGAAGATTAAGTGTTAACACAGGTGTAGGCTT
This sequence comes from Potos flavus, assembly GCA_028534135.1. Classification (NCBI taxonomy): domain Eukaryota; kingdom Metazoa; phylum Chordata; class Mammalia; order Carnivora; family Procyonidae; genus Potos; species Potos flavus. Next base: position 15,693,636 of record CM052884.1, on the reverse strand, counting down.
TGAAATTCATCTCGGAAAAGAACTTTTTATATTCAGCAGCATAACAAAACTGACTGCTTGGGAGGCCAACAGTTTTTTAAATGCTCTGATTTTTAACAATTTTAGGACCCCCTCCACTCTGAAGGACCCCCCCTTTGTGTCCGTACGGCGACCCATCCCTACGTCCACGCAAGGGTTTCAGAAGCCTCCTATCCTGACAAGGTAACATGTCAGCCCTCGCGCCTATCAGGATTGCCAGGGGAGCTTTAAAAAATACACATCGGAGCCCCACTTGTCAGAGACTGATTCAGTAGGTCTGAGGCGGGGCCCGGGAGGTTGAGACCTAATAGGCGGCATCAGCCAGCGTGGGGTGCAGCCCGAGGGACCCAGTGAAAAAATTAAGCAACCGTAGACGAAGAAAATCTAGCGCCGCTCGCAGCCTGACGGACAGGGGCTCTCCTTTGCAAACATCCCCGTTAAAGAAAATACAGTTTCACTGGTTGATTCATCAAAGCTTCAGGGCCTGAAATGTGTGGATAGATGAGATCGTCTAGACACCCGGCTTGTACACGTCCCTTAATTTCTTTCCTTTATTATATAGCTGTGGAGACACTGGCAGAATCCCTTCTCTCTCTCTGTCTCTCTCCTTTAGCTCCGTTGGCAAGGAGAATGCCAACCTCCTTCTCTTCTCAATTGTCATTGTAATCAAAGGACCTGGCTCACTCTGAGATAGTCTGGTGCTGTCAGTTCCAGTAAGACAATAGTCAGAGGCTTCGTGCTGAGAGTGGCAGAGGGAGGAAGCTGAAGTCTGGTACCCAGGACATCTTCTCAAGTACTGGGGGAGATGCTGGCGCCTCCCTAGGCTACATCAGTCCTGTGGGTAAAGCCCAGAAGGACCAGCCAGTCCCCTACCCACAATTCAAAGGACACGATGGAGCTTCACCAACTACAAGTATCTCGAGACGCTTAGAACCGATGCCCCAAATCAAGGGTGGTAGGAAAAGATTTCCTTAGAAGGGACTTAGAAATGAGAAGAACGATAGGGCTGAAAGAAAGGGCTGCAAAGCTTAACCGACCCCAGGTCCCTACTTGTTGCTTGGATGCCCTCTGCAACTGCCCATCAAGGCAGCCAGGTCATTCTGGAGCCCCTCCGGGGGCTTTACCCCCTTGAGGCTGACTTTGGTTAGGGGGGAGAGAGAGAAGATCTTAGAGGGAGCCTCCTTAAGTCATTTCTGCTTCTGGGGTTAAAGAGGAAAGTGCAGTTCTTCCATAAGATCACTGCTGTGGAAGAGACATTTGACAAGCATGTAGGAGAGGACTGGAAAACACAAGTAGGAAAGAAAAAAAATCATAAAGCTGACGGCTTCTAAGATTCAGTGCTGTTATGTGTGTGGTTACTGATCAATGTAACGTTAAGTCCTTTCTTGTAGTCTTAACACCCTTGTGAGGTAAAGGCAATTCTGATCTCCATCTTCTAGATGAACAAACAGGGGCTCAGAGAGGTAATGTAACTTGGCCAAAGTCACACAGCTTTTGAGTGGGAGTGTTAGGAACTGAACCCAAGACTGCAGGAACAAACACTCAAATTCTTGATGACGGTGTCCTAACACCTAGTGTTAGTACTTCCCCGCTCTGAGCAGCCTTGGCTGTGGCAGCTGAGACTTTAACCTCAGACATGGTTCCCAGGGCGCCCTCCTCGCTACTGATCTCTCCAAATAAAAGGAGAGGACACGCAAACCTCCCTGTGGTCCCTGAACCAGTGTCTCCGTTTCGGCCCAAGCTCTACTCTGGACGGGAGTAGATCTGGAAACACTGATCTGAAATAGGTCAGCAGTGCTTCTCACCCAGACTTTTCGCCCACTTTTACAGCCTGACTTTTAAAAAAGTGGTCCTGGCGCTGTGTATCATCAGACGAACCCTCTTAGACCTCCCTGTATTCATGCGTGTTATGCTTCACTTGTTTTTATAGGGAGGACATGGTGACTTTGGAAATTTTTAGATTTCTGAAAAAGCAAATGTTTGGGGACCGTGATGCAGCTCTGACCTCCCGATTGTGCCACAAAACGCTCCTGGGCGGGGTTGGAGGGTGCGCTGGAAGGAAGAGGAAGGAATAGTGGGGCAGGGGATCATTCAGGAAGATGTTGTTTCCCGTCTCTGGGTTTGTGGTTTGCCTACTTGCCACTAACTGGGGTAGAGAGTCTTCTTTTCTCCCTCTGGGCAAAACACTCATTGAAATTGCCCCCCTCTCTGCTTCTCTTTTACGGCGGTAATAACCGTGTTCAACACCCCACGCAGCTGGTGCTCCCCGCTCCCGGCTCGCAGCCACGTTGGCACACGGCAAGAGGGAGGAGAGACGAGCCAGCGTGCGCGCCCTGGCGAGATGCCCCAGTATGCTGGGGAAGGGCTGGCTTCGGGCTGCTCCGATTAAGAAAGACAAGGCGCCTCTCGTCCCTATTTTATCTGTCCAGACAAAGCTGGCCATCTGACACGGGCCACTTGGAACATGGGACCAGTTTGGTTTGGGGGCAAAACGGGAGGGATAGGTGGACAGTTATCCCTCTAAAGAAGACTAAGGCCCACCATGTGTCTTTTCAAGGTTCCGGCAGTTGCCTATTTCCTTAGACGGTCTCTCTCATCTAGGCGTTCATGTGCCCAGTCTGGGGACTTGCTCAGGGTCGCCCGACAAGTGAGGGGCAGGTAGGTCTCCTAATCCTCCAAACCCTATCGCTCCTGATCTGGCTGGCATGATGGGAACTTGCCCCGCTGTTCTGGGGAGTCAGACCACTCTAGAGCAACAACCCAGGACAAAGGGTACAGAAGCCCGAAGACCATGGAGTCTCAGCCCTGGGATGACCCACACTTCGGCCAGAGAGATGGTCCCTCTAGCTGCCTCCGTGCGGTCTCTGATCAGGAACTGAGACGGTTTCATTAAGTGGGGCAGGCAGAGAGCAGGAGAGGGGGTCCATCCATCATTTATCCCCTGCCCCAAGTCAGCCCTTTCCTGAATGCCCTGAACCAAGAGCTGTTTCCCCCTGCGAACTGCTTTCTTGTTACTGCCGCCCGGCGGGTCCAGGCTCACGTCTGTTTCCCCACCCCCTCCTCCCGGGCTGCCGTGTTCTCCCCGGAGCAGCGGGCGAAGAACTCGGGTCTGCTCACCCGTGAAATATCCAGGTGCTGCACTCGTCAGCCTTGGTGATGTAATTCTCGGGCAGGAGTCCGGAGCAGCCGGTGGTTAAGGACGTGCCATAGATCCAGCCCTCGCTGGTGCTGGTCTGCTCCATCGGAGACATGAAGATGAAATCCCCGGGGGTCAGCTCGAGCTCGTCGTCATTTTGTGGGGTGTAGGGGTAGATCACCTGTAATGTCTGAAAGAGGCAGAGAGGGAGGGGGGAGGCCCCCACGTGACCCAGTGCAAGTGCCTCCCGGGCGCGGCTGTGAGTTCTGCTTTAATGGCGCACACCTCCAGATGTTGGCATGTACGGGCGCCCCTGGGGTCTGCGGGCTCGGAGCAGATTTGGACTTAGATCAGAAAACATGTTTTGTTTTTTTCCTTTCCATGTGTGCCTGGTGCTACTGGATGGCTCCAGACTTCCCTTCGGGCATGTCTTTCTTCCTATCGGGATTCAGATACAGTTTTTAGGCATTGATCTTCAAGCTCTATTCGGCTGCCTGTGCCAACGGGGTTGGACCTAGTTTCCCCTTCTCCATCTGCAGGGGGAGGCACCGTAATAGACACTTGAAACCCCACTCATGGAAAGTCAGTCTTCCATATGGGGTTACAGATGGTCTAGGGGGAGACACTCTCCTTGGAGGAAGGCTTTGGGACTGAGGCATTTCCCTTTATATGTAACTCGGGGGCTTAAACAAGACAGTCTCTGCCTTCAAGGAGCTTTCGCTAAACCTGCATTCGTCACAAAGACCTTGAAAGAAAAATAGCTTTCACAGCCATCGGTGTGTACGTCTGGGTAACCAGCTTTCACCAGCGAACAGATGGAGACTGCGTGCTTCTTCTCTGGGCTCAGAAAGAGCCTTCAGAGCCAACCATAGGCCATGTTGCTTGGCTGACTGACTTGATTTTTTGCCTCCTTTCCCGGTATATGTAAATGGCATCGGCATGAAGATACTTTGGAAGAAGTTTTCCTACTTTTTCATTAACAGCAAGGCCCCTCAGTAGTAAGGACAATATTTCCTATCCTATTTATTTCACGTGGGACACAAAAATGGAAATACTTTAACAGCCTTTCCTGCAGTCCTGAAGTCATTACTGGTAGGACTAACTATTCTGGTTCTACCTTCAAGTTTTTAACCGTGTTTGGCCTCCCTTTTCTCATCTGTAAAATAATGCTTGGACTGTAAAAGTTACTGAGACCATCTAAGAAAACTCTGTAGGACAGATTCCCTACCCAGAAGGTGCATAATTATGTTTCTTGACTCAGGACGCCTGATTTTTCTTCTAGCCCGACCCCTGGACTGTGTGCTTGTGAGCTAACCAGCTCGCCCATGTCTGTCAAGGAAACCCATTGGAACACGTTATAAAGAATTTCCTTGTGGAATTCTCTAAGGAAAGGCATTGGCAAAAAGATGTGACTTTTTTTTCCCCCTTAGAGAATGGATGTGAAAACACACAGAACTCAATTGTACCACTGGACTGTGATTTTCCTTTGGCTGAGGGCGCCTGTTTCTTTCCTGACTCTCCAGTATCTTTCAGCTCCAGATCCTCGCCCCTGTCCGCCTCCCACGCCTTCCCCTGTCCTCCGCCACCTTTGCGCACAAGCCACCATGCCAAACTAGCCAGGGAGGTTTTCTTCGGGACTGTGACAACAGCTTAGAAAACAAAACAAAACCGAACAACGCTCTAAGCTAGGTATGTGATGATGCAGCGAAAGGAACGCTCCCTTGCCGGAAACAGGGTGGAGAGAGGCACTAAAACATGGGGGAACAAGTCAAAACTCATGTCTCTTAGCTACCCGAGCACAGCATAGTTTCGACTAATTATGCCCTTGGCCCAGAAGTGTCTTTCCTTTGAGAAACTCAAGGAAAGTGACTTCAGATGAGAACTCATTCCTCCTCTCGCTTGGTTGGGGGGGTGGGGGTGAGTATTCTATCTCCAGGTTACCTCCAGGGAAACTGAGGCACAGCAAAGGCACAGAGGAGACTGTGCGACCTAAGCAGAGGGTACTTAGACCACAAGGAGCTTTGATTCACAATAAGACGTTGCAGCAAATCTAAAATTATAACCAGTGCAGCCCATTCCGCCTACGTGCGAGAGCTAGAACACGTGCCTCGTTTTGCACCGCATCATACTTACTCTTTTATGCTTAGCATTTACCTGTAAGAATTGTTGAGTCTATCTCAAGGATATTTTTTTTCTCCCCTCCTACGGGGCAGCTGCAGCTCTCTGTGATTGTAGGAACCTAACCTTACTGCCTTTGAAGCTCATTGTAACCACAGAAATTTTCTTGTACCCACACTGTGCTATCTTTCAGGACCTTCCCATTACCTTCTTAAGGAGTCCACACAACAGCAGCAGTCCAGCAAAATACTATCGCCACTGTACACATGAGACAGCCAGGGACGCGAGTGTTCTAGAAGCAACAGACGGGACCCTAACGACCGCTGGAGGGGTGGAGCCAGGATCCGGAGCCGCGTGTGCTGTGTGCGTATTGCTGCCCTTCCTGAGATTTCTATCACTTGGCCTGGAGACCCGGCGTGGCCCCACACAATCACTAACACGGAAAACTTCAGAACCTACAACTAGGCATTTTCGAGTCCAAATCAAAGCGGGAGCCCCAGAGGGATGAGCCTTAGATGCTTTCCTACGCCTGGCTTGCTGAGTGCCCTTGTCCAAACCACTCTCCTTCTCTGGACATCTGTTGCCTCCCGGGCACCATCAATCAAACCTGCCTCCTGGGGACAGAAGGCCGCAGGGGGGAAAGAGTGTTTTTCTAAGCAGAGGGGGGCTCAGGTAAAGCCAAATGACCTCTGAGAGCGAGGTGTATCAGCAGGAACAGTAATAAATGAGCTTTTACAAATAAGAGATAAAAGAGGCCAAGTTATTTTTAGAAAATACTTCGAGTGGGTGCTTGCTGCCTCTTTCCCTCAGTGCCAATTGAGCAGAATGTGGGTCAGGCAGAAAAGCAATTACCCTTCGAGTTAACTGGAGGGCAGTGTTGATTAGAAGATATTCCTTGTAAAATTCCATTGCCACCTTCCTTCTCCTAGAAAGGTGACTTCTGTCAGTCCATCGGCATGCAACCCTTGACTTCTTTTTCCTTTGTCCTTGTAAGGAGCCCGATCAGCCACACCTCCCTTGTTATATTTAGGGCTCATCCCGAGTAATTCCAGGAGCTGTCAGAATTCTCAAGTAAGATCAAGCCTAGTCTCCTTGTCGTGTCTTTCCAGAAACTTCCACCAAATGACTTGGAAGGAGGACACGACCTCCCCGTCCGCCGCGTCGGACAAAGCTGCCTGTCCCTGACGCTCACAGGCCCTCACCTTTGGTTCATCGGTTGGCATCTTCTCAACACTTCCAGAACAGTGACGAGCAAAGCTGGTCTAGACCCTGAGATCCCAACTGGTATTCATATTAAAAAAAAAAAGTCTAACAGGTTAAAAAAAAGCTAGGCAAACTGACGAAAAGACCAGTCCTTTTGCTGTTGAAAAATTAGGAAACAAATTAAGTACGGTTTCATAAATGTAGTTAAATTGGATGACAAATTTTCATCAAACTAGGTTTTTTGTTTTTTTAAGATGGGTTACTTGTCTTTATTGGTTGGGATCCCTGGGTTCTGGCTTCAGCTCTGGTCCTAAATTGCTAGTTAGCTTTGAACCAGACAGTTATTCTCTTTGGACCTCCACGTCTCCTTCAGGAAAATAACATGTTTTTATGTCATGTGTCTGC
>CM052884.1:15664817-15686256 GCA_028534135.1 Potos flavus | reverse complement strand
TGATAGAGAGCACAAGTGGGCAGAGCGGCGGCAGGCAGTGGGAGGGGGGAAGCAGGCTCTCCGCTGAGCAGGGAGCCCGACGCGGGGCTCGATCCCAGGACCCTGGGCTCACGACCGAGGTCATAGGTATCTTTGCCGTCTCTGGAAAGATCTGGTGAGACAGACCCGTGGATGGTGCCTGTCCATGAGGCTAACGTCACCTCCGCCTGTCTGTGGACTACATTTGTCATTCCCAGCCCTCTCACTGCTACTCTCACAGTGGACAAGGGTGGACACTGGATTCGTTTCATGGCTGCGGCTGCCCATCTGCGTCCCGACTCAGTGGGTCAGGCTTGCCCCTGGAGTCCCTGGAGCCCAGCGGTCATCACGATGGCTCATCAGACCTGCGGTGCTCCCGGGCCTCGGCAGGTATTAGAAAGAGGAGCGAGGGAAAGGAGCCATGGACCTTACTCATCCCGTGCAGGCCCCTCCAAGCCTAGGAGCCCGTGACTCTTCCCGCCAGCTGCCTGGGAGGCCCCTGACTCTCACCCCAGGTCGCAAGGTGCTGGGGGGTGGGCGGCAGTAAGGCAGCCAGGCTCCCCAGGGCAGGGGCGGGTGGGGGGGGGTGTCTGTGACTCACCATGAAGAACTGGCAGAGGGTGATGTGCGGGAAGATGTTGTGCGCCTTGTTCTTCCCGCAGATCTGCTTCGACTGCTGCCAAAAGTCGGAGAGCTTCTGTGCTAAGGGGCCGGTGGGTCGGAGGTAGAGGACGTACTCCCGGGGCAGGGGGTCATCCAGGAAGGGGTCGCCCACGTGAGAGAACAGCCTGCCAGAGAGAGGGAGGGAGAGAGAGAAAAGGGGGCTGAGCAGGCCTCGCTTGAGAACAGCGGAAGGGAAGGAGGACCCGAAAGAGTCAGATCCGCCCTCTGCACGCTCCGTACCCCAGGCACTTCCAAGGGAGGGGTTTTCATTTTTTGTTGTAAAAACCCATCCCTCAAAGTTCACACTGCATGACCCACTCTCAGATGTCTTACTGTGTCCACATGCCATGACTCCCTCAAAAATCCGAAAGTCACTCCAGATAAACTCTGAATCCCTTCCCAGCCCACTAGGGCTGTTCCAACCCTGTCTGTCCCATTAAACCCACACGCCTCCAAACATACGGGACGCGTCAGGAGCACAGTCTGTGGGGTCTGACCTGGCTAGTGATGTCCTACAAGGCAGGTAAGATTTTTTTTTTTTTTTAAATTGATTTACCTAGCATCCACATCCCCTGAAGTGTATCTTTAAGTGCCTAACAAGGGCAGATCCTGTGATAAGGGCTCTGTCTTGGACATGCTTTGAATTTCTTTAAACAGCTTTAAAGGAGAAGCACACCCTGGGGCTGGGACGAGGAGGCAACAGGCTTGAGAAATGGGCTCATCACGTGGTCTTTTCACTCCTCCCGCCACCCCCTCTCCCCCAGTCCATTAGAGAAAATCTGCACATCCCGGCTCATCCACATACACTCAGAGTTAATTATATGCTATTTTCTCGATTTATTTATTTCATACCAACCAGTCACATGCTGCCTGGACACTTCTTCCTCCTGTGGATGCCAAGGCTTTTTGTCTGGAAGAAAAAAAAAATCAAATTTCTATTGTTAGTATTTTTAGCCTCCTATCAGCTTTTCTCACTATCGTGGCAAGAGTGTGAAGTAGGCGACATCACAGCCTCCTCGGCGGGGCGCGGGAGACACCTGCAGCAGGATCCCCCCTCCCCCACCAAGGGTCATAGTAAGGCATATGGAAATGAGGACTTGTAATTAATTTCCATGTAATTAGCACAGGATTTGCATGCAGCCTGACAGCCGTGCAATCTATTTTGAGCAGTTTCCACATTAGAATTTTATTTTTGTTTCCCTAAAGGTTGTCATGTCTTGGTCTGTCCTCTTTCCTTTTCACCCACTCCTACTGACCCCGATCCCCTGCCGAGCGGGGTTTTTGCTTGCAGCCCCTTGGCAAGGCACATTAGAAAGTGGGGCTAAGGCCCACAAGGACATTAACTTTGGTTCCATTCAGCGACTCCTCCCACCCACCACTAACCACCACCACCATCAGCCTAGGCTAGATCACCAGCTCCCAAGGCTTTTACACTGCTCTGGGGACAGTGCCGCCATCATCCCGGGTCAAAGCCCTGTGACTGGAGGGGCAGTGTCCCAGGAGGGTGACAGCAGCGAGGACCTTGAGCACGCGCCTACGAAGACAGTGTCTGAACTCGGTGTCGGAGAGCCTGAGAGTTCTGGGTGTGTAGCCGGCTTTGCTAGTCATCCACCGGTTCTGCCTTCACGCGTATGTTTGCTCACAGAGTACGTAGTGAACGGCGCTGGGCTAGGCTCTAGGCATACGGTGAGAAACGAGACTTATGTGGTCACGGCCCTCCTGGAGTTTTTGGTGGAGCCGGCATGAAAGCATGGATGGTCCAGATAATGAATTACATTGTTGCGGAAACATGGGCGGTGAGTGCAATGAAGGGAAAGCACAGGGAGCCCTAAGGACATAGGACAGGGACATTGAGCTTGCGTTGAGGGGTCAGGGAACGCTTCACTGAGGAAGTGACATTTTGAGTGGGATCTGAAGAGTGTTTAGACTCCTCTGGGCAGGGGTAGGTGGGGGGGTTGCGGTGGGGCAGACAGTACGTCTCCTCCATAGTGAGGGGTGTCCATAAGGAGCCTCAAACTCTTGCCCGACGCCATGGAGGTAATCAATAAATGGCATTCCCCGTCCCTTATACCGCGCAGATTCAGCTTCCTTGGAAGAGGGAGGAGGGGGAAGGGAATTCTAGTTTTAGGTGACACACACTGAGCACCCTTGCACCCTTTCTTCAACTGGCTGCTGCACCAGCCCCCCCCCAACCCCCCGTCCATCTCCCGGGCTCTCTATGGAGCAACCAGAGGGCTGGTGCGGGGAATCCCAGGGGTCCGATCAGCAGGAACCTCAGATCATCTGTGAGCCCGTCTTCTGCACTGTACACAGGGAGAGCTCCGGGGAAGGAAGTAACGTGCTCAGAGCAGCCCGGCCATGGCAATGGCTTTGGGACTCTGCTCCACCGCCCAAAGATCAGTTAAATACCTTTTCCCCCATGAAAATGATGCAAACACCAAATGGTCAGGATTAAGCAATTTACACAGAATTACAGAGCAAGAAGAACAGCGTTACAGAAGCAAGATGATGTTATGGAGAAGCGGGACAGACCCCTGGGAACCCGTTCGGAACAAAAGCTGGTGCAGAAAAGGCTGGAAACACAGAGACCGCCCCCCCCCCCCGCCCCCCACTCATCCCACACCTGGATTAGATGCTTAATTGTGGCCACATTACCAGCCCTGTTTCCTTTACCATTTATGAGACAGAGGCACACCTCTTATGCTGTTTTTGGATCCAGAAGCCACATACCCACAAAAGAATGCAAATCATGGTCTTTTAGGTGAGAGTCTCTGAGGAATTAAATTCACCCCCCCCCCGCCCAAAAAAAGACCCATTGTTTCAAAAACTGGGAACAGAAAGATTCATTTGTAATACAATGTGCTATTTATATAAAGGATCCAATTTTTCCCCCCTAGGCCCTTCCCCCCAGTGATATATATCTGACTGCAATTTAATTCATTTTTCTTGAAGCACTAGGAGTATCCTCTGGAAATGAAAGATCTAATTAAGTTATGGTCCCCGTAACTCAAAAGACAGGTTCTGGAGAGGGTTCAAAGATATAATTGAGAAAGATAATGAAAGGTTTGTGTTGATAAGGCTCTGATGAAAGATTAAGAAAACCCAAATTCTTCTTTCTGAAGAAGACAAGTCTGAGAACGCGTCGATTTTATGGACCTTCTCTAATGAGGGTCAGCCAAAGTAAAATCAACTTTGGCTATAGCACAATGGTCTCAAGTCAGATACCAGAAAGAACTTTCTCACAGGAAGGTGCTATAAAAGTGTGTGTGTGCGCGCGCACGTGTGTGTGCGTGTTTCCTTTTGGGGGAGAAGAAAGTTCCTGGGAAGCTATTACCGATCTGGAACCGAGAGGTATGTGCTTCTCCAGGCAGGACGGTGGTAGGACTCCAATCGCCACTTCCCCAGGGTCACAAACTACAGGCAGAGCTCTGCTCCTTTGCGCACTGCCAGGCAGACGATGATTTGGGTTGAGTTTGTTCCCAGAACGCTGCCCACAGAACAGACTGGGCATGGGCAGTGGCAGAACACATCTCCCCCCTCCACCCCGCTGAAGAAAGACCGTTGCCATAGAGCTCCCACCTCCACGGCCCATCGGTGGGACCGACGCCAAGAACAGCGGGGTGTGCGGGGTGCACCCCAAACACCAGGCTGAGCCTGAGCAGCTGCTCCCGTCGGAGTGACTCAGAAGTTGGCAGAGAGGGCGCCTGGGTGGCTCAGTTGGTTAAGTGACTGCCTTCAGCTCAGGTCATGATTCCGGAGTCCCGGGATCGAGTCCCACATCGGGCTCCCAGCTCCGCGGGGAGTCTGCTTCTCCCTCTGACCTTCTCTCCTCTCATGCTCTCTCTCCCTTTCTATCTCAAATAAATAAATAAAATCTTAAAAAAAAAAAAAAAGAAGTTGGCAGAGAGTTGGAGACCTTGGGCAGATAAAGGCAGAGTATCCCTTTAAACCCGAAGGCGAGGGGTCCAGCCCTTGCATTGCGGCAGCCCATTATTCAGATGGGACCTTCATGGTGGGAACCGCTGGGAGCCGCGACCTGCTGCAGCTGTTACCAGGGAAGGCACCTTCGAGCTCCCTGACCCTGGTCCTGACCTTCCCAATCGTGTCTAGGGTTCACTCTTAGCAGAAGGTGGGCGGGGTGGGGGTGGGGGGATAATGCAAAATCGGATGTCTTGCTAATGGTGGAGAAGAAGCACCAGTGAGATCAAAGCAATGGCTCACTGAAAAATCCAGGCAAGCAGCTGGGAGGACAGTAGCCCAGACAGGACGAACCAGCAGCACCCACCGGTGGCCTTGCTTCGCTCTGGCTGGGATCCTTCCCACTGTCTGCTCTTAGCTCTGCTGAATTTTAGGTTCCAGGTTGGTCTGGCCCCAGGGCCGTGGCTCTGCCCCATCGCCAGGGTCAGAGATGCCCTCAAGCCTTAAAGGGGGCTGGAAAGGAAAAAAACCCCTTTCCGGTTTGCCTAAGACAAAGGGGCCTTCTTTCCTCCCTCTTTCGCTTCCTCCCTAGGAACTCTTACCAGGAAACCAAATGAAAACCAAAAAACACAACCAAGTGTTGAGATCAGAGAGCTTCACTCAATGAAGTGTGACTGGTGGGTGTCCTTTTGGAGACCATGACCTCTGGGTCCCGTGCTTGGGTTCGGCCCCACGTCTGAGTCCAGCAAGATTCCTGCTCCCTCCCAGGTTCACAGGTTTTGAGCTTGAACTGGGATGTCCTGTTTAACTGTCCCCCAGGCTAGTTTCCTCTGCAGCCGCCCTGGTTCTCTGGGGTTCCACTGTGCCCTCTGATCCCCTAGGCAGTTCAGTTCCTCTCCGTCAAACACCAGCTGTATGTCAGGCACTGTATTAGCAATGGACATACAAAGAAGAGGAAATGGGGGATTCTGGGGCTGAAGTTCTTAAATTGTACACCAAGCAACCCTAGGTTGGGACCCCGCGGCAAACTGCAAGAGGTGCCACGGGGCATTCTAAACGTTTGAGGGAAACATAGCAGTCCTTATCACGTCTTGGACATCCCATAAACTACTAGCTTGAGGGAGGTAGTTTCACTATTAGATGGTGTTGCATTCCTCTAGATGTCATTTCTTTGTGAAGCTGGAATTTTGCTAACTGCTATAATAAAAAGTACCCAGGGAAAACCAATGTGGAACAGGAGAGAAGAGTGGCAGCGTCCAATCGGATTCTAAGGTTTCAACAGTTGTGCAGTGCCCAACAGACACACACATCCCATTAATAAGTAGTTGTGGTCATTTAAGAGGGAAATAACATTTTTCTTTCCATTTTGTGTATTTTTCACATGGCTCTTAGGCTGTTAGGGGGTAGATACTCGTTCAGTTGTTTGGATCTAACTGCTAAATAAACAGAACTGTTAGGTATTTATGTTGGCCTACATGCTCAACGTAAAAATGACTGAGATGCGGAAGGTGTTGTGAACCGAGAAAGTTTGGGAATCTGTCCTAGAAGAAATGACGTTGGTTAGGATCTTAAAGTGCTGTAAGAGCTGGCTGGAGAAAAAAAAAATGGGCATTGGAAGTAGAGCGGATAGCAGGAGCTAAGATGTGAAGACAGGGAACAGAGGGAAATTAGTTTGGGGACACTGGAGCAAAAATGGTAGGCCTGGAAGAAGGTTCGAGAAGTTGGAAAGGTAGGCAGGGGACAGCTCACTCACGAGTGTCTGTGCCATCTGAAAGAGCCTGGACCCATTCACAGTACACGCTGGGGAATGATGGGGAGGGCAGTGAAGGTGGAGAGGCCTGATCAGATTTGCATGTGATGCGTGGCCCGAAGGGAGATGAAAGTGTATGTCAGAGGCTGTTTGGAAGGCCTTGGCATAAGATCAGAAGGGGGACGTTGAGAGGTTGAACCAGAATGATAATGGGAATGTTGGGAAAGTGTTTTGAGGGCTGATTGAACAGAGCTTGGAGACTGGTGAGGGACGGTAGCTTGAATGTCAGTGTGGATGAGTGAGAATACAGCACAGACAAGCCTGGGCTGGGGTGAGGATCAACGATTTCCATTACTGTTCTATGCTGATAGCTAGACCAAATACCATTGCCCGATGCCGGGTCTAGTTGTGGGAACCAGGTTCCTAAAGCTTCTTCTGTTAGCTTAACTATGATTCCTCGTCTCCTTCTGTTTGTAAGCCAGACATTTCTTTTAGGCTACTTAGTGAGTTTCTATTTCCTGTCTAAGGAGTACCTTCAGCTCCCAAATCCCTCAGGACTGAGATCAGTAGATACTCAAGGCATCCCTGGCTCAGGGAGACAGTGGCCCAGACTCCCAGGTTCTCCAGGGTGGCTCATCTCTATGTGCTTTCAGAAGAGAGTCCTTCCCCTAGTTTATTACACTTGACAAAATTCAAACATCTGACACTTGAATCAAAAGGCAATAAGTAACAAAAAACAATAAGCAACGAAAAACAACAAGCAACAATAAATACATAAGGAACTATATTCCCTTCAAGCAATAAGACCGCAATTCAATTAAGTAGAGCATTCCAACGACTTGAAGTTGTTTGACCTTGGCTTTGGATTGCTGACCAACACATACTGGTGCCCTCTGGATTCTGTCTGCCCTGTGCTTTGGTTCTCTGTGACCAAAAACTTAGTTGTGTCAGAAAACAGAAGACAAGAGGTCAAGTCTGTAATCCTCCAAGCAGATGAAACTCCCCATGCAATGACAATTAGATCTTTCCTTCACATAGCTAAGACGATCGCAAATATTAGAAACATTGAATGTTCACCACAGGACTTAAAAAAAAAAAATTCCCTCGACCTCCAGGATACCAGTTGTTAAATTTTCCACGTCTAATACTTTGAATTCAATTAAAAGATGACCTAATTAATCAGACACCTCATTTCCTTTCCTCAGAATTAGTTTCACGAGCTACAGCAGACTGGGGAGTGCACAAAACTTAGGTAGAACCCACCTTCTATTTTTCTCGGCTGGAGAGTCCAGTCATATCGCAGGGCCAAGGGTTTCGCTAAATGAAGTTGAGGGATTCTTTTAGGGTGTATTTAAAAAAGACATTGTTTTGTAACGTGGTTTTAGGTAGAGATATCAGAGGCTTTTATTGTGCTCTATGGAGAATTGTCTGCTCAGCACAACCTTCTTCGCGGGGGGATCTGAGGTGGCTTAACGGCCTGCTGAGGCCTACCCCTTCTTGTTAGGTATGATCGTGGAGATCTGCTCCTGCCTCCTGGGTGCCCTTCAGGTTGGAATGGGGTTCCTTGGCAGAAGAGGGAGTTGGAGATGTTGAGAATATTAACATCTGTCTTCCTGTGCTTTTACCTCCACTCAATCAGCAGAGATGTTCCCTCTTAACCTTCAAATAAGAGTAAAACCAAACCTATTCTCTCTGAAGAAGCAAATCTAAACATGAAGAAAGCTTTTCTGACTACAAAACAAAATCCAAAAGAATCCCTGCTGATCTAAAAGGGAGAAGTTCCTCCTATTATCTTTTCTCTACGTATCAGAAACGATTTGCTTCTAGGGCTTTTGCTTAATACTCATTCCTCTTGGAGTCTAACTTTCTCCTCTGGTGAAGGTTTGGTTCCACCTCAAACTGTGACCAGCCTGCTTCCTCTTTCTCTCCTGTTGGATTGGGTTGTTTTAGGGGGGCAGTATCGCCCATGTGCAGGGCAATATGGTGTGAGGATGGGATGGACACAGAATACTGAGCAGACATGAGTCCAGGCCAAGGATAGGAGATGCTTACAGAGAGCAACCACCTTGATCCCCTGAAGGCACCTACACCTCCTCTCATCCATCATTGCCCATTAATCGAGACTTTGCTTTCCGCCATAGTTACCCTCTCAGTTACCAGTGGCTGATAAGATCCAGATAGATTTAGTACCACCTTTCACTATGGTCAGAAGCCAAGCAAATATTGGGGAACATCTGAGGAACAGCTAAGAGCCACACAAGCCCAGGAGCAGCGGAGGTGGTATTTTGGTCACCTTTTTGGCAGAAGTAAAATCAAGGACTGGTCCAACACTGTGGCCCTAGTGGGCCCCTGCAGGAGCTGAGGCACGGGCACCGGTTTTCAGGTGCTCTTTCCCCAAAGGAAGTGATTTCCCAATTCGATGCTTTAGTTTTTCGTCTTCGAAGAGAAAGGGATGAACGCCCACACAGGGAGGTTGAGAAAAAAAGAAGTGGTATCTATAAAGTGTTGCTTCCCCGGCCCTAACCCCCCCCCCCCCCCAGAAGCAACCGTAAGTCATAAAGCCGGATTCTGTGGTGGCAAAAGGATCTAGAGACTGGATGGTGTGTTCCTCCTTATGATCAGACAAGGTTGTACTTCCTTCGAGGATGCCCCTTAAGGACTCTCTCTTCTTCTTCCAGACCTTACGGGGCCTCCACAATGTCTCTACATCACTTATGGCCCTTGTGCTCGGAAAGTTCTTCCGCATATCTGGACTCTTTCCAACTGTGCCCAGACTCATGCCACCTTTTCTGTACCTGGTAGAGTTGGACACTCTTTCCTACATAACGAAATAATGCATTCCATTCCTTTCACACAAGCAATTCCAGCTACTTTTTTTTTTGGGGGGGGGTCACCAAGGCCAGTAAGAGGGTCGAGAGAGGATGGGCGGTTTCGGCTTAGCAACCTCATCTCTGAGGTCTCTGCCTCCTGTGGCCTCCTCCCCGTGAAGCTGAAGAAGGCCAGTGGAGAGGCGCATCAATAAACATAAACCATAATGGCCCTACCCATTTCCTTTGGAGGAAATGAACCTAATGGAGAAAGATCTATCGATCATAAAGACCCAATCTCAGAATCAGTCTCCTGGCGGCGAACGCTTTCAGTGAGCTGGGGCTAATGGCCTAGGCTTTCAGCTGCTGTGGGCCGTTTGAGGGCCGTGCATCTAACAATCGATGGGATAGCAGGCCTGACAGGGGGCCGGGGACGCTACCACCAAAAGGCTGGCCAAGAGGAAGGAAAATGCTGGGGGCTTTTTTTTATAAAGCTAATCAGAGAAGGGGGAAAAAAAAATGCTGAGCTATTTGGGGGCTTTAAAAGAAGGCCTTCCAGTTGAAGAAATCCAACCTGTGGCGACACCCCTCTTTTTCTTCCATCAACAAGACTCTATTTTCCAACCCATAAAGAGCCTATTAAGCAGCTCTCCTCAGGGGGTGGTTGCAGGGAAAATGCCGCGTAGGTTCCCCGATGTTTTTATGTGGCGGGGCCCAGCAGCCCATATGGAGAGGCCTTGTTTGTTCTTGCTAAAAAGGGGCTGGAGCTCTGGCCTCTGCTGCTGGGAGGCAGCCGTTTGTAACTGGGAAACCAGCCAGTAGACCATGGGTGATGACATAATAAAACACTTTTCTTTCTGCCTCTGTTATAAGTCTCCCTAGGATCTAGACAATACCTTGCCCCCGACCCCCTAAATCCATGAGTTTTTGCACAGAGACAAGTAGAGTGTTTGTAGTGTAAAAGGAGGAGATTTTTGGGAGCCAAACCCTGACTAGTTGTGGGACTATGGACCATTTCATTATTAAGATCCATTTTCCCATTCAAATGGGGATAACCGTACCCACTTCGCGAGGTAGAAGGGGGATTAATATCCATATCAGATACTCTATTTGAAGAGCTGAGCAGCGTCCAGCATCTACCAGGCACCTAAAGATAACACTGCCCACATGCCTCTGCATGTTAACTAATGATCTTTGCTATTTTCCTCGAATAAATAGAAGTTCTGTGCAAATAGGTATATCCCAAGACTGGGCATCAGAAGACCCAGATGCGTTCTCTGCTCAAAGTTTAAAACCATGCCACGTGGTCTTGAGGGGTGTATGGGATTTGCAGCAAGAAGAAAGTTTCCCAGGCAAAAACACAAGAAGAGGCGCAGAAGGGAAGTCTGCCAGGGATGCGTGACCATTGTAGGGGAAGTCTGCGGGAGAGGGGGACACAAGCCAGACTGTCCGGAGGCGGGCAGAGGGGTTCAGGTGAGATCAGGAGGGAAGCTGAGAGTCACTGAGAGGCTGTGAGCCCCAGAGGGACAGTTTTCAGTCACCGAAGTTACCTGAGGAGTGATGGCCCTGAGCAGGGGGTCAGCAGTCTTTATGTGTTGGGAAGAGGCTGGCCAGGGTGCCCCCTTTCCCTCTAAGATCCTCAGTCACTGGGGCTCCCCGTGGGGCTGCTGAGCTGTACTCATCTCTCTCCCGCTAAAGTACTTCCCAAGGGAACAGGATAAATGTTTCAGAAGTTTAATCCATTGCACCTGCTGAACTATGGCTATTCCCCCCAAGAAACAGGATCAGAAGGTACCTCTGTTTTCCCCGAGGACAGCACAGCAAACTATGGGCACAGTGATCCCAGAACCAGAGTAAATGAAATCACCAATGTTAGAGTAACACTTGGCACGGTCCCCCGCCTATACTGGGTACTCGGTAAATACGGCCATCATTTATATTTTTAGGACTCTCTCCCTCTCTGGGAACTTGACCATTTTTGCATGCTTTCATACATTTTTCCTCCTCTAAGAGACACCTGACAATGGAGTGTGGGTGGGTGCCTGGCCTAGCCGCTTCGTTCAGCTCCCCAGTGAAGGCAGCAATTCTCAGACTGTGTTCAGTCCAGAAGGTTCTGTTTTTAGGTTACGGGTTCTATAGAAAACCAGGGAAATCCGGCACCCCTAGCGGAGCAGTGTCTGCTGTGTGGAGTCTCTGAGTCCCTGCAGAGGAAAGCCCAGCTGGTTGGGGGCAGCGGGGTCACAAGATAAAAGACGGTGTGTCCCTGTGGGGCACTGGGGAAGGCGGGGAGGTTAATACAGAGCCGCGGCAAGCCCCAGACGCCTTTCGGGTCAGCAGCCCGGGGCAGAAGTGCTTGGAGACACGCGGAAGGCAGGAAAGCGACTGCAGGAAGACACAGAGCAGCAAGAAGGCGGCGACTGCCCTCCCCCAGGAGGCAGGACATGCCCAGGAAGAGGATGGATCTCACTGATGAAAACGGTGTGGACCACCAGCATCGCCGTACTGAAGCAGTTTTGAAAACTTTTATGTCATCACTTGTGGAGCCTCCTAACAGCCCCGAGAGGGAGGCAGTTCATCATCGTTATTTTTCGGTCACAGAAGAGGAAAAGGAGACAGCAGAGAGGTGAAGAGGGGCGGAAAGGTGCGTTCAGCTCACACAGGAGTGTAGGGCGGAGCTGGTGGGACTCCCCCCTCCCCCCAGCTTCTCCAAAACTGGAGCTCTGAGGTGAGCCCTGGACCTCCGGGGGCGAAAGAACGGGAAGGGTCTGCGCTCCAAAACTGGCAGGTGGGACTTCAAACACAGAGAGGGTGAAGCTGCCCGCCCCCTGCCCCAAAAAGAGATCTGGGAAAAACAGATGAAAATGAGGAGTCATTTCAGGTTGTAGAGGTCATTTGTTTTCTTCTCCTATTTCCACCTCCTCCCTCTCTAAGCCACTAGAATCAGCTAAAAACACTTAAACATGGATGACTTTTAGCGCTTCGAAATGGTTTCAGCCCAAAGCCACACGAGAGGCTCTGACTCGACACTGGTGGGTCAGAGGAAAGTGTGCAGACCAAGCAGAGCCATTGTCACCGTTCTGAACCTCTTCCTGTGAGTGGTGTATTAGTTAAAGGTACTGAGTGTTTACTAGGAATAAGGCCCTGGACCAAACATCTCAAATATCAATGATCTCATTGGCTCCTTACTCAACCCTCTGAGGCTGGCGCCCTTACTTCCCTCCCTGAGCAAGGCTTAGCGAGATTGGAGAACTCGGGCCGGGCCCGTCAGCTGAAAAGAGGAAGGCGTGTTGTTCAAGCATCTGCTCAAGCCACTGGGCCACTTGTCTTCCCGAGCGGGTGGAGGTCGGCACCAGCGGTGGCCACTGTTTCTGGATCACAGTAAGGCGAAGCACAGGGACAATCCTCCATAGGAACTTTCTATAAAACCCAACACCTGGCACATCTGGGTGGCTCAGTTTAAGCATCCAACTCTTTTTCTTTTTTTTAAAGATTTTTATTTATTTATTTGACAGAGAAACACAGCGAGAGAGGGAACACACGCAGGGGGAGTGGGAGAGGGAGAAGCAGCCTTCCCCGCAGAGCAGGGAGCCCGATGCGAGGCTCGATCCCAGGACCCTGGGATCATGACCTGAGCCGAAGGCAGAGGCTTAACGACTGAGCCACCCAGGCGGCCCTAAGCATCCGACTCTTGATTTCGGCTCAGGTCCTGGGATCGAGCCTGAGGGCGCTGCACTCAGTGAGGAGTCTGCTTGAAGATTCTCTCTCTCTCTCCCTCTGCCCCTCCCCGCTGCTCACTCTCTCTCAAATAAATAAATAAATCTTTTTAAAAAACCCAATACCTGACAGTTCATGCGTTTGTACATTCAATTAAACATTCCTTCCATAAGCCTGTATCGTGGTGAGCTCTGTAGCCAGACACTGTGTTGAGGGCTGTGAACATAAAAATAGGAACACATGACCCCTGCCCGCCCGTAAGGGAGCTTCTCATACGACCACCTCAACAAATGGAGGGCTATTTGGAAAGAGAAGGACGCGAACATTAACAGAGTACCTATTACGTACTGTGCGATTTATGGGCATCTCATTGAATCCTTCAACCAGTTTGGTGAGATGGGTATTACTGTCTCCATGTTACACATGGTGAAAATCTGGAGTAGAAACATTAAGAACACTGTTCAAGGCATACAGTTAGTGGCATTTCTGGGATCAAAACAGGTCTTATTTAATTTTTTATAAAAACATATTTAATTTCTTTCATAGACTGCTTCCTTGTGTGTACTTAGGCTAACGCTAAGTGAATTGCTATTCTCTGCACGGTCACATTTCCTGGAAGAGAGAAGCCATAAGTGTTGTCACTTAGTGGCAGAGGCAGAGCTGGGAATAAAGAGTTGGGACTGAAAATCCAAAATACAGTTATCAAGAGATTTGACCAAGGGATTTGGATTTTCTGTTTTTGACATTTTCCCCCCCCAAATACCTTAGCTGTATCCACAGGGTTTGATGTTTACAGATGTTGATGAAATAAATGGTTAGACATATAATTACAAGTGCCAGTTGGCACACACAGATCAAAAACGGATGTCCAATAAGTTTTACCAACTATTAAGTTATTTCGCGACGATGCAATCAAACCTTTTCACGGCAGGTTCTGATCAATAACCAGTTCACAGTTTCCCAACACGTCAGTGGCAAAGCCCAAACTGAACTCCATCCTCTGACTTCACTTGAGCTTTGTTTCCAACAAATTCCACCGAAGTAAGGTCAGAATAGGTCTTGTTTTCAAGCTCACATGCCAGTCACCACGTGCCCTGTCTGGCCCTTGTCTCCCCCTCCACTGAATGAGGTCAGATTCAAAAGGAGTATATGTGGGGAAACAACAGTAAGTCCTGAATCTGAAGAATTCAGCTGAGAGTCTTCGACCAGGAGGATGGGTTATTATCACGGGATTCTTGGGTGGACTCCGAAGGAGAACATAAGGCAGGGGGACACCACAGAGTCTTAGGGGTGTCCCAGACTCCACCAGAGCAAATCTCTCCCAGACCAAGTCCCGCTGTGCTGACTGCTTATTTCAATAGATTTGCGGAGATTAAAATGCAAACTAGAAAAAGAAGGGGACAGTCGGGGCGCCTGGGTGGCTCAGTGGATTAAAGCCTCTGCCTTCGGCTCAGGTCATGATCTCAGGGTCCTGGGATCGAGCCCCACATCTGGCTCTCTGCTCAGCGGGGAGCCTGCTTCCCCTCTCTCTCTCCCTGCCTCTGCCTACTTGTCATCTCTGTCAATTAAATAAATAAAATCTTAAAAAAAAAAAAAGGGGGACAGTCTTGGAGTTTGCTGGATGAGGTGATGGCTGACACATCATCAGGGGACGGGAAGGGGCAAAAAGAGGCATCAGTAAGGGTTGCAAAGGGGACTGGCTACTGCAGACAGCTGCTGCCATCCAGGGTCCCATATAAAGCATCCCCATCTGATCTTTAAAGATCTTCACCTCTAAGAATGCGTATAAACTCCCTACCATGCATGCGACGCCCGCCATGGACTCGGCTTGGCCCTCAAGTGCTCTCTTCCCTGACTCTTGGCTCACGCTTAAACTCCATCCCGTTTGGTCCTTTTTCTGCAAGGCCCACACTACCGCCCGTTAGTTGGCTACTGCTTACTATCCTCCACCTACTCCACAGAGGTTTTATCTCCTCTGGGAAGCGGTCCTCTGACGGGTCTGGCCCCGAACACCCTGTGTGTAACTGTAGCTTACCACATCCCACATTCTATCTAAGCAACTGGTCCTCCCCAACAGACTGTGAGCTACTTGAGGCAGAGACCATTTCTTGTTTCCTCTGTAGCCCCAACAGCTGCCATAGTATTTGGCGCACATAGGTTTTTTATTTTTAAGATTTGAGAGAGAGAGTGAGCAGGCATGAGCGAGCAAGCAAGTGAGCGAGGGGAGGAACAGAGGGAGAGGGACAAGCAGACTCCGAGCTGAGCGTGGAACCAGACATGGGGCTCAATCCCAGGACCCTGAGAACACGACCGGAGCTGAAATCAAGGGTCCGACGCCTAACCAACGGAGCCACCCAGGCGCCCCACATAATGGGTTCTAAATATATATATACACATATATATATATATATTTTTAAAGATTTTATTTATTTGTCAGAGAGAGAGAGAGCACAATCAGGCAGAGTGGCAGGCAGAGGCAGAGGGAGAAGCAGGCTCCCCGCCGAGCAAGGAGCCCGATGCGGGACTCGATCCCAGGACTCTGGGATCACGACCCGAGCCAAAGGCAGCTGCTTAACCAACTGAGCCACCCAGGTGTCCCGGGTTCTAAATATATTTTTAAAAAGCATGAACTTCATGAAGTTGCTAAGGGTTTAGATATCCAGCGTGGCGGATGGGCTCTGAGGTGACAATCTAGTCATCTCTGCCTTCTGGTATTCACTGCTTTGTGTAATCCCCTCCCCCATAGCACAGATGAGACCCAGGACTTGTTTCTGTCCAACAGAATAGGACAAAGGTGATGTGCTGTTCCCGTGATTGCATTATGGCCCACATATAAGGCTCAAAGGGACTTGCTCTCCTGCTGCCTCGATGAGGCAGTGTGTTGTGCGTGGCTTACGGAGAGTGCCACATGGCGGGGACCGGTGGGTGGTCTCTGAGACCAGAGAGCGGCTTCTGGCCAACGTCCAGCAAAAAAGCTGGGACGCTCAGTCCTACAACCAAAAAGAAACGAATTCTGCCAGCAACCTGAATGAAGTTGGAGGACGATCCTAGTGAAGCCTCCCAGTGAGGACGTAGCCGGCCCAATGGCTTCCAGGCAACCGGACTCTGGGCACAGAACCCAGCCGAGCCTGGTGGACAGAAACTGAAAATGGGCAAATGTGTGTGCTTCAAGTCACTCAGTGGCTAGCACAGAGTAACAGAGAACTAATGGAAGTCCAGCTCTTCAGGAAAGGGGGAGTAGGAAGGAAAGCAACACCCATGGGGCATTGGCTGCTATGAGCCACTGGGGTGAGCCTCAGCATCAGGGGGTGAGGTGGGCATTTATTGCAGGAAAGGGGAGGTCTGAACTAATTGAATCTAACTGGCCTGATTCTGTCACCTTAAATACATCCTCATCTCATTCCTGCCACCATTTAAACTTGATGTAGTAGAAGGCGAAAGAGTTATGCGAGCTGAAGAGAAACCAGAGTATGGATCATTACATGGCCAGGAGTCACAGCGTGGTGTGGAAGGGAGAGGGTGACATGGATTGGCTGGGACATGGACCGGGACTCGGAGTGGGGTTGGGATCTGCAGCTCAACGTACGGATGCGAGACTCTGGGTAAACGACCTAACCTCTCCCTCAGCTCAGCGCCCCAGGTAACCAGAGGCTAATTATCGAGCTCTTACGGTTATGCGAGGCTAGTTCCAGGTCTATGTCCCCGGGCACTGGCACCTCCACGCCGGGCCGCCGACTGCCTTCTCCAGCTTTCATTGAGAAGGTTAAACCGACTTTGGGATTTTCCTGGATGGCGTCCTTCCGGAAGACGAGAGTCCCTGGCTGATGCCTCAGAGGTTTGCGCTGTGGCTAAAACCCTAGGGACTCCTACCTGCCAGTTTCCACACTGCTGGGCTGCTGAAAGATCAGGCTGAATTTCCTAAATGACTTACTCCTCCCCCTTTCATGAGGGCGCATTCTAGATCACAGACGGGACTTTACCAAACACACTAGAAAGTGAGAAGGGTCCCAAACTCTCCAGCCAACCATCTGTCTGCTGGCCCAACCCCAGGCCCCAGACTGTCTCCCCCTTGCTACTTGCTCCTGTCCCCTGGACCTCAGCCCCCGGACTCAGAGACTCTAGTGTCACGTGCTTTGGGGAGCAGTAACACACAGCCACCTTTGCTTGCCTGGGGACCCTGAGGAAGCCTCGCTCAAAGGAGCGGCTGAGTATGTTTGTTTATTGTTGTTGGGTTTTTTTTAAGTAAGATCTCGGGGCACCTGCATGGCTCCATCGCTTAAGTAGTTAAGCATCTGCTTTTGGCTCAGGTCGTTATCTCAGGGTCCTGGGATGGAGCCCCGTATCAGGCTCCCTTCTCAGTGGGAAGTTGGCTTCTTCTTCCTTGGCCCCTCCCTGCCCCGCCCCCACTTGTGTGTGTGCACTCTCTCTAATAAATAAATAAAATCCTTAAAAAAAATTTAAAAAATAAAAATAAGATCTCATCTTCCCCTTGGGCTTCTGAGAGCTTAGAGCCCCTGCCCCTCATGAGCTTTAGGAGGGAAGGAAAGTGGGACCCAAAGGTAATCACTAATTTTATCTCATGGATAGAGAACATACAGCCAATTCACCTAGTACCCCACAGCTTGGAATATCTAGATTTATCTACTGATGCCACCTGAGCATGACTGTGTACGTGTGTGTCCGTGACTATGACATATGCTAATAGTTGATGTGTTAAGATACGATGTTTAGGACGCTCACAGAACTTCAGGGTTTTGAGACCAAGATCACTTATTTCCACCCTCTTATGTTACAGAGAAGGAATGAAGGTCCCCCGAGGTAAGTGACTGGATAGGCACATGGAGCCGGGTTTCCGAAGTCCCCACGTTGTGCTCTTGGCACCTTACAATGCTGTGTCTTTGCCTCTTTTGGTTAGGTGGTGCTGATTAATTTCCTGTGATCTATGCCACTTCCTGAGCAGGTGCTAATTTGCAGAGAGGCCTTGGGACTCCCTTCACGGGGCGCGGGGTCAAGAGACCACCCGTTAGCTTGCCTTGGGCTCCACAGCAAGGTGGTGCCAGAACTTCTGACATCAGGTCCTACACGTCCCTCTTTGACTTCCTCTACCCCGGTTGCCCCAGGCCCTACCCCAGCCCTCCACACTGGGGCACTACAGCCTTGGAGAACAGCTAGAACCATCCCTGATGTGAAGGCAGGGGCGTGTGCAAAGAGCACAGGGGCGTGTGCAAAGAGCCCAACGGCAGTGCCCCCTTCCCTGGGCTCTAGGAACTAGACGCTGGAGATAAATGGTGTGCAGCGGGGATGAGGCAGGGGAAGAAAGTGCTGGAGGGACTGTGTGTCTGGCACTGGCCTAGGCACCGTTGCTCACGTAAAAATACCTTCTTTAGCTTCGGGGCACGTCTCGGAGGTATTTTTTTAAAGCCAAGGATGCCGAAAAGCTTGGTGAGGGAGGCGGATATCATTAGGGCTTAAACTTAGGGACGTGCAAGAATCCAATCCAGTCACTGGCTCAAATTATCGAGACATCGTCCTGCACGTCTGGAGCACAAAGCGGACCTGACTCATCTCCGGGTAACTACATGGGTTTCAAGGCCAAAAGCGTTTACGAATTTTTCACACAGTTCATTCTTCCTGCCACCTTCAAATGTCACCCCCGACTGCAGTCAGCCTTGAGTCTTCTCACGCCAATGCACGCTAGCGCTTCTGCCTAAATGTCAGGCTTGATTCCTTCCATCCTAATTAAGCGACTCTCTTCCTTAACCAGCTTAACCAGTGAATCGCCCAGGACACCTGTAGCCAGTGTCCAGCACTCTCTGTGGTGACAGGGAGAGGGGTGCTGCAACATTTGGCTACAATCCGTTCCTGCAATTAGCTCCCAACCCAGGAAACTGACAATCGAATAAACCAGTGAGCAAAAGCCCAAAGCAGGTTATAATCGACTACCTATGTTTAGACCAGGTTTGTCTGTAACCATAGATTTATGAAAGAGCTTTCTGGTCCGGTGTTCTTTTTTTCTAAATAGGAATCCAGTCTTAGACTCCTAGTACCTTGAACCTGAGTTGACAGTGGCTGAATTGACTGTCCCCAGCACAGAAGAGGACCGTGCATGACTCACTCTCGGCTGCCTGCTAAGCCTTCCTCTGGGTGGGCGGGAATGATCGGGAGTTCAGGGCTGAGAACCACTTTGGCATTATTCAGGCGTTTCTCGGCAGAATGATTCTCACGGACACTGCAGGCTCTTCGGAACCTGGCTGGCAAAATCCCTAGTGCCAGACCATCACTGTGAACAGCCACATTCTGTAACCTACCTGCTCCCCCCGCCCCGGACACACAGCCTGATCCTCACTTTCCTTTATTAAAAAAAAAAAAAAGTATAAAATGTTCAGGTCCTTTGCACGGAAGGCCACAAATCAAATGTCAACTGCTATCTAAGGTTATCAGAGTCTTTTTTTTTTTTTTTATGGACAAGGTGGGACATCAAGAAGCTGGGAGGGGACGGGGCGCTTGGGTGGCTCAGTCGTTTGAGCGTCAACTTGGTTTTGGCTCAGGTCGTGATCTCGGGGTCCTGGGATCGAGCCCCGTGTTGGACTCCGTGAGATCCCTCTGCCCCTCCTGCTCATGCTCTTAAAATAAGTAAATAAATCTTAAAAAAAAAAAAAAAAAAAAGCTGGGAGGGGGAAGAAGCTGCCTGTTCTTTTTGCTTATTATTATTATTTTTTTAGATTTTATTTATTTGACGGAGAGAAACGCAGCGAGAGAGAGAACACAAGCAGAGGGAGTGGGAGAGGGAGAAGTAGGCTTCCCGCCAAGCAGGGAGCCCGATGGGGGCTCGATCCCAGGACCCTGGGATCATGCCCTGAGCTGAGAGCAGACGCTTAATGACTGAGCCACCCAGGCGCCCCTTTTTGCTTTTGTATTAAACTGAATTCACAGGGTTACCAAGAAAACAAGCCCTAAACCTAGAGTCCCTTTCACTGAAGTCCATCAAGACTTTTCTAATTGCAGTTCCAGCCTCTCCCCGGAGGGAAGCTTTAAACCAATCAGTCTGGAACACCCTGATCAGCACTAGTGAGGTTATCTGCCCGATAAAAAACAAAAAATAACCCTGCCTTCCCCTAAGGGAAGGTGACCTTGCCTTGAACAATCCTTTCCTTTTGCTCGTAAGCCTAGTCCTGTTTCTGCCTAGAAAATCCTTCCTCTTTGAATGGTTCCTTGGTGCTCCCCCTCGACTCGCCAGATGGGATGCTGCCTGGTTCACAACTTGTTGAATAAAGCCAGTTAGAGCTTTACATTTACTCAGCTGAATTTTGTTTTTTCAACAATAGGGATGTGCGGTTTTAGGTGACAGCAGGTATTAACTTCATTAAATGTGCTTATGAGCTTTGGGGCTCTGCGGAAACTTCTTCCACCGTGTGGAGATATTCCCCGTTGGACTGTGAAGGGGGAGATGTCATGCAGTCTTCCCCATTTTACAGAGCAGGGAACTGGGGCGTGGAGAGGAAAATGACTTTTTTAGGGCGCCTGGGAGCCTCAGGTTAAGTGTCTGCCTTCCCCTCAGGTCATGATCCCAGGGTCCTGGGATGGAGCCCTGCATAGGGCTCCCTGCTCCATGAGGAGCCTGCTTCTCCCTCTCCCTCTGCCTGCTGCTCCCCTTGCTTGTGCTCTCTCTCTCCCTCTCTCTGGCAAATGAATCAATAAAATCTTAAAAAAAAAAAAAAAGTGACTTCTTCAAGGTCATGGTGAATTAGTGCAGAGCTTGACTTAGAACCTGAACTTCACAAATCCTTGTCATGTATCCCCCCCACCCCAACCCAGATCTTCTCCCACTTCTGGATTGTCCGTTGTGCCGCCTGGGGGGAGGACCGAGCTGGTGGCACAGCCAGGGTGAGTCCCGGCTCTGTCGCCGTGTGCCCCTGGGCAAGTCCTCTAACGCTCCAGGAACTGTGGAAAAATGAAGAGACAGATCTCCAAGGCCCCTTCCGGTGGTCTCAGAGCCCGTGGGTTTGTGTGCCGGTGATGCTCTTCTTCTACCTGCTAGGGGAGGAAGCTGGGCTGTTTCCTTAACCTTAGAAGGAATAAGGGATAAAACAGAGCTGCCAAGTGTGGGCTGATCACGACCAGTGATCTGCAAGGGAGGGAGGACGGGGGTCGTGAGAGTCCTGGGTGGGAATGGACACCAGAGACCAAAGCCGGAGCCACACCCTTACAATACCCAACACAACCAAAAGCAGCCCTTTCAAGTGCGTTCCTCTCTTGAGGTGGCAGCCTCAAGCCCCATTCTGCTTCATCCCCCCTTGAAGGGACCATTTACCCTCTCCCAGCTCCCTCTCACCCCTTGACAGCTCCCTGCCCACATGCAACACTGGCCGGGTTCCTCTAGTTCCTGCTCTGTGTTCAGTCGTTAAGGCCCAAAGGGAAGCATTCCTCAGGAAAACGAGGTACTATTTTTAGTTTATCAGCAAGACGATTTCCTTAAGAAGAGAGGAAGCTAGAAGGGCCGTCTCCACTTCTGGGGTGGCACTAATGGGCTAGAGAGGCAGGCTCCGTTATTCCAAGAAAAAGACTTCTC
>CM052884.1:15580432-15664317 GCA_028534135.1 Potos flavus | reverse complement strand
CGCACAGAAATAAATCCTAGCTGGCTTGGCACCAGGAGGGCGTAGATCCATTTATATAGTGTAATAGCCCGAGGCAGTTGGGGCTGATGTCCACAGCTTAAAAGGACTGAGGGGAAGCCCTGGGGAGAGGACATTTCTGGGGGCAAACGACAACGTTTCTGGAACATTGCTTTCTCTCGCTCTCTGAGAAGAGGGGTTCAAAGCATTTTTTCCCCCAGCAGTGACCTTGCAGAGGGAAGTGATCTCCCCGAAGCTGCCTGCCGTGCTCCTGCCAGAAGGGGCTCCGGAGGGCCAAGCAGGGGTGTCGTGGGCCGCCCTCCCAGGGGAAAGAAATCTGGTGATGGCATGCATGTGGCTGGAAGGAGACAGAAGGGGACAAGAAAAAAAAAACAACCCGCGAGCAGGCTGGATTTTTCCGCCAGGCTAGCATTTCTGTCAGACCACGACCTCCTTTTTCTTGCTGCCCTTCCTTCCAGGTTTCACAGACTCAACAGCCGGGACCTACAAAACGGGACACCGGAGGTCACAGGAAAAAGAATGGGTTAGACTCAGGGGTAGCCCTGGAATTTCCTTTCCTGGAGATTTTCAGGACTGAAAGAAGAGACTCCTGCACTCGGCAGGATTTGTCCTCTGCTCCTTGGCCTCTTTCCCTTCCCCTGTCTGGAATGCTGTCCAAATCTCTCTTCCTCCAAGTTCCATCCTTTTCTTAAAAGCCTCGCCTGACCCTTCCAGGCTTCCGTGCTCCCTGAGGCCAGAGACCAGGACCCTGGAGTCTTGCCGACTGACTTTGAGAAAGCGGATGCCCAGAGGACCTGGGACCCCACCCAACTCTGAGTATCTGTTGTCACCACACTGTCCTTGCCGGGGGCCGGGGGTGGGGGAGGGGTCTCAGGGGTGTGCTCGGGCAGGAGACAGGAGCGGTTAAACAAGCCTGCGTGGGTGGTGAATGTGGCCCGGGTTCCAGAAGAGATCTGGGCAGAAAGGCAGGTGGGGGAAGAGTTGTCCTAGGGAGGCCGGACAGCTTGGGTTGGGTCACACACCAAGGAATTGCTCAAGGCTGGTTTCCTTGGTCAGCAAAAGGATCCAGGAAGCAGAACCCGTGGGAGGGAAACTGGGCTGCTCACTCCAGAAGCCTGGCCACCCAAGTTCAGAAAGTTCACGTTCGTGGGGCCTTGCGGGAGGGAAGGGGAACAGCTGGGCTCCTCGCTACGGGTCTGTGCTTTTCCAAGCAAAGAGTCACTGAGCTCCGCCATCCAAGGAGGTCAGCACGCCTACCAGGAGACCAACAAAGATTTCAAATTTGCAGTATTCCATTACTACATTAGGTCCTGAGAACTGGGCCGTGGAGGGACCACTCTATGAACAGAGTTAGATCTAAAAGCGAGGAGCTTGGAACGAGGCAAACACGATCTATCTCTGGCTGTGTTCATCAGGGGAACTGTGCCGTGAACCAACGTTTATTAGTAAACATCCAACACAAAGTTGTGCTACTTTGGTGGCCGATCTATATTTTTTGTTTGTTCAGGTTCATTTCCTTTTTGACACATTTCATGAATATATTTGTACCACGATCAGATCCATGATTCTTAAAATTCACTATTAGGAAAACAAACAAACCCAGAACATGAAAATATTCTATGAACTGAGAGTAAATTGAACAGATATATTTTTTTTTTCTTTGAAAGTTCTTATAGAAATGTGAATCACATCACGACGTCGATCCTTAAAATGGAGGCTAAAGCCAATCTTCATTCCTTGATTTAATAGAAAATAAATTTCATCGTTTTTAAGGTGAAAAGAGTAAGTGACTTAGAAATACTTTTTACCTTATTGGGGTTTACTTTGATGACTGCAAATGAAGTGTGTCAGTATGCATTTTTCAAGTAAGCAGGAATCAAAATTCCTAACAACACCCGCCTTTTAAGTTAGCCATCTTAATCCCAAGCCTCTTGTCTCACTGACACAATAAACTCCCACTAAAGCAGGACTTCTGGTAAAAAAGGGTGTGTAAATAATGGGTCCTCAGGAGCGCCTGGGTGGCTCAGTCAGTTGAACGTCTGCCTTCGGCTGAGGTCATGATCTCAGGGTCCTGGGATCGAGTCCGTTATTGGGATCTCTGCTCTGCAGGGAGCCTGCTTCCCCCTCTGCCTCTGCTCCTGCCCCTGCTTGTGCACTCGCGCTCTCTCTCTCTCGCTCTCTCAAGTAAATAAACAAAATCTTTAAAAAATAAAATTAAAAGAAAATGGGTCCTGTTTCATCTTAAAAGTAATGCAGTTACATTTTTAGGAAAGAAAAACGTGCAACGATCTATCTGTTAACCTCAGGTCAGTGTTCAGTACCTCAAAGCTGGCCTCATCCCTCCTCTGCCTTCTGCTTGCCGCCCCACCCTGTGGGGTGGCCAGCACCCAGCTCGCATGCCACGGTGCCTCAAGGTCCAGAGACCCTAGAGTAGGGTGGCTTCTGCTCAGATCCTAGCTGCGTCACTGTGTGATCGTGGGCAACTTACTCAACCTCTCTGAGCATCACTTAGTTCCTGTGTAAGATGGGAACAATACTGGGACCTGCCTCATATGATTATTCCGTGAATCAAGTGAAATCAAACAAAGGACTCAGTGCCCAGCCCGGCACATACCGAAATCTCGGTGAACATTTGCAGGCATTCTAATCCTGGGACAACAAATGATTCAAGCTTCTTGGGGACAAACGCCCTCTTTCAAATCACATGCTGTTTCATCGGGAAACATCCCTTTTTCTTCACCTGGACACACCGAGCTCACACTTCCGGAGTCGGTTCAAATGCCAGCTTTGCTAAAACATTTTCTTGCAGCTGCCTCTCCCCCACCCACTTTACAGCTGCTTGGTAGCTCCTTGGCCTAGCCACAATCTACTGAAATTATGTCTTCGGGTCTTGCTTTTCCACAAAGTCTGGGAACATTCAGAGCACAGAACTGAAGATTACTCCTCTTCGCGCTGTAGATGACAGGCACCCAAGCAGACACTCACTAAATATTTGTTGAATGAATAAAATAAGATGGAATCAAATGGCATCTGTGTGGATGCCAGGATGTATAGAGCATATGGCTTTAGAGAAATATAATCCATATTACATCTCTTCCAGAAACCAGTTATTTCTGGTTGGAAAGGAACTTAACCAAATCAGATGTCATGGAACGCAGGATAAAAAAGAGAAATTGGAAGAAAAATTAGGGGAAATGGCTTCAGGGTTTTTGCTCTTTCCAGGAAGGAAGTGTAGGTAAGTGCCTTAGGAGTTTAACGGGAAAGGGATGGTTTTGAGCCATTGCTTGGTCCCAAACACTTGTATCAGGACAACTTGGCACAAAGCAAATAAAGTATGTCAATTTGCCAAATCAGGGAGGGAAAAGGGATGCCAAGTTAGCCCTACACGTGAAAGGAAACTGTCTGGAAGACGAGATTATTGTTTTAGTTTAGTGCAGCACAGAATTGTGGAAAGCAAAATGAGGTCCCTTGAAAATCGGGTGAGAGTAAGACCTTCAGGTGTGCTACTGAGAACGGAGGGGGAGAAGGCGGGATGGGGAGGGGAAGGACACTGAGTGAAGAGTTCATTGTATGCTAAACACCATCCCAGATCCTTGACATAAAATAAAACGCTGGAAAGAACCTCAGAGGTAAACGGTGTCTTCCCCGCGTTACTGATGGGAAAATGGAGTCTCGCCATGGTTAAGGGGCCAGGGCAAGGTCAACTGCTCATAAGTGGTGTTTTGCTCTATTAAAATTCATCCAACAACAATCACAGTGTGCATAGTTTTTATCTTTCTCTGCTATAATCCATCTTCCTCTCTTCTGTTAATTTTCCTAAAATAAGGCGAGCTGCCCATTGTCCTCCTTTAAAACCGTCAGTGGTTCCCTTACATTCATAAAATAGAAATCCCAATACTCAAACTCATTAATATAACATTCTCTATAGGCTCAACTCTCCCTGTGGCTCATCCTAACTCTTTGCAACCATCACACTTAACCACGTTCCCTTGTTATACTGCATCGGTTCATGCCTCAGCTTCTCAGCTTAGGAATTCTCTCCCTCTCCTCTCCCTCCGTGCCCTCCCCGCACCCCCAGGAGCGATCTCTTTCAAAAATAAAAATAAAAATAGAAGTGCTCTAAGGCTCTTCATGCCAAAAATAATGTAAAAAATAATGGCTACTAATCACTGAACATTTAGATGCTGATCTGAATACTGAAGAGTCACTCCAATTTATGGGTGAGGCTCAGTGCAAAATTCAGTGACGCGTCTCCATTTACTCAGTAAGTAGCTGGGAGAATTTGGATCACCGCAGTCTAGTCAGTGGGTTTTACGAATTTCAGTCTCTCATGACTTCTCAAGAGCATGTCACATTACTGACACTCCCTTGACTCTCTACTTTTTACTTCCCTCTCTGCCCTTTTGATTTTTCTTCTGTTTTCTCTAGCTATTCCTTCTCAGCTTCCTTTGTAAACTCAGACTCCTCTCCAGGCACTTGAGTTGCTGGCAGTCCTCAAGAAGCTGTTCAATTTTCCTTTTCACATTCTGTGCGCTCTTCATAGGCGATCTTAGCCATTCATAGCGCTAGAACTCCCGCCTCTCCGTGCTAACGACTCCCGATGTGTCATCCTTTTCTCTTAAACTTCGGGCTTCCAAAACATGCTCCTTCCTGGAAATCAGTACTTAAATATCTTGCTTGTACTAAACCTCATGTATTCAAAAACCAAACTCACCTTACCCCTCCAGACCTGCTTCTTTCCAGATTCTTTTGGTTAATGACACACCATCCATCCACCT
Organism: Potos flavus; assembly: GCA_028534135.1. Lineage (NCBI taxonomy): Eukaryota > Metazoa > Chordata > Mammalia > Carnivora > Procyonidae > Potos > Potos flavus. The sequence goes on along the minus strand of CM052884.1, from coordinate 15,659,521 downwards.
TCCCAAGTTAGAAGCTCAAGATCAACAACCCTTGCTTTCCCCCCCTTGCTTTCCTCTCCTATCCAATTAATCACTAAGTCCTACCCAAGTCTGCCTCCTAAATTTATTACACATCTGTTCTCTTCAGACTGCTGTCCATTCTCTGTGCTAACCCACTGTCACCTGATTATCACAAGGTCATATCCTAGCAGTTCCTTTCAGTTTTGCCCTTTGCAATTCATTCTCCAAATATGCAATAAGCACACTACTCTTCTACTTAAAACCTCGATAGCTTTCTATATCCTTTAGAATAAAACATCAGAACCTTGAAACAGCCAGTAAGACGGTATGATCTATTTCCTGGCCCCTCCCAGCCTTCCTTCAGGCCACTCTCCCCCTGCTCTTAATACATCAGTCACGTTGGAGGTCTTTCAGTTCCTTGAACATGCTTCATTTTCCCACAACTGAGCAAGTAAATGGGTACTTCTCTCTTTAGGAACACTCCCTTATGCCGATGTCTCTGTTCACCTTCCTTGTCTCAGCTTAAATCTTCTGGGTTGCTTTCCCGGATATCTTAGACTAATTTTACACTTATTCTCATGATACCTTGTATTCCTCTTTCCCACTGTTCGTCATCTTATAATTAGTGTTTTTCTTCCATCTATATCTGACTATTGAGATATTGAATATCTATATAGATATATTTGACTATATAGATATATTTGACTATTATTCTCAGTGCCAAGAGACATACATGGCACGTGCTAGGTGCTCAGCCTAGCACAAACCACCTATGTGAAATCCTCCTGAACTCCCCCTGACTTCTCTCTGAGCTCCCAGAGCCCTCTGGCTTTCATTCTGCCTCGGTTAATATTTACTGTTTTACCAGGCTTTCCCCTTTTTGAGTTTATGAGCTTCTTGAGGCAGAATAAGGAAGAAGACTGGGTCTTCATCCCGCATGGTGCCAATGATGTTTACTGAATTGAAGAGGAAAGAGCTAAAAGCCTGAGCCCTGGACTTTACAAGCCCTGTCCCTTACACAAACGTCAGAAATGTAAAATGTGGTTGGAGCCCCCAAAACCTCCAGAGAGGAGTTATCCATTTCAGAAAGGAGATGGAAGAGCACAGGAGAAACAGCAGGAGCTGGGCTTGATCAGTAGACGTTTGTAACTGTGCATTTCAAAAATTGGCCGTACCACGGAAATATACAGAAATTAGGAACCGTTCATGACTTCCCCATCTTTCCGATGCCCATCCCTCCAACAGGTACCAGGGCAACCTGAGCGCGGCTGACTGTACTTCCTCCTCCCCATCAGCTCCTCCTCTCTCTTGGGCCAGAATATCTTCATCTCTCACCTGTCAAGTCCACTCTGGTTTCCCCTAGCCTTTCCTCCCTCTCGTATACCATCCTCATCGCTGGCAGAGTCATTATTCCAGAACATACATTTGACCATAGTACCTCCGCTTAAGCGCTCGGACTCCCCGTGAGCTGCAGGATACGATCGTTTCCGCGTGGCATCCAAGGTACTCGATGACGGTGCCCAAATCCACCCTTTGAGGCTCAACCCCGCCATTTCCCTCCCGTGCCCCCTACATCTCAACAACCCCGAATTCTCTCTCTCCCTCAATATGTTGTTTCCTTCCTTGTCTTTGCACATGCTGGGACACTGCTCCCCCATTTCCACACATCATGTCTTCTACATAATTTTCTATATCCAGACCAAATATTTCTCCGTGCAATATAGCGGAATTCGTTGTTGTTACCAGGGACTCGCGGATCTGTTTGGGCGTCTGCCAAGCTGTGTTTTCCTTTACTGAACCCAAAGAAGATAGAACAGCATCTTTGACTTCTTTGAATCTCTGGCACCTATCATATACTGGGTGCTCAATAACACGTATAAAGGAATGAAGGCTAGGTCTCTGTGAGTCAGGTCAGTGGAAGGGGCCTCCCCCTGTCTGTCTAGGCTTTTGTTTCTTAACTAGAGGATTGTGTATTTAACTTCTCTTTCATGACAAACTGTTCTGGTTAGAGAACAATCCTATTACTCTAGCTTTCTGTTACCCCAATGCTGATGGGCTATCCACCGTAAATTCTGTTGCCCATGTACTATATGTATAAGAATTGCAAACGAAAGCAGCTTAGTGTGCTAAGACCTTTAAGCACATTCCAAGGGCAAATAAGCAAATGGGGACTATATGCCATTGGTATTATCTGTGTGATTGCTTTAATGTCATTTTGCTGATCATTTATGCAGTTTTTCTTCTCTACTCAACTTCTTAAGTGCAAATAATTGAGGGTTGTCAAAACATTTCAAATAGTTGTGACCTTTGCACATACAGTGAGTAAGAAGGTACAGAAAAAGTACTGGCCTCCAACAGGGGTAAAAGTTCACTCCTGAATAGCTTAAGAAATGACAAAAGGAGTTTATAGAAAGCTGGATAGGAAACAGGAAGTAAAAAAAAAAAAATGCAGTGATAAGGACAGAGAAATGCTGACCCAGAAAAGACTATCTGAAAATGCAGAGGGGAACTTTCTGACACAGATGCAAGATCATTCATTACTCTGAGACTCTGTGTTTTTGTTTTTTAAGATAGGGCTAAAAAAAGTGAGAATTGAACTCCTAATTCTGTAAGACAAGCATGTCTGATGAGAGGGGCGAAAAGGATTATTCACTCTACTGGAATTGCTTTCATGGAAACTTCTTGATGAGAGCTGCATCTTAAAATACTCGTGCAGTGACGAGGAGTTATTTCAAGATGTGAAATCAAGGGGGACGCTGCCGTGAGGTTCGGACGCGAAGCACGCCATGTCTTTAGGGTGGCGAATCGAGCCAGATGAGCAGCATCTGATGGCTGTTCCCACTGGCCTTTCTGGACAGCTGGTCCCCGTCCCAGCAGCATACTGGAAGCCATGAATGCCGCCCAAGCAAAAGGGTAGGGTCAGGCCTTGAGCTCTTTCCTTTCTCCTTGGTAATCCCCATCTGCCAGGCAGAGTCCTTCCTTCTGGCTCAGCCACCCTACACTCTCCTCAGTTCTCTCTCTCTCTCTCTCTCTCTCTCTCCCCTCCCCCCCAACTGTTGACAAGACCCCCCAGGCCTCCAGCCTTCTTTCTGTGCTCATGAAACCAAAAGCTTTTGAAGTATAAATCTCAAGAGAGGAGAAATTAAATTTCAACTGCCCAACTCAGCTCGCTGTTCTCATCCGTCCTTCAAGACCCAAGTCAAGGTCACCTCCTCTGATATTTCATCCAGTTCTCGCCCGCAGCAAGACACTCCTCCTCCTGAGCTAATAGGTTACTATACACGCCTCTATTCTCCCATACTCCTCTAGCACTACTATGATGGTGGGGTTGCCTCCCGTGGGTGCCTTCAGGTCAAAGACTAGAAATCTCCCTTCCCCCCAAGCCTAGCACAATGCTGTTCAGTGCATGTTTGTGGAATAAATGTATGAATGAGTGCACTGCTGAATGAAAGATGACTGTGGAAAGCAGATCTTGTCTTTTTTTTTTTTTTTAATTTATTTGACAGAGAGAGAGAGAGAGAGACAGCGAGAGAGGGAACACAAACGGGGGGAGGGAAAGGGAGAAGCAGACTCCCCGGCCGAGCAGGGAGCCCGATGCGGGGCTCGATCCCAGGACCCCGGGATCCTGACCCGAGCCAAAGGCAGACGCCTAACGACTGAGCCACCCAGGCGCCCCAAGATCTTGTCTCTAAAAGGGAGTCAGCAGACAAGAGCCAAACAAGTTGAATGGCAGCAGTTGCCCACGTGAAACTCGGATTTGGGCCGAGCTTGGGTGCAAGGTGCCCGAGTCACATAAACAAGCAGACTGGAGAGCTGAGATTTGTTTCCAGGGACTTAGTGACATACTTGAGGATGTTAACACTCTCCTTTCCAAAGTCAATTCTCAGTCACTGCCAGACCTTTTCTCCTGAAGCGCTTATTAAACTGGGCAACCAGGGAGCTCCAGAAATAAAGGACCTTGAAGGCCGCACTTTCCATTTCATGATTTGGATTAAAATTTAATCGGGTTTGAGATGGAGTGAGTGGGAAGGTAAGGTTTTCTAGTGCAAAGGGGAGCTCATTTTCCGTTGGTGTGAATTCACCTCTTTATTCATGCCACCCCTACCTACGCTCGCTCCCCATATCTACGGTCCTATCTCAATTCCTATTTAGCACAAAGCTTTGGGTCCCTAAAGAGAGGAAAGCCAATTACATAACCCATATGGGTGGGAGACACTGACCCTGGTATCCCAAAGGCCTTTAAAACCTTCTGGTTGATATTATCTAGGTACAGTGATCGGTAAACCATAAGTCAGGAATTTCAATACGACTCATTGGAAGAGATGGAAAGGTTTCATTGGGAGGGAGAGAGGGAGGGAAGGTGGAATTTTGGTACGACCTGAAGAGAAGGAGCCATTTGGGGAAAAACGAATTTTAAAACTAGCTCCACTTTTTAGGTTTTATGGCTAATATCTGTTGAAGGGAGTCCAGAAGACCGTTGTTGAAGGGAGTCCAGAAAAAACGGGCATAGGAAATTTCAGGGGAAGCCTTTTACGATGAAGGTGTTGGCACACTCAGGCAACCCTCACTTTAAGGCTATTTTAAATTGGCTTGTTGGCTTATATAATTGAGGCTTGTTGGGCGTGGGAAGAGGGGTGGTGGGAAGACAATCCATGATTTCACCTCCACTATAAACACAGGAAATGAGTGGCGTTACAAGAGGACTTCACCGGTTGTATTTTACAAGCGGCAGGAAATACCACAGGAGGACATAAGCCTACCTTAAGGCGAGATGAAGTCTGGCCAGGAGCAAAATTCCTGAGTCTCAGTTAGGATATAGATACCTAAAATGTGCCAGGCCTGAGCAAGAGTAAGAACGGAGGCCCAGATACTCACCGTCTAAATGTTTGAAAAGAATAAATAAGTGAACGAACTGGTAAATTAAATAGGTCCTACCCTTCTACCTGACAGACATCCCCCTTCACGATGGCCTGGTGAGATTCCTCAGGCTCCCTGGCATTCTGTGCAAGAGACAGCAGCCGACGGTCCCTGATTGCCCTACATGTGGTGTGCCCCCATCCACTTTATACTCTGTCCCTCGCTTTTTTGGGTACCAGGAGGGGCCCCCCATGCACATGGATGGACACCCCAGAAGTACGTCCAAGAACCATCTCCACCTCCATGAAGAGCTGCTCCCTGGTCATCCTCAGGGCTAGAGGTGGCTGTCCTCGGGAGGCTGGACATGGGGAAGAAACCCCAGAAACAGGTTCTTAGTCCCTTGGGACTCCAATACCCCGTATGTAGTGTGTGTGTTGGGGGAGAAGGGGGACCTGGGGGACATGGGCTCCAGGTAAGCAAATCTCCATGAGCTTAAGGAGTCTTCACTCTGACTCAAGGGCAAGGCCATGGGAAGACCAGAATGGAGCCTTCGGCTCAAGAACAGGTCTAGGTACGGAAGCTTCAGGCGTGAGTTACGTCAGAGAGAAGGTGAAATGAATCAGGAATAGTGAGATCCCTACGTTGTGGGGGCTATGGGTGACTGCGAGCCTTCTGTCGAACCGTCGGGGGGAGAGGGCGTCACTGTTGGGGGAGGGGGGAGAGGAAAGATATGGACGGAGGGGTGAATAAGGAACCACAGACTGTGTCACAATGGACTAAAGAGAGAAGTTCTGTTGTTCAGGGGGCTAATGCAGCGGGAGACACCTCGGTGAGGGAACTGCCTCCGGATGGGCCTCTCCTGGTGAGTCTGAGGGGCCGGTCGGCAGCAGGAACAAAACCACCAGGGTGGCGCTGCCTTCACCTGACTGAGGAGGCGGCAGCTTCCAGAGACAGATGGTGGTGTCCCACAGGTCCCTGAACAAAGGTGCTCAAAAGGAAATGGTCCAGGCCTTCCGTGTATCCTCTCAGGTAACTAGGGACTCAGACCGGTTACTCTGGGGCCTTTGTAGGCTCACCCTTGTCTGCCTCTGTGGTGCCGGCCTCCACTGTCAGGAGGGGCTTCACTGGTAAGCAGGGATGGCAAGGTGTAGACACCCGGGTCCTACTTTTTTTTTTTTTTTTTTTAAGTTTTTATTCTGGAATTTTCCAGATACATACAAAAGCCGAGAATATGGTATAACTTCAATAACTACAATGATCAACGTTTCGCCAAATTGTTCATCTATTCCTCAACTTCCCTCTCTCGGAGTATTTTAAAACAACCTCCAGACATTGTACCATTTCACCCCAAAACACTTATCATAAAGACTTCTTTCTTCTCCCCCCAGAATATTCTAAAACAACTCAGACATCAGTATGCATCCCTAATGACCGTTTTTTTTTCTTCTTGAACCCAATCACTGGGCTACTATCGTATCTAACGTTTACTATCACTCCCTAATATCACTGAACACCAAATCCACATTCATTTTTCCCTAATTGCCTCAGAAATGTTTCTCTTGCATTTAGTTTGTCTGACTCCGGGGCAGACAAGGTCCTGGCCTTATCTTATCAGGATGGAAAGCCCTTCTGTGTGGTTTGAGAACCAGAACCTCTCACACACCTCACCCCGAAAACCTCGGTTCCACACAGCTGAACAGAGGCACGAGGTCAGCACCGAGGAGCCCTCGTCTGGGGAGTTCCCGGCCGCTCCAGAAGGATGTCCCGCCGGGAGCGGCGGGCCGCTGAGCCCCTGCCACCCGGGAGTAGCTCGCTCTGTAGCCCAAGGGCGAGAGCCAACGTCCAGAGCTTCCAAGTCCTCACAGGATTTGGGTCACTGAGTCGCCGATGTTCAGTGAAACTGGACTCCTGGTACTGCCTCTACTTTTCAGGATTTGATCTTTCTAGCTAAAGGCCAAAAGCGAGCCGCATGGGGTGCTACAAAGAGCAGAAAGCAGGGACCGTGGACGATTTCTCTCTCCACCCCGTCTGACTCTGTGGCCGTGACCGCGAGCCCCTCACCAGTCAGTTCCTTCACCCCCGAGGTGAGAGAGACGGACTCTGTGATCCCTAAGACCCTCCAGCTCTAGCCTTCAACAATCCCAAGCCCAAAGGCCACTACATTCTGACACCGTGATGGATGTGAGAGTATGCAGCTGTCCCTGCTCTCAGACTGTCAACGCTTCATGGGCGGCAGCCATGTCTCTTTCTGGTCCTACCAGATTCTGGCACCAGAGAGGCACAGAGAAAAACAATCTGACTACCGGTTATTGAATATTCACGCCAAGCCAGACACGGTGCGGGGCTAGGGTTCACAAACACCTCCTTGGAGAGGCTGAGGTTTCAAGGGGAAGCTGTTCAGTTGGAGGAGGAAAGTTCGCTAACAAGCGGTTGTGGCTCTGAACAGCTCAGACCTACCATACACACGCCGCGCTGCTGACCGCGATCGACGGGCTTCCTGCTTCTCACACTGAAGCCCGTGGACTCCAACAGGAGCACAACACAGAGTGGTCCAGCAAAAGTAAAGTGCAGAAAGCAGGGGCGCCTGGGTGGCTCAGTGGGTTAAAGCCTCTGCCTCCGGCTCAGGTCATGATCTCAGGGTCCTGGGATCGAGCCCCGCATCGGGCTCTCTGCTCGGCGGGAAACCTGCTTCCCCCTCTCTCTCTGCCTGCCTCTCTGCCTACTTGTGATCTCTCTCTGTCAAATAAATAAATAAAATCTTTAAAATAAAAAAGTGCAGAAAGCAGTTTACAAAGGGGGAACATCTCCCAAACAGCACCCAGAGCCCTCGGAAGGGTCAGTCTTCCTGAAGGGAGGCTCACGGGAATGATGCAGATTGCTCAAAGGTCCATAGATGAACCCAAGGATTCTCGAATCTTCCTGAAAATGGAGTACGGATCTTCCCGGGACAGCCGCACAGCTCCCCCTCACCATGGGCTGGAACTACAGGGCAGGAGAGGTTCCTGATTTCATGGACTTCCTATAGGCGAGGGCTGTGAGCCCTCAGCCTGGGGACTGTGCCCCTGTCCTGCCTGGGAGGGAGGGTGAGGCCACAGCCGAGGCCCTCGGGGTCCTTGGACAGGACAAGGATTTCGTGAATTTCTAAAGCTGGCACTGGCGAGGTTCTGAATCGTGACCCAGAAGGGAGGTCCCCAATACCCAGTCCCCATCTGGGAGACAACGGCTTACGCTCTACCTGAGGAACCCACACAAACATACTGCCAAGGAAAGACTTCCAGGAAGCCGCCTAGTAAAACAAAACCCAAATCCCTTTCAAAACATCCACTGGGTTCTGTGGGTTCCAGACAACGGCATCCCCGTCCATTCTCTCCTAGTACACATCTTGGGGGGGCCTCCCGGGGTCCCCGAAGAGGTCATTCAAGTGTCATTTTAGAACTGAAGAGATCTTAGAGATCATCGAGTCTGGCCCCTCTGCCACGTCACAGACAACCGCCTTCCTCTGGGTGTCCCCAGCAGCTCCGGCGAACTCGGGAAGCTCTCCGCAGGGAACAAAGACGCCATGTCCTCCGCACTAGGAGGAGGGTTCGATCCTGGCCGGTTCCTGCCAGCGCGGGCCCACAGCTGCCCTGTGGCTGGGACTCTCCAGGCTTCTGGGGGACTCAGCCCGTGTGGCGGCAACAGTAAAGAACTTTGCAACCGATCCAACAAGAAGCCCTTGAACTGTATGTGTGCAAGCAGGAGCCGCCAGGGGATGGAGCTGAAAATCAGACCCACGTGGCCCCAGCAGAGACCAGGGCTGCCAACGAGGGCTCAGAAGTTTGGAGAGGAAAAGCTGGAGGGGACAAAAAAGCCAATGACTTGTTAACAATTAGCAGTCTAAATTTAAAAACAAAAAAACCCCCAAGATCCTGGGACGAGAGGACGAGAGGAAATATTTCACTGAGAAATCATCAAAAGAGCGCCGTGGGTGAGAATAACTTCCCCCAGAAAGCTCAAAGCTGCTTATGAACGCGAGAAGACTTCTAACTCTCCCACATGGGAGTCAGGGCAGACGGAATACTGCCCCTATTTTACACAGCAGGGAGACGCTCTCCTTTATTCTATTCTAGAAGGAATAACTGGACTAGTCAGAGATTCCTTAACAAGGACAAATTTTATTTTTCAAAGAGCTTGTTGATATTCTGCCTGAAGAGGAGAGGAGACGTATTCTCAAAGTGCCCGTACCTCTCTAAGAAAGGGGGATGGTAAGAATCTAAGTTTGTATTTGCATACATAAGTTTTAGAAGGATACCCAAGAAAATTACTAAGAGTGGTTTCTTGGGGGCAGGGATGGGGACAAAAGGGTGGATGATCATAGGAGTAGGAGCAAGATCTTTAATGCCTAACTCTTTCCGTCACTTTGCTTCTTTTTAAGATTTTATTTATTCATTTGAGAGAGAGATGGAGAGAGAGAAAAAGAGAGAGAGAGCAAGCAGGAGAGTCCAAGCAGGGGCAGAGGGAGAAGCAGACTCCCCGCCAAGCCGGGAGCCCAACGCAGGGCTCTATCCCAGGACCCAGAGATCACGACCCGAGCTGAAGGCAGACGCCCAACCGACTGAGTCACCCAGGCGCCCCTGTCACTTTGCTTCTTGAGTCATGACAATGCTTCCTAGTAAATGATAAAAATAAGTGCAAATTTATTCTACATAAAGATAAAACAAGCAATGGACCCCCAGTTTTCCTTCTGAGTAGGCTACATTTGGGGGACTAGAGGGCAGTGCACGGCTCCCGTGTTAACTAAACATGAGGTAGGGAAAGGAAGCAGGACCTTCTCAAGGTCACCCTGAAAGTCATGGGAGAAGGAAATTCTCCCCAGCCGTGCCTGCTGGCCACAGATGCTGTTGGGCCTTCTCTGAAATGGTGGGTGACCTTCAACTCACATTTAATGAGGGTGAGGAACTCAACTCATCCAGCTGGTTTGCTTCCTCTGTGTTCTTCTATGCTCCCACAGAGACCAGAACGATTTTATTAAAACATGAACTCGATCGTGTTGCTTGAATGCACCGATGACTCCCTTCATCCTTCAGATGAAGTCCCAAATCGCTTGGCATTTAAGGTTCTTACCACGCTCACTGACCCTTCCCGTCTCACCTGCCACCTCCTGTTGGTGCTCCCCTTCTCCACAGAACATCCCTCCCTCGCACAGCCAGTTATCAAGCCTCTGTGCCCCTGCTCATGCCGCTGCCTCTGCCTGTAATGCCTTTCCCCTTTCCTCCGCCTGAATTCCTGCTGGCACTTGATTTTCTTCTAAGATTTTTTTTTTAAAGTAATCTCTGCATCCATCATGGGGCTCGAACTTACAACCCTGGCATCAAGAGTTGCATGCTCTATGGACTAAGCTAGCCAGGCCCCCCCGCCCCCCGCCCCCAATCCTTTAAATGAAGCAGCCTCTAGCTCAGGTTTATCCCCAGCCCCTATCGTGGCACACCGCTGGCACACAGCTCTCTGAACGACCCCCCAGTACGGGACTTCCCATCCGCCTGGGCATCGTCTCATGGTGATCATCCACGGCTGCGTCTGCCTCCCAGGGAACTGTGAATTCCTGCAAGGCGGAGTCCGTGGTGGTTGTCCTTCATACCACAGTGGTGACACAGAATGTGCTGTCTGTTGAACAGCAGAGACCCCAGCACAAGGCGACCCCTTCCTTCCATATGCCTTCCATTCCAAGCACCGCATAATCCTCACCATTATCACCCGAGGCGGTGGGTGCTTGTGTTAGCACGACCTTGTAGATGAGGAAACTGAGGTACAGCAACGTGAATCATAAGGCCAGTAAGTGGCACGGCCAGACTTTGAGTCCAGGTGATCTGCCTCGAGAGCCCTTCTCTCCCTCCACCCCTGCAGAGAGCCCTCCTTTTAACCACGAAGTCATGATGCCTGTAAATAAATAAATGGATTAACGCAGCTAGAAGTCAAACCCCTACTCCTAAGGCAAAGGTCCTCTAGGTTCCCATTTCTGAAATCCCAAGATCAGCAGCTACACGGGGGATGTGGGCAAGGAGGGGACCTGCAAAGTCAACACGAGACTTGGCCACTTTCAATATGGTACAGGGCCGGCTGGAACCAAAGAGCCCCACTCTCCAGTTACTTCTCCACGCTGACATCTCCTCATCCGCAAGCCCCAAAAACCCACTCAGCGTTTCCCATATCCACCCCCAGGGCCACCCTGCATCCTTCCCATCATACGGAATTTTGAGATTCTGAGGTTTTTTCACGATGAGGTAGCTCCAAACACAACGCACATGGAAAGAGGAAAGATTTACCACCAGCTCTCCACGCCAGTGGTCAGTGGTTTCTGCTTATGCACTTCAGAATTCTTTCTTGGAACTGGGATGCAGGATCTGTTTGGGCATGAAGGCCTGCCTGGGGCCCCCACACCCCTCAGCTGCTGACGGTGCACCGCCTTTGGGCTGAGGCTGCCCTGTCCGCCATTGTTGCCTCATGGCCCAGATAACGGATGTGGGCGGAAGCCCCAAGATGCTTCCTCTGGGGGCTGTACTTCCACTGTCTTCTCCAGATCTGCTCAGAGCTGCCCTCGGGGAAGAAGAGTTGGGTCTAGTGAGGCAGGCTGCTGGGGAGCAGAGTACGAAGAGAAACCAGCATCTCCAGGGTGAGGGAGAGATGGGGGACTGAGTCTCCTGAGGCAGAGTGCAGGCGAAGGAGACTCGGGGTTGGAGACAAAGGCCTTAGGCTGCAGGCTGGGCCCCGCCTTCCCCTCACTGAGAGGCTCGCAACAAGTTATTTACCGTATTTGAGCCACATCTGCAAAAGAGGTTAACAGCTTCCTCATGTGTTGTGAGGAACAAATGAAATATTATATACAAAAGGCCTTTGTAATCTAAACAGTGGTTTCCAAGCCTCATTAATTGTCAGGATCGCCAAGGGTTTCTTTTTTTCCTCTTAAATTAGAGATTTCTGGATCCTTCTCAAACCTACTGAATTAGAATCTCCAGGGGAAGCGTCCAGGAATCTGTATTTTCAAGGACCCCCCCCCCCCCCCCGGGTTCTCCTGAAGCACAGCCACAATTCTACAGCACTATACAGGGTTGGCGTTGCTCTAGGTCTGTGGCGACATCCCAGGTCTGGGTACAATGCTCGGAGGGAACCCCCCAGAGCTGCCTGACTTGCAAGGGGAGGATTCCTAAAGGGCATGACTTCATGATGGAGGTCTGGAGAAGTCCACCTCTCTGCTGAGTCGGAGCTTAGGGAACCCATGCATTTGGGGAGGCAGCTCTCCACGGATGTACAGACGGTTCCTCCCTGCCTCTGAACATTCTCATAGTGAAAGAACAGCCCCCCGAGACACAGAGACACACACATTGCCCCTCTGGCTCAGAAGCCGGCCGGAGCTGTGGACTCCCACAGGAGAAGGCAACCATCAAGTGTTTGAGGCCTCGTGGCTCAGATAACTGATACGGGTGGTCATACCCCAGGGGGGACACCTAGCCCTATTGAGGGGAGCCCTGATGCGGAAGGAAAAGTGCTGCACAGCCAGGAAGGGAAGAGCAGAAGCCTCGGGACCTGGACCCCCCGCCCCCGGAGCGGCCGTGAGCAAACCACTACCTTCCCGAGGCCTCTGCCTTCATCTGCAAAACTCGGATCCAACTTGTCCGCTACAGGCGGGAAGGGCTGCAGAGGGTTAGGACAAGCCGGGCAAATACAATGCAATGTTTCTGTTCTTCAGAAGTATCACGACTCCTACACCCTAGCACAGACATGAAACATTTTCCTAGGAATTGAAGGTCCATGCAACTGATCCATTCAACGAAAAGCCTCCTTGTGAATATCACGCTCTCCCTCCTCAAGGGAAAGAACCCTCAGTCTCCTATGAGACGTCCCCCAGGAAGGACACGGCTTGTTTCCGGATCTCCCTCCCCCCCTCCTCCACCACGGGAGGAAAGTGCGGAGGGAGAGCACCAAGAGATGTGCAGATGAGCCGCCACGTCTGGGAGGTTACATTAGGTGGCTTTGAAAAGAAGGGTTAAAAGTGAAAGAGATCCTGGAAGTCTTTTCAAAACCACTAAGTAACAAAATGTAGCTCCCACCTCCCACCCACGCACCACTGGAAATAACTTTAAATAATGCATCTGAGAATGTCTGCGGAACAGGCAGTCTGGATTAAGGACTTTTAAAGGGATGGCATTCCCACAAGGATCCTTGCACGAAAATCATCTGGAGACTCATCGAATTCTCAGGCAAGTTGGTCGTGACAAACGACCTTGAGGCAAGCTTGGAGCCAGAGCTGCGATCTCGGTATGCTAGATAGCATCCCACGGAAAAGGAATTTAGGGCCAAAAAAGACCCGGGGCCCCTCCCAACCCCCATGTTCCCACTCTTACCCTGACAGCTTGTGGAAGACTAGCTTATTCTATGCGAACAGAATCCCATAAAGAGCGTGGCTGGTCATTAGGATGTTGTAACTGAGCCACAGTCATTTATTCTTTTAACAAATAGTCACTGATCTACCTTATGCCTGGCATTGTTCCGGCCCTGGGGATACCGTAGGAAACAAAACATACAGAAACCTTTACCCTCAAGCAGTCTCTATTGTTGGGGGGGGGGGGACGACAATAAATAAATCTATCCATGCGTGCATTTTACAGCAAGTATTTCGGACGGCAGTAAGTAGGGAAAGATAGGAGGGAATTCTAGATGAGGGGGTCAAAGAAAATCCCAAATGAATCGGGGAGGGAGTGAACCATGCGGACATCTATGTGAGGAACATTCCTGGCACAAAGACCAGCGAGCACAAGAGGCCCGAGGCAGTGGCCTGCTTAGTGTATTGAAGCCACGTAAGTAGAACACGGGCTGCCGTTGAATGGGAAAGAGGATTCCCAGGTGGCTCGGGAACACACCCGCTAGGGACTAGCAGGCTTCAGATTTGACTTTGACGGTGACGGAGAAAACTTTGAGGCGTTTTGAGTGGTGGACTAGTACAATCTATCCTACCTTTTACAAGGATCTCTGGTTATTTTGAGGAGGCTCGATGGTGAGGAAAGCAGAAATAAAGACAGGGAGAGCAGTCTGGAAAAATGCAAACAGGAGAGGAGAGTGGTTAGACCCTGTGTGGGGGCAGTGAGGCCGACAGGCTTACTGAGGGCGGGCACATGAAGTGCGAGGCATTGAGAGAACCCCCAAAGCGTTGGGCTGGAACATCTGGAGGAAAGGGCGACCACACCTGGAGAGGAGAAAACCATGGCCAAGGTACCTCTTTGACATCCTAAGGATGGGAAACCTAAGAGGGGCCTGGGCTGGGGACGCCACGGAGGGGCTGATATTTGAAGCCCAGAGTCTGCATGAGACAGAAGAGAAGAGGTTCCTGTCTCATCTGGGGGTGGGGGGCTCCCACCACGACAGTGAGCAGCGGAGAACCCGCACGGGGTTCAGAGCAGAAGCAGCTAATGGGGCAGGGCCACTGAGGCAGAACAGATTCCCGGGAGCCCCGGCTCTTCAGCAAGTGTCAGGAAGGAAGGAGGAGTCACGGGCATCAAGCGCCACGGGCGGACACAAAGAGGACGGAGGCTTGCCCCCTGGATGGGATAATGCCCGGGCCAGCGGTGAACTTGACAAGAGCAGTCTGGGCAGGAGGGAGGGCAGAAAGCCAGAGCGTAAGAAGTGGAGGAGAGAAGCAGAGGGCAGGAAGTGGAAAGAGCCAGGGCAGATAATGCTTCGAGAAGTTTTACTCTTCAAGAATCTGTTCTTAATGCTTTAGGGTTTGCAAGAAGAGAAACAGCTACAATGACGTCTCCAGTGGCTAAGCCTCTTCCTGCCTCTGCCCGGAGACTCGCCGACTCTACGATGGGACAGAGACTCGGTTTACTGCCTGCCACAGGTTTTTCCCTCTCAGAGACTTACTCTGAGGGGGAGAAAGAAGGAATATAATCCTTTTAGAGACCTGCAGGTCATTTAAAGCTCCCGAGTCGTTTCTTTTCCATCACTAATGTCACGAAAGCAACTCTGAAATTCCTACATACTCCAGAAAGTTTCCCGGGTCAACCTAGCACAGACCTAGAATTTTGGACATGAGTATGTATCTAAACCAAGTCCCTGATGAAGAAAATGAAGCTCAGAGAGAGGAACTGACTTCTTGTCTCTCCCAATTATTAGGGGCATGGTCTTAGGCACTTATTTTAAGATTTTATTTTATTTCTTTTTAAATAATCTCTACACCCATGGACGCCTGGGAGGCTCAGCTGTTAAGTGTCTGCCTTCGGCTCTGGTCATGATCCCAGGGTCCTGGGATCAAGTCCCATATTGGGCTCCCTGCTTGGCAGGAAGCCTGCTTCTCCCTCACCCACTCCCCCTACTTGTGTTCTGTATCTCGCTGTGTCTCTCTCTGTCAAATAAATAAATAAAATCTTAAAAAAAAAAAAAAAAGTCTCTACACCCAATGTGGGGCTCAAACCCACAACCCAAGATCACGAGCCCAGCCAGGCGCCCCTTGGGTAGTTACTTTTAACCTCGGTGCTTTAATCCAACTGTAAGATGGACCATTATAATAACACCGATCATCTTGGGTTATAATGAGGATTAAGATAATCATTACATGCAAGATTCTCAGAACAACGGCTGGCACATGGTAAATGCTCAAAAAAATGTTATTTTTAATTTCTATTGCACGAGTCACTCAGATTTGTGTCGGAGTAGCAAGATGATACGGTAGAATCATCCTCTTTCTACTCCAATCTGACACAAATCCTGATATCAAACCTCATCCTTCCCTCCACAGAAGACCCACGCTCCACAAAGGAGCCTTTAATCTCTGCCCCTCTCTTATCCCTTTATTGGCTCTGGCTGAAAAGACTGTCTTTATTCCATGTTATTACCAGTAATTAAAAAGGACTATTATCAAGGGTCTGATGAGTGTTTTGTTATTTGCTTTTATATAGATCCTGTTTAGTCTTCACACGATCCTTGGAGGCCACTTAACTACCCCATTTTACAGGTCAGGAAGCTGGTGCCCGAAGGTTAAATAATGTGCCCAAGGTCATAGGGTTGAAGGCGGCAGAGGTGGGAGTCAAACAAGACCCTCGGACTCCAGAGCCTCGCTCCTTCCATCAGCCCGCCCGGCACTGACCGGTGACACCAGGTGCTAAGGTCCCAGCGATCTGCCAGCAGTGAGGCTCTAGGGCTTTGTCAGGTCTTTCTGGAAGGAGGAAAGCAGCTCCATCTGAACTGTATTTTAAACATCGGACTAGGTAGGCGTGTCTCCCCTGTCTCGGAGCGGTTGAAGACCTCGGTGAGAAATCCACTTGCAGCCGAATTCGTTCTTACCCAGCAGCTGGTGGCGGCTGGGCTGCCGGTGGGCAGGAGGGGAAGGAACAGGAAATCATTCGCTGGTGGTTGACCAGGCCCCCTGCGGCTTCTCAGAGTTTCAGAGCTGCCACTAACAGTCAGAGCAGTTCCTGAGAACCAGGAGAAGCTGGGGGTCAGCCAGAAGGCACCTGTGGTGACAGCGCGGGGTGGGGCAGTGGAAAATCTACAGGCTCCAAGGGGCTGTTTCCCCTCTGTGAACACGAGAGCACTCGAGAGGCTAATTATAACCACCACGCCCCCAGCCCCCTCCAAGGGCAACGGACATTTCTAAGCGCCTTGGCTGTCTGTAGTGCTTCTCCCTCTACTGAGCTGCAGCCACGGCCACGCCTAACACACGTGGTCCACATGGGACCCACAGGGTCCACACGGCCCGGCTGGGGGACGAGGACACCTCATCCCCGCCCCCCTCCGCTCCCGCCCAGAGAGCTCTTACACTGACTGCTACGGGTCCTCTAGGTTCCCACGCGATTCTCTTGTTGGACTACAGGGTACGATCACTTTTCTAGGGGTGCAGGGGTGGGAACCCGACAGTCCCACTGTCAGCCAGTCCGGGGTACAGCAGCTCCAGGGGCAGACAAGCAGGATTTGGAAGGTAGGTCTTACAACAAAGAGAAAGGGAGAAGCTCCCTGTCTCTGGACCTCCCCATCTTAGGTTAAGACTCCAGGGAGGCTGGCTGTATTTAAAGATTATTCTGGAACCTGGGAGACCCGGGGGATGGGGTTCTCTGCCATGGGGAGGCAGCCAGGCTCCGGCCAAGAGGTGGCCAGAAGGGAAGTCAGTGAGATTGGGCTGGTGCTAAGAACAGCCCCGATCCCGAGATGCTCGTGTGGTCTTGCCCAGCCGATGGCATTACAGCCTGGCGGGAAGGAGGAGATGAAGCTGTACCGGGCACGGCTTCTCTGCCTCTACAGAGGGCCACTGTGACAGCCTCAGAAAATCCCACCTCTGCGTCCTCCCTGCACGGTCCCCTGCCTCCAAGTCCCACGCAGAAAGGTGGGTGCCGGCATGGCCAACGGAGGGAAGACGAGCCTCTGAATCGCCTCCATCCTTGGCACATTTTCAAAAGAGACGAAAATGTAGTTTTGGCTCCAAAGTGAAGGACTTGAGCTCCATGACCCTAGTCTTTGAGGGAGGGGTGCTGTCTCTGTCAAGAATGGTCCCCCCGGGCGGGGCTGGGGGGTGCGTGACGGTGGCTGCAGACCGGGCTTTGTGGTTTGCAGAAGCTGGCACTGACGAGGGTACCATATGTTGTGTTCTGAGATTCAAGCATAAACTTCTGCTGGATGTTTGGATTTGGGTTGTTTAATTATTCCCTGTTTTGGGAGAGAACGAAGAAGGGGTTGTGTGTTCACGTGTGTGCTCGGAGGGAGGCAGGGCGAGCAGACAGAGGAGTGGCCGTTACCCTCGGGGGCTTCCCGAGCGGGCTTGCTCCAGCAAGGTCTGCTGACCCTTCTAGCGACAGAGGGGGTAAATGGCCCTAAAAGACAAGAGCTCTGCTGACACGACACCAGTCACGGGGGTCTCCTGAAGCACACGCTTTCTGGACAGCCTCTGTGGAAGCATAAAGCAGCCCCCATGCCCTATCTCCTTCCTAAAAGACACCACCAAGAGTACCACGACGGTTCCCAAAGAGGCAGCCCCCCTCCCCTTCTGGATGCAAACGGCACACCCCCAACTGCCAATCGGCCGTGAGAAATAACATTTCCAGAGTGTTACTGATGTCCCAAGTACCACGCGAACCTTTGGCATTTATCTCTTTTCATCTTCAGAATTCTATCATGCAGCTACGATTAGTATACCCACTTTACAGATGAGCAAAGGAGAAGGTAAGTCATTTGCACAAGGTTGTGCACATCGTATGGGGGGGGGGAATCTGTACTCAAACCCAGGTTTGCCCAATTACCCCTGCTCTGAACGACTCTCCTACCCTGGCCTCCTCCTACTCACAAGTAAGTTGTCCAAGGCCACACAACAAAGCAGCAGCCCTGCCGGCAATCAGCAAAACTGGGCTCAATCCTGTGCTTTCTCCATTTTGTCACATTGTCTCTGGACCAAATGCCTGGAGGAAGGGGTCTGGCTCTCAGTCACTTCACCTATTAAAGTAAAGGCAGCAAAGGAATATCAGATTTTCTTAAACGTTGCATAAATAGGTTTAGGCGGGATCTTGGAAAAGACGGGAACCTGAGGCCCACGAGTAGCAACTGCAGGGAAGCAGATTCGTGAAGAACTTCCTCATCACCAAATAGGGCAAAAAAAAAAAAAAAAAAGATTGCCTTGTAAGGTGGACAGCTGCCCTGTCCACCCAAGCACAATCTTGAACACCTGGTGATTTGGGAGACGTGGTCTGTGAGGGAGCAACTATCGATTTGGCTGTGCAGTATCTGCACCTGTCTTACTGAGGGGCCGTCCCGATGTAAGTGAGAGGGGAGCCCCAGTCACGAAGCCCATGGGGCTGATGTTCTCTCTCCGCTTCCTCCCAGATAACACCCAGGCGTATGAGCTAGACTTCACCACTCAACTGCTGCCATCAAGGACCTGGAACCTTAAAAGAGCAACCCAAAATGCAGGGGTGGTGGCAAGGGTCCCTGGTCCCTGCTTTCAGAGTCTGGCGAGCCACGTCGCAGGCCACTTATGTGAGCTACCTAAAGTCTTTTAAGTTAGCCAGACGTGGTTCCTGACGTGGGATAAAAGCATTTAACGCACAACTGCATTAGATCAGGTCACCGAGCTGGGCACATATCTGGATTCCTGGTGTGGCTCAGTGAAAATACAGATTCTAAATTCCCGGGTTCAACAGAACCTACTCGATCAGGATCTTCAGAGGTGTACTCTGAAAATCCATGGATTTTAAAGCTCCCCAGATGATTCCAACACGTAGCCAGATTTGGAAGAGGCCGGAATAAATAATCTCTACAGATCCTAAAATAAAATACTAGGATTCTCAAAAAACTCGTACAAAGAACTTGGGCAGGATTCTCAGGATCACTTGTTTTTTTTTTTTTTTTTAAGATTTTATTTGTTTAACAGAGAGAGAGAGATCACAAGTAGGCAGAGAGGCAGGCGGGGGGCGGGGGGGGGGGGGAGAAGCAGGCTCCCCGCTGAGCAGAGAGCCCAATGTGGGGCTCGATCCCAGGACCCTGAGATCATGACTTGAGCCGAAGGCAGAAGCTTAACCCACTGAGCCACCCAAGCACCCCTCTCCAGTTGATCCTTGAACAATGCAAGGGTTAGTGGTACTGACCCCTGAGTGGTGGAAATGCCACATATAACTTTGGACTCCCCCCAAACTTAACTACTAATAACTTACTGTGGACCGGAAGCCTTACCAATAACAAACACATGTTGTGTATAGGTTATGATTAACACATGTTTTGTGTCATGTGTATTCTATACTGCATGCTTACAATAAGGCAAGTTAGAGAAAAGAAAATGTTATTAAGTCATAAGAGAAGATACA
Organism: Potos flavus; assembly: GCA_028534135.1. Taxonomy (NCBI): domain Eukaryota; kingdom Metazoa; phylum Chordata; class Mammalia; order Carnivora; family Procyonidae; genus Potos; species Potos flavus. Next base: position 15,639,851 of record CM052884.1, on the reverse strand, counting down.
TTTATATTAAAAAATATTAAAAAAAAATTATTAAAAAAAATCTCTGTATAAGCGGACCCATGTGCACTGCCCAAGGGTCAACTGTAGTTACATTTACTAACAAGAAAGGTAACACCTTGGGGGCGCCTGGGTGGCTCAGTCGTTAAGTGTCTGCCTTTGGCTCAGGTCACGATCCTGGGGTCCTTGGGATCGAGCTCTGCGTAGGGCTCCCTGCTCAGCAGGAAGCTGCTTCTCCCTTTCCCCCTCCCCCTGCTTGTGTTCCCTCTGTCAAAAAAAAAAAAAAAAAAAAGGGATAACACACCTTGGACAAATAACACACACTCCCCAGAGGCTAAAGCTCTGAGACACCTTCCATTTCCACAGGATATTCCTTTCCAAGAGCCTTTAAATCTACAGATCTTTACCACAGCCTACAATAATCCTAGGCCTTCCTCGGGTGGAGGAGATCTATGTTTTTGAGCACATTCGTTCAATGCTACAACGCTGGACTAGAACAAGCCCTTTGACTTCCCCAGTCAAGGCCTCCCTTCATCATGGGATGCTGCTCTTCGGATCGACCTTCACTGTGCCCAAAGGAAAGCCTCAGCCCCCATTCTGAGCCTTAAGTGTCCTGCCGGAGATGAGGACCACCAATGCCAACCTACTTTGTGTGGTCTCACAGCACAAGAGGACAAAGGAAGGCGGATGGGTTGGCCCATCACAACCTCTCCATTCCGGTTCTGAAGGCTCAAAAGGCAGGCATTTTAGAGGACAAAGGTGAATATCCAGTCCGCCGCCTGGGGCTCACCATTGCTCATCCAGCCTCAAGCAAAACCCCCATTTCTCCTGGAAACAACAGCTTTAAAGAGCTGTGCTTGGGGCTACCGACGCTTTCCGGGTTTCAGGGGTTTCTTTCGCATGGTTTCTCTGTTGTTTTTTTTTTGTTATTTTTTTCCACACCATAGGTAGGGAAGGGACCTGCCAAGCCCATCCACCCTCCCCTTGCACCCCAACCCTTAGATCTCATCAAGGTACTTCCTGGCACAGGAAATTTCGTAGGCTCCAAAGCTACAGAAGGCAAGAGACTAGGGCCACGTGCATCCCGGCAGTGCCAAACCATCACTCAGGGGCGCGATGGAAGGTCCCATCCTGTGGGACACCACTCCCCCTCTGGAGGAAACTTCCAGGTCCACGTGGGCATGTATCTGCCCAGGTAGCTCCTCAGGAAAGCGAACCAAGCTTCTGCCTCCTAACCCTAGAGCTTTCGATGAGCCACCGGCCTCGGCAGGACCTTGTGGACAGCTCGGCCAGCCGGCTTCTGTACAATGTGCGTTCATACAGTGCACATAAATTTATCTTCCAGCGCCTTCAACATGTACACAGCTGAATCCTACTGCTGACTTTGGCACTTGCTCCTGGTATCTGAGAAGAACAGATTCAATTAAAAAGGAAGTAACAGATGCTGCAAATCACTCCCTCATTTTGAGAGGTTTTTTTTTTTTTTTCTCCTCCAAATGGCCTGAATTACTTGATGATGAACAGCAATGCTGCAAAAAAAAAAAGGCTGGCATGACAACTCCCAACTTGGCTTCAAGCCAAGGGGAAGCTGTGGGTTCTTCCTCCTAGGTGGTCTTTATGTCCTGGCACATTCTTTGGTCTGGTCTGGGTATTGTTGTGCAGAGAACTTGGCTGGAGGTAGAGAATGGACAAAATGAACCCAGGGTGCTTTTTAGCCTTGGGATGCTTTGCTTTTACTCACTTGTCCTCACAGTGTCCTGGTGAGGGGCATGTGTGGACATCAGAGACAGAATCAGTAGCCCCATTTTAGAGGTGGAAGAAGAAAGGCCCCAGGAGAGCAGGGTATTTCCCCAAACTTTTTTTTTTTTTTTAAAGATTTTATTTATTTATTTGACAGAGAGAGAGATCACAAGTAGGCAGAGAGGCAGGCAGAGAGGAGGGGGAGAAGCAGGCTCCCTGCTGAGCAGACAGCCCGATGTGGGGCTCGATCCCAGGACCCTGAGATCATGACCCGAGCCGAAGGCAGAGGCTTTAACCCACTGAGCCACCCAGGCACCCGGGTATTTCCCCAAACTTAACCACAGGAAATTAGTTCTGTCAGGAAACCTCCCTGCTTCTCCCACAATGCATCTGTGCCCAGCCCACAGAATGAGGTCACAGTGAGGCCGGGGCCAGGCTGGAGGACCCTGGAGCACTCTTCAAGAGAATCACAGACATATGGATTCCTGGTATGTGTCCTTGAAAGGCACCTGAGGGCTGCCAGGGCCCAGGTTTCCTTGCCTACGGCTCAGACCTGCTCAACAATTCTACATCCTGGCTCAGCTCCATCGTGCCTGTGTCTCCTGAGACCTCCTGAGATCCCGGGGGCCACTCTGTCACTGATAACTTGGGATGGGACCCACCTAGTGGGAGAGTAAGGCAAGGAAAAAGGAAGAAGTTGGATTTTTCCATGAGATCCTATTGCTTCTCTTTTCCCTAAAACACTAAAAAGATGAAGAATCCCAGGGCTGAGGCAGAGGATGGGGTCCCCTGCCACCAAAAGAAAAAAAAAGATGTCTGCCGCAGAGATTTATGGAGCCTGGAATGGCAAGGCTGAGAAGCTTCCTTGCCAGAGATTTTTAAAGAGGAGTGACGGGGATCCCTTTGGGGGAATCGGCTGAGGGGATCCTGCCTGGATACAGAGGCACAAAGTCAGGAGTGCTCACTTTTCTTTCCCTGAGTCTTGCTTCCAAAAGTCCTCAAGTGACAGGGTTCCCACACTCCCTAACCCCACGATTTTACTGGTGGCCTTATTTTCTGAAACAAGAGTCAAGGGCCTGTCAATGAAAGGCATGATTTGAAAATTATGATTGTTCCAGAAAACCCAAGATGTCTGCTTAGCTATTCCCATGCCCTCTCCACGTCCCAAAGCATATAACCTGGGCTTCCTCTCCCCGTGGAACAAGAACACAAAAACTCTAGCGAGGTGGTGGGCGGCTTGGGCTTCCCCATGATGCCCTTCTGGGGCGACCTCTACCCCCACTCCCCTCCTGCACTGGCACCTTTCCTTTCCTACTTCCCCGAGTCGGGCTCAGCTACCATTTAACTGCAGCTCCACGATCACAAGGGTAGGGACACTGCGACCGGCTGGGCAAGGATTTCACTTCTGGCTCTACCACCTTTCCGATGTGGGCCATCAAGGATGGCCTTAAATGTGTGAGCCTTCTCCTTGCAAAATGGGAGGGGACCGGACCTGCCTAGCAGATGGATGGTGACGCTGAGCGACCTAATACGTGCAGAGGACAGCGGCGTGCCTGGCATGTAATAAGCCTGAGCAATGATCGTGGCCCCATCTCAACTACCAGCACACTCCCAAACTTGCTCCTCCTCCTGTCCGGAGCGCCTGACCTCAACCTCCTTTACCTGTGGCTTCTAACTTTACTTCCGTTGGTCTCACCTGCCTCCTACGGAGGGGAGCTGGAAGCTTCTGAGCTTCTGAGATGTGGTGATAATCTCTCCCCAGTCTCTAGCAGAAAGAACTGGGTGGGGACTCAAGTCCCCCATTTGCTAAAGCCTTGGACTAGACAAGTCTACCGAAGATATCAGGTGCCTGATTTGAAACATTTCTGCCGATCATAGGCCCACACCTGGAATGAGTTAAATATCAGCTGGGGATATTTTCATGGTCTTTAATAACGGATCAAAGTAGCAGGACACACACGCACTGAATCTCTAATCCCTCCACCACCCACATATGTTCCCTTTCCCCTTCTGATTTACTGAAGTTAAAACTCACTTATCGGGAAATACACTTGGTGGCTTCCGCTGGGGCTGACCTGTAAGTGATGAAATCTCAGTTCTTCCCCCAAACCTGCACTCCTGAAATTCCATCATTACCCAGTTCTTTCCATAGGATAGGTGTTGGGATTGCTTGCTTTCTGAAATCCCGTCTACCAAGAGCCCACATTTCACAAAGTGGACATAAAGGTGGGGATGGGGACAGGAGGTGAAGTTTCAAGGATGAACGAGTTTCTCATGGTTCAGTCGGCTGGTTCTCGGGCGGTCATGAGATGCTCCCCACACAAAGGAGGGGGATGGGGGAGGACCACGAGTTGAACACCTACACTCCAGGCACCGTGCTAGACGCGTTACACATACCCGCCCCTCTCGTGCCCAGCGACTATGACAGAGGCATGATTCCACACATTCTGCTTATTCAAGCCCAGAGTGGGGACTTGTCCTGGGTCACACGGCTCCCAGAACATAAATCCAGGGCTCAAATATCAAACTTAGGGATAGTCTGGTTCTAAAACCCGTGGAGGCCTTCTGAGGGATGCGAGTAAATAAAATTGGCAATAAACCTGACAAAAACAGAAGAACGAACATCTAGGTTACCAAATATCATAAGTAAAATGACGTTTAAAATAATTGAGTGAAATTCCCTTCAGAAGAGCCGTGCGTCTCACATCTGAGGGCCTCTCTCCTCTAGAGGATGTTGAGAATGGTGAGAACCTTCGAGATAATGGCTCCCAATCCTTTTCCTTTACAGAGAGGACAGAGTCTCCAAAGGGTCCAGAGACAACTAGAGCCCAGGGTTTCAGATTCCTGGCCCCAGTGCTTCTCTACTAGGATTATCTTGGGCCAGGAGAAGAGATGGCCAAAGAGGGAATCTGCTACAGGGGTTCTGCCTCATAAGAATTATGACTTAGCAGATTAGCTCTTTATTTCTACTGAGGGAGAGAGAGGAGACAGTAAGGTTTGACTGCAACCTGAGACTCAGGGTACTTATCCATTCAACGCATACATATTTATCAGGTATTATATGTAGAAATGACCAAAAAAAAAAAAAAAAAAAACCCTATGAGGAATTGCACAGCTTACTGAGAAAGAGGGTCATTCCAATCATTTTTTTTTTTCTCCAATCATTCTTTTATGATGGTAAGGATTATGACAAAGGTGAGGACAAGGCGCTTGGGCAGCCCAGAGGAGGAAGATGCAAATGAGCTCTCCTTGCAAGGGGTTTCTAGATGGTTTCACTCAGAGAAGGAATGAGGGCCTCAGGCAGAGAAGGCATGGGCTAGCAAAAGTTTACTACTCCTCCAGAGGGGCAAGAAAGTATTGGAAAAGCCTGAAGAAGCGGTTTTCTCTCAGGGTAGAGAGCAGAAGTCTTCTGTGTCTGGTGGCTTATAAGAACGGTGGGTAAAGAGCAGTTTTTTTTTAGACTAATTTTTAGACTAATTATTTTTAGACTAATGGGCTTTGAGAGCAGAGGCCAGTGGGATGAAGGTGGACCGGATGGAGTCAACTTTCAATTTTCTCCATTAACAACTTACTCTAAAATCCCCAACACCAATGATCACCGTTAGTTCATAAAAGAAAGGATGTTTTAACACCAAAAAAAAAAAAAAAAAAAGGCAGGGTACGATCACAGAATAAAGGGCACTTTTTTCCCCTGAGGAAGATCATCTGGAAACTTTCCACCAGTATTTTTACTTTACTCATTTCACGCTGTACCAGTGACGAGGTTGATAGGATTTGGGACCCAAGTCATGATTGGAGGATATCACCCATCAGCCCTGCTAGATTTAGATAGATTTAAATGGAAGCAAACCATATATATATATTTTTTTAACCTGGAATGGTGCAAACTTCAGGTTGGTATACTCAAGACAATCTACGGGTAGGTGCAGTTGAAATTCTCCATCACATTGTCCCTTTCCAGTATATGAACCAAGCTGTAAGTTATTTTTGTCTACATACATGACATTTGGTACTCCCTTTAGCCAAGGATTTCTAGAACCATCCATCTACATAGTTCTTCTGAAAGAACCCCAGCCTTTTAAATTCCAGCATCGGGAGAGCAACAAGCCTAAAACTCGCTATTCTGAAGGCTATCGCCAAACTAGCCCTCCCCCTCCACACACTCAAGAGGATCAGTAATTCCTGAGGGAAGCTCGTATCCAGGGTACCAGAGTAAAATGCAAAATGTACACTCTAGCTTGACAACAAAGCCATTTCTCCGGACCTCTATGGGAGGAACTTTCCCACAGCCAGCCAGATGTGCAAACAAGACCTTTGAATGCCTTTGAGTGCGGAGACTACAGAAGCCACCAAAGGGTATAGCTGAGGAGAAGGTTCTCAAATTCACTTTTTTCCAACTTTGTTCAGAAGGGGCTGGATGGATTCTTTCAAACAACCCACACTTTCTAAAGCCCCAAGCCCTAGATCTGAATCTGGGAGAGGCATCAAGGACTAGAGCTTTTGACAAATAAGGAGGAATGTTTTTCTCCTCTTCCTTCACGATGACCATTTGGCCTCCTCAGGAATGACCATTAGGACATCCGGTGGCCTGAGGTCCAGACCCAGGCAGGCTAAATGTGTGCACCGGTGCCTCAGTGCGACTTGAGAAGACTGACGCCATACCCAGGATCACAGGATTCCAGCTAGTTAACTGCTTCCCTCACGAAAGGAGGGTATCAGCCCCTGAGGGCCGAAGGCAGAGCAAGGGGAGTACAAAGTCCTGTGACAAAGCTGAGTAGGGAGGACGGGAAGGTCAGAAAGAACCCCTGTGCAGCTGTGTTCTTTCTCACCTCACCCACTCACGAGGCTGCTCAGCCTCCCTGTTAAGAAACCACATGAGGGAGCTGGAGGTGGGGAGGCCCCAGCGGGCTGGGGAGGAAGCCCAGGGGCTCAACCACATTCAGGATGTTATCTCTTTGGAAAAGAATCCATCTTTGTTAGGACTCGAAAGCAGGCCTTGCTTCTACAGTTTCCGTGAGAAATTACTGTGGCCTGTAAAGGGAGGTCACTGGCCCTCGGGCGGTGGGCTGTGGGTTCTTGGACTGAATGTCGGTAGCAAAGAGGATTTTAGGTTGAGCGAGCCGCAACCTCAAAGCCACTTCCCTTTGGGATTCATGAATTTGGCTGGCAGCTAGATGGGAAGCCTGGGGCCATGGGAACAGCTCCGGTCCCCCCAGGGCCAGGGGGCCAAACACACCATGTCAGCCAGGTGAGTACCTGTTTCCTCCCGCTATTTCTGTAACTAGGTTTGGAGTTCCCACACAAGTCCTTTTCTGACCATAAATGTTTCAGCTGGGTGACTTTTCCCTTCTCCTAACTCCCACAATAAAGAAAACAGAAGAGGGCTGATCGTTTCTACTCGTCGCTCCCTCTAGAAAGCATAGCCCTTAAAGAAACCCTGGAATAAAGCTGTCTATTTAAAAACAAAGAAACAATTTAAACAACTGCTGTCAGAGACGTCAGCCCATAATCCCTCTGGGGAAAGTGGCCTCTGGAAATCAAGCACCGGCCTTAGAATAGGGCAATGCTCTTGGGACCAGCTGAACCAAAGACTCCTCAACCCCTGTGCTCGGGTCCACACCATTCTCAGACCCACTGGCCTGTCTGACCTTTCACAAGGTCACAGGTGATCTTCCCCCAACGTAAAGAGTAGTGGTTGTTTTCAAAGCTGAAAACTGAACGTCTTCCAGCCACCATCTCAAAGGAAGAACCCAGGAGGTCGTGATTCAGAGGCTCCATATTTGGCCAGATTAGAACGTTCAACTCTCAGGTGTCAGGCTCCTCGGGGCAAGGACTCAGCCCCTGTGGAAAAGGTCAACCAGCTCTGGCCTCTCTTGAGTTCACACACAGCCTACGAAGCACTTGCTACTGTTGGCGAAACTTTGCTTTGGTCTCTATGAGACCTTAAGCCGCAGGCTCTTTGAGCAAGGCGGACTGGTTTTTGAGTCCTAGTGAGTCACTCTCGAGGCCAGGACTGTTGGCCTGTAGGGGATGGGGGCCCCTGAGTCAACAGATTTTCTTGTCCCCCAAGATAGGGGGGAATGACCGCTCTGAAGTCAGGAGGGCACATGCTAAGGGTGCCAGGCTTCTAGAGTGTACCTGTCAGGGCCTGTGCCATTGCTAAGGTGAAAAAGAAGCTTTTCCATCAACCCCTAAACCAATACCAGGTCCTAGTCCTGTTCTCTTAAAACTTCAGTCACTTCCTGTGTCTTAAGTTTCAAAACTTAGTCTAGGACTCTCAGTCGGCAGATTTTTCCGTATTTTTCAAGAGGAAAAGCATCATTTGAAAATTGTTTTTGAAAAGTAGAAAGAAGAAATTTCAGAATATGTGGCATGTCTGCAACCAACCCAACTCAATAACTGTACGTAAGTACCTGCTCGGGGTCAAGTTCAGGAGGAGGAGGATGGAGAAGACATTCCAAGTATGAACCAGACATAGCACCCATCTTCAGGTTTTTAAAGGAGTAAATGAACAAATGATGAATGAATGCAAAATCAGGGTTAATGGTAAGTTTTATAACAATTCCCCTTCTTCGTTTAACTGCACTAATATGTTCCAAAGAAGAGGAATGAGAATATACATTTTTCCTGAGTTAAAATCAGAAGGCTCTTCTTCCTAATGTTTCTTTTCTCTTCCCCCCCAAACCCCAAACATATCTTTGGCTTCTAGAATCTTCTGCAATTTGGGTTTCTCTGAGGTCTTTAATCTGACCTTGAAAGCTGAAGGCAAGGAGTCTTCATGCTCTTTGGGGATAAAGTCCTAGATTTGATTTTATGTGATAATATTCTCCATCTTTTTAAAAGTACTTTCAACAGACCTTTATTTTAGACCCTTCCATCTCTCTCTGCGCTGAGGTCATTAGGGTTTTGGATGATAGGTTTCCTTGCACATACAGGTGTTGTGCTTGGATTATTATAGCAAATAATTCCATTTTCTAGGGAACAAGTGTCACTTCTTATGGGGTGTTTGCTGATCCCTCTGCTCAGCATACACTATAGTATTTGCAAGCCATATGTTGGAACAAAAGGAGACAAGCTTCTGTCCTCATGGAGACTGTAGTCTCCACAAGGTTAAAAACCGGACGCCAGTGAATGGTGGCACAAGATGGCCTCCCTTAGGAGGAGCTCTGGTGAGATGGTTCGCTGTGGGCAAAGGCTGCCAGCATACAGGATTTGAAATGGAGCAGGGACACGTCCAGGGGAACATCAAAAGGAAAGAACTGGTCCTATCCTCAGCCCTCCATCCCTTCTGCCCTGAAGGCCCTCAATTCAAGAGAAGCGGTGGGCTGGCGAGTGGGAGCCACAGCAGTGCGTGGAGAGGCAGCCCGTGCCTCTGGGTAAAGCTCGCCCCTCTGCGGAGCTCAGGGCCTTGAGAGGCGCATCGGAGGGAAGAACACGCTCCTCGTGAAAAGCCCACAAACGTCAGAAACTGTGAGTGTTACCCAAAAAGCAGCTCACACAGGCTCCCATCCCATCGGCCGCCCAGCAGAACTTGCCTCACTTCCGTTAATAAGACCTCATTTTATTATTTCCATGCTGTCATGTCTCCCACTGCCTTTTAGACTGGAACATTCTACTTTTTGCACTTTGTGTTAATTACCCTGGGGGACTTCAGGCTACAGCGCACAACAAAAAGACCAAGTAGAACGTTTCCCACTGTCTTTTCGTTGCTTTGTAATCCCCCAAATCAATCCATCCTGTCCTTAGACCCTCCCGACAGACAAGCAGATTTGTGAATGCCCTCGGACAAAGCAGCCAAGAAATCCAAAGCAGATGGAGAATCACACAACCATGCAAATTAGCACAGGCCCTGGGCGGGACAGGATGACGATGGTGGGGGCTGGGAATTAGTTTTTAATATAAAACAGAAATAATCACCCACGGCACTGATGTTCTTTTCGTGATGAACCAAGATGGTTCTGCTTAAATGGGGGGAACAGGGGGCCTTTTTCCGAGCTCTCAACACGTACACACCGAGAGCTGAGTCTCCCCAGGCCGACCCCCGCGGCATAAAGTTCACCGTGTGGGGTGCATGGACTGCTCACCCCAGGTGACGCTTTCCCTCACGGGTCAGCACGACGCTCCCAAGCCATAGCCCGAGCTGCGAACGTCAACATCAGAACTAAATCAGGAGCGCGAATGAGACCAACACGCAAACTCTAAACCGAAAAATGGAAAAAAAAAAAAAAAATCAAACAACAAGAAATGTTAAGTTTATCCACTCGACTGCAAAAGTTTAACGAGAAATCCTCAACTTGCCTCAGGATGGAAAGAAAAAAAGCACTCACCATCTGTAACTCCGGTCAGGGCCCAAGCCAGGGAGGAGACAACGCTTGCGATGTTAAACCATCCGCCCAGCAGCACTGGGGAACCTCACGCTCAGCTGAGCCCCTTAAGGAATCGGGTCTCAAACCAGCTCTGTGAGGAGTAACTTCTGGGTTCCCCCCACGAACCAGCAGACGCGGACCTCTACCTCATGGCGGACGCAGGGCCGCTCCCTGAGGGGAGGATAATGGCGGCTCTGGCTTCTTCTCCCGGCCTCGCGAGCCCCCGTGCTGGGCGTCCTCTAATACCCACACCTGACTGCTCACACCACACACCTGCCCACCAAGTGCGGCCAGCTGAATAAAGGTCCTGATTGGCTCCACCACGGGCCTGTGGATACCACAGTCAATTCCTTGACTGAGTTTTAAAGTCAAATAATGCCATTTACGAAGAGCTTAAGAGATCCCACAACACTGAAAAAGCTGTGTCCCCTGCGACAAAAATTGTGTCCTCTCACAATAATTCTAGAAGGTAGACACTATTACTTACAGATCTGTCACAGAAGAGATTGAAGGACATGCTAATAACAATGAGGAATGGGCTGGGCCAAGATTCAAACCCAGCTCTGTGGCTCCATATACCATGCTCTTGGGGGTCGTGAGTTCTGTGAGGTTGGGGGTTGTATTGTTTCCCCCTCTGGAAGGTGCTGGAGGTAGGCTCTGGGCTACATCGGATGCATGGCAAAGTGGAAAGAGGATGTGCCCTGGAGAGAGAGCTGGGTCCTGGTTCTGGCTCTGCCACTCGCTAGCTGGGAAGCCCTGAGCCAATTACCTCCTCAGTCTTCTCCTCCGTGAAATGGGATGAAGATCCACCTCACGGTGCTGTTGTGAGGATTGAATGAAATAATTTCTGTAGAGCAGGCACCTAATGGACACCAGTTCCCCTCCATGCAACCCCTCCAACTCCCCTGCCCAGGACCAAAGATTGAGAACCAATCCCAGTCCCTGGTTTGCATACATTACGCATTTATACACACAACTTCGGGTTCAGATGAACATCAACAACAGCACTGAAGTGAGGAGATTTCCAAAGGGGAGGTTGTGCCAGGTGTAGCCAGAGTAGAGACAGAGGATTGTGGGAGTGCTGGGGGTGGGGGGTCAGCTTTAGGTTCTGGCCCTTGTGGCAAGAGATCGTCCACACGTGGGGCCCGTGGGGCCGCAGGGCCTCGTTTCTGATAGCCTCAGAACTGGTGCCTTCCTCACTGACTCTGGGCTCCCACGTACTGTGCGTGCTGCTTCACCACGTGCTCCCTCCACCTGTCTCTCCGTGAGCTCTATGCTATCGTATCTTTCTGTCGTCTCCTACCATGTCCCAAGGGATGGAGAAAATGCACAAATCAGTTGGTCAAATGGGGTTACCGGTGAACAATTTTCGGCAGAGCCCCAACGAGGGGCATGGAAAATTGTGGACGGCGGAGGGCAACAAGAGGTAAAAAAAAAAATTAATGGCTGGAGTGAACTGCAAGAAAAGCTGTCATGACTCCAGGGGCACAGGCGGGGGGAGGGGAGGTCGTGAGCAACGCCGACAGCTTTTTATCAGGTGGGACGGAGGGGAATCCCAACCCTGAAAATGGAGGTCTGCCAGGGGGGCGGGGAAGAGAACCGGGATCATGTCGAGCAGACCCAGCTCTGAGATTGCTGGGAGACGACCGCAGTGGTTCCACCACTCCGGTTTCCTCGTCGACGGAGTGTGGGGGTTGGGCTGGACTGGCTTTGGAATCAGAAAAACCCGGGCTCAAAGTCAGGCTCCACCACTTACTTGTTATGCAACTCTGGGCAGGTTTCTTTGTGTCTCTAGGCTCCCGTGCTCTCATCTGTCGGATGGGGATGAGAGACCATGTCTGCAGAAGCTGGTGGAGGATTAAGGGAGGGGGTATTTAAACATATACCCTCTTGCACGGTGACAGGTCCGTGAAGCTCACAGTCCAGCAGCTGCTTGCTCAGTAAATACCAGTCTCTCTCCTCACTTCTATCTCTAAGTTGCTATGAACTGACATATCTATGCTGCAGTCCATTGAGTCAATTTCCAACTATCTTCCCTGGCTACCCTGCCCTCCGTAATCCTCAATTATGAGGGCACCGAGGGGCCTTCTGCTGAAGCAGCCAATGGACAACTCGGTCTGGACAAGACGGAGACAGATGTGGGCAGGATGGTGGAGGACAAAGGACCCCCAACTGGGAGGCGGTGCGCCTGGGTTTGATTTCTACCCGACTCGGTCACTAGCTATAAAACCTATGACTGTGGTCGAAATTTTCCTAATATTTCTGTGCTTCGGTGTTCTCGCCTGTTACATGGGAATAACCATACACGAAAGTGCTTCGTGGCTTGGAAAGTGCAGCTGGAGTAGTAGTGGTCAATTGCCTGCTATGATTCCTGGTGACCGATACGAAAGATTGTCCAATGATTTGAGTTGGAAATTGTAGTTTAAATGTCCTGAGAGGTGTACTGAGTGCCCCGTCGCAGTCAAACAAACCCTAATCTCTAAAACGGAATGACTGTTACGCAGACAGTTGATGCATTCCCCAAAAGAGCTGAGTTGGTTTTTCTTTGCAGTCGCCAAATCCCTCTGTGACCCAGTGGAACCATCACCACGGGGCAGCCGGCTCTGTACTTGAAAAACAACACGATGAACCACCCTCTTATTTTAACAGCTAGCACAGGGCAGGGCAGGAGGAATCCCCACCCACGCTTATTCTGAACACACAACGTGTGGCAACCGATGTGAAAACAAGATAAGGAGAACCGTCTGTCAACAGTCTCGGGCCTTCCCGAGAGCGGGGCTGCTTTCTGTGTATTCTGCACAGAAGGGAGCCAGAGGCCACGTGGTCACCTGCAATGCTGTCCCGACACATGCGTGCTAAACACGGCCCAAGTTCACATACATGGCCAGCTCACTCACTCACTCTCACCTTCTGCTGTCTTCTGAGGGATAGACGTAGTGGCAGAGTCCCCTGCAGAAATCATCCTTAAGGTTAAGATCCTACCCGCTGGGAACTGAGGAATTAAAGACTGTTTGGCCATCGGGTTGGGAACCTATAAGCTCAACACGTCTGTTCAGCAACTTCCCGAGAGCTCTATCCTACGGGAAGCCCCGGGTGAGGTCTTTGAAAACTTCCTTCTATTTATTTATTTTTATATATACAGTGAAACATTTTTCGTATGTTCTGAACAGCTGGTCATGCAATTAGCTTTATTTCATTCACAGAAACTGAACTGGGCTATCTTTCCTTTTTCTCGCCCCACCTTCCCCTCCCCCCCACCCTCCAGCCAGCTTGAAAACTTCATTTTAAACCCACTTTGGGGTGCCTGGGTGGCTCAGTGGGTTAAAGCCTCTGCCTTTGGCTCAGGTCATGATCTCAGGGCCCTGGGATCGAGCCCCGCATCGGGCTCTCTGCCTCCCTCTCTCTCTGCCTGCCTCTCTGCCTACCTGTGATCTCTCTCTCTGTCAAATAAATAAATGAAATCTTTAAAAAAAAAACCAAAACCTGCTTTGACCTGGCTCAGCTGCAGGAACCAATGCCCTGGGACAAAGGTGCCACGAGGCAGTTCTTTTCTGTTTTTCCTGAGCATCGTGGGACCTCCAGGGACAGAGGCACAGCACAGATAAGGGTCCAAACGACACAGCCAACGGCGAAGAGGACCACAGTGCATAAAACATGACATACATAAATGCTTATGAGTCGTGAAAAAAACGTTTTTTGTTTTGTTTTTTTTAAAGGAACAAGAAAGAAACCACACGGTCTCTTAGAGCTGCTGAAATGGCAACGGTATTAGATGCTTTTCAGCATCGACCACCTCTGGGTGTCATCTCTCTGAGAACAATGCAGTGACTGCCATGGGATCCAAGGAGACAGTCCCCGAACGTCATCCCTACGGCAGAGTCGGGAGGACTGGACGTGTTTGCAGAGGAGGACCAGGCTGCACCTGCTCTCTGGCCTGCTGGTCCCAGTTCAGGGAGCCCTGTCCATCTGCAGGCTTCCTGTCTGATAGGGCCAGAGTTTCCAGCGCCTTCCAGCCCCCCATGCAACTGAGGGATGAGCGGAATGGAAGGAATAAATGCAAATTTTCTATTTTAATGCGGGTCATTGTGAATGGCATGCCCTGGGATTACCCAAAACTGAGCCCGTGCAAAGTGCCGAGCCCTGTGCTAGGAGCTGGGACCTCAAAACCAATGACATACTTAACTTCGGCATCCAAGGAGTTCCCAACCAAACAAGTCTCTTTGAGCGATTCTTTGTCCCCTATGCTTACTTAAAGTGGCCTCCCGTTGACCGTGGCAGTGCGTGCTAGGCCTCGGCCATTCCCCTAGCAGCTTCTTAGTTTTGCTAGATGCATCTGCACTCGACTGTATTTATGCAATTTTTCTCAAAAATAACTCATTTACTTTAACTCAGATACATTTTCAAGAAAATCTCATATGACCGCCATGAAGAGCACACAAGGCCCACTTGCCCTTAACAGAAAATAGCCACCGATGAAAAAAAAAAAAAAAAGAAAAAAACCCCCAGGAAACACAATATTTTTACTAAATCCCAGTTGCACACTCTTGCCTGCCCGCGCTCTGAGCATAAGGCCAAGGGCTCTCTGTTAGAAAGATGAGCCAGTATTCGACGGGCTGGCTTGGCACCAAGGCTCTCCCCCCCGACCTTGTGATCAGAATCAAAAAAGGAATCACTGCTCCCCATGTGATTCACCGTTTCCTAATGTTATGTCTGCGGACCACCCCAATCAGACCCCGTGGTCCACGCATACCGTCTGTGCTTCCTAAACCGCCGCAGGACGGGGGCTCTCCCGTTTCACCCCCAGAGCCTCGGGCACCGAGCAGGAACACTGTGGGCCCCGCACACATATTTGTCCAATGAATCAGGGCAGCGTCTTAGCCTTCTTTATTTGAGCCATACCTATCGGCCTGTTTGCCCTCCAGTGACCCACGCCCCCTCACAAACCTCCATGTCCTTTTCCATTTTGTGCCCTTCATGGAATGTTTTTCCTTCTCCCCCACTTTCCACCAACTGATTAACTCTCTCCTCTCCTAGTCTGCAGCCCTGTCATCAACCCTTCGTGGTTCTTCCTTACAATTCTGGGATAGAGAATAGAAACCTCTTTTGGTATGCCCATTGTATGAGTCCCTTGATTATTGGGATTGTCAAGTGGTAATCCGGGAATGCTTGTCTTTCTCTCCCTATCAGTGTCTGAACTCCAGGAGGGGGCAGAAATGTGTCTCCTCCCTCTGGTGCTGAATGAAAGCCTATCAGGCTCTTTCCCTGTACGCTCTTACCGCATTGGACAGACCCTGCCTCTCTCCTCTCTGAGTCTTTGTGCAGACTGTGTCTTTGCCTGGAATGTCTCAACAACATGCAAACTCCCTTCCATCTTCCTGCTCTGAAGAGACCTGTTCCCCAAGCCAGCTGGGACATTCTTTCCCCCCTGTGCCCACCATACCCCCCGGTATCCCTTTCACTGTGGGATTAAGCCCTGGTCAGTGCAATTCTGTGTTTCTGCATGATTCGGTTAAGCTATGAGCTTCTTGTTTTTGTATCCCCAAGGCCTAGAGAGAGCCTGGCATAGAGCGAGTAATCACTAAATACCTTCTGAAGGAATCAATGTCTAGCACAAAAATATTTTTCTATTCACCTCTCCTCTTATCGATTCTCAAACTCCCTGAAGTCACAGTCAGTAAAAGCATAACAATATTAAACTTACTGCTGCCATTACAGAGGGCTTACTATTTGCCAGGTACTTTATAAGCATTCTCTCATTTAATTATCCCCACAACCTTGTGCGGTGGGTACTTCTGTGGACGCCAATTTGCAGGCAAGGAAATCTGGGCTTAGTAGAGGACATTAAGTCACTTGTCCCTGGTTACATTAGTGGCAGAGCCAAGGAAGGGACCCAGGTCGGAAAATCTCCAGTGTTCTGAACCACCAGCGTGCCCCCGTCTGTGACCTTATTCTGTCTGACCTACTGCCCTCCTTCAAGGTCAGAAACCAAATCCTGGGCAGACGGACCTGGGCCTGCTGAAGGGTCGCTCTGACGGGGCCCTTGGGAGTACAATTAAGTTACCAGGCAGGCCGCACCCGTGGCACAAGGCCTGGCCACGAAATAGCCACCGTGGCCTCTTGCCTGAGCCGTGGCACTCGGCAAAGTTACCAGCTCCACACTCGCCCAGCAGAAGGCCAATCAAGGCAGCCTTCTCATTGATTCTAGAGATGTCTCTTTTTCATTTGAAAATAACCTACAATTTGACATTTAGGGATTTTCCTGCAAATGGCAGTGGCTAGCACAGTAAGAGATGAACTGCTGTCTTTGAAATCTCACTAAAACAATTTTTTCTTTTTAGAAAGAGAGAGAGAGTGGGGGGTGGCGCAGAAAGAGAAAAAATCTTAAGCAGGCTCCATGCCCAGCTCAGAGCCTGACACCAGGCTCGATTTCACGACCCTGATATCATGACCTGAGCCGAAATGACGCTTGACTGACTGAGCCATCCAGGTGCCCCTAAAAACACACTTTAAAGATTTTAAACCTTACACTGACCGAGGAGCTAAGTGGGAGTCCAGCAGCACCCGAGGGGGAGGAAGAGTCTTGGCACCATTTTTATAACTGCATTCTCTCCCCGCGAGAAGGCCGCAGCTGGTCTTTCTTCACCCCCAGTCCTGTGTCGAAAACCGTCTGAGGTAACAGAGGTCAACTTCCTCCAGTTTGAGAAACACTGCTTGGCTGCAGACGTTTCTGTCCAGAACACAGTGACTCTTTAGCTTACAAAAACCAGCTTCAAACCCGGTATGAAGTTGAGGAGGGGGACAAAAAGTAAGAGCCGCCTTATAAAAGCTCCTTCCTGCTTTTTGATGATGTTACCGGACTCTCCGTAGGAAAGGCCCAGCACATGCACAGGGCAGAAGACACAGCCGTGTGGTTTCGCTTTTTCCAGGGATGAACCTCTCAGGAGAAACACTCGTTTTGGAAAGAGAGGCATGCATATCTGGACAGCAAGTTAACCGTGACCTCTAATCCTGGGTTCCTTTGCTTTTGCTGGGAATCTGCATGGTCCAGGGAGAAAAATCCTGGCTGGTGGAGGGCTCCGGAAGAACTGGGGTTTGGTTCTGGCTTTGCCACTTGCTTGTTTTATGACTTGAACAAATCATTTAAGTGCTCTGGGCTGCAGCCTTTCCCAGAAGTGAAGGGATCAGGCCCAACTATCAAGAAGTTTCCTTTTAGCTCCGGAGTTCTCTGCTATGATGGAGTCCACCATACAGAGGAAGAGGACACGGGTGACCCACTCTTAGGGACCCCACCCTAAGGCGAATCCTCTTCTAGCAGCAGCGATGATTACGTTGGTGAGCTAGCATACCCCCCTCAGCCACCATTCCTTCTACTTAAGGCACAAAGGTGGGAAATAAGGGGACAAGGGTGAGGTTCAGAGGGAGGGACGGCTTGCTGTGGCTCTCACGGGCTCTCGTGGGCATATATTTAAACCTTAGCAGCCGCTGGGCCATGCAAAACGTTGGGGGATTAGGAGTCCAGGTCTCAGCCAGGGATGCTGGGGATCAGGGCAGTCTGACCGCTAGGACCCCATTTGGGGGTCGATGGCCGCCTTACCTGATGGGCTTGAGCAATGGCTGAGCCGATACATCTCGGTGGCTTCCTGTTTCACCTGCTCTTCCTGATGACCTTCAGAGAGGCTAGCACAATTAAACCGCAGAGCCCTCAAAAACCTTGAGAGCATAATTCTACTTTTTGGCACTTAAGAAAATAATGAGATGAAAAGTAAGCTAGTCGCAAGAGCTACCATTTATGGAGAGCTTGCTGTATGCAAGGCACTCTGCTAAGTACCTTAGGAGTATTAGTCTATATAATCCTCGTCACAGTACTTCGAAATGGATATTATTACCTCCATTTTACAAAAGATGAAACTAATGCCGTTAATCTCGCTCTGCTATTCAGGACGCAAAAATGTATGCGTGAGAATGTTCACTGCAACAAAACGGCTCAGATTTCCAAAAATAGGGACTTGCTTAAATGGTATTTCCATCTAATGGCGTACTTGAAATGCATGAGAAATCATGTTAGAGTAATTAGTGACACAGAAAAATATTCACAACAAATTGCTAGGTAAGAATCCCAACAATTTATATATAATTATATATAACATATATGGTATGGTATTTGTTCTTCTTTATATATTTCTGTATTTTCCAAAGTGTACACAATACACATATATCACTTTTTAAATTGTGGAGCTTTTGGAAGGCCCAGCGGATGTAACCAAGAGCCCATTCCCATCCCACTTAGTGTCCAGACCCTAGAGAAGGGGCTTTCTAATAGATTCAGTTTCTAGACAATGGACATCTCCCTAGTTAGAACCAAGAGGTCCCCTCAGACGCTCCTCTTATTCCTGAGCCGTACCGCGCATGAGTGAGGGACTGAGAGAGAACTGAAGGCAGACGAACACTTCTCTCCCGATAGCGGCGGCTCCCACCATATCCACCGGCCCCATCGCTATGCCCTAAAGAAGTCGAGCAGAGACTCCAAAATGAGGCCACCTAATAAAACAAAACAAAATCCACAAACACTATCTCTGCTCCATTACTACTATTCTGATCATCATTAGTAGTAGTAGTTACTTAAATGAGGCATTAGTGTCCGGACAGGGAGATGAGATAGTACAGGGTCAGCTTCATGACTCGGAAAATTCTCTCAGCTTGGAGCCCTGGGAGCACGAGGAGAGTGGTCGTGGAAAAGTGATGAGACTCTGAGGTGGGGGGAAAGAACGTGGGCCTTGTCTTCAGGCCGCCAGGAGTTGGAACCTTGATCACTGGGCAAATTGTTAACTTTCTCATCTGTAAAACGGGTTTAAAGGGGCTGTCGAGAGGGATAAAGATAGCGTGTAAAAAACACAGCATAGTAGGGGCCTTGCAACTGGCTTGATCTCCCTCTCCCAGCCCCTCCTCATCCATCCTTCCCCCCAGGACAATACGCCTGTTCTCCACTATTCTCAAGTTCTAAAATCTTCCCCTGGTGGGAGCATAGTACAAAACCTCCTGTTTGAAACCCGGTGCTGGGGCACCTGGGTGGCTCAGTTGGTTAAGCCTCTGCCTTCGGCTCACGTCATGGTCTCAGGGTCTTGGGATCGAGCCCCGGATCGGGCTGCAGGGAGCCTGCTTCTCCCTCTCCTCCCTGCTCATGCTTGCTCGTGCTCCCTAATCTTGCTCATGCTCTCTGTTGCTATCTTTGTCTCTCTCTCTCAAATAAATAAATAAAATCTTTAAAGGGAGAGAGAGAGAGAAAGAAACCCGGTGTTATGAGGGGCCGTCTCAAATAGAAGGTTTGAGTCAAAGGGCCAAGTCATGTAATTAGCCATCCCCAGCAAAGGGGACTCAGGCAGGACCCCGCGGATGGCCGACTGCCATCTTATGCACACCTAGAGATATCACGGCCTCATCGTATTGATTAGATCCTGCTAAAGCATCTCAGGGGATGGCATCAGAATCATCTCCTGTTTGTGTGGCTTAGGATAAACTTGCAACTTTTCGTATTTATTCTACTTCACCTCCCTGGAGGTATAGAAAAACAGGAAACAGCTTCATTTAGGAAAAAACAGAGCTTGCTCAGAGATCGGTTGACTGGCCTGAGATGAGCGGGGGTGTGAGAGCGGAGGGGGGGGAAGAAGGGGGTCGAGGGGAGGGGTGGAAGTTGTCTGGGCCAGTGATTCCCACGAGGACAGGGAAAGGAGATGGGATATTCAACCCTCTCCTCTCCTCTCAAGTCCACCACCCCGAGCTCCATTCATGTGCCCAGATGGCCTTTCCTCCAAGGCCACATTCTTTCCCTTCACACCTTGTGGCCAAGAGCCCACTCAGCCTGCATAGATCTAGCCCCCAAATATGCGTTAGAGTCGTTTTCCTAACCTTTAAGACCACGTCAGCAGCCTTTCACCCTTTCTTGTAAATCTGCCGCCGCACAGCGCACAGCACCCCAAAGTACCAGCTGCAAGAAACAGCGGCCGCCAGCTCTGAGCCCCACCACAGGGCTCTGCCCTTCCTCACGGAACTGGATGTGAGTCTTGCTGTCTCTACACCAGGCCACAGGCTAACCAGGGTTTTGCATACTCTTCCTTTGTGGGCATCTGTCTCTGACTTGACCTCTCTCAGCCTGACGGAGACCAAGTCTGCTTCTGCTGGACCCACTTAAGCTTCTTCTGGCGGACCTTCTGCGGGGCGCTTAAGCAGCCCCCGATATTGTGTTCCCCTAAAACTTCCAAACCACTTAAGGCTGAAGATGGCTTCAGATTTCCCCAGAGGGCCTTCTGAGTGGCCTGGGACGAAAGCTGCTTTATGTTGGTCTTTATTTCCCACGGGCAGAGAAAGGGGATGGGCCTGATGGTCTGACAGTGTCGTACGGGAGAGTGCGGTGCGGACTTAGGCGTGGGGCAGGCCTGGGTTCCGGGCCTGCCTCCCTCCACCCTGCCTCAGTGACCTTGTGCAACTCAGCCTCTCAGAGCCTTGCTGTCCTCATCCATTCACGGTGGTGATAGTACCTGTTCTGCTCTTGCCTTAACACAGCTGCTGCGCACAACAATGAAAACAGAAACGCCTGGTCAACCGCAATGTGGAAGAGCAAGGAGAGGGGCCATCATGATCACGGAGCTGTTTCTGCTTATCGCACTTCACGTTTCCTAAGTCTGTTTCCGCCCACACGCCAGAGCACTCAGGCAAGTCAGTCCAGAGGGAAAGGCCACCCCAGGGAGAAGAGCAGGGAGTGGACGAACACGGACTCACTGATGAATTGTACGCTCTTCCGGCGCACACGCTCTGGTGGACTCTTCTGGAAAACAGCAGGATCGGGATGATGAGGGAGACAGTCGAGGTCCTTGCTCTCAGGAAGCTACGTTCCAGCGGGAGAGCAGGCAGAGAATAAGCAAGTGAGCAAACGAGGTCAAGATAAGTGATCCTCCCACTGTGGGCACAAAGGGGGGCTCTCACCGTCCCCATCTTCTCCTTCTGAGGCTGCAGGAATGGTGGCCACATACTCTGTGTGAATCCTTGCCCTCGTGTTTCAGATCGGGGCACATGAGGACGTGTTGGTTCTTTACATTTTTGGTACAGTGACAACATGATGAAATGTTGATGAGACAAAAATGTTAAGGCATGACATTTGCAACGACGTGGATGGAACTAGAGGGTATCATGCTAAGCGAAATAAGTCAATCAGAGAAAGACAATTATCATATGATCTGTCTGATATGAGGAATTTGAGAGGCAGGGCGGGGGTCGTGGGGGAAAGGGAGGGGGAAAAATAAAACAAGATGGGATCGGTAGGGGGACAAACCATAAGAGACTCTTAATCTCAGGAAACAAACTGAGGGTTGTTGGGGGTAGGGGGGTAGGGACAGGGGCTGGGTGATGGACATTGGGGAGGGTATGTGCTATGGTGAGTGCTGTGAAATGTGTAAGACTGATGAATCACAGACCTGTACCCCTGGGGCAAATAATACATTGTATGTTAATTAAAAAAAAAAAGTTAAGGCATGAGAGGGGCACCTGGGTGGCTCAGTCGGTTAAGCAGCTGCCTTCCACTCAGGGTCCTGGGTTCAAGCCCCGCATTGAGGTCCCTGCTCAATGGGGAGTCTACTTCTCCCTCTCCCTCTGTCTCTTCCTCCCACCCACAGCTTGTGCTTTGCTTTGTGTGCCTTCTCTCTCTCCCAAATAAATAAGTAAAATCTTAGGAAAAAAAAAAGTTAAGGCATGAGAGATCCAGACAAATGATTTTCCAGTTATACAAAGATTTCTAGCCTCGGCTTGGAATCCTTGTTGAAACCTTTAAAAAGGAATGCAGGCCTGCATCCCTTCACTTCCTCTCCATTTTCCACACCCAGGAAACTGCACCAAATACTTTCACTTCTAAAATTGTTTGTCCTCATCCTTCATAATATGTCACCTCCTCAGCGAAGCTTCTCATCACCCAGTGAGACAAACCTCCCCTTTCTCTGCAGCTCTGGCACTGAGAACCCCACACAGCACTGTCATGATATACCATCATCCCTGACTTGTTGGTTTGTCCCTCACTAGAGGAAAAGCAACCCTGGCCAAGGCTATGCTCCATTTGATTTTGAAGCCCCAATACCTACTATCATGGAGGACACATAGTAGGTACTCAATAAACGCTTGTTCAAGAGATCACGTCTCATTGGTCAATCTTTTTTTTTTTTTTAAAGATTTTATTTATTTATTTGACAGAGAGAAAGAGACCACAAGTAGGCAGAGAGGCAGGCAGAGAGGGGGAAGCAGGCTCCCGGCTGAGCAGAGAGCCCGATGCGGGACTCGATCCCAGGACCCTGAGATCATGACCTGAGCCGAAGGCAGAGGCTTAACCCACTGAGCCATCCAGGCGCCCCCTCATTGGTCAATCTTGTATCTACAGCCGATTTAGTAGATATGCTGAACGTGAACACAGACCATACGGCATGCTGTGACAGTTGATTTAATAAGACAAATACCCCATTTTTCCGTGATTTTCCCATTTCTTCTGTAAGGACTTGTGTTGTAGCCGGTGTCCTACCCAAGAGTTCCTGGTCAGGTGAGGTTTTGACCCAAATGTAATCTACATAAAAACTGATGAGCATGGAGTAATGTACAGAATTACTGAACCACTATATTTTACACCTGCTATTAATATAACTGCAGGCTCATTATGGCAGAATCTGAAGAAATCAATAGTGCCCACTTGATCTAACTACCAGTTTGTAAGAACTACTAGAAAAAGATGTTCCATGACATCCTGGGGCTGCCATCAGCATGAACCAGACTATGGGAAACTATAGTCACATGACCTAGTTTTGTCAACCAAAAAATTACAAATAAAAAATAAGGAAAGGGTGGGGAAGAGAAAGAACAGCCACACTAAGAGACATGCCTGTCAGTTCAAGTATGGGCCTTATTTGAATCCTGGTTCACACACAAAAAATTATTTAAAAAAAAAATTATAAAGGGATGCCTAGGTGGCTCAGTCAGTTAAGCGTCTGCCTTTGGCTCAGGTCATGATCTCAGGGTCCTGGGATTGAGTCCCACATCGGGCTCTCTGCTCAGCGGGGAGCCTGCTTCTCCCTCTCCTGCTCCCCCTGCTTGTGCTCTCTCTCTCTCTCTCTGTCAAATAAATAAATAAAATCTTTAAAAAACAAAACAACAGGGGCACCTGGGTGGCTCAGTGGGGTAAAGCCTCTGCCTTCGGCTCAGGTCATGATCTCAGGGTCCTGGGATGGAGCCCCACATCGGGCTCTCTGCTCAGCAGGGAGCCTGCTTCCCCCTCTCCCTCTGCCTGCCTCTCTGCCTACTTGTGATCTCTCTCTCTCTCTCTGTCAAATAAATAAATAAATAATCTTTAAAAAACAACAACAACAAGAATAAACACCCCTCAAACTATAAGGCAATGTGATCACTGACTACATATTTGATACTACATAATTATTTTTCAGGTGTGCTAATGACCCTGTGGTTATATTTTAAAAAGAGTTATAATCCTTAAGAGAGACATCCAGCTGAAAGGATGCGATGTCTAGGAATTAATTTTTTAAACCTGGAGTAGATAAGTGGGTAGGAAGTGCCCGGTACAGATGCCGTAAGAGCAAGCAGGAAGGGCTTGATACACTTGCTTTCATTATACTGTTCTTACTACTTTCATAAAAGTTTGAAAATTTCCATTAAATAAAAAAAATACAGTAGTTTATGAAAGTTTTGTTCCCTGAATTCCGTGGAGCAGGCTCCCTATGACAATGTCGCCCAGACTGGGTGGTGGCCCTTCCTGGGGGTGGGCGGGGGGTACAGGGGAGGGGCGGGAAGCTGCAGGCAGCGGGGCTATTCCTCCAGTGCTGCCGGGAGAGAATGAGAGGAGAGCTGGTCCCCAGAGACCCCATCACCATCTTCCTCGGAGAGGCTCCTGGTTCGACAGAGATGTGTATCTCAGACTCCGGGAACCAGTGGAGGGAGAAAGAAGTATTTCTCAGCTTCTCAGATGGAACAATAAATGCTCAGGAAAGGCAGACTGGAAAGAACATGGAATTTGGAGTCAGAAGGTTTGGATCCCCTCCTTGCCCCACACCTGGGACCGGGGAAGGTCTCAGGGCCTCAGTGTTCTCATCCATAAAATGGGAACACGGCTCCCATCCATATCAGAGAACTGGTGTGAAGATAAAGTGGGATCTCCTATGGGGAGGTGAGAGGCGGCATGAAGCAGTGGGTCGGATGCTTGGGTCTGAACCGTGGCTCTGTTGTACCATCCACACAGTCAAGTACTAAATAAATGAACGCCATTAAAATTAATTATTTAAGAAAAAGCAATTTGTTCAAGGCCTCAAAGTGAGTCAGCAGGGTACTACTTGGGGGGAGGATTTGTGCTCCGCTGTCCTCCCCCACTAACGTCTGGGCTTCTCTCATGGCTCTATCTGGGCAGCTGATTCACAACCGGTCGTTTTTTGCACAGTGCAGGAGAGACGGAGACGGGGAGATGGGCCATTTCTGTTCGGACAGCTGGGCCACTCCGGGGGGCAGCGATGAATCAGCCTTTGGTGCTGCCACACTCAGCACGCAAGGCTTCTCAAGCAGGAGCAGAGCATCTAGGATGCCCTGACCCAGCAGTGGGCGGATGATGGCGACAGATGACTGTCTCTTTGTGCCCCCGCCCCCTGCAGCACTCAGCAACCTCACCTGCTTCTCCAGCTTCTGAGTAGAAGCGTGATTTTTGTTCCAACTGCAGGGATCAAGCTTGCAAGAGGGACATGCGTGTATGCATGCGTGCATATGCGTGCACGAGTGTATGTGTGTGCACGTGTTGGAGGATGTGTGTAAACCCGTGCCCATTACAATGGCTGACAAGACCCCCACTTTCCCACTTTTCTGGGCCCCGCTTCACTTAGAGGTGTCACGATCCCAGAGGACCTCGCGGCACACGTGGTTTCAGAGAGGAGTCTTCAGTTTGAGTGATCCAAGACCTATATTCTGAATCTCACCATCGTCTGTCTAAAGCCTAAGAGGTACAAGGAAGCAAGAATTCCATTTCCTTTTCATGAACGACTGTTTCTGTTGGACCGAGGAGTCGGGCTGGGCAAAGAGAAGGGTGACAGCTCGGGATATGTATTTATGGATGTGGAATTTACTGGTGGATTTAAAAAAAATTTATAATGTCTTGGATTTTGCAATAAGAATCCTTTAGGCTTGCTCCAGTTTCGTGTAAGATAATAGGTGGGACACTCAGTTCATTCATTCTATTACGCTTGTAAATAATGACTGTAATGAACCACCCATTAATTACCATGAATGAACAAGGTTGAAATAAAAACGAATAGGTATACGTGAAATAATTTCTAGCCAAACTTCATTTCTTATGGAGTAGCACCTACTCTAAATTTTATTTTGCTAAAAAAAAAAAAAAAAAAAAAAAAAGAGCCTCGCTATCTTATTTTGATCTTATTTTGGGTATTGAAAAGCCTTGGGTCTGGCTCTGCAGAATACATTTTCCCATGACAGGCTGCTCACAGCATTTGGCTTTGACATTAAAAAGCCTGTAACTAATTGTTTGCAATTTATCAGAAAGAAAAAGGTAATTTGCCTTTCGAGCTTTGCTTATTCTGCTTATGCTATGGGAAAGAGATAAGGCTCTAGTTCTTTCAAATCGGTTATACGTGGAGTAGAGGACAAGCATTTGCTTGGAAGTAAGCAGGCCTGTGTTTGAATCCTAACCAGGGAGTAGCTGTGTTGCCTTGAGAAAGTCATTTTTCCCACTCGGGCTCCATCTCCTCATCTGAAAATAGGGTTTGCGTGTCATTCCCAGCTCACTCGATTTTCACAATAAAGCATAAAGGTCAGGAAGTATATTATGTGAAAGCTGAGAACCCGACTCCTATAGATCAGGGATCAGCAAACTATAGCCCAAGGTCAAATCCAGTCTGCCACCTACTTTATATACAACCCACAAGCAAAAAATGGGTTTTACATTTGTAAATGGTTGGGGGAAAAGAAGAATATTGTTGTGATAGGTGTAAGTAACATGAAGTCTGAACCTCAGTGTCTATAAAGAAATCTTTACTGGAACACAGCCACGCTCATGAGTTTACGTATCATCTGCCTGCTTTTGTAGGATGACAGCGAAGTTAAGTCATTGCCACAGGGACCCTGTGGCCTGTAGAAAATATTTATTCTCTGGTTCTTTATCCAGATTGCTGACCCTTACCATAGATCAGTAGGCCTCCAGCTTTAACATACATACCGATTCCCAAGGGATCTTATTAAAACGTAGTTTCTAATTTAGTAGGTTTGGGGTGGAGGGGAGGTTCTGCATTTCTAACAAGCTCCGGGGGCTACCTGAGCTGCTGGTCTGGGGACCCCATTTTGAGTGGCCAGGCTAGGCTCGATCAGACAGATCCAGGGACGCATCCTTTGGGGCCTTTCCAGAGGCTTCGAAATAAACTCAGACTCACTACTATGTGATTCTTGCCAGTCTGCCCAGCTTCGTTGCCCGCGCCCCCCACCCCATGCCTCTCACACACACACCAGGAAACACACTCCCACACATACACACACGTGCCTTCTGCTCCCTGATGCACCAGGCTTTCTCATTCACATGCCTCTGCACACCCTGGTCTTTCTGCCTGGAACATTCTCTCGTCTCCCCACCCCTCCGCCTTGGATATGGCCAACTGTCCAGTTTCTTGTCCTTCATGCTTCAGCTTTAAGGGGCACCTCCTTTGAGAGGAGACTTCCTGGATTCCCTGAGGCTGAGTTAAGTGGTGCTGTAGTGAGGTCCCTTTAGTACCTCATCTCCCTCTTCACAGCCTGAATCACACGCCGCGTGACCTGTGTCCTTAAAGCAGAGGTCGTCTCACGTATTCCTGCTTGTCCACGAACCAAGCCCGGTTCTTGTGGAACGGGACAAAAGAGATTCCTGGGATCACCCAGGGATCACGTGGAGAGCGGGGACTACAGCCTATGCTCTCTGAATCCCGGCCCGTGTTGCTTTCTTCTCCCCGAGCCATGCTTCAGAAACCGGGTGTCCTCTGTTGCAACTGATGGAGGAATTCGTTTTATAGTGTTTCAGTGGGACAGAAATCCAGCCTGTGCTCTGAAACCCTTAGAACCTTTGGGACTAGCAGCCTCGACCCGTGGCTGGCCACACTGCGGAGTACAGAGGACTTCTGGGCCCGGGAGCAGCTCCGGAAAACTACCCCGGGATCGCAGAGCCGGTCCTGGGAGCAGGACCCGCAGGCTCAGCACCCATGTAGGGAGTCCCTTGTCCTGGGCCCGACTCGTGCAAAGTGCTGAGAAGGGCTCCGTGAGAAGGCCTGGGAAACAGATACCTGAAGCCGTGGACACCGCCCTTCTCATTTCTCGTGGCTTCGATTTCCTTACTGGTTACCGGAAGCCCGAGGAATGTGGGTCAGCCGGACAGACTGCAGGCTGAGTGCAGCCCCAGTGGAGAGAAGGGCAGGGAGCACCAGGCAGGGAGCACCTGCCCTTCTGTCTGCCCAGCTGGTGGAGAGGGCTGAGGAAGGATGACCGGGAGGACGGGACAGTGTGGAGGGCCAGGGAACCCACCCTGAGTACGCCCCCACCTGCTCAGTATGGCATCTTCCCCACCCCTCGTCCACCTGCCCTAAAATTCCCAACCCTAAATCCCCAGAGCTATTCTCTCCAGAAGGTCGTTGAGAGTCCCTACGGACTGAACTGAACTGGGTCCCTCCCCCACAAATTCCTATGTTGATAGGAATCCTAACACGATAGTATAGGAAAATGGGGCCTTTGCCACGCCAGGAGGGTTAGACAAACTCCTGAGGGTGGAGCAGACCTCTGACAGGATTCGTGTGCTATCAGGAGAGGCACCTCTCTCCCCACAAGCACCCACCCGGGAGAGGCCACGTGAAGACACAGTGAGAAGGGAACTGTCCGCAAAACCAGGAAGAGGGCCCTCGCCAGAACCCTAACCCTGCCAGACCTTCATCTTGGACTTCTAGCCTCCACAACTGTGAGACAGTAACTGACAGGGGGTTAACTGGCCAGCCTGTGGCTCCGCGACCCCGGAGTCAGAGCGGACCACACCACAGCCTTCCTTCCCAGGTAATCTGATCGAATTCCTTTCCACCAAGGAACGTTCATCAAGCTCACAAAGGCAGCAAGGATCGGTCCAGTTTTGCTTGCCGTCGTCTCCCTAGCGCATAGTCCGAGGCACAGAAATAATGAATGTTAATAAACGAATGAACGTACTGAGTGCTCACTAGGTACTAGGCACCATGCAACGTGCTAGGGAAACCGGAAGAATGAAGACACCCTCACCCCAAGGAGACGATGATGCGATATGCAACGTGCTCCAAAGAGGCACGGGAGGGGGTGCACCCAAAGCGCCGGGGCGCACCCAACGCGCCGGGGCAGCGCACGGAGATGCGCATGCGCACACATACACACAGGACCTATGCGCGCTCGCTCGTTCCGCTTCAGGAGCGGAGCGGGGAGAGCCTCACCCAGAAGTGAGAAACGGGTAATGCGATCTGAGAAATTTTCTCAAAGGGCAGCGTATGTGAAAAGGGCGTTTACGATTTCACTTGAGAGAAAAATGCACCCAGGAAGAAGGCACTTGTTGATTCATTAACAAACTTGAGCAAGCACCAAGGGTGTTAAAATTGTGGGAACTTGAACCGTCAAAGATAGCCGGGTGCTAGGGAGAGTACTGGGGCGGAGGGGAAGGTGAGGGCGACGGGGCTGGAAAGGCAGGCGGCAAGCAGATGGGGACCACCTCCTAACTGATACCGGAGTGATACCTGGAAACACAGAGAAGGGAGCCAGAGGAAGAGAAGCAGAAGACATTTCAGCAGCGGAGGAATGTTTGTTGGTATCTTGAACTGTTAAAATGAAATCTTCAAAGGGTCTTGGGGGGAGGGGGGGGTGTAGAAAGGGAAAGGCTCCAAAAACAGACGAACCCAGGGACGTTGGTGCAGTCACTTACAAGTTGGAAAAAGCCTTTATAACTGATCTGCCTGGCTTTTCTCATTTGTAAAATGGAAACGGTATTTACTGATCCCCTCAGGACGCAGAAGAGTCAGACACACATACACAGTAGATTCACAACAAAAGTAAGATCTTACTAGCTGTCTCTAATTAAGAAGCTCAGAAAAAAAAAAAAAAAAAGAGTTCCAAACACCCCGCAGTTTCAAGATGGCCCTTTGAAAACTTGGAGGAAAGCTTGCACCCCTCACAGCACGTTGTACCTCGTTGTTCGGTGATTATCCACTGCTTCTGTATCTGTCTGCCCCTCTCCTAATCTCAGGGATTCACAGGGGCCAGGAATGCATGCTCTGTCTGGGGCCCTTGGATCTACATGGTCCTGGGCTCATCAGAGGCGCTCCTTGAAACTCTGGATAATTAACTGCACAGATGGGCAAAGCAGACATAAACCGTCTTACCCAGAGTCACAGGAAAGATCAGCGGCGGAGCATGTTCTAGAACTTCGACCTCACAGTCCATTGACTTCTTGAGACCACATGGTCACAGACCAAATGGAACAAAGTCTCTGATCTCGTCTGGGGACAGATGCATTCTTCTCCAAATCCCCACCAAATGGGAACCACCACCCAACACTGAGCAGCCCATGTCGCCTTCCTCCCTCTCAGAAGTGGCATCCACACTTTCACAAGGAGAAGCAGACACAACACTCGAAACAACTCTTAAAACACCGTCCTGCAATGTGGGCTATAAACACAGGAAACGGCAGCTGGCTGAGCTGCCAGTAACGTTTATTTGCCAGTCAGGGTGCGAGAGCTCTGTGTGTGAGTTTAAAGCTGTCATCCAGGAACAAAAATAAACCAGTAAAGCAGAAACTGAGGCACCCTGACTGTAGAGCTAATGGAAAGGGCTTTGGAGTCAGAAACACTAGGGTTAGAAACCCGGCTCTGCCGCTATTCATGAGGCATGTTCAGTCACCTTTTGAGCCCCCATTTGCTCATTTGCAAATGGGTCTATTAATACTAACTGCATGGGTTTTCAGTGAAGAGTAACCGACATAGTGTTTATAAGGTGCTGAGGCTAGCGACTTCGGCACCAAAAAATGATTTTAAATGGTATTTACCATCAAGCTCCTTGGGATTTCCCCAAAGCTGAACACTTATTCATTTGTCAGAGAGAGAGAGAGCACAAACAGGGGGAATGGCAGGCAGAGAGAGAAGCAGGCTCCCCACTGAGCAAGGAACCCGACGTGGGACTCGATCCCAGGACCCTGGGATCATGACCTGAGTTGAAGGCAGACGCTTAACCAACTGAGCCACCTAGGCATCCTGGAGCTGAACGCTTATGTCCACACAAAAACCTGCACATGGATGTTTACAGCAGCTTTATTCAAAATGCCCAAACTTGGAATCAACCAAGATGTCCTTTATTCGGTGAATGGATAAATAAACGGTGGTAATCCAGACAACGGAATATTATTCAGTGCTAAAAAGAAATGAACTAGCAACCAAGGAAGACATGGAGGGACATTAAATGTATAATATGAAGGGGCGCCTGGGTGGCTCAGGCGTTAAGCGTCTGCCTTCTGCTCAGGTCATGATCCCAGGGTCCTGGGATCGAGCCCCACATCGGGCTCCCCGCTGAAGTCTGCTAAGAAAATTAAAAAAAAAAAAAAAAAAGTATATTATGGAGCAGAAGAAGCCTATCTGAAAAGGCTACATAATATGTGGTGCCAACTATATGACATACTGAAAAAGCTACCACTATGCAGTGCTTGCAGGAGGAGGAAATGCCAGGGTTTGGCGGGGGGTGCGCCGGGGGCCATAAATAGGCAATAAATAGAACACAGAGGCTTTTAGGGCAACAAAAATACCCTGTATGATACTATAATGATGGATACGTGTCATTATACATTTGTCCAAACTCGTAAAAGGTATAACACCAGCAGTGAACCCTAAGGTAAGCTATAGGCTTTGGGTGATGGTCCTGAGTCAACGTAGATTCATCAGTTGTAACAAAGGTACACTCTGGTGAGCGATACTGATGATGGGAGGGGCTGGGGCACGTGTTGGGGCAGGGGTATTTGGGAAATCTCCATATTTTGCTCTGAACCTAAAATGCCTCTAAAAAAATAGCCTTCAAAAATGCTATTTCTCTCCAACACCCTGGAGGGCCTCATATAAAAGCACTTGACAATATCCAGATCTTTGGAAGAACCACAGACCCCCAAGCAGAGTTATTTGCTGGCTCCCATACCGTTCCATAGTCCCAGCTACATGTCTCTGTTTCTGGGCACGTGGCAGAGTGCAGTGCACTTATCTGATCACTTCTTGGTCCTCCCTATTAGAATGGGAGCATCAAGGCAGCAGGGGCCATTCCTTATGCATTGTTTTTCTTTTGATCCTAGCAGCGAGCAAGCCGGGTAATTGCATGTTGAAACAAACAAACGAAACACCTCGTGAACAGGAAACTGGTACAAGGAAGAGAAAGGGACACTCTGGACCCTGCCATACAGCTCCCTGATGGTACTCCCCATATTCTGGCAGGAGTCCAGCAGTGAGCAGAGAAAGGCTAAAGAAACATGGTAGTACTTCCTCCTTGATGGTGATCTTCTTCTTTTTCTTTTAAAGAAGAAAACTCCCTCTGTAGAAAGGCAATTCCAGAGCAAAGGAAACCAAACAAGGAAATAACCTCAGATTCTTTAGCAAAAAGTGTTGCAACATACATTCTCTCCGGCATCAGAAATTGCGAGGACAAGAGAAAGAACATCAGCCCTTCTGGAATTTCCTACTGCAAGGAGTTCAAGGCTCACTTAAGGCTATTTCTTTTGCGGCCGAAAACCCCGGCCTCCTGAGTCTATTATAAACTCAAAACCATCCTCCTTCCTTACAAGTTCTTTCTCTTCCTATTCTTAGAGGGGCCATTCTGCCCTGGCTTGGTTACCCCGGACTTGCCCCTCTCCTCCGCCTGTGGCTCCCTGCTGCTTGTCTGAGCCTCTGCGCACTCCCTCTGTCCCAAAGTGATCTCATGCCCAGAGCTGACTGCACATCAGTGCGTACCTGCCCAACAAGTGGGTGCTTGAGGCCCCCCCCTTCCGAGGCCCTTGTCCGACCCCCTGAGGTCAGCACCGTGCGTCCCGTCAGCCCTTGCGTGAGGACAGTGCATTCCTAACCAGTCCTGGTGGGGCTGCTCCAACAGGGATGCCTGGGAAGGAGATGTTCAGAGAATCCAGAGACTTGGCACAAACACACTTAAAAGACAGCAGGCTTGGAGGTCAGGTCCAGACCCCACTTGCTCTTCCTACCGCTTGGCTGTTCAGTACCCCGGGAGTCAGGGCGCTCCCTCAGTGGGCTACCTGTATGCGCACGGTCCTGGGACCACCTAGTTGTACCCTTTAATAGCTTTGGGTACAGTTCTAGGCTTCTTTTTTCCCCCCATATCTTATTTTATTTTTATTCCTTTTTTTTAGTTTCAGAGGTAGAGTTTACTGATTCATCGGTTGCATATAACACCCAGTGCTCATTACATCACGTGCCCTCCTTAATGCCCATCACCCCCCCACTAACCCCATCCCCCCACCCATCCATATTTTAAATAGGGGAAATGATCTGTTTTACCGTCAGAGCTGTGGAATCGTGCATGTGAAAGCACCTATCCAGAAGCTTCCTCATAAAGGATACCCTCAGATTTCATATCCTTCCCCACAGACCTCAGATCCCAGGCTGGCCAAGCCTAATCCCTATGGGGACTTCAGATATGTTCTCCAACCTACGTCCTTCTGAGGAGGCGGAGAAGGACGCTCAGTTACCGGCAATCATAACTGGGCAGAGAAGGTCCTGGAGCACACCACGGCTGAGCCATTGGTTTCCAAACTGTTTTTCTGGTGAACTGGCATCTGCCCCACCCCCCAGCAATATAACTGCCCACCAAAGTCCACAAATTAAGCATCTTCTTTTCTTATGACAGCCCCCTAGATATCAGAGGAGAGAACCTTCCTCTCTATCTTATCACATGATATCGCAGTCTTCTGCTTGAGTCTATCTTGCCCAAGAGCTTGAGAGCAACTTGTGGTCAGGGACGGGGTTTTCCTCATATGGGTCCCTCGAGAGCTCAGCACAAATCCCAAGTGCCTGGCGCAAAGTCGCCGCTCAGTAAGTTTCTGTCGAATTAATAGGATCTTCTTTCTGCCCTGCCTCAACATCTCCCGTACCCCCTTTAAATCTCCTCCTGACTGAGCGTATGTAGCCCCACGCTACCCGGTTTCCCGGTCAACTCAGAAAAACAGTGGCTAGTTCCCCACAATGCCTAAGATGGAAAGGAGAAATTAAGAAAGAAATTCAAATGAGATGTGCCCCCTTATCTTCCATATCTTTCAGAGCCGGCTGCCTAGCGAACAGCAACCTACTTTGTTTACCCAAGGTCCCCTGGGAGTCATTCAATATGAAAGCCTTCCCCAGTCATGCAGGACACACGCCACCATCTTGCTGAAGAGGTTTTACTGGTGTCCAGCCCCTCTTCCTCGGGTGGCCCACCTCCCCACTCCACTGGCCCGCAGGGCTGCCTGAGGCCGGCCAGAACAACACGAGCACACTCGCCGCCTCCCTGCCAAGGCTTGATGGATGGAGTGACAGCCGGAGGTCTGGGGCGCCTGAAGCAGCCAGACAGCAAAGGGGTCATGGCCGTGTGTCCAGCCTTACAGTGGAGAGCCTGTGCTCTCGGAGGAAAAGAAGAACTTCAAACGTCCTCCTCAATCCTGACGCACGAAGTTGCTGAAGGTCTGGCTGAGGTTGGAGGTCCCCAAAGGCTCATCTTGATGATCTGTTGATTCTTCAGACGCACCTAAGAGCTGACTCCCCCAGGGTCCCCCGCCATCATGGCCACCGGGCTGACGTGTCGGGGATTCTTCCTGGTAAGGGAGAGTAGCTCTGAGTACTTGTGAGGCAGGCGGAAGGCAGGAGTGGTGTGGTTCTGCGAGGAGGAGAAGAGCCAACTCCCCTCACCTCCCTACCCCTCCCCGGAAGGCTTGCCCGATCAACTGAATGCTTAAGTTATCCCTAGGCCCCAAGTCTTAAAGATGTTGGGAGGAGAACCAGAGAACAAGGGAATTCACCGAAGAATTACAATGGCTCATTAACTTATACCCAGAGTCCCCTCCTGCGTCCCACACCACCCTGTGATTCCTAAGCTCGCGCTCTGGACCGCGGTACAGCTACCGCTCATGGTGCACCCAAGAGTCGGGCTCTGCACTATCTCGTGTGCATTATCTCACGCAAATGAGTAGCCGGCAAACCAGTATGGACTCTGTCCAAGGAGCCCCTCCCAGAGGCCAGGGGAACAGGAGCACACGTCCTGCGTCTATTGTGGAGGGTTCCAGCTGCAACACGGACAGAGGCCAGGAGACGTGGCTGGCAGGGATGCAGTATTCTGCAAACTCTTGAGTATAATCCCATGCCTGGCTTCCCCAAATCTGGAGCCGAGATGGGTAGTACACATAACATATACACACGCTTTCGGAAAGGGTGATGATATCACTGTAACTCTATACAAAATTGGTAGACAGCCAACCACACTGCAACTATTTGGGTCCACTGAGAGATGAAACCAACGAGAATAAACACATGAGCAACCAATCAGGTTGCCTTCTTGACCCCAGTTCTATGTAATCTAAAGACATCGCGTCGTTTCTCTGGACCTCAAGTTTGCTTCCTTCTGCTACTCATCAAACGTTACTAAGCACCAGCTACGCATCAACACCGTGGGTGCTGGTTAGGAACCCAGACTTGGGAATCTGACTGCCTGGGGTTTGCCCCTTGGCTCTACCACTTACTTGCTGTGTGGTCTTGGGCGACTCAAAAATTTCTGTGCCTTAGTTTTCTCATCTGTAAAATGGGGATGATAACAATTTTTATCTGGTAAGGTTGTTATGAAGGATAAACAAAATAACGTACATGTCATGTTTTAAAATACTTCCTGGCACAGAGTAGGCACTCAGGGAAGGTTAGCTAGGAATATTCGGTGCTGGGGTTGGAATGGTGAGAGCAACGAGACAACCAGCGAGGAGCTGGGGATAAGAAAAGCAAATGAGGAGACCTGGTAGACCTCTATCCTGTGCAGAAACATCACGAACCAAGGGCGCCTGGGTGGCTCAGTGGGTTAAAGCCTCTGCCTTTGGCTCAGGTCACGATCTCAGGGTCCTGGGATCGAGTCCCGCATCGGGCTCTCTGCTCAGTGGGGAGCCTGCTCCCCCCTCTCTACTTGTGATCGCTCTCTCTCTCTCTCTGTGTCAAATAAATAAAATCTTAAAAAAAAAAAAAAAAAAAGAAACATCATGAGGACATGCAGACCGAGAGTGTTACACGCACACATGCCATGGGAGAAGAATGATGGCTCCCAAAGATACCCTCGTCCTACTCCCCAGAACCTATGAATACGTTCCCTTCCAGGGCGGAAGGGACTCTGCAGATGTGACTAAGCTCAGCCTCTTGAGCTGGAGCACTGCAGTCAGTAGGGTCTTTCTGAGGCAGATGGTGAGGCAGGAGAGGCAGAGACGGGTGGAAGCCCAGATGGGAGTGGTCTCTTCCATAGACGGAGGAAGGGGCCATGAGCCAAGGAGTGTGGGCGCACTCTGGAAGCTGGCAAAGTCAAGGGAACAGGCTCCCTCCGCGAGCCTCCAGCAAGAGCACAGCTCTGCTGACACCTCGATTTTAGGCCACCATGCCCACGTTAGACTTCTGCTCTCCGGATGTTAAGAGAATGAATTTGTGCCGTTTTAAGTCACTACAAGTTTGTTAGAGTAGCAATAGGCAACTCTACTACACAGGCCTTTGGTCACATGGGCTGTATTTCACAAAACCTCTTGTTGTTCACAAAAGCTACTTGCTAACTCATTATGACTCACGTTCCCTACTTCCCAAAAAGGGTGAAGTGAAAATTTAAACTTCCAGAAGGAAGTGCTGTTCGCTTTGATGCGACTGGCCTGTCAAGGGGCTCCTCGTGTTCGTCGTTCACGGCATTGGCCTCTCGGAAGCCACAGAGCTTGGTTAGGGAGGACTAGACGGCCCGGCAAATGTCACACAAACCCAACGGTTCGCAGGCTTTCTGGAAGAGCCTCAAAGGACCAGGACCTGACCCCTGACAACAAGTAGTATCACTTTACACGTGCACGACTTTTTGTGATTTTTCTTGCTTGTATATACACGGCTTTACTTGGATTCATCCAACCCATCGAAACCCTTGATCCAAACCACATCCGGAGAAAGTAACAGATCCAGAATTTGAAGCCAGGCTTTTGTCTCTAAAGTCAGTCTTCTCTCCACCATAGCGGAGGCAACATTTGTCCTTACCCTCTGAGGTGGCTAACTGAGACGACTAAGGGTCCCCTCCAACACTGCCCCTACCACCGGTGTGGTGCCCCTCCCCCACCCAGCCCACCCTTCTTCTCAGCGGTGACCCCTGCAACCGGCCATAGCTGCTTCTTCCACAGGCCGAGATGCAAACGCATGGCAGACAGAAGGAGCAGAGCCAACGGGAAAGAAAAGGCAGAGAAACCATGAAAGGGTTAATTAAGATAACAGCCCGGTCCGTGCTTCCAGAAACCAGAGGCCCAAAGCCTTGTTAGCCATCTCCTCCTTGGAGGCAGAGCCTGGACTCAGGGAAGTAAGTAGGCTGCTGCATATAATAAAGAAACGTGCTCTGGCCTGGGAGTCAGGCCTGCCTCCCGGCCTAAGGCCTGCCTCTGTCACCGGCCAGCTGTGGCCTCGAAAAAGTCACTTCATTTGTTTGTCTCACGGTACTTCTATGTAGAAAGAGGAAGTTGGACTGGAAAAGCTCCGCCAGCAATGCTAGCTGCACATTTCTGAGCTTCTACCTCCACGGGTCTTGTCCGTGCGGAAGACTCTGTTTCATCAGAGATACCGGAGTCATCCCAAATCAAGGGCAGGAGCCTTGCGTGAGCTTCTTCATCCTGAAGCAAATCCTCTCATCCCTCACATGTGACTCTCGAGCCAGGGGCAAGTGATCTCTGTCAGGAAGTTAAATACGAGGCACAGTCTAAGATGCAAATAATAATTAATACTTCTTTTTTTTTAAAGATTTTATTTATTTATTTGAGAGAGAGAGAGAGAGAGATCACAAGTAGGCAGAGAGGCAGGCAGAGAGAGAGGGGGAAGCAGGCTCCCTGCTGAGCAGAGAGCCCGATGCGGGGCTCGATCCCAGGACCCTGAGATCATGACCTGAGCCGAAGGCAGAGGCTTTAACCCACTGAGCCACTCAGATACCCCATAACTAATACTTCTTGAACACCTCTATCTGTGTAGACTTTCTGTTGTCTAAAGCTCTCACAAAGTATTGTGTTCAAGAAGTTGTTCATGGGGCACCTGGGAGGTTGATTAGGCTCAGGGATGTGGGATCGAGCCCTGCGAGCCTGCTTCTCCCTCTCCCTCTGCCTGCTGCTCCACTGGCTTGTGCTCTCTCTCTCTCTGTCAAATAAATAAATAAGATCTTAAAAAGAAAAAAAGATGTCATTCATTTTCACGTCCTTTGGCAACCGATGAAGAGCCACTATCACTCACCAAATGCGCTGAACTTAAAAACATTTATTATTCTGTGTCGACATTGTCCATGTCCACCAACGCTCAGAAATTCAATGCCCATAAACATAAAACCTACCATGTCAAGTACAACGTCCCATTCTTTGGGGTAAATGTACTTTCTCCAACCTTGATTCAGGTACCCCCATTTCAAGGTCTTCTGCTTGTCTCTTTCTCCCTCTTCTTTCCTCTAGCCTTTCCTTCCAGGGCACCCAATAAAGCTATCATCCATTCATATTTCACACCCCCCAACTCGTCCCCAGGTTGTAGGTGAGTGCAGGTAGGCCCAGGCATGCAGGACAACTTGCAGTGACTTAGAAGATTGGACAACACCTTCCCTCGGGGACATGGAAGGTGCTCTGGTCCCTGACCAGCAGCCCCCTCATGAATCTTGATGTCTTACAGACAGAGCTTAGATCGCCAGCGTTCCTTGATGAGCTCTTTCTAATGGAGAGGTGGTGGTGGCAGGAGCTTATTGGAGAGAGGCAATTAGAGAAAATGAGCTTAGTGCATGGAGGGCTGAGATCTCAGCCAGAGACCAAAGAAAGGAGGAGCTGAGAAGGCTTCTCAACGCTTTATCCACAGTACTTAATGCATTGACCGGCATGCAGCAACCACCGGGAAAGGAGCATTGAATAAAGACATGAAGGAAGGGTCACTCGAGCAAGGATGATCTGGTGATCTCGGCACGGTTTCCAGTGAGGGCAGCTAAGTGCAGATACGGACGGGTGAGGCCAGGTACCGAGGTATGGATGGGAGAGCACATAAAAACCCTAGCAGTGAGGGGATTCTTAAGGGGAGATGATTCATACATCAGAGATTCTAGACCATCGGTCCGTTCGCAGTCAGATCTCGGTCAGCTGCCTCGGTTTCAGAAAGAAGATTCCAGTTGTCTGAGGTTAGGGCTGTCACAGAGCGGGGCAGGATCCCAGGGTCCTGATCTTCAGGAGTTCCGAGGTGCTGGAGAGGATTATGAGAAACCCCACAGAGAGGCTTTGGAATCTCCGTCTGGGAACACCTCAGTCAACAACACTTGGGCATTGCGAAGGGAATGGAACGTTCCGTTGACCTCCATCTTTTTCATGAAATTCTCTTCTCCCCTGCCTTCTTCCATGACACCTGTCATTTTGTTCTTTTCCTGCCTCTTGAACCATCCCTCTTAGCTTCCTTCACCTCCTTTCTTCTCTACCCGCCAGCTGGTCCCCCACAATACTATCCCTGGGGGTTGGCTTCTTTCCTTTCCTTTTCACTCTGCCTGTTCTTTACACCTACTGCCAGGCCTTCTGCTACAACCTCCAGGAAACAGTCTGGTCCCAAGTAATTTCTCCACCTCACCTCTCACTACCTCCCTGTCTCCTTCCCACCAATCCCAGCCCCCGGGGCGGCTGGCTCTGAAGTCAAGCTATTCTCTCTGACTGGGATGCCTCCCCTCCTCTCCACCGAGAAAAGCTCTCCTCATTATTTAAGGTCTGCCTTAATTATCACCTTCTCTGCTTTCCTCAACCTTCTCAAGTTACACTAATTGTTTTTTCTGTGGTCCCACAGGGTTTTTTTTCAAACTTCAACTACAGCAATAATCGTATTGTGATATCGCATTTAAGGTTTACACGTCCTGCCCTCTCGAGGAAGGTTGAGCTCTTGGAGAAGAAAGACAACCTTCACATCCCTAACAAGTTCCTGGCATACCGTAGGCACTCAGTAAATGCCCAGTGGAAGAGCAAACAAAATAATGTCAAACCTAAAGTCAGGCGCAACTGGGGGCCGGCTCTGTCTTTTGGTAGCCAACATGCTTCCTTTTCTTTCTGAGCTGGATGGTGACAGAGGGGGAGAGGGTGGGAGAGTGATGAGCAGAGTGAGTCAAGAGACCCAAGTTTAGATTAAAATCTGCTTCTATCTTCCCTTGTGGTGTAATATGAAATCATTCGAATGGTCTACGGATCTTGCCGAACTCCCACCTCTCAAACTGAAGGGTCCTGCTGCCATCTTGTTCACCCCTGAATTTCCTTCAGGGGTCCCTGTCTGGTTATAGTACCCTCCTCACTTCCTCACCTATGTCCCGCATCTACCTCTGCCCGCACATGGATCACACTTCAGCATAATTTTCTGTCTTCCACACTAGGCTGCCAGGTCCTGAGGGCAGAGATTTTATATATATATATATATATATATATATATATATATATATATATATATGTATAATGACACTCTGTACTCCTTATAACTCCTGTTAGAATACGCTATCATAGTTGCCCATAAACATGTGGTGAAATGTACACACACACACACACACACACACACACACACAATTAGCATTACCAAGGAAACATTCGATGGAGAGAACACATATGCAATATTGGATTGTTGTTTTTTAAATTTTGTTGAAATCTAGTTGACACACAATGTTATATTGGTTTCCGGCGTATGACAGGGTGATTTGGCAAGACTGTAAGGAACGCTGTGCCTCCCACGAGAGTGGCTACCAACAGTCATATACAACACTACTGTGTGCGGCGCCATTGACTATATTCCCTACGCTGTGCCTTTTATTCCGGTGACTCATTCATTCCGTAACTGGGGGCCTGCACCTCCCACTCCCCTCCACCTGTTTTGCCCATCCCCCCACTTTGGCAAGCATCGCTTTTGTTCTCCATATTGATGGACCTGTTTCTGCTTTTTGTTTGTTTGTTTACTCATTTGTTTTGTTTTTTAGATTCTCTATATATGTAAAACCATATGGTGTTTGTCTGGGGTTTTTCTGGTATTTTTTTCTCTCTCCTTGTCTTGTTCTTCAGATTTCATCTGTCAGGATATGTCAGAAGAGGCCCCGAAGGGAAAAAAAAATCACGGTGCATTAAAGTGGCTGCAGACCTCGGACAAAGGACTTGGGATCTTTGCAGGTAATCTAGGGATGACCCTCTCTCTTCCCTGCCTGCTTCACAGGGCAAAGCCTAATAAGGCTTGAGGGAGAAGAGACCAGAAAAGAAAGGGAGAGGAAGAGAGAGGAAGGGAGGCGGGAAGGCGAGGAGGGGCGGAGGGGTGAAGGAAAGCTTGGGGAAGAGGAGCCAAATGCATTGTGATTGAACTAGTTCCCCAGGGTGGGTGAAATCTGCTTAGGCAGAAAGCAGACAAACGCTGGGTCCGCAGTCAACTCAAGGACAGGCTGGTTAAGGGATGACGTAGGCGATGTCACTGATTCAGAACTCCAGCAACTCCGCGCTGCTCTGAGCGTGTGTGTGTCTCAATAAGACTGTCCACAAAAGCAGCCATCGGAAGCAGATTTCTTCCCCGCTCCGAAAGTACTTCCTACCCAAGACCAGAGGAGAAACAGAGAGTCAGTGCTCACAGTCAATATTTCTGAATGGGGCACAGTCACCCCAGAAGCAGGATTCTAAACAAGCCCGCCACCTGATTCATGGAGAAGGCTGAGCCAACAACACCTGAAAAGAAATCTCAAATGTCCGGCTGCCTCTGGCCATCTGCGCTATCGGCTTCCTCTTGGCATTTTCCAGACGGCTGGCAGCTGCTCTCTGCTGGTGTTTCTTCCAGCTTCCCACTGTGTGTGGCAACCGCCCTAGTCCTGGTGGAGTTCACTGCCACTGTTGCTTTATGTGCGAGAATGTTCCTGCTTCCACTGGGGCGACGGAACACAATGTGAATTGTTACACAAGCAGCTGGTGACTTCCAGAAGGGAAGGTGCCCCTTTAATTAAAAAGGTGCCCATGAGCCATTTGTTTCCCCCAGGGGCACTAACCTCCTCTTTCATTTAACCAGCACTTTGGCTGTTTGATGCAAGAAAGCACACTATGTACTAATTTGAAAATTATACTATTGTATACTACTTAAATGACTCTCCCCCCTCCCTGTCTCCATTGGCTGCTATCATTCTTTCTTTCTTTCTATTTATTTACTCTCTAGAATATCAACAGTCAGTCCGGAAGGGTTTTCTTTAAAGGGAG
Organism: Potos flavus; assembly: GCA_028534135.1. Taxonomy (NCBI): domain Eukaryota; kingdom Metazoa; phylum Chordata; class Mammalia; order Carnivora; family Procyonidae; genus Potos; species Potos flavus. Next base: position 15,598,229 of record CM052884.1, on the reverse strand, counting down.
AAGAGAACATTTGACAGTAAAGCCCCGGGGAAAATAAAACAAAACAAAAACAGAAAAGCACACGAGACGTGGTGAAAACATCCTGTGCTGTCCAAAGCCATGGGTCCATGTCGCCCGCGAGTCCCCAGAACGCATGAGATGTGGTTGACTTCGACCCCATTTATAGTGGGGAAGACTGAGGCCCGGGAAAAGACAAAGATGGGTGTGAACCCAAACACCCAACCCAAAGAAAGGTAAACTGAGTTTGCTTTCCATTACCGCTGGGGCTACCGGTGGGGTGGGAGCTAAGCACAGAACCTTCACACTATCTGTAAAGTGTTGTTCACTCAGGTGTAGAAAAAGCACACCTGCTCCTCGGAGGGTCACTGTGGAGGGTGTGCAGCCAGCTAGAGAGAGCTCCAGGCCACCTCCGACAGCTGACCTCAGAGTGCCAGGTGGTGAAACCTGGCATTCCTCTTTTCCTCCTGAGAACGGCACAGAATTTCGTAGGATACCATGCACCTAGTAAGAACTCAGACAATTTCTGGATGTTCATCGGAAGCATTCCCAAGAGGCCCCACCCTGATAAACAGTACATGGCCAAGAACACGCAGGCAAAGTCACCAGGAAAATGGGGGTGGTAGCAAGAGGGGCAGACAGGAAAGGAGATGTCCTATCACATAACCCTGAGCCCCGACAGAAGGTCTGGAAGGCAGAGGCCCCTGCTCCATCTCTCCGTCCATCCTCTGGAGACATTCTCCCATAAGCCTCCGGGTGACACCCAGTGGTGCCTGGGAAAATCCTCCAATGAAGAAGACAAGAGCTGTCAGCCCTGATGGGGACCACAGGCATCTTCCTCTCCAGCAGCCGCTCCGGCTTGCAGGGACTGTGCCTATCTCGGGGCAGAGAAGCACACTCTTGAGTGAGATTTTTTCTCTCTCTCTCTCTCTCCAGGGTTGGAGTCTGATCCCATATGAGGCTAATCAGAAGACAACCATCTGGCACTGCGGCACATCCCCGGCCCGGGCCATTTACTATAATCAGCAGCTGGGGCAGCGCTGGCTCTGCCCCGGGTCTGCTTCTCCTCTGCCTCGCACCCCTCGGGGCACTCTGCAGACAGAGGTGCGGCGAACAGAACCCAAGGGCTGCGGGAAGGCACAGCCCCTACCTCCCACTCATGACTCCGTGCCCACAGCGCCGTGAGGAGCCGGGAGCTGAACCGTGGCAACAGCCCAGGAAGCAGCCCACAAAAGAGCAGAGCAGAATAAAATCACCATTACGGTAGCGGGACCGTCCCCGTCTTCCCCGAGGGCTCACTGGATGCCACAGACTCCGTGGCCGTGGGCAGGGACGGCACCGCTGGCCTTTACAGCAGCCCTTCGAGGTAAGGACTGCTACCATCAACGTTTTCCCGGTCAGGAAATTAAAGCATGGCACTTCTAGCCACTTGCCCAACGTGTCCCGGCTGCCTGACCAGGCGCAGGCTAGACTTCTGTGTCTCGGGCAGATAATGCTGGGGTCTCTTCCGTGCCCCGCTGCCGAAGCAGAGGGACACCCTGTCACATACACACACGCAAGCAGGGGATGTTGCTGGTGCCAATCCCTCTGCCGCCCCTGTCACTGGCCGGAGGAGAGCCGGCAGGAGGGACAGATTCCCTAGGTTTGCATGTGGCTTCTCTGAAAAGCCCAGCGTTTAGCTCTGAGAACGAATGACCGCGCCCTCGGTGAAAAGCAGCCGGAGTTTGGGCAGGGGGCGGGGTGGTGACAAAAACCACAGGACAGAGGCACTAAGCACGACGCTCTTCACTCTCTGTGGTGCTCACTCTTGTGAACCTTAGCAGAAACTATCGAAGTCTGAGACTTGATCGTGATTATGCATCTGAATCTACTTCGTCATCTCTAAAGGGGTCTAAACACCTACGGTAATATTTCCAGGGCGTAGCGGAAGTTCCACAGCAGCTCTGTGCGAGGGGTTATAATTGCATTACCAGTCAATTTAAATACATCGAGGTCTACTAGCAACACAGGAGATGAACAGATTCACGCAGCACCGTGGAAGTCTCCAAAATATTAAGCCGAAGGGAAGAAGGCAGCCAGGCACAAGAAGATGCACTGTGGGATTCTGCTTCCCTGCAGATCTAGAAAATGCAAACTAATCTGTAATGACAAAGCAGGCCGGTTCCCCAGGGAGAGGGAGGAAAGGGGCACAAGGAAACTTTTAGGGGTGACAGGCAAGTGCCAGGTCTTGTGGTGGTGATGCCACGGGTGTATGCATTTGGCAAAACTGATCAATCCAGAAATAGATTGAGTTTCAGGTACCTAAATGCTTCCTCAATAGTTGAAAATAAAAATGTGTGTCAAAGTCTTCCCTTTGGAACCAGGGCCCGCGTGCAGCCTGGGAAGGTCCCTAGACTTGCAGTTTTAGCTCCAGACTCTCATGGTGACCGGGCCCCGTGCAGGTCAAGCGCCCGAGCTCCTCCGAGCCTCAAGCCCCTTCATCTTTAAAATGAGGCTCTCATCCTGCGCTTTGCCTCACGGGACGGCTGTGCCAATCAAGAGGGCTATTTGGTGCACGTGAGAGCAATTTTCCGACAGCAAAATAACAGACGGACGTAGAGGACTGTTGTGTGGGTGCGCGGTGATGGTGGGTAGCTTCGAGTCCTTTGCCCTGCCCACCTAGAAGGTCCCTTGGGCTCCGGGCGGCCCACCGTTTACATCCTCTTTCTACCTAAGGCCCCCAGGGAAAGCAGCTACAGCCCCCGCCCAGAATCGGCCACAAGTCGGAGATGCTGCGTTGACCAAGTACTGCCAGGGGATCCAGCGTCGGCCACCAGGTAAGCTGGAGAAGGCCAGAGAAACTGGATACTTTAATTCATGGGCCGGGAAAGGTGTCTCGCAATTCCATGTGCAGGCGGCTCTGAGGGCCTTTTATCTCTGGGCGGCGAAGCATAGCTAATGCAGCTGGCTGTCCAAAGCCAAGTCAAAGGTGCTCATCCCAGCTCTTTCCTTCCTCCGCTGACTAGGTAGGCATCATTCAAATATTCCCCGTAGGAAAAGGACCGACCTGATAGCGCAGGTAAGTCTTCGCTGGAGACTTTAGCCCTCAATCGCCTCGCCTCCTGCTCTTCTAGTCGGCACGATAAAACCCTAATCCTCTCTGTCCGGTGTCCAGATTATATTTTCAACTACTCTAAGTCCTTTCCTGCCCGTGACTCCTCTTGTCTTCACAAAGCCTCGTGAGCAACACAGGACAGGGGTCGCTGGACGCAGAAGCTGACCGGGAACGTTGAGGAAAACGGAAGACCTGAAAGCTTCCTCGGTCAGAAGCTGGACTAGTGCTCGGCCACGGAACCCCTGCCACCGTGTCCTTTTGCAAGACTGCGTCTCTCCGTTGTCGTCCGCAAACATTAAAGCCATTTGCTAGAGACGGAGTTCTGACCACAGGCAGCCTCAAACAGACCCAACCAAAACAAAATTAAAGGTCAGAGGTGTATCAGCCAAGACTCCTCAAATTCAATGGTGAAGTGATGCTCCCACCGTGGGCCTCAAGCTGCAGAAGAGATAAGAGATAAGAGCCTCGCTCCCCCGCAAACCGCAGAGGCCAGTAGGGGATGGTGTGAAATCAGGTAGCAAAGCAACGGTCCCCCTCAGAGTTCCGGGCCTGCCTTCTCTCCTGGCCCCGAGGCATCCCCTTCCCCGGGCCTTTGCTCAGCACACTGTTCCTTCGCCTTCCCACCAACCTCGCTCCAGTCCTGACCGAGCTGGACCTTTCTTTTTAGAACTTTTGGAACGGGAACTTTTAGAAGAGCTAATAGGTATGGGGGGGAAAAAAAGGAAGGGATAGGCCATTTTGGCCCCTTGAAGGTTTCCTTCCTGAAGCTTCCCTAACACCTCCTTACCTGGTGCTCTCTCTCTCTCTCTCTCTCTCTCTCTCTCTCTCTCTCTCTCTCACACACACACACACACACACACACACACACACGCCCCTGGAAAAATTGCTACTTCTCAGTCCTCCCTATGGCAGGTCCTTCTACAGCATTGTTTGAGGACTGAAGGTAATCGGGTGGGATGGAAAAAACCTAGCTAGAAGGAACACACCCCGAGGTCACCCAGCTGGCTCAGCACTCCTCTCCCTTAGCTCTGGCAAGCAGTTAATAAGCGTGTGCTAGTTACTCCCGTACCCCTCAGGGGCAGCCAGTGAGGCCCCGGGGGGCTAGGTGACTTATCCAAGCCCACAGCACAGAACGACCTGGAATGGGACCTGGGCCTTGCTGGCCTGAGCTCTCTGCCGGCCCACCCAGAGCCCCGTGGAAGGTCTCTTCCTGCTGCTGCACGACGCCAGACCCAGTCACACCCAAAGGCAAACCAGAGCTGTCGGCCTTGGCTACCACCAGTCTCTCCAAAGGGCCATGTTCCAAACATCCCTCTCATCCCTCCTTGAGGCATCCCAGCCACGTCTCCCAGAACCCAGAAAACCATCAGCGCCCCCTCCAGCTTGCAATTTCTTCACGCCCTTTCCTCAGGGCTCAAGGCCTAAGAGAGAGGCGTCTCCGAAGGCTTCTCAGAAGCTAAGCCTGATGCCCTGGCTCTCTGTCTTCTCCACTTGGCAGCCCAGGGAGAGTAGAACTAGATCAGGGGACAGCCAAGGGCCCCGCCCCCTCCCAGGCAGGGAATCTGATGGAGACGGAACAGAAAAGCCAACCCCCCTCCTGCCCAGGCTGTTCTATTAGGACCCCCTCGGTCACTCGTTTAATAAAGAGAAGCAGTGCTAGTCATAATACTAGGAGCTGTGATAGGCTGAATAATGGCTCCCCAAAAGCTCTCTAAGTCCTAATCCCTGGAAATGTGAACATTACCTTATGGTAAAATAAAAGAAAAAAAGGGCAAAAAAACAAACAAAAAAAGATCTTGCAGACATGATAAAGGATCCTGAGACGGGAAGGGTCTCCTGAATGATCTGGAGAGGCCCTAAGAGCAATCACTAGTGACTTTGCAGGAAAGAGGCAGAGGGAGCTTTGACACAGACAGCAAGGCAATGTGACCTTCCATTCCGAGGTCCGGGTGATGCGGCCACAAGCCAACCGAAGCCAGCAGCCACTAAGACGTGGGTGAGGCAAGGAACGGATTCTCCCCTGGAACCTGCGGAGAAAGCACCGCTCTGCCGACACCTCGATTTCAGCCCAGTGACACTGATTGAGGCCTTCTTGCCTCCAGAACTAGGAGAAAATAAATTTCTGTTGTTTTAAGCCAGCCAGTCTGTGGTCATTTGTTACAGCAGCTGCAGAAACTAATACAGCAGCCAACACCTGATAATCACCTAAGACATGCCAGGCATTGCACTAAGCATGTCACTTACATTAACTCATTGTGCACGGGCTCTGGATGCGAGGTTAAGCGGACCCCTTGGGGGTTTGAATCCCAGCCTTACTGCTTAGTGTTGTGACTCTGAGCAAGTTACATAAGGTGACTAAGCCTCTGTTTCCAAATGCATAAAACGAGCATACATGTTACATTTCTCATTGGGTTGCCAGGAGGATATAATGGTTAAGAAAGGTAAAGTGCCTGGAAGAGTATATGGTAAGTACTCCATCAATGCCAGCTATGAGATCTCAGGGGTTGAACCAGCCAAAATGAGACCATCATCCTAATCTGTTGGGACATGGACAAGACCTCCTGGACCCAGCCCAGGAAAAAAGATGCCCCTTTAAAGCAGGTGTGAAGAGCAAACATGACAGTCTGAGGAGTTCAGTTAAGTGTTTCTTCCCTTAATTGAGCTACTTAGGTCCTTAATGCTGGCCTAGATGCCGGGGCCTCTGCTAATTCTGCAGCACTGCCCAGCAGACTCCCCAGCCCCTCCCTCCCCTTGCTTAAGGAGAGGTGTGCACAGCCATCCGCCAGAATAAGGACACAACTTGCAGCATCCACACCTGACACAGCCCTGCAGAGCCCATTTCATTTTCTCCGTAACTCTGGCATCGGGAACTGGAGCCCCATCGCTTGGAAGTCAACCCGAGTCAAAAACGTCAATGTATTTCCTGACTTCCCAAGGCCCACTTTCCTGACTCTCTGTCCCAGTGGGCTGGGTGGAAAGATAAAACCAGGGGTGTGCTTTGGTTACAAGGTCACAGCCAAGTTAGTAAAGAATAGAGTAAGCAAGGTTTGCCCAGAGGCTGGGGAAGGGTAACCTAGACTTACCACCTGAAAAAAGGGGGGAGAAAAATGTTTTTTCATTAACTTGGCTCTTCCTGATAAAGTTTGCCCAACTCTCCCGTTTGTTTAGGTGATGTCATTCAAAGAAGCGGCGCCCCCACCGGATCGCAGGCCTCGTGCCCCCACCTAACAAATCTGCACGGGAGAAATTAGCCAAGGGAGAAGGGCCTGGCCGCCCAGGCCCGGCTTCCTCCTGGGCAGGGTTCCAGCCCCACGGTCTTGGTTGATCAGCTTAAGAAGACTCCTGCTGCCACTGCCTTGTGCAGGCGGCCAGGCCTCTTCCCGGCGGGCTGCAGGGACTGCCACCTGCGCTCTCTCGGCCCTTCCCCACCCCACCCTCCAAGGGTTAGAAGGATGAGGGAAGACAGCTCCCCTCCTTACTCTCAGGCACCCACAGATTTCCGCGCTGCCGTCACCACTGACGAGAACCCAGGTCCCCAGGAGGAATCGTTTCTCCTTCTTATTCCATCCTCCCTATCAATGAACACGCAGCAACACCCACGCTCCTGCTCCTCCTACTCCGGAGGAAGACCGAACCCGAGAGCGACATCCGGAGCTGGAAGCTGCTGCGGTGACAGCGCCGGCCCTTCCGCCCCGAGGTCGCTTGCCCCTTCCCAGCCAGCGGAGGATCCTAAGCCAGCCCCGCGTTCCGGATCCAGAGGGTGCCTGAATCCTCGCTGGGGCCCCGCCTCCCCGGGGGCCGGGCGCCGGAGACCTCGGGGAGCCCGCGAGACACCCGCAGAGCCCCACCACGGGGGCCGGCCGCGGGGCACCGTACCTCGCCCCGAGGCGCGCCCCCCCGTCGGCACACCCCCGGCAGGCGCCCCCGCCCGCCCTCCAGCGCGGCGCCGGCCCCGGCACCCGCGCGGGGAGGGGCCGAGTCCCGGGCCGCCCGCGCGCCGGTCCTGCCCCAGCAGGTGGTGGGCAGCGGGGAGCGCGCCGCCCGGCCGGCCGGCGCGGGGAGGCGAGCCGGAGCGAAGCCGAGGGCCGGCCGCGTGGGACGCGAGGGGCGCGAGCCCCGCCACTTACGCGCGGGCTCTGGGGAAGCCCATGGAGAGCAGCACGTCCAGCGCCGATCCATGCTTGATGGTGCCCGGGCGCTGCTGGCGGCCCCTCCGCGGGGCGACTTTGCTGTACAGCTCCTCTCTCGCAGCCATGCCGAGCGGGCCGGGGGGGCCGTACTGAGCCAGGGCTCAGCGGCCGGCCATCGCCGGCGAAAGCGCCCGAGCCCGAGCGTCCGGGAGGGAGCAGGGGAGGGGGCTCGGGGATCCGGCGCCGGGCGGGAGGCGGCGGCGGCGACGGAGGCGGCGCTCGGAGCTTCCCCAGAGTCGAGACTGACGCTTCCTGGTGAGGCCACCGGAGCCAGGGCGGCCCGCGGGCTGCTGGGGCCGGACCCGCCGTCAGCTGCTCGGGCCCCCGCGTGCCCCCAGCGCGGCGCCGGCAGCGGCCCTCTCTCCACCGCCCCCTTCCTTCTCTGCTCCTAGCGGTCCGGGAATTTGCAATGAGTAATTTTTGAATGGATCAAAAAGGAAAAGGAGCCTTGTGGGCCGGCCCTGCCTTGCCAGTACCGGGGCCCCGCCCCTCTCTTAAAGCGACAGCGCCGCCGGAGCCTGCTGCGGCCGGGCACAGTCTGTACCGTCCGGGTGCTGCTGGGCAGAGGACTCGGACCCACGAGGGCTGCCGGTGTGCGTGGGTTCCCGGGAGTCGCTCCCAGCGCCTCACGCTTCTCCACGGCTTGCCCATAGAGTCAGCTGGGCCTCCAGACGCTAGATCAACCCGTGTCAAGTTTAATATGGTTCACGTGGTTCTAGATGGGTTAATAATGGAAATTGGGCGAACTGATGGATGACAGTAATGAACCAGAAGGCCAAGCCCTGTAGGCCCAGATAAAAGGTTTTGCTTCCGAAAGACCCTGCAAAATCCGGAGGATTGTTGTGGCGGGTGGAGACCAAGCTCCCGTCAGCGGGCCAGGTGGCCACACGGAAGACCTACCGTGCTCTCCAGGACTGAGATAATGACTTCAGGACAAAGACTGGGAGCTCGGGCTCTCAGGCTTGGGAGAGGAGAGGGGTGGAGGGAGATGGCAGGGCCAAAAAAGGGAGAGGAAGGGGAAGATGGAAGGAGGAAGGAGGAGGACAGGGAAAGTGGGAAGTGGAGGGAGGGTGGAGGGAGAAGGAACAGAGAAAGAACACTTTCTAATTATAAAAGGTGTTCAAAATGCAGTGGGTTGGTTTTCACTAGGGAATGAGCACCTTGTCAATGAAAGGATTCAATGAAAGACTAGATCATCCTTGCTCAGCGCCGACATATAAGTGAATTTGCATCATAGGTTGGATAAAACTACTCCCACCTCAAAGGTGGGAGTCTTAACCACACTCACCCCCACCCCATACAGAACACCATGCGTGAACTTGGCTGGGGGATGTTAATGCTCTTTCATTTGGAGACGAACTTACTGTCTTCAGTCAAGGACAATGGCCCCACTTGGTTTAATGGGAAAGAGAAAGAGTAAATCCTAGCTGCTTTTTTTCAGGTAATAATAATAATAATAATAATACCTAACATGTATTGGACTCTTGTGTCCACCATTGTGCTAAGCAGAGTAAATGAATTGACTCATTGAGTGTTTATGACCCTTATGGGGTGTGTACAATTATTATCCCAGTTTGCAGATGACAAAACTCAGCTCAGAAAGGTTGAGGAAGATCATAGAGCTGGTAAGTATATAATGAAAGCTTTTATTGACTGTGGTGACCAGATATATTGCTTCTGCCTCTCCAGCCCCACGCCCTTATCTGTGTGCATCATCGTAACCTAGCCTCACACACACGGGGTTCTCCAAAATTGTCAAGTCCTTTCCCTGCCTGGAGCATGGGGGAGGGATGTGACCAGAGCCCATGAACAGTTTTTTGATGCTGCTTTCTAAGGCGCTTAAGGTTTTACCAGGGGAAATGACACAGCTAAATTCTCTTGGGCTAGAATTGCTTTTCTAAAGAAAGTCCAGTGGTGGTAGAAGTGGGGAGATAAGGACCACCGGGGCTTAAGCAACAATGTACATAATTCTGCCTTCTGCCTGTGTAAGGGATGAGGGAAAGTTCATGCTCCCTGGGTGAAAGCTTCTGCCAGAGCGGAGGAAGCTTCCTGGAGCCTTTTGCAGAGTGCTTTTCCAGAGCAGGGAACAAAAAAACAGGTCTGGCCTGAGAAAACCATACCTAGTAGACTAACCTCCAGGGGTGTGTTCAGTAAAGGATGCTGGACCTTACCCAATATTCTGAATTTCTTCCAAATGCCTGGGCTGAGAGTCAAAGGATCTGGAGGCTAGTCAGGAGGTAGTCATGTCTGTGGAAGCATTTTGTGGGAACAAGTAACAAATAATTCGAATTTATCGAGAACTTACTATATGCTGCTGCTGTTCTTAGTTTCTTACATAATAACTCATTTAATCCCTTGACAAGACATTGAAGTGGGTCCTGCCATATTATCAGTGGCCACTTGACCAGTGAAGATACTGATGCAGTTAGAGGTAAAGTATCTTGTTCAAGGTCATGGGGCTAGTAAAAATGGCAGAGCCAGGATTTGAGCTCTTAAAATGTGTCCAAACAACCACTTACTGCCATGGTTATGATGATGAAGAGAGGTCGATCATAAAATAACTTGGGTGCCTTTTGGACTCGTCCTATGCCCCTGGACACAAAATTGCTGGATCTCTGTTTCTCCAGAAAAAGTGAATTAATGGTCTCTCTCCCCGCCTTTAGGCAAACTTTGAGAGGAAATGATGAATATAAAAATAGTTTTAGGTAGCCTGGAAAAATCACTTTGGAAAACCAGACTCCTTGGATGGGAACTGTTTGGTCTAGAGTGTTTTTACAGAAATCCCAGCCTCTTCTGAAAAAGAGGATTTCCTTTACAGAAATCCTCACCCTGCTTCACTCCTTACATTTAGGACTGCTACTTGTCCCACCCGGGATAGAGGGCTGGCAATTAGAATGCAAGGTACTGCCACTGTGTTAACTTTCAAATGCTAGGGGAAGGTTTATACACGTCCCTATCGCTGTAGTACACAGGAAAGAGGGATGACTCTTCACTGGACAGGGTGTCTGACAGCACTGGGAAGGAGGGAGGCGGGACCCATCAGCATCAAGCTACTCCCTCAGAAGGGACAGCATGTCGTCCTGTCCCCCTGCACCAACAGGTCATATCAAAGTCTGCCCTGGACCATGAACTTTTTGTTCATGTCAGCACTGTTTAATTCCAGCGGGAGCCCTCCTGAAATGGTCACAGGGTCGCCGGCATGGGTCCAGTCCACTGCACTCCTAAGTTCAGAAGCCTGTCTTTGTCTTTTTCTTCTCTCTTTGAGAAAAGGTCAAGTGGCTGCAGAATGTTTCTGGTCCCGAGAGTTGGGATGTTGCTTTGGCAATGGAAGGCAGTTTTTGCATCACCAGGAATGATTTTAGCCCCTGGACTTCAAGGGGATTCCTCACGGCCAGAAGGTTTTGAAACCGTGTGGTAAGGAAAAGAAGGGACAATTGGCAAAAGGCAGGGGGCTGCTGGGAAGAGGGTGAGAGGTGGGGTGGGGAGAGAGAAGGTTCCACACAGGTAGCATGTTAGAGAAACAGACCCTACCATTAGAAGAAATGATAATTATATGACTCAACAGAATGCTACAGTGTGAATCAGATTGCAATACAAATGTATCAAATCAATATGTCGTATAATATAAATTTACAGGATGTTATATGTCAATTATATCGCAATAAAAGAAAACATAAAAATAAACAAAAAAAAGTCATGTCAGTCCTACCCTGTCCTGAGGCACAATTCTAACAGATCTAAGGACCTCAATACTGGGGACTATTTCACAGTATTGTATTTGTCCTTAGGACTTAGTACAGGCACATGGAAAGTCTGTGGTTGTATTCTACAATTATCGGTTGTTTAATCTATAAAAGCCAGGTGACACAGGAGGAAAAACTAAGGCAGAAACACAGTTTGGAGCATCACTCCAAACCAACAAAAAGCTTGTATTTTCCTCACACATTGGAAAAATTAACATCCCTCCCTTCATTGCAAAGGAAAGACAGAGAGGGGGGAGAGGTTTTTATTTATTTATTTATTTATGTCCATCTTGGAACAAAAATCCCAGCATGTCATTCCGGAATCCTTATGGGAGACACTCCATTGTCCCTGTTTTCTCCTTGTAAAGACCTCATCCCAAATGTCATTGCCCCAGGGTTTGTGTTTCTGACTTGCCCCTTAACAATAGAAGTGTTGTGAAATATGGTACAAGCTAAAAGAAAAAAAAAAAGGGTTTTCCCTCTTCTCACACAGCTTCCTTTTTGTTAAAGCAACAAAAGGGGACATTTTATTTCTAAGAAATAGAATAAAACTTAATAGCTAGGTATGAAGCAAACAAATCAACAAACGAACCTTCCCCTCGACTTAAAAGAATGCAGGGGCATCTGGCTGGCTCCTTCAGTAGAGAATCTTGATCCGAGGGTTGTAGGTTCCAGCTCCAAGTAGGGTGTGGAGATCACTTAAAAATAAAATCTTACAAAAATAAATAAAAGAGTGGAAACAATAGTCATGAACCAAGATAATTGGAAAAATAATTTTCACCATTTAAAAATTCAATGGGGTGCCTAGGTGGCTTAGTCAGTAAGTGCCAACTCTTTTTTTTTTAAGATTTTATTCATTTCTTTGACAGAGAGAGAGAGAGAGAGAGATCACAAGTAGGCAGAGAGGCAGGCAGAGAGAGAGGGGGAAGCAGGCTCCCTGCTGAACAGAGAGCCCGATGCGGGGCTCGATCCCAGGACCCTGAGATCATGACCTGAGCCAAAGGCAGAGGCTTTAACCCACTGAGCCACCCAGGTGCCCCAAGTGCCAACTCTTGATTTCAGCTCAGGTCTTGATCACAGAGTTGTGAATTCGAGATCCGCATTGGACTCCACACCGCGTGTGGAGCCTACTTAAGAAAATAGAAAATAAGCAAATAAAAAAAATAAATAAAAAATAAAAAAATAAAAATTCAGTGATATTAGGGGTTATAAGATATAATTTTTGAATATTTTTAAAAATGTAAGTTTATTTTAAAATTTTACAAAAGACATTTTAATGAATCTTTGTGGGATTGTATACATTGCTTTAGATATGTTTTTCCAATTCATGCATAATATATTGGAAAAAAAACAATGGGCTTCAGATGGAGTCACATTTGCTAAACCCCAAGATTTTTTTTATTTTTATTTTTTAATTTAAATTAATGAACATATAAGGTATTATTAGTTTCAGAGGTAGAGGTCAGTAATTCATCAGTCTTATATAACACCCAGTGTTCATTTAATCACATGCCCTCCTTAAGGCCCATCATCCAGTTACCCCATCCCTCCATTCCCCTCCAGCAACCCGCAGTTTGTTTCCTATGATCAAGAGTCACTTTTGGTTTGTTTCCCTCTCTGATTTCATCTTGTTTTATTTTTTCCTCTCTTCCCCTCTGATTCTCTGTTTTGTTTCTTAAATTCCACATGAGTGAGATCATATAATTGTCTTTCTCTGATTTACTTATTTCGCTTAAGCATAACACCCTCTAGTTCCATCCACATCATTGCAAATGGCAAGATTTCATTTTTTCTGATAGCTGAGTAGTATTCCTTTGTGTGTGTGTGTATATATATATATATATATATATATATATATATATATATATATATACACCACATCTTTTTTGTCCATTCATCTGTCAATGGACATCTGGGCTCTTTGCATAGCTTGACTATGGTGGACATTGCTGCTATAAACATTGGGGTGCACGTGCCCCTTCGGATCACTACATTTGTATCTTTGGGGTAAATACCCAGTAGTGTGATTGCTGGGTCATAGGGTAGCTCTATTTTTAACTTTTTGAGGAACCTCCATACTGTTTTCCAGAGCGGCTGCACCAGCTTGCATTCCTACCAACAGTGTAGGAGGGTTCCCCTTTCTCCACATCTTTGCCAACATCTGTCATTTCCTGAGTGGCTAATTTTAGCCATTCTGACCAGTGTAAGGTGATATCTCATTGTGGTTTTGATTTGTATTTCCCTGATGCCTTGTGATGTTGAGCATTTTTTCAGGTGTCTGTTGGCCATTGGGATGTCTTCTTTGCAGAAATGTCTGTTCATGTCTTCTGTTCATTTCTTGATTGATTATTTATTCTTTGGGTGTTGAGTTTGATAAGTTCTTTATAGATTTTGGATACCAGCCCTTTATCTGATGTCATTTGCAGATATCTTCTCCCATTCTGTTGGTTGTCTTTTGGTTTTGTTGACTGTTTCCTTTGCTGTGCAGAAGCTTTTTATTTTGATGAAGTCCCAATAGTTAATTTTTGCCTTTGTTTCCCTTGCCTTTGGAGATGTGTCTAGCAAGAAGTTGCCACGGCCAAGTCATAGAGGTTGCTGCCTGTGTTCTCCTCTAGGATTTTGATGGATTCCTGTCTCACCTTTAGGTCTTTTATCCATTTTGAGTTTTTATTTGTATATGGTATGAGAGAATGGTCCAGTTTCATTCTTCTGCATGTGGCTGTCCAATTTTCCCAACACCATTTGTTGAAGAGAGTTTTTCCCAGTAGGTATTCTTTCCTTCTTTGTCAAAGATTAGTTGTCCATAGAGTTGAGGGTCCATTTCTGGGCTCTCTATTCTGTTCTATTGATCTATGGGTCTGTTTTTGTGCCAGTACCATACTGTCTTGATGATTACAGGTTTGTAATTGAACTTGAAGTTCAGGATTGTGATGCCACCAGCTTTGGTTTTCTCTTTCAACATTCCTTTGGCTGTTCAGGGTCTTTTCTGGTTCCATACAAATTTTAGGATTATTTGTTCCAACTCTGTGAAAGAAGTTGATGGTATTTTGATAGGGATTGCATTGAATGTATAGGTTGCTGTAGGTAGCATAGACATTTTAACAGTATTTGTTCTTCCAATCCATGAGCATGGAACATTTTTCCATATCTTTGTGTCTTCCTCAATTTCTTTCATGAGTATTCTATAGTTTTCTGAGTACATGTCCTTTGCCTCTTTGGTGAGGTTTATTCCTACATAGCTTATGGTTTTGGGTACAATTGCAAATGGAATTAACTCCTTAATTTCTCTTTCTTCTGTCTCATTGCTAGTGTATAGAAATGCAACTGATTTCTGTGCATTGATTTTATATCCTTCCAGTTTGCTGAATTCCTGTATGAGTTCTAGCAATTTGGGGGTGGAGTCTTTTGGGTTTTCCACATAGAGTATCATGTCATCTGTGAAGAGTGAGAGTTCGACTTCTTCTTTGCCGATTCAGATGCCTTTTATTTCTTTTTGTTGTCTGATTGCTGAGGCTGGGACTTCTAGTACTATGTTGAATAGCAGTGGTGATAGTGGACATCCCTGCCGTGTTCCTGACCTTAAGGAAAAAGCTCTCTGTTTTTCCCCACTGAGAATGAAATTTGTTGTGGGCTTTTCATATATGGCTTTTATGATATTGAGGTATGTTCCCTCTCTCCCTACACTGTGAAGTTTTAATCAAGAAAGGATGCTGTACTTTGTCAAATCCATTTTCTGCATCATTTGAGAGAATCATATGGTTCTTGTCCTTTCTTTTATTAATGTAGTGTATCATATTGATTAATTTGCAGATGTTCAACCACCCTTACAGCCCAGGAATAAATCTCACTTGGTTGTGGTGAATAATCTTTTTAATGTACTGCTGGATCTTATTGGCTAGTATCTTGATGAGAAGCTTTGCATCCATGTTCATCAGGGATATTGGTCTGTAATTCTTTTTGGTGGGGTCTTTTTTTTTAAGGTTTTATTTATTTATTTATTTATTTGACACAGAGAGAGAGAGATTGAGAGAGAGAGAACACTAGCAGGGAGAGCAGCAGGCAGAGGGAGAGGGAGAAGCAGGCTCCCTTCTGAGCAAGGAGCCTGACATGGGGCTCAACCCATCTGAGCCAAAGGCAGATGCTTAACCAACTGAGCCACCCAGGCACCCCCTGATGGGCTCTTTGGTTTAGGGATTAAGGTAATGCTGGCCTCATAGGAAGAGTTGGGAAGCTTTCCTTCCATTTCTATTTTTGGAACAGTTTCAGAAGAATAGGCATTAATTCTTCTTCTTTCTTCTTCTTTCTTCTTCTGTCGTCTCCTCCTCCTCCTCCTCCTCCCCCTCCTCCTCCTCCTCCTTCTTCTCCTTCTTCTTCCTTCTTCCTTCTCTTTTCTTCTTCTTCTCCTTCTCCTTTCTTCTTTCTTCTTCTCCTTCTTTTCTTCTTTCTTCTTCTCCTTTTCTTTCTTCTTCTCCTTCTTTTCTTCTTTCTTCTTCTCCTTCTTCTTTTCTTCTTTCTTCTCCTCCTTTTCTTCTTTCCTCTTCTTCTTCTTTTCTTCTTTCTTCTTCTCCTTCTTCTTTTCTTCTTTCTTCTTCTCCTTCTCCTTTTCTTCTTCTTTTTTTTTTTTTTTAAAGATTTTATTTATTTATTTGACAGAGAGAGAGAGAGAGATCACAAGTAGGCAGAGAGGCAGGCGGGGGGGGGGGGGGGAAGCAGGCTCCCTGCTGAGCAGAGAGCCTGATGCGGGTCTCGATCCCAGGATCCTGAGATCATGACCTGAGCCGAAGGCAGAGGGGCTTTAACCCACTGAGCCACCCAGGTGCCCCGGCATTAATTCTTCTTTAAATGTTTAGTAGAATTCCCCTGGGAAGCCATCCGGCCCTGGACTCTTGTTTGTTGGGAGATTTTTGATTACTGCTTCATTCAGTTTCCTTGCTGGTTATGGGTCTGTTCAGGTTTGCTATTTCTTCCTGGTTCAGTTTTAGTAGTTTATACGTCTCTAGGAATGCAACCATTTCTTCCAGACTGCCTAATTTATTCACACATAGTTGCTCATAATATGTTTTTATAATTGTATTTCTTCAATGTTGGTTGTGATCGTTCTTCTTTCATTCATGATTTTATTTATTTGGGTCCTTTTTCTTTTCTTTTTGATAAGTCTGTCCAATAGTTTATCAATGTTATTAATTCTTTCAAAGAACCAGCCTCTAGTTTCATTGATCTGTACTGTTCTTTTGGTTTCTATTTCATTGATTTCTGCTCTAATCTTTATTCATTCTCTTCCTCTGCTGGGTTTAGGCTTTATTTGCTGTTCTTTCCCCAGCTCCTTTAGATAGGTTAGGCCCACCAAGATTTAATACCTAACCTAATTGCAATTTCAGCCTCTCTCAGGAGTGGAATTTTAAACCAGTCAGTCCAGAATATGCTGATCAGCACTAGTAAGGTAATCTATCTAAGACCCCTGCCTTCCCCCTAAGGGAAGGTGACCTTGGCTTGAATGATCCTTTCTTTTCTTTTGCTAATTAACTCCCTGGTCCCATCTGAGACCCAGATGGGTCCCCAGAATCCCCTGGTTCTGCTGAGAAAAATGCGTCCATTTTGCACAGCTCCTGGGTGTCCCTCTCTCCTTGCTAGATGGGATTCTGCCTGACTCATAAATTGTTGAATAAAGCTGATTTGACCTTCACATTTACCCAGTTGAATTTTGCCTTTTAATAATGTAATATAAACATAAATAACTTATGACTGATACAAACAGGGAAAATTTTTGCTTATGCCA
Source organism: Potos flavus (assembly GCA_028534135.1). NCBI lineage: Eukaryota > Metazoa > Chordata > Mammalia > Carnivora > Procyonidae > Potos > Potos flavus. The sequence goes on along the minus strand of CM052884.1, from coordinate 15,581,429 downwards.
AGCCATAGGTAGAATAACACTCTGGCCAGTGATATGTCTTGCATCTCCATTCCAGGAATGAAAACATTAAAAGTGCCTCCCTCACCCTCTGCCTGCCCTATCCTCTCCCCAAACCACCCTAGAAGGTGTTTACCCACACCTTTTGACAAGCCCCCATTCTAGGATAGGTTTGGAAAAGTAAGCAAGGCAATTTACTTCTATTTCCTCATCTTTAAAATGGAAACAAACATATTTACCTCATAGGGTTTTTGTGATAATTAAGTGGATCAAGAATATGAAAGTACCAAGCAAGGTGCCACATGCTGGGGGCCACTTGTTGAGGCCTTAATGAAACTGTTTTTTTCTCTGTGTACTACTCCCCTTCTCATTCTCGTGACATGTAGTTTCTTTGTTTAATTAGATCTTAGGACTGCAGAATTAGATTACTCATGATGCATGGTCCATATGGATCAATTTGAGCTACTTAGCTAGTTTCTGTTATCAGTTTATTTTTATTTTTATATTTTTCAACCTGTGTCTTTATGAAAGAGAGCTAGACATGAACAGACACTTCTCCAAAGAAGACATACAAATGACTAACAGACACATGAAAAAAATGTTCATCATCTTTAGCCATCAGGAAGATTCAAATCAAAACCACATTGAGATACCACCTTATACCAGTTGGAATGGCCAAAATCAACAAGACAGTAAACAACAAGTGTTGGAGAGGATGTGGAGAAAGGGGAACCCTCTTCCACTGTTGGTGGGAATGCAAGTTGGTGCAGCCACTTTGGGAAACAGTGTGGAGATTCCTCAAGAAATTAAAAACAGAGCTACCCTATGATCCTGCAATTGCACTACTGGGTATTTATCCCAAAGATGCAGATGTAGTACAAAGAAGGGACACATGTACCCCAATGTTCATAGCAGCAATAGACACAATTGCCAAACTGTGGCAAGAGCCAAGATGCCCTTCAACAGACGAATGGATAAAGAAGATATGGTCCATATATAC
>CM052884.1:15458223-15580332 GCA_028534135.1 Potos flavus | reverse complement strand
CGTGTGGAGCATAAGGAAAAATATGGAGGACACTGGGAGAAGGAAAGGAAGGGTGAATTGGGAGAAATTGGAGGGGGAGACGAAACATGAGAGACTGTGGACTCTGAGAAACAAACTGAGGGTTTTGGAGGGGAGGGGAGTGGGGCTTGAGTGAGCCTGGCGGTGGGTATTGAGGAGGGCACGTATTGCATGGAGCACTGAGCGTGGTGCATGAACAATGACTCTTGGAACACTGAAAAAATAAAATAAAATTTAAATAAATAAATAAATAAATAAATAAAGCTAGAAAGAGACTCTACCTGGCAGCCGAGGAGTGAGGTACTGGGCAGAAAGGTGGGGCGGGCTCAGGCACTGGGGATTCAAAGGCCCAGGAGAGCCATTCATGGCAGTGGCTGAAGAGATACCCAAGGGTGAGCTTTCAGGCACTGGGGCAACCAACTGGTTCTGCAGGGGGTGTAGGGTAAACTGGGCTGGCCTGGAATTTCCCTGAGGTCACCCTGCCTTGTCTACCTAGATCATCCCCTGGTCCTGATCTTGTTCATTGCCTCCCTTGTCCACCTCACTGACCTCTCCAACTTCTGGTGACTCTTGGTAGTCATTCATCTCATCCGTGTCCTGCAGGTCCTCAACGTCCTCTGAGTCCTCTTCACTATCCTCATCATCATCTTCATCCTGCTCTTCCTGGTCATCACAGTGCTCTCAGGACAGCTTGCCAAAAGGTACCAGGTTGTCGTCTCTGTCTGCGATGCTCCGGAGTCAGGTCCAATGGTCTTGTTCTTGCTGTTGCTACAGCTCCGTCTCGTCCATGCAGGGACAATCCAGATCAAACCACGGTGCTCAGTCATACGGGGGAAGAGTGAGGGAAACAGGATGGACATGGCTCCTAGACTGAGGTAAAGGGTCAGGTGAATCTAGCTCTCAGATGTGTTTAGTTGGGTTTTTATTGGGTTACGGTACAATTTGGGCATGGGGTGGAGTAGAAAGTGGCAGGCAAGTAGCTCTTACGTCTTGGCTCCACCACTAACTAGCTGTTTGACCTTGGCCAAATCACTGAACCCCTCTGCGCCTCAGTTTCCTTATCACACCAGGAGGCAGCAGCTGGCTATAAGCTCATTTTTAATAATACAATAATCACCCCTAGAGCAAAAGTGAGGACCTTGACAATAACCTACATCTTATCAGTTGACCACTCTCTCCTCCGGTGAGCCCATCTCCTGCCTCCCCATGCCCCAGGAGCTTTATACTGTGTTTTATAGTCATCATTTCCTTGTTTTCCTTTTCATTTAACTTTACTGAATCTATAAGTACCTTTGAAAAGGATATCTAAGCATTTTTAGATGTTTTTAATATCACAAAAACGTATAATACTGTTTGAAATCTTTCGGGGTTTCCTGTTTTTTGTTCAGTAGTATATGGCTAACGTAGAGCCATACTGGTGAATGCTGGGTCATTCATTGATTTGATTGCTGTACAATTGTCCACTCTCCTGTTCATTCATGTTTGGATGATTTATAAGTTTTTGCTTTTATGACTTTTGCCACTAGGAACACTGTTTCCATGCCTCCAGCTGTATGTGTATAAGAATTACTCTCGGGTATATACTGAGAAGAAGTCATCTTCAACGTAGAAGGTAGTACGGAATATTCTCCAACGTTGTTATGAGACAGGGAAATTGAATGATGCCATAAAAATCTGTGTTTTGTTCCTTTTCTTGTTCCTATTCTTGCTAGGACCTGTACCCCCCACCCCACTATACACATGCATCATAATGCAAATACCGTTGTCCTCCTTGTAAGGGACAAGGAGTGAATGATTTCTTTAGAATGGATAACATCTAAGGAAGGACCAGGTTAGAATGACAAGGTGGAGCCATCATATGTGTATTCCAGACCACCAGTGCTAGACGTCTCCATACCAAGACTCTCTGGCTCCGAGGAATAACACCTGAGCCCCCATCTAATTCCTGGATGCCTGAGAGGACACATACCCCAGACTGCCATCTTCAATAAAAACCCCAGATCCCGAACTCCCTGCTTTCCTTTCTAAGTCTCCCAGACACTCTGTGTGTACCTGCAGTCTCTCTATACCTTCAGTAAAGTCTGCTTCCGCCTCCTGCTGGCTCGCATTTGATTTCTATCCTGCACACAGCCAGAGACCCTCTTGGCTGGTCTTGTGGGACCCCCTTCAGGTCCTTGGACTGGCCTGCCAGCATCAATTACGCCAATTTATATTCCCACCAGCAGCAAATAAAACGTCTCTTTGCACTGTACTTGTCTGTAGCTATGTAATTATTCTGTATTCTATTCTACAAGCCATTTGAGGATAAGGTAGTATCTTTAGATAGATCAAGAGTATGGGATCTAGGATTGACTTCTACTTTCTTCCTCATTAGCCATGTGACCTTGAACAATTCATTCATTCAACAGTTATTCACTGAACATCTACTATGTGCTGAAGACCCGGAAATAAACAAGATAAAGTCCCTGTTCCCAAGGAGTCTACATGCCAGTAGGGAGAAGCAGATAATAAAAGAGTTAGTAGAAATTCCATACAATGATATGTCCTATGAAGAAAAGAAAGCCATGATGTGCTAAAGAGTGACTAAGTGGGGAGCTAATTTAGCCCAAGTAGGGAAGGTTACATATGTGGAGGGGACCTCAGAGCTCAGATCCAAATGACAAGAAGGAGGCAGCCCAAAGAAGAGGTGGATGGATGGAGCTGGAGGCAGAGGGCACAGCAAATGCAGAGGCTCTCAGGTGAGAATGCTCAAAGACAAGGATGTGGAAAAAGAGGAACCCTCTTAACACTGTTAAGAAAGTGGGAAAGGCGAGCTGGTGCAGCCACTGTGGAAAACAATATGGCGGTTCCTCAGAAAGTTAAAAATAGAGCTACCCTACGACCGAGCACTACTTGGTATTTACCCAAAGGATACAAACATGGTGACTTGAAGGGGAACCTGCACCCCAATGTTTATAGCGGCATTGTCCTCAATATAAACTGTGGAAAGAGCCCGGATGTCTATTGACAGATGAAAGCATAAAGAAGATGTGGTATCTATATACAATGGAATATTACTCAGCCTTCAGAAAGAATGAAATCTTGCCATTTGCAATGACGTGGATGGAACTAAAGGGTACGATGCTAAGCAAAGTAAGTCAGAGAAAGACAAATATCGTATGATTTCATTCATATGTGGTATTTAAGAAACAAAACAGATGAACATAGGGAAAGGGAAGGAAAAAGAAAAGAAGATGAAAACAGAGAGGGAGGCAAGCCATAAGACACTCTTAACTCTAGGAAACAACCTGAGGGTTGCTGGAGGGAAGTGGGTGGGGGGACGGGGTAACTGGGTGATGGGCATTAAGGAGGGCACGTGATGTACCGAGCACTGGGTATTGCATGCAACTGATGAATCACTGAACTCTACCTCTGAAACTAATAATACACTATGTGTTAACGAATTGAATTTAAATTTAAAAATGTAAAAAAAGAAAAAAGGGCCGTAAGGAAGGGTGTGGCAGTGGAAGCTCGAGGCAGGTGACAGGTGTGGCAGAGCCAGCTTGAGTAGCGGGTCAGAGCCCACTGTCTAATCCCTGGGAATGCCTGGAGCCAGTGGTGAAACCATTAGCAGCTGGAAACCAGCCATGGTGGGAGTATTCACAACACTACCAGGCAAGGGCATCCTCGGGCTGCTCCCCACCGGCCCTGAGCGTGCGTAGTTACTGAACAGATGCAGTGAAAAAGTGAGACGGAGTTACTTAACCTCTCAGAACCTAACCTCAAGCGGTTGCTGTGCGAATTAAATGAGCGCGTATGCATAAAGCCCAGGGCACGCGCCGAGTGCTCGATGATTAAAGAGACTTGCCTGCTTCTGCCAATTTTCAAGCTCCTTCCCCAGCCTCGCCGCCCTCCAACACTCAGTTCACGACGATCCTTGGAGGAAAAAGAACAAACATATGTTGAGTGGTTGCTTTAGGCTCAGACTGTCACATATCATTATTCCATACCATCAGCAACACTGTCAGGCCGGTATCTGCATGGGCAGGTCACTGATCAGTCCATTAAAGGTCAGAGAGTTTATATTACTTGCCCAAGGTCACACAGCTGCTAAATGGTGGAACTGGCATGAAAAACTAAGACATCTGAATCTGACTTCAGGGCCTATTATGATGAGGCTTAAATTAATTAAATTAATATCAATTAAAATATTTTAATAGGCGATTCATTTCAGTGCATAATGTATGTCAGTGAACCACATGACTGCTGGCTGTAGGAGGTGAGGCCCCGTGGAGGGTTATTAGGTCAGGAGGGTGCAGCCCCCATGAATGGGATTAGTGTCCTTGTTCAGGAAGCCCCAGAGAGGGCGCCTGGGTGGCTCAGATGGTTAAGCGTCTGCCTTCGGCTCAGGTCATGATCCCAGGGTCCTGGGATCGAGTCCCGCATCGGGCTCCCTGCTCAGTGGGGAGCCTGCTTCTCCCTCTGCCTCTGCCTGTCTCTTGGTCTCTCATGAATAAATAAATAAAATCTTTAAAAAAAAAAAAAAAAAAAGAAGCCCAGAGAGCTCCCTGTCCCCTCCACCACGTCGTGAGGACATAGCGAGAAGTCTACAGCCTCAGGGAGGGCCCTCACCCGACCAGGCTGGCACCGTGTGGTCTCAGACTTTCAGCCTCCGGAACTGTGAGAAAGAAACTTCTGTTGTTTATTAGCCACCCAGTCGGCAGTATTTTGTTACAGCAGCTGAACAGACTAAGACACAAGGGCAAATCGAAGTTGAGTCTCAAAATACAGCTCATTTTTCAATTTTTCAAGGCTCAACTAAGGTCCTGAAACTTCTGGGACGTTTTCCCAAGCTCCAGCTACTAAGAACTCTCAGAGTACTTTTTAAACCCTAAGATCTCATGGATAATTTACGATATGCTGCCTTTTTCTTCCCTTTACTTCATTCTCTCTTTTAAATGTAAAATGCTTTCTCTCTCTCTCTCTCTCTCTCTCTCTCACACACACACACACACACACACACACACACACACTCAAGCAATACAATAAGGTATTTTTATCATAAAGTTAATGTAAAAAAAAAATAAAGAAGGAAAAACAATAGCTTCAAATAGAAAGTGATCCATGGTAACATTTTAACACATTTCCTTCTACTGTTTTTAGTAAAATTGATAATCAGTGGTCTGGTCTACTTAAATCAGCTCTAAATTACTTGAGAGTGGGGATTACGTACTATCATTATATCACATTTTACCTTTCATGTGAGCCCCTTAAATGCTTGTCACTGATGGAGACAATGCTCAATGGATTATGAGCTCCCAGCTAGTTGGTACAAGGGCACGCGACTGAAGAGTGTGGTGATGTAGATTTGCTTCGATTTTTGTGCCCTGCATGGGTAGTGTGAAAAGCCCCGAAGAGAAGAGGACACAGTCAGCCTTGTCATCTTCAGAACTACAGCTGACCTCTTCACACCAGTGTGGGTCTCTAGAATGGCGACCCCCCGTGTGGTCTAATATCCCAGAGGGATGCTGGATCCACCTCTGGCGTGGGTGCCCAGACCATCACTTGAAAAATAAAAGCAAAATTAATAAAGCAAGCAACAGATCACCCTCTTTCTCTCTCCTCGCCCTCCTTACAAAGGACTGGGCAAAATCGATGCTTAATCTCTGTAGGAATCTGTTGGTGTTGGGTGGTTTAGAACAGAAATCTATACTCTCTCAGTTCTGGAGGCCAGAGCCCTAAATCGGTGCCACTGGGCTGGAATCAAACTGTCGGCAGGGCTGTGCTCCCTCTGTAGCTTCTAGGGGGGAATTCACTTCCTGCCGCCCAGCTTCTGGGGGGCTGTTGGGCGTTCTTGGCTTGTGGCCACGTCACTCCTTTCTTCAAAGCAGCACCTGCAAATCTCTCTCTGCTCGGTCTTCCCATCACCTTCTCCTCTGAGTGTGTTTGTCCGAAATCTCCTTTTGCCTCTTCCTTATGAGAACCCTTGTGATTGTGTTTAGGGCCCACCCAGATAGTTCAGGATAATTTCTCTATCTCAAAACCTTCACTTCCTTACATCCGCAAAACCCCTATTTTCCATATAAAGAAGCATTTACACTGCCCAGAGTTTGGGACCTGGTATCTGTGGATGGACATTCTTTAGCTTACTGTACCGGAATTCCGTAGAGCAGTTAATTTGGAGGCTGGATGGACTTCATAGCTCAGAAGAAGCTTCTTCACCCTCCTGATTTGGGTTAAGGGGTGGAGATAGATTATGGAGAGGGGCAGGAAATGAGTAAGTAACTCGTACCTTCCCAATCCTTCTAGAAGAAGCCACTTTCTTCAATTTATCCCATTTCCCTCTGCCTGGAACCCTTCCTTCGCTTGACCTCCTCTAAGGGGCCTTGCCCGACCTCATCTCTCTTCCTTGCCTATACTGCATGGATGAAATCTATGACCCGCTAGTCCTCTGTGCCCGCTTTGCAACTGCATAGAGCAGAGTGGAAGGCATGTCCTATACTTAATGCTCCCCTCCAGAGGAGAATGTAAGCTCCATAAAACTCCCTGTGCCTTGCCCAGAGCTGTGTCCTCAGTAGGTGCCTAATAAATGTCTGCTGATCTGACTTAAGTTGCATTCCAGCTGAGATAAGAGGCATCTTCAGCACACGTGTGATTGCATTTCCTTGCTTCTCTGATTTTGAAACTGAGCCCAAGAGACTCCCTTTTCCACGCCACAGCCCTAGCCTGGCCACCCCGAATCAGAGCCCTGATCAAAATCCTCCACTCTCTGCCTCCGTTTCTTCGGTGATTAGACAGATCTTCATCCCGAGTTCATGTCTCTACTGCTGAGAATGCGGTGAGAGGCCCGGAAGTCAGTGTCCTTAAAGCAGTCTTTGTTGAAAGGTCTTTGGGGCACGCACGGGAAGTGGCGCCCCTGTGACAGGAAGCTGGTGGAGGCCATGGAAGGGAAAAGGACCCTCCTTTTGAATGGGCTGGCCTGAACCAGGAAGAGAGTGGTATTTCATCTCCCACGTTCAGTGGGAAGAACGGTGTGGGAAACCTGTCTCAACGACAATAGCTCTGTTTTTTCAGGCCCTGACTTTTACCTTTGTCATCGCCCTGCCACCGGGCTAAGTAGGGGTGCTCCCCAGGGCCAGATGTCCACCGTGAGCATGCATGCAGCCTCCAGGCCACTACTAGAAGTTTCCGTACAACCTGTTCTCTGCTCCGTAGTGGGAAGCTCCTGTAAAGGGAAGCCAAGAGAAGAGAAGAAATATAAGTCCAAATCAGCCTCTTAGTTAGAGACTTTAATTAAAGAGTTGGAGACTGAGTTTGTTCTTGAACGTCAATGATCTATTATGCTGCTTCTGCCTACCCCAAATGTTGCACTCCTGTTCCTATTTAGTGTTTACGTAGCTCTTTACAATTTTCAAGCACTTTCAGGCATCATATCTTGTTTAATTATCATCCCCTCTAAGAAAATAAAACATGAAGAAGTTACCCTAAATGCACTTTTTTTTAGGGACAAGAAAAAAAAAAGACTGAGGCTCAGAAAAATGAAGTGACATACCTATGATGATACAGTGACACAGGTGAGTAAGTCAGTATTTAAACTCAGCTTTTTCAGAAGTGAAAGTCATTCTAGTAATGTTCTTCTCTCTTTCTTGGGCTGGGTCCAAAAATGTCTTATGACTTGGTACTCTCACAGGGGTAGGCCAAGTTCCTTAAAGCAGTGTAGACAGATCTCTCCGGTGAGGCCGAGTGAAGGCTTAGATCACCCCTCAGCTTCTGAAGGCGTCCAAATGGAGATTCTCTCAGGAAGGAGGGGTAACCGTCTGTTAGCTCTCCTAATGTCTCGATAATCCCAGGCATAGGTAGCAGAGGCCTAGAAATTTATTGATTTAAAACTGCAAGTCAGGGGCATCTGGGTGGCTCAGTCCAGGTACATCTCTGCCTTTGGCTCAGATCATGTTCCCAGGTCCTGGGATCGAGCCCCGCGTTGGGCTCCCTGCTCCTTGGGGAGCCTGCCGTTCCCCCTGCTTGTGCACACTCTCTCTGTCAAATAAATAAAATCTTAAAAATAGAATAAGATAAAATTGCAATTCAAAATTGCAGTTGAGAGAGCACCTATTACACAGACGTTGATTGCTAAGTACCATTTCCTACTAAAAAGAACCAGGGCTCCATGGAGAGATGTTGATTCCAGGTCAGAGGCAGGGAGAGCAGAAGGTTGGCCTGAGATACCTTGGGCCACAAAGTAGGGGATTGCCCCAAGATCAGTGGGATGTTATGGATAGGATACAATAGCCAGCTGGAAGGAACTCTCACAGCCAAAAGCAATTTGCTCATCCCTCTTCCCTGTCCCCAAATGATGATATTGGATTATGGTAGGCTATAGTAGAAAGAAAAATTCCATGAGTCCATGGTGATACTTTAAAAGGTAAAGAGAAAGAGAAAAGTGGGGAGAGAATGGGGGAAACTATTCTTTATGAACAATGCTGACAGATAAGTGTAGAAATGTTGACAGATTTAGAAAGTCCCCATTAGAAAGTCCCCATTTTGTAGCCCTCAAAGTAAGGGCAGATTCAGGTAAGAGTAACAAATAGATGTTAAAATCACTGAGTGGAAGGGTTGTTAGGGAGTAAGATATTCACACTATTTCAAAGTATCATCCCACAGATTTTTTTTCATGTATTTAAACATTTTTTTCCCAAGTTTTTATTTAAATTCTGATTAGTTAACATACAGTGCAATATTAGTTTCAAGTGTAGAATTTAGCAATTCATTACTTCCATGCAACACCCAGTGCTCATCACAGCAAGTGCCCTCCTTACCACAGATTATTAATTACAGAGGGAGAAACAGGCCGTTACAATGGGAAGATCGGGTAGTTTCCACCTTAATCAAGGGCTCGACATTGGCATTGCTGATTGTGGGGTGGCCTGACTTAGGACTTCTGAGATGAGATGTGGTGGAAGGTGCACATCACGCCTAATGCAGTGCTCTTGTCGGGACTGTCACTAGAATGTAATCCCGAGGAAAGATTCATCCATCCAGAATGTGGGACCTTCTGCAGGACAAGAAGCCTGGGCTCACTAACGGATACAGTGCCAGGGACATCAGAATGAGTAGAGGACTATCCTACCCTGGGAAAGGTAGAGAGACATAACAGCCAAATGCAATGCGGGACTTCGATGGGATCCTAGATCTAAAAAAAACTCTGCTCTAAAGAACATTTTGGGGACAATTTGGGAAATGTGAATATGGGCTCAGTGTTGGATGCTATTATTGTACTAATGTTGATTTTTCTCAGGCATGATAATGGTGCTGTGGTTATGTAAGAGAATGTTCTTGTCCTTGGGAGATGGAAGCTGAAGTTTTTTTGTTTTATTTTAAGCAGATTCGCTGCCCAGCATGGAGACCAATGTGGGGCTTGAACTCATGACCCTGAGATCAAGACCTGAGCTAAGATCAAGAGTTGGACACTTAACTGACTGAGCCACCCAGGTGTCCCATTTTTTTCTTTATTCTTTTTGAGAGAGAGAGAGAGCAAGCGCGCGTGCACATTGGGGAGGGGCAAAGGGAGAGAGAGAATCCTAAGCAGGCTCCACGCTCAGCGTGAAGCCCAATGCAGGGCTCGAGCTCACAACCCTGAGATCATGACCTGAGCTGAAATCAAGAGTTGGATGCTTAACTGCCTGAGCCACCCAGGCGTCCCAAGCTGAGGTTTCTAAGGGTGAAATATGATATGGGAAGCCTATTTTTGAATGGCTGAGATAAAGGGTGTTATATATGCGAATGCAAACTGGTACAGCCACTCTGGAAAACAGTATGGAGGTTCCTCAAAAAGTTGAAAATAGAGCCACCCTACGATCCAGCAATTGCGCTACTGGGTATTGACCCCAAAGATACAAATGTAGTGATCAAAAGGGGCACCTGCACCCCAATATTTATAGCAGCAATGTCCACAATAGCCAAACTGAGAAAGAGCCCAGATGTCCATCGACAGATGAATGGATAAATAAGATGTGGTATCTGTATAGAATGGCATATTATGCAGCCATCAAAAAATTGAAATCTTGCCATTTGCAACAATGTGGATGGAACTAGAGGATATTATGCTAAGTGAAATAAGTCAATCAGAGAAAGACAATTATCATATGACCTCACTGATATGTAGAATTTAAGAAACAAAAGAGAGGATCATAGGGGAAGAGAGGAAAAAATGAAACAAGATGAAACCAGAGAGTGAGACAAACCATAAGAGACTCTTATTCTCAAGAATCAAATTGAGGGCTGCTGGAGGGGAGCGGGGGAGGGGGAGGGGGTAATTGGGTGATGGACATTGGGGAGGGCATGTGATGTAATGAGTGCTGGGTGTTATATAAGACTGCTGAATCACAGACCTGTACCTCTGAAACAAATAATACATCATATGTTAATTAATTAAATTTAAATTTAAAAAATCCTTAAAAAAGGTGGTATATAGATATATGCCTATATCTATATATCTATATATCTATATCTATATATCAATATGGACAGTGTGAAGTAAGATGGGTATGGAAAAACGTGTCCATTGGTGAATCTAGGTAAAGGGACATATGGGTATTTTCTCTATCATTCTTCAACTTTCCTGTGAGTTTGAAACTTCAAATTAAAAAAAAATAAGATATTACAGTTAAGCCTTGCAGATTACTTTGGGTCCTCTCCAGTAGGAGCGATGCATTTTCAGGAAAGATGGCAAACTTAAGCAGGGGGTGGTCTATGGTCTTAGAGCAGAGCTAACACAGCTAGAAATGAAATGGGGATGCAGGTCTCCCTAGCTTAAGCAGCAAGAGCCCACAACCGCAGAGCCATTCCTGCTGCCTGGCTTCTCGTTGATGGACTTTCCCTCCTTCACACCACGACTCAGGCTTCTCATAAATCCACAGATCTAGCCAGCAATCACTAGAGTCCACATGGTTGGCCTTTGAAATCTATCTAAAGTGGTTTTTCTTCAGGATGCTCACAGTCAAAGCAAGTATTTCTGTAAATAAGGGCTCTTGAGACCATCTCCAGGGAAGTGGTATTCCCTGAAATAGGGTCGTCTCACTCCCACATTGGCCTTATTACACACCACCAACTCCTCCTCATTAAAGCTAGTGGTTTTGAACTTTTCTCTAGAGAAAAGAATGTTCTAGATAGTTGTCATTCTATTTCTGGTCCCCTCTATTTTCAGGAATGTCACCATCCCTCACCTCCTGTGACTAATACATGCTGTCTGTCCCTCAGAGCTGATCCTCTTCCTCATTTTGAAAGTTGCTACTGGTGAAATCGCCAACAAGTACTTCTCTGAGCATTTCTGGCAAAAGTTCTGGGAAGCTGAGTGATACTTGATGGGATTGCTGAATGGACACTCTGTTGAGTGGTATTAGTGGCTTGCTCATCTGTTGGTCTGTTTTGAAAAATCATCACTCATTCACTTGTTCAGGATGAGTAACAATCCATGATGAATAATGACTTGTTGTATTTCACTTCCTGTGAGTGTCTTCTGCCTAGAGGTCTGACTGGTAGAAAGAAGGCATTCCAGAAATGTTCTGAGCAAACACGGCAAAATCAGCAAAGTGGGTCGCTTCCTAAGATGTACTGCTATGCTGGGGCAGCGCTCATTCACGTGTTTGCATGCCCACACATTCACTTGCAATATCGATCTTGTTCTTTATTTTAGAGTCATATCTCCTATATGGACTACTAAATCACTAAGAACAAGGGATAGTAGAGGGAGACTAAGTTTACTTCTCACCAAGTGCACACCAGGTTGTTTATGTGAGTTAGTTAATCTAATCCTTACAACATCCCTGGAAATAAAGTTTTATTTTTATCATCTTACAGATGAGAAAAGTAAATTCAGAGAGTTAAAGGACTTACCCAAGATGGTTAGAAGGACCAGAAGGTGAAATCCATGCTCTGCCTACTGTCTCCAGTAACACTAATATTTGCTTGACAGGTGATAGCCAGCAGGTTTTAAATTGCTGATTTCCTTCCACTCCCAGACACACATTTGGGCCATCTTCTCCTCACGACCAGTCAGCGTCTGCTCCTGGTGAAATAATCTTTGGTAAAATCTGTAGGGAAGAATAAAGACATGCATTTTCTAGTCAGATATTAATGAGGCTTATACTGCTGCTTATCTCCATTACTCTGAAAAATACACTTGAATCACTCCATTATTGTACCCATCAATGAAATCGCTGATTTCAGTAATTCTCAATCCTCCTGATGTCAACAAATACTAGGATGTCACCAATTTTCTTAAGAGATGTTGTAGAAGTTACACATTCATTCTGAAAACAACAGCAAACACCCCTGTCCTAAAAACAACCGTATGGCACTTTCGGGAGACTGCACAGAATTGAAAAGTATGACCTTTGCCACCAAATATCTGAACTCTTCTATTTATTTTTTATTTTTAATTTTTTAAAGATTTTATTTATTTATTTGTCAGAGACAGAGAGAGCACAAGCAGGGGGAGCAGCAGGCAGAGGGAGATGCAGGCTTCCCGCTGAGCAAGGAGCCCGATATGGGACTCGATCCCAGGACCCTGGTATCATGACCTGAGCCGAAGGCAGTGGCTTAACCGACTGAGCCACCCAGGCGTCCCTGAATTCTTCTATTTAGAGTAACTGTTATTACTGTTTCAACCCTGAAAGTCACCTAAACTCCGTAAACTTCAGCTTTGCACGGCTAACAGAGATAAAAGTGTACTAGCTTCATAAGTCTCCTGTGATTAAAAAAGCCAGCACAGGGAAGAGCTTACAGACTTAAAAACAACAAAGATGATATCAAGTAGCAGCGGTGATGAGATGAAGAATATAAAACAGGTGAGTGGGAAAGAGAGCAAGGTAGAGGACGACCCTTCAACAGGGCAGACGGGGAAGGCTGGTGTTGCAGAGGCGATGCTGAAGCTCAGAGCTGAATATCCGGCAGGAGGTAGACATGCCAGAGGAAGGTGGTGGTGCCCAGCTTCAGTGTGGAAGCCCCGAGCTCGAGTTCCCATTCTGCTACTTCTCACCTCCTTCACGGTAGACACGTCTGGATCTCACATTCCTGCTCTGAAAAAAGAAATGAGTAAAAAGCTACGTAAAGGGCCGTGAAGATTAAAATAAGGCAATGTGCTCCTGTGCATTGCAGACTATAAAATCCCGTAAAAGGTGATCCCTTTTATGGGATCCCATCATTCGTCCTATATTGACCAAAAAAAAAAATTACTTTCATTTATCCACTCACTGTTTCTTACATTTCTTTATTTCCTCATTCATTGTCATGCTCGCTCTGGCAACACATAGACTCATTCATTGCTCAGGGTCGTTGAAGTCCTGCTGTAAGCCAGAAGCTAGACCGGCATCGGGACAGCTCTGAACTGTGTGTTTTATAGTTATCCCATGAATTATACTCCAAGAGCCTTGGGAAGTTTGTGGTATAGCTGCCATTTAATGGAGGAGGAAATTAGGGATGACCTTTACGACATGGCTGAGATGACCATGCTTACATGGGAGGTAATTGCCTGTCTCCACTGCCGGTGGGGCCCCTGAAGGGCAAGGCTGTCACTCATAAGGATTTGGATTGTGGATGCTCACGGAGGCATCTTCCATCTTCTTAGCTTCTCCTCATTGCTAAGACCCCTCTGAACTCTCAGGAGGTGAGAGCACGCACCACAGAAACAAGGTGGATGCAGCCAGGCTGGCTTTCTTCCCCAAGAAACATATGGTGGGAAATAAGCCTTCCTAGGCACCAGGGAAAGGTACGAGGCCACCTATAAACCAGGTGACTGTGGTTTCTGAACCTGACATCAGCTGACATGACCGGACAAGAAGATAGGATACTTAAGGTCAGACTGTCCCTAACGGGCATACATACATTTGGCATACAGTTGCCGTAGAGAGAGGAGTCATACTTTACAACGTGACTGGGTCCAGCTGATGGGCTGATGGCCGGTAATACCGGGATTAGACTGGGAGGAAGGACAGGAAAAGCAGAAACGAAACAAACAGGTTTGGGCGAAAACAGAGTCTGGGCCCATCCACCTGCAAATTCCTGAGTTTTCCTCATTAAAACCTGGGGACGATGGTTCTCTGTGTATTACTAATCCCCCTGAGGCAACAACCACAGAATGAAAGCTGGTGTGGGGTTTTGCAGGAATGATCTGTAAGCAATGAAAATAAGTAAGTTTTTTGAAATGCTTGGCAACTTCAAATCCCCTTGGGCCCATCAGAGGGGACAGAGGCCAGTTCCAGAAGCCCCCTAATTGATGTGTCTCACTCGGAGTCTGAGGGGATTTGGAAGCCTTGCTATCTTCAGAATGTAGGGGTGGAGGAGCCGAGTGGGGAGGGGAAAAGGAAGGAGGGAGACACAGTGGAACTGGCTACTCCAAGTGTTTCCTTTTTGTTGTGGTGGCTGTTATGCTTCTCGGGCTGTGGCAGGATGTGAAGTGTCAAGTGTTTTGTGGTCACAAAACTGCAGCTGTGGGGATGGTGTGGGCTGGTGGACACTGGAGAGAGAAAGCTAGCAGATGACAGGAGGAGGGAGGGAAAGAACCTCAGGGGTGGTGGCAAAAGACTATTTCCCCTCCCACCAGGGCGGCTTCCTTGTTTGCAAGTCCAAGGGTTTCAGATCAGTGCCTACAGGTGGATGTCCTGCGGCCCTCACTGGGTTTAGTCCCTGGGCTTAATATTTGGTTTGGGGTCTCTTGCTTCCATGTAGGGTGGCCTACATGGGTAAGTCCCATGACCACTGGGACTTAGAATCCTCACCCGTATACTGGAGATCATACCATTTAGAGTGTTGTTGAAAATAAGTGAAATGCCTTTTACATGGAGACATGCACACATATAAGCTACTCTTAGGGTTTTCTAGAAATGACTAGAAGACATGACAGGACAAGAGGGCTCTAGAAGGGCAGCATCTGGCGTAGCAAGCCCAGTAAGTACACATTGTCCCATTCTCTGCAGCTCACCTGCATTTTCCAGCCATTTCCCAGTTTATGGACATCAGGTTCTCCACTGGGGGTATACCAACGCCAGCAGGTGACCTGCAGTGCCACTCATGACCCCATTTGTCCTTGCAAGCCCCCTTCTTCCCTCCTCCCCTTCCCTGGCTACAGAAGCACTGGGAGGAAGATTCAGTGTCTGCTCTTTGATTGCTTTCTTTAAGTGAAGCTAAGCGGGAGAAGGAAGGCAGGAGGGACGAAGGAAGGAAGGAACGAAGGAAGGGGGGGTTGGTTTCCCATTTACTTATGCTGGCTGCAGCCTCTACTCTGCTTACCTAATCACATCACGGCCAACGCCTTCTCTGATTGTGCATTACCCCAGGGCTCCTTCATTGTCATCAACTCCTCTGCCCCTAACTCAGTTGCACTTGAGCTTTGCAGAGAGGAGTTGAAAAGGGAGAGATAATGGCAAATGCACGAACATTTGAACATCGTGGTGCAATTTATAGTCATTCTGCATTCATGATGTCATGCGGGGCCCCAGAAAGTCCCCTACTATTGTTACCCCCGTATGACAGGTGGGAGACAGTGGTACAGCGAGGTGAACAGACTGACCTACAGTCACACAGCTAGTAACTGCCAGAACTGGGGCTCGACCTTAGGGATTCTGACTCCAAAGCCTGACTTTCTCCTTCTCTTCCATGTCTGTCTCAGGAGAGAAGTGGTGAGTGCATGGGGAGCAGAAGGAGACCCTTCTCTGATGAAGTTTGCACCGTAATAGAACTAGAATAAGAACGATCTACAAAATAGTGGAAAAGTTATATACAAACCACCCCTCCACTAACCCTGTCCAACCCAAGCATTGTCCAATTTCTCAAGGGAATTCAGAATCACACTGATGGAAAAATTATTAAGCACTTCTCAGTGCTTTAAGTGCTTAAGGAAATATCTAAAAACTTACTATCGTAAGTGAATGAAGGTGCCTGGCTTTCATACTTGGCCCCATCTAGAGTGTGAAGTGTGCGGAGGCCCGTGGGTCCTGAATGTGACAGTCCCTTCCTTTCTCCCAGGTGGAAGGACAGAGTTGGAAAATGTCACCGTATCACTTAGAATCCAATAGAACAAACAGGAGGTCAGCCATCCACATATTAGTTCATTTAAAAAGTTTTTTGCACTTGTACTAAGACAATCAGAATCTGATCCAAATCCAAGCAAGAGCCTAGAACAATGTTAATGTTGAAAGGGCTGTCATGAGGGTGATGGGTGGCTCAGTCAACTGATTGTCTGACTCTTGGTTTCAGCTCAGGTCATGATCTCAAGGTCATGAGATAGGGCCCTGTGTCGGGCTCTGTGCTTGGCGTAGAGTCTGCTTGAGATTCTCTCTCTTCCTCTCTCTCTGCTTTCATGCTCTCTCTAAAAATAAATAATCGTTTGAAAAAATGGATGTTTCATTACCAATTAAATTAGGAATGGACTTGTAGATAATAGTGCTTTAATTCAGGGTGGTCTTCTGAGAGTGTAAGCAAAAGGGAGCCCAAGCAGTAAAAATCAGCACCACTGGGCCCTGTTCAGAAGCCAGGACGTCTAGATCTCTAGGACAAATACTTCGAGATTAGATCTTACTCATCTGGATTACTGTCTTAGCCTGTTTGGGCTACTAACAAATACCATAGACTGGGTGGTTTATAAATAACAGAAATTTGTTTCTCACAGTTCTGGAGGCCAGGAAGTTCATGATCAAGATGCCAGTATATTCAGTGTCTGATGAAAGCCCACTTCTGGGTTCCTAGATGGCTGTTTCCTCGCTGTGCCCTCACATAGCAGAAGGGGCAAGGGAGATCTCTGAGTCTCTTTCATAGGGCACTAATCCCATTCATGAAGGCTTCACCCTTCACCCTTACGACCTAATCACCTCCAAAGGTCCTGCCCCAGACCCCATCACAGTGGGAATTAGGTTTCCAGATATGAATTTGGGGTAGGATGGGTGAAGAACACACACTCAGTTACTAAAAATCTCCAAACCTATTCTTGAGATGACACTTAAATTATTTTCTGCTCCCTGAGGATCAGCCCTTCGAAACTCCCCAGTTACTTGGGGCTAGACCTTTTCCTGGCTCAAATGGTACTGATGCCATGAAATCTTTCTAATTATCTTCTCTCTTTGCTGGAAAACAAAACCCAAAAAAAACCCTTTTTCTCTTCTCTGAAACTCAAAGTCACTTTGATTTGAATTCTCACAGCAACTTCGTGTATGGATTAGAGCCAGAAACTTCTCACCCCGGGTCCCATAGCTGGCTATAATTGAAACAAAAATTAACGTCGGGGATCCTGACTCTGGACCATGCTCTCCGCACCACACTTCCGTATCTGGAAGGACTATGGCCTCTATAAGCACATTAGCAGATTAGTTTTATAACCGCTGTCACAGAACAAGACACCAAGGATCTAGGGCCAGTCAATGTTGGCAAGGGGTCGGGGGTCAGGAGAGAGCTAGACTGTGATATGCCCAAGATCAGGACAAGCCCGGTGACGGTCTTGAAGGTGGGGTTAGGGAAGGAGTCAGTCTGGGCCGTCATCCATCCTCTACATTGTAGGTAAAGCACTCATTCTAAAATCTTACCAAGAGATGCATGCCTGTCTTTCCCAAGCTAAAGACTCTCTAAAGGGGGTTCATTCCTGCCCTCAGGATAAAGTCAAGTTCCTTGGCATGGTATTCAAGGCGCTCCTCAGTGTGGCCTGTGTTTTCCTCTATGACACGTCACGCAGCCATTGCCACTAACACACATACTCTTCGCTCCAATTCAACGCAACAATGAGTGAAGCAATGACCTTGCTTTGCAGACACGCACTGGGGCTCTTGAAGGTAGATAGGCAGACAGGCAAGTCCAGGGCAGAGACATCAGTCCTCTTAGGTGAAGTTCTGGGGGTTCGGGGAATTTAGAGGAAGGACCCCTGGGCCAGATTTAGGAGCTCAGGGAGGACTTCCCAAAGGGGGTGACATCTAAGTTTCTAGCTAGATGATGATACTAGATCACGGGGGTAAGGCGAGGGTTTCAAGCAAGCAGAATATAACGTGTAAATGCTGGAGGCAAACAGGGGCAGCGAGTTCAGGAACCGAAGCAAGACGGGGTGGTTGGCAGGGTGTCTGGAGATGAAGCTGGAGGTAGGCAGGGGCCAGATGATGGCCTCCGAAGGCCTTCTAAGGCTGGCCAAGAGCCAGACCGTGCCCTGAAGGCTGTGGGAAACCAGTGAAGGGTTTTAAGCTTAACTCGAGGCGAACAAGGAACTGAGGAGAAAGAGTGGGAGGAGGGAGGGAGGAAGAATTTGAGAAAAGAGATATCTGGCCTCTGCTAGCTTTGCTCCATCATAAACGATCGTTAAAAGAACCACACAAAGCTCTGTGCCAAACCTAGGAGGGAATACCCAGAAAAAACAGCCAAATCTTTCCCCTTAAGAATCTCATGGGGGGGGGGGGGGCCCGCCTGGATGGCTCAGTGGGAAGCCTGCTTCTCCCTCTCCCACTCCCCCTGCTTGTGCTCCCTCTCTCGCTGCGTCCCTCTCTGTCAATTAAATAAATAAAATCTTAAAAAAAAAAAAAAAGAATCTCACAGGGGTGCCCAGGTGGCTCAGTCGGTTGGGCATCTGCCTTCAGCTCGAGTCATGATATCAGGGTCCTGGGATCGAGTCCCACGTCAGGCTCCCTGCTCGGTGGTGGTGGTGGTGGGGCTGCTTCTCCCTCACCACCCGTTTGTGCTCTCGCTCTCTGTCAAGTAAATACATCTTCAAAAAAAAAACAAAAAAACCCAAAAAAAAACCTCACAGTCTAGAAAGAGAGATAAGATAAAAATGAAAACAAGCCAAAAAAAAACACAGAACCAGGCAAAATCCTGAAACTGAGACCAGGGGTACAATGAAATGGTAGCAGAATTCACAAATGAGAATAATTCAATTCAGTTAGAATGTTATTCAAGATCTCGTGAGGGAGAGGCTCTTTGAGGCTGCGTTGAAGGACAGGAAGGATTTCCATCGAAAGTGATGGGGAGTGCGAGAAGCCCAGGGTCCAGGCCGACTGAGGGGCAGGGGTGGGAAGGAGAGCAGAGGAGCAGCGGGTAGCCTCCCAGGACGAGGTCCATCCAGCATGGGAAATGGAATGCTGAGAGATAAGCCTGGTGGACCGAAGCCGGAGTACTAAGGGCCCCCAATGCCAGCCCAAGGAATCTGCATTTAACTTAGCAAGTCATGGGGAGCACTAAAAGTTCTTAAGCTCAAAAGAATGTTAAGAACTTGAAGATTAATTGGCAGGGGAATCCATATACCAGTCAACTGGGGCCCGTCGATGTTATTCTCAGTGCTCTGAAAACTCTACAGTAATTTTCAAAGTATGTATTTTCTCCTGAATGAGAACCTTAAAGTGTTATAATATTCTGGAGTATCTGAATGACCACACCATGTAACGGAATTCTGCCACCCAAACTCAGTGCCCATGGTTTCACAGGAAGTATTGCTTGAGCATCTATTACATGCCCGGCATTGTTCTAAGCACTGGGCATATAGCGGTAGATGAAACAAAGGTCTCCCTCTGTGAAACTGAACACTAATGGGATATTTGTCAGTATTAAGAAATTACCAGGGTTTTTTTTAAGCATAATAATGATATGTGGTTATGTTTTCAAAGGAGTTCTTATCTTTGAGACATACTGAAATATTTATGCATGAACTTACCTGGCATCTAGGATTAGTTTCAGAAGGGTCCGGTGGGTGAGGATAGAGACGGAGTAAGATTGTCCAGGAGCTGACGGTCACGGTAGCTGGGCAAAGGGTGCAAAGAGATTTGTCACGCTCTTCTCCTTACTTTTGTGCATGCTTCATATGTTTCCCTAAAAGAAAGAAACAATGAACACCTGCCTTGATGGCGTTTATTTTCTAGTGTATGAACTTGTCGTGACAATGGCATTGACACCAAGTGAAGGCAACATGACATTAGGGCCTCAGAAAAGAGCAGAAGGGGGGGGGGCAGGCTGAATAAAGCTGAGTGAGGGAACTGAGACTGAGACACCCGGGAGCCTAGGGATCCTGGATTCCGAAGCACCAGCTGGGTACACGGAGCCTCTTGAAAACAGAAGTTTCCTGAGCCTCCCATCTCTGTACCTTTTATCTTGCAACTGTTCATTAGCAAGTAAATAAAGCATTATAACTTTTGTTTTTGAATTATGAGGTACACTATTAAAAATCATCCAGTAACAGTTTCAGAAGTGATGATTCTTAAATAAACAATGTGACAGTAACTCAAAAAGGGGCTCATCACACTTAAAAAGAATTCAGTTAAGGGGCGCCTGGGTAGCTCAGTCAGTTAAGTGTCGGACTCTTGGTTTCAGCTCAGGTCATGATCCCGGGGTCGTGGGATCAAGCCCCAGGTTGGGGTCTGTGCTGGGCAGGAAGCCTGCTTGGGAATTTCTCTCTCTCTCTCTCCTTCTGTCCCCCCAAGCCCACCACTAAAAGAAAAAAAAAAGAAAGAAAAAAAGGGGGGAAAAAAGAATTTAGTTAATAGCTAGTGAAACACAAATTTACCTTTTTAAAAAAATTTTTTTAATTCCCTTTTCTAATACTAGTTTCAGTAAAAGAATATGCTATATTAAAATCAATGTATTTTAAGGGTGCCTGGGTGGCTCAGTGGGTTGAAGCCTCTGCCTTCGGCTCAGGTCATGATCTCAGGGTCCTGGGATCGAGCCCCGCATCGGGCTCTCTGCTCAGCGGGGAGCCTGCTTTCCCCTCTCCCTCTGCCTGCCTCTCTGCCTACTTGTGATCTCTCCTCTCTGTCAAATAAATAAATAAAATCTTAAAAAAAAATAAAATCAATGTATTTTAATTTTATTAGCTTTCCGTGTCTATATAATGTAAAATCTTTTAGTTATACTGTATAAGAGCTACAGGTAGAAAATATTCATAATTAATTTTATGTTGGCATATATTTAAATGATATCATAATACAAAATGAATTACATTAACACTGAAGGACCCTAGGATTTCTTCCCCCTCTGATATAAAGTCAGCATCGTTTTCAGGGATATAGAGAGATGGATTATAATGGTACAAAAACCCAGGTGAAAGCATTGAATAGGATGTTGGCAGTGCAGTTGAAAATGAAACACGAGATTCAGGAGATATTTTGGAGGTAAATCTACACCTTGTAGAGGATCAGAAACAACTTGGATACAGGGAGTGAATGAAAAATGTTTGAATCTCAAGGACAAAGAAAACGCCATTCTCAGATATTGGATCCTTGAGAAGAGAAACTTAATTGGGGGCAGGAGGAGAGGGGTTTGCGAAATTAATTTTGGATGTGTTGCATTTGAAAAGCCAGCATGGTAGCGAGTGGGAAAGATGAATCGGAACTTGAAAGACATTTTCTCTCTTCAGAACCAGAAGGCACACCGCCCACACTCACTACGTCTGGGACCTGGGGTCTCTGCACTCCTCACACCATGGGTTGGGGTGAGTGGACCCCGCAGGCAGAGCCCAGAGCGAGGCCCGGTTCCCAGTCAGCCCAAAGCCCTAAACTGGTAGGCTATGGGCCCGGCAGGAGCCTGTGGCCAGCACCACGTATGGGTGGGGCAAAGGGACCAGGGCTTCCCCTTACCTTACTCCAAGCCAGAGGGAGTCGCTGGCATGACTTCCCTCCCGGGGTTTTGTGAGTTGTCCCTTGAAGGCAATGGTATCTAGCTTCCTGTTTTTGGTAAACAACCAAAAAAAAAAAAAAAAAAAAGTTTCCGGTTTGGAAATTGAAGGCCATCTGTTTCTCATTCTATTTTCCCTCTTCTCTGGCTTTCTTTCATTCTCCCCTCTTCCTCTCCCCCACCCTAAGAACTCACAGCTCAGCTGGGAGCATACTGACCTTATTTGACTATCTTTGCTTTAATGAGAATGTTGGGTTTGTCTTTGGGATTAAAACGAGAGCATTCCTTGTTCCCACTCAAAATAGGTGTCTTCGATTGTTTACTTAAAAATCATTTTTTTCCCCATGAAAATGAAGTTTCTCTATTTAGTCTAAGTAATAAACACATCTAAATAAAGTAAAATAATTATAAAACCGTGACTGACAAAGCCAAATGCAGTTTTGTTGAAGGCAATGCACAAACTCCTTAATGTCTTGTTAGCAGACTCAGTTAAATTTCACCAAAGGATGATAGTTGACTTTTAAATCAGGATAAAAATGAAATCTTGAGCTGGTTAAATTGGCGGCAACTCACTGGCCAGGATGTGGCTTCTCTCCTGGGATTCTGGAGTGGGCAGGCTGTTTTCAGCGGGTTCTATTTTCTTATAGTCTGGTGTTACAGGTCCCTCTTGTGTTGGTTGTTAACATTGTCTTGTTTCTGTCTCTAGAACCGTGAGAACACAATGATTCTGCATTTCTATTCATCAGCTTCTTGCAACCAATGTCCTCCCGTCCCCATCCCCCTTACCATCCCTGTCAGCACCAGCATACTGGGCAAACTGTAGGATAGTTTAAAACCACGGAACCAGACAGATTTGAATTTGAATTCTTTCACTGTTCCCTTGGGCGAGTTACTTCCACTTCCGTATGTCAGTTTCTGCATTGATTAAGTAGAGGTGCTGATGACACTCACATCATTGCTTTCAGGAGAAAAAAAAGGAGAAAGCAGGTAAAATGTCTGACATTCGGGCTTGAAAAACATGACTCCCTTTCTCATTCATTTCTTCTTTCTCTAAGGAAGACAGAGTTCTCACAAAGAAAGGGTTAAGATGTAATTGAGACTAAGTGGATGTAACGGGACCTTACCCAAGGATCAAGTCATCTTCAAGCTACCTACGTAATAACAGAATGATCACACTTGAAAAAATGAAAAATCAGTCCGTGATCTTGTTTTCATTTGTTGCTCAAAAGGGGACCTTTTGCTCGCTTCCTGTTTTCCCATCTCCCCCACCTTCACCGTCACTACTCCGGAAGGCAGAAGGACCTACTGTTTCTTCCAGCTGGGGACAACTGACAAGTGCCGATGGCTTGTTCTTAGCAAGGCCTCAGGTCAGAAAACACCTTTTCTTGAGATTAGTTAGGAGTGTCGTGTCTATAAGGTATTCACCAAGGTATTACTGCTCATACCTAATAATGCTTCTGCTCAAATAAAGGACTTCTTCTGAATTCATGTAGAGCTCATGCAAAAAACTCAGCCCTTAGCGTATACCATCTTGTTGTTTCATACCGTTTGTTCTAATGTATGCATCTCCAGGATCCCTGGGGCTGTCTCAACTCTGAATTTTTACCAATGAGCACGGGTTTAACCTCAAACTCAGCTCTAATATATATTTATTGAATTAAGTTGAATTGTGTATCTTTGCCTAAGGATACTGCAAATATTTCAGAGACAGTGTTCTCTACCTCCTTGTACCCCCTTTCCTCTCCTCTTACCCCACGATACTCAAAAAATGATTAATAACATTTGATGATACCTATGATCAGCAATAGATCAAAGCAGAATCCCAACGCTGCAAGGAGCCTTCACAAATATACAGTCCAGTCCTGAGTTCCGCAGGTGGTCCTGCCAAACGTTGTCCCCTTTTTGTCAGGACGACTCTGGGAATGTCAGAAAAAAATTTTCTCCTTATTGAGCTACAATTTTTCTTCCTTTAGCCTTCATCTTGGATCTAAAATCTACTCATTGGAGGAAAGCAAAACACTTCTAAGCCTACCTTCCACATGACCGCCCATCACATAGTCAAAGATTGCTCTTGAATCTGTTTTTTCACAATGAAAACTTCTGTCCACTACATGACTTAATTTCTCTGTCACCCAGTTCTCTCTTTTTTTAGAGAGAGAGGGGGAAGTGAGTGGAGGTGGGAGGAGGGGGAGAGAGAGAATCTTAAGCAGATTCCGTGCTGATCTCAGAGCTTGCCATGGGGCTCGATCCCATGACCCTGAGATCATAACCTGAGCCGAAACCAAGAGTCAGACACTCAACTGACTGAGCCACCCAGGCGCTCCTCTCTTGCTCATTTTTCCCTTGATTCTTCACTTAGACTAGTTGCAATTATCATTACCTTTAAGTGAGAATTTACTCTGTGCTAGGCATTGTGATGAATTGCTTACAAATGTTGTCTCCTGTAATTCTCCCAAACTCATGAGGTAGCTATTCTTACCACAGGTGAGCACACTGAGGTTTAGCAGGGATAAGTAACTTGCCTCAACAGTAGACAGCAAAGCTGGGTTTGGAATCCAGAAATGTCTGATTCCCAGGTCCACACCCATATGTACTATAATATCCTGTCTCCCCAAGGTAAATTGGATCAGTCTATTCAGCTGAGTTCATGTTTCATCTGGACTGGATTCTTTTTGCTTATTTTCCCCAAATTCCATTTCTTCTCTCATTTCTACTGCTAAAGAAATCTACCCGCCTTCTAATGTGGATTAATTTTTTTCCCTCTAGATGTTCTTCTTGCTCTTTCTAGCTTAAGGACATTTCCTTTTTTGTTCTCTAGCTTAAAAAAAAAAATCCTGTTTTTAGGATTGCATGGTGACATGTTCTAATTTAAGTCATGTTGGGACACATGTCAAATTTGACACATGTCAAATTCATGAGCTGTTATAGTCATGGTCACATGGTAGATCACGCAGAAACATTTCTACATGCTAACGATCATGCTTTCATGACCACACAGCATGTACCTGAGATTGGTTGGGGTGATGTTCCGATTACCCTGGCAACATGGCTAAAGAAAGAGAAGAAGTGAGAAGGTGTCCGAAGGCAAGGGGGAATCCACTGGGACGCTACTCATGAGTTCCTAGCAGAAGTGCAAATTCAAGGCCATGGTGGCCAAATGCTGGGGCTGGGGGAAAACTACGTTGTGGTGCAAGAGGCAAAACCCAAGCCAAACCAAAACAACTCCAAAGCCATATGATGCCAAGTGGGATTACCCAACGGTAAAGTGAGAAGGAGACTTAAGTTCTGAATTCAGGAAGATGGGAGATGTAATATACAGTGGGGTCAGGGTGAGAGGTTCAGAGAAGAGACTATGGACAAAGAAAGGGACTCATTTCTGGGGCAGAGGGGGACTCAGAGTCAGATGGGATCATCTAAAGTCATTGGGCAAGTCCAACTAGAGATAGGAGAACCAATGCTATTTTGTTTTTCTTTTTTTGACCTGCTTTTAGTCATAGACTTTTTTTTTATTCCAGAGCTATTCTGAAATGCCTACTCAAATAATTAATGTTTTCAACCAACTGATTCATTTGGCAGGAAGAGCATTTCCATGTGCCAGTGTGTAGACTGAACTCCATGACCTCCCCAAGGGGAAGTACGGTGGTTCTAAAGTTCATCACTGGGTCACCACCTCCGAAACACTGGGAGGTAGTAAGCTTTCCTTTTTCTTGCCTTTTTATGTAGTGACATCTTTGACCTACATCTAGTATTCTAGATGACACATATGTGCCAAATGTTCAAATGTAATGGAGAATTTGAGATGAGGTATAGGAAAAACCCCGGGGGGCGGGATGGTGGAGAAGGAGAGCGATAGAACGATTTTCTAATTCATGAAATTACCAAGTAAGTATCATAAAATATACATAACATGAAATATACCTGACATAAAAATTCAGGAACTTTTTAACCATTTTGAAGTGTATAGTTCGGTGACATTAAGTAGTCGCATTGCACAACCACCCCCTCCTCCACTTTTAGGATATTTTTCTTTCCAAATGGAACCTCCGTACCCATTAACAGTAAACAATAACTCCCCACTCCCCCCACCCCAGTCGCTGGCAACCACTGTTCTACTTCCCGTCTCTCGGAATTTGACATTCTCTGTACCTTATATGAATGGAGCCTACCTATTTATCTCTTTGTGACTGATTTATTTCACTTCGCCTAACGTCCTCAAGGTTCATCCGTATTATTGCACATGTCAGGATTTCCTTCCTTTTAAAGGCTGACTAGCTGGGCGCCTGGGTGGCTCAGTCTGTTAAGCATCTGCCTTGGCCTCAGGTCATGGCTCAGGTCATGATCACAGGGTCCTGGGATTGAGCCCCATGGGGGTGGGGGGGGCAGCGGGGGAGGGAGACGGACTAGAAGATCCTGTGCTGACACGGGGCTCAATCTCACCACCCTGAGATCACGGCCTGAGCGGAAACCAAGAGTCAGACGCTTTAATGGACTGAGCCACCTGGGTGCCCCAGAACCACACCTTTGGAGGCTTTTTTGAGGTTCGACCTGGGCCCTGCATCCCTCGGGGCTGGTTCCCAATGCTGGAGGAGCATGCCTCTCCCTTCCTGAGCACGCTGCCCCCAGACTGTTGGAGGCATAAATCAAAAAGAACAGTCTGTTTGCCAAGGGAATGTGTCTGTGCAGAAACAGAGCTCAACACAACGGCTGTATGGGGAGGAAAGTCACAGCATCTGCCAAGCCACGCAGCCTGCTCACAGCTTCCCCTGCTCTCTCTTCCACTGCCGAGCACAGCCCTGTGATTATTCCAGTCACAGTTCCACGACTATCCCGGAAAAGAAGAGCACAGGCCTGGAACAGCCATCGGATCTAAGGGCTAACTTGTACTTGAGCAGAAGATGAAAAGTACTGGTACGATTGACCTCAGGGAGTTGAAAGCCACGGGGTGAAATTTTAATGATGTTTACACTTTCAAAGAGATTTTATCCAGGACTTTTAACAGAGGAAATCTGTCCTATGTAGAAATTCAGATAAATTAATTTTCAATGCTAGGGAAACCTAATGAAGCCTCTAGCAAATATTTATCGCATAGCTATTATATTCAATGGGATCTGCTAGATGACGTGGGGGGGGGTTAGAGCTACTTCTGTTGGGGCCCGATTTTTCTTTTTAGTCTCTACTGAGCTTAAAAAACCAGTACAAGTGTTTCATTTGGTTCTTTATGGATCCTGGTGCCGTGATCTGTTATTGTGCTCAGGTTTATAACCGGTTGATGTGTATGAGACTTTATTTTTTTAAATGAATTTATTTACGTATTTATTTACTTGCTTCATTCATCAACCGTATTTTGGTCTCTAGCCGCATTTTTTTTTTTTATTGGACAAGAATATTTAACGTGAGATCTACCCTCTTAAATTTTTTAAAAAAAGATTTATTTATTTTGAGAGAGAGAGGGAGAGCACAAGCAGGAGCAGCAGAGGAGGGAGGAAAGAATCTCAAGCAGACTCCGTGCTGAGCTCGGAGCCTGATGCAGGGCTTAATCTCATGGCCCTGAGATCACGACCTGAGCCGAAACCAAGAGTCGGATGCTTAACCAACCGTGCCACCTAGACACCCCTACCTCTTAAATTTTGAAGTGTACCATACAGTGTCGTTAACTACGATATTGTACAGCAATCTCTAGACCTTCTTCTTCTTGCATAATTGGAAACTTTATAACCACTGGAGAGCAACTGCCCATTTCCCACTCCCCTCAGTCCCTGGCAACCACCATTCTACTCCCTGCTTCTAGGAGTTTGACGATTTTAGCTACCTCATATAAATGGAATCATGCAGTATTTGTCCTGCTGTGTCTCGTCAATATCACTTACACAATGTCCTCCAGAGTCATCCACATTGCTGCATATGACAGGATTTTATCTACGTGTCTTTTAAACTTTTTATAATTCCAATTAATATACAGTGTAATATTAGTTTCAGGTGTACAGTATGGTGATTCAACACTTCCATACATCACCCGGGGCTCAGGCTCATCAGGACAAGCGCCCTCCTTCATCCCCATTCCCTATTTTCCCCACCCTGCACTGCCCTCCCCTCTGGTAACCATCAGATTTTTCTCTATAGTTAAGAGTCTGTTTCTTGGTTTGTTTCTCTCTAATTTTTTCCCTTTGCTTGTTTCTTAAATTCCACATATAAGTGAAATCATATGGTATCGGTCTTTCTCTGACTTATTTCACTTAGTATTATGCTGTCTAGCTCTATCCATGCCAATGCAAATGGCAAGATTTTATTCTTTTTTATGGCTGAATAATATTCCGTTATATATATACATACACACACATATATATACTCACACATATAGTTTTTCTAAATTTTTAAAATTTAAATTCAACTAATTAACATTAACATATACTGTATTATTTTCAGAGGTAGAGTTTAGTGATTCATCAGTTGCGTATAACACCCAGTGCCCATTACATCAAGTGCCCTCCTTAATGCCCATCACCCAGTTACCCCATCCCCTCACCGCCCCCCCCAGCAACCCTCAGTTTGTTTCCTAGAGTTAAGAATCTCTTAGGGTTTGCTTCCCTCTCTGATTTTATCTTGTTTTATTTTTCCCCTCCCTTCCCTTATGGTCCTCTGGTTTGTTTCTTAAATTCCACATATGAGTGCAATCATATAATGATGGTCTTCTCTGATTGGCCTATTTCAGTTAGCATAATACCCTCTAGTTCCATCCATGCCATTGCAAATGGCAAGATTTCATTTTTTATGGCTGAGTAGTATTCCATTACACACACACACACACACACACACACACACACACACACCATATCTTCTTTGTCCATTCATCTATTGATGGACATCTGGGCTGCTTCCATATCTTGGCTATTGTAAATAATGCTGCTATAAATATAGGGGTGCATGCGTCCTTTTGAATTAGTGTTCTTGTATTCCTTGGGTAAATACCCAGTAATGCGATTATTGGATTGTAGGGTAATTCTATTATTGAATATTTTTTTTTTAAGATTTTTTATTTATTTATTCGTCAGAGAGAGAAAGCACAAGCAGGCAGAGTGGCAGGCAGAGGCAGAGGGAGAAGCAGGCTCCCTGCCGAGCAAGGAACCCGATGCGGGACTCGATCCCAGGACCCTGAGATCATGACCTGAGCTGAAGGCAGCCGCTCAACCAACTGAGCCACCCAGGCGTCCCGGATTGTAGGGTAATTCTATTTTTAACTTTTTGAGGCAGGAGTTCTAAAAGCCACTGTCGTTAAGATCCATTAAGGAAGCCCCACTTCATTCCAGAAGAGGAGATTTCACTTCTGGCTCCTTCCTTAGTCCACTGATCTCTCTTTCACTCTGGGCTTTAGCCAGATGGGCAGCAAGCTTGAGTCTGCCCTGTAATGTGTTCTAGGGCAGGATGAGCTTGGGCGCTATGGCTGGCAATGAATGTTGGTGCTCAGTTCCTCTTCAGTCTTTCTAGCAGTGAGAAGTGCTATAGTCCACTCCTTCACTGCTTGGCCTGTTAAATAAGAGCATCCCTCCAAGACAAACCTTAGATTGTTTCTGGAGACAGCACCATATAAATCCATACATATGAAAAATTATTCCCCCCAGTAAGCAAGGTTCTGTATCTGTTGTTAAATGATTGTCCTTGTTTGATACTAAACTATGTTATGTCTTTGTTATGATACTAAAAATATTTGGAATTTTTCCAGCTTCAACAGAGAGGCCTGGAAACATCACAGAAGGATGACACTAGCTTTTAATGGTTCTCTGTCTCTATTTCTCAGGGAACAACCCTTAAAAAGCCCCCTGGCTTCAGTCTCACTTTGATGGAGGTGTGTGGCCATGGGGGATGCTGCCAATTCCTCTCTCCTCTCTCTGTTTCAGAAAGTGCTAGAAATGGGACAGTGGAGCAGGTTCTTCTCAAACAAGTTTTATTAGGGGTTCCCTTTGGAAAGTGTTTTGAGAGAAGCTGGGACTTAGAAAAAACCAGAGCAGCCTCCAGCTTCCTGCAGCAAATAAGAGTAAATGGCCTAGAATTCTGACATGTAGGGACATGGCTGGAGAGCTAGCGGGTTAACCCTAAGGGCCTGTCTGCATGACGAGCTGAGGAACCTCCTGAGAAAAGGACTTTCCTGAGGGAGAAGGGTAGCAGGCTGGCAGACAGAAATTAACACCATGTCCCCCGGGGCAGAGAGGAGAACGTGCCCCTCAAACTGTCCTCACCCGGCCCTTGGAGTCTATATCCAGGAAGAGACGGGAGGGGAGGACAGGGTTGCAGATGAAGTAACACAGAAATAACAGTTTTATAAAAACTCTGAAAATATCTACAGCCTAAGCATCTTGGAGCCCTTGCAAAGACAGGAACCAGGTGAGCAAAGAAGTTTTCTTCTCTTATCATGGCATCGCTGCATCTTCCTTCACAATCTTCTGCCAACTGCCAAGCCAGTGGTCTTTCCATGACCCCACGCTGCCTCTTAAAACCATCCTTAGACCTCAGATCCTTTTTATGCTCTTCATCAGTGAGACACATGTGAAGGGAAAGGCTTTTCTTCTTCATGCACTCTGCGCCTCTCTCACATGCTCTCCGAGGCCCTTCCCCTTGCGGTGCTGCCATATTATTCTTGCAGCGGTCATCGCAGGTCCCTGGAGACCTACCACAGGAGCAGCTTAATTGACCAGGGCTTCAGCTGCTGCGTGTGGAAATCCCATCACCGTATCTGTGTGGGGGCTGCTCCTGCCAATGACTGAGTGGCAGGGGTACTAAGGCCGATGTGTTCCTGAATGACCTAGGATTCCTACATCTGCTGACTGTAGCTCAAGAACTCCCAGATGGTCTTCTTGAAACATTCATTAAACCGCGTGGCAATTTAGGGTGCCTCTTCCCAACGGGTTTTCCTTCTCTCCTTCCTGAATCATGGTCTGACAGCATCCCCAGCCTCCTCCAGCTATGTCCCTATTTCCCTCACAAGTGCTGCACTAACACAGTTCTCTTCTACCTGGACTTGAGATCATTAGCTTAGATCAGCTATGATTTTGGGACAGTAGACCAAGATCTTCATTGTTTCACTGTCTGGACTCCAGGCCTCTGATGAGAAACAATCTCTTGGGGAAAAAGACAAGTTCTCTGTGGTAGAGATTTTCACCTTGTAGACACATCGGGAGTGTATGTTAAGACCATAATTTCATTTTCCCCAAAATGTTGACTTTCTCCATTCTAAGCAGGAAGACAGGCCCTGCATACTCATTTACCTGAAGCGGGGGAAGGGGGGGGATCCTCTCCTCCTGCTCTTTGGGAAAATCTTAACTCTTTATGCTAGGTGTCTCTGAAGGAAAGAAGCAATATTTTGGAGAGGGGGGAGCAGGACGGAGATTTCTCAGGCTTAAGGAGGGGAAACTGGTCCACAAGTTCCGCTAGTATGGGGACTTGAGATTTGGCTTATTTGGGGGGCATAAGGAGCTGTAAGGAACTCAGAGTTGAGTGGGGATGGTTTGAGGGCTCTAAGAAGCACTAGAATGATCCTAGATTCCCATCCCTCTTATGTGGCATATAAGTGACAGAACCAGGGGCAGGACAATAAGGAGATTAGCAGCCATTGCTCAAAAATGAATAGAGATTCTTTGTCGGTCCCCGTCGGCCTCGGGGATTCTTGGGCACCTTGAGGGAGACGACGGAGCCTTAATAATGACTGAGATGGAATTTCCCACCAGCCTTGGAAGACAGGACTTCAGGGTCAGATTTAATTAGACATTTTTCTCGTACAATTTTGAGACGTAATTCATATGTTGTAAAATTCATGCTCTTAAAGTATATGATTCAGTGTTTTTTAGTATATTGATGGAGTTGTGCAACCATCACCACCAATTCTAGAACATTTTCATCACTCTAAAAAGAAAAAAAGCTCTGTACGCATCTTATCCATCACTTCCCCCCAGCACCTGGGAACCACTAATCTGTTTTCTGTTTCTATTTCCATCTTGCCTATTCTAGGCAGTTCGTATAAAGGAATCGTACAATATGGCACCTCTGTGTCTGGCTTCTTCCCCTTTGCATAACGTGTTCAAGGTTCATCAGCGTCACACCATGTGTCAGTACTTTATTCCTTTTTCATGGCTGAATGATAGTCCACTGGGTTGCTACACCACGTCTTATTTGTCCATTCATCAGGTAATGGACATTTGCGTGGTTTCTACATCTTGGCTTTTATAATGACATTGTGTTGAATCAGCACATGTTTCTGTGTGGACATATTTTTCAGTTCTTTTGAGTATATACCTAGAAATGAAATATCTGGGCCACAAGGTAACTCTAAGCTTTTTGAGGAACTGCAAAACTGTGTTTCAAAGAGGCTGTACCACTTTAAATTCCAAACAGGAATGGAGAAGCATCCCATATTTCTCCATATCCTTGCCGGCGCTTACTATCATTTGTCTTTTTTGATGATAGCCTTCCAAGTGGGTATCAAGTAGTATCTTGCATTTCTCTCATGACCAGTGCCATTGAGCACCTTCTCATGAACTTTTTAGCCAATTGTGTAGCGTCTTTGAAGAAATGGCTATTCAAAATTTTGGCCAACTCGAGGGGCGCCTGGGTGGCGCAGTTGATTAAGCATTTGACTCTTGGTTTCGGCGTGGGTCTGATCTAGGGGTTGTAGTATGTGCTGAGGCTGCTTGTGTTTCTCTCTCTCCCTCTCCTCTGTCCCTCCTCTCTGCTCTCTAAAACAAATAAATAAATCTTTTAAAAAACAAACAAGATTTTGGCCATTTTGAAAAATAAATTATTTGTCTTTTTATTGTTGAGTTGTAAGAGCTGCTTATATATTCTGCATATTAGTCTTAATTCGATTTTGATAAAGTGAGGAAATCTAGAATTTTTTGTACTCTTGAGTATGTGGACCACGGGTTATACCTATTACACTATCTATTTCCTTATAGGATCCTTTGTGTGATGTATTTTAGAACTGTTTGTTCCATACTGGTTCTTTTATTTAGACTGTAAGTTCCAGGAAGGCAGGACCCATGTTTTGCTCTTAATCATTCATTTTCTAGCCCCTTGAATATAATAGATACTGAATATTCACTGAAATGAATGGAAAGAAAGACTAATGAGTAATTGAATGAATGGATGGATGAATGAATGAATGTGCCTAATCAGGCTCTCACTATTAGTACATGACCTTCAGGGGAAGGACTTGTACATTTCCCCTCCCTTTGGTCTAGGTCCTCCGTGTAATGGCGGGTAATGGCCTTTCTGCTGTGCACCATTCTCCAATCCCCCCCACTTCACTGTTTATCCAGAAGCAGTGCCAACTCCCACCCCCCACCGCTCACTCAGCACACATGTGCAAGGCTCCCTCTGGGAAGAGCCACCGGTCTGCACTCTGAAGTCAGCTGATGCCTGTGGCTCAGGCTACGTAATTCAAATTTACCTATATTTCTATCAATTCTCTCATCTTCTGAATATATTTTAACTTCACCTCCTCCCGAGGAGCCTTAAAACCAGACTGTAGGAAGTCCCACTCCCTTCTCTCTTTTTCTCATACATCATAAAAGCGTATCATGAAAAGACATGGGTGAGTCTTCCCTCACTTACTCCTGGCCCATAACTTCTTAGAGCCAGCCACTGTTACCATTTTCTTTTCTGCCCTTTCAGAAATACCTTTTTATGAATATACCAGAGCACATTCACGTATCGCCACCTTTTTTGACATAAAGAGTTGCATAGCCTTTTTCTGTATTTGTTTCCCTTAATATTGCATCTTCAAAATCTTTCCAAGGCTGTACTACAGCACCGCCTTATTCTTTCAAAGAGTTATTTATACTTCGCTATATTGCTATATCATGGTGTTTATAACTGTTTCCAGACTTTTATACTACTAAAAATGCTGCAATTAATATTCTTCTACATACATATCTGGGCACATATTTATCTGAGAGATTAACCCAAGAATTGAAATTGCTGGATCAGGGATATATATCTTTTAGCTTTTGAGAGATACTGAGAATTTCTTTTCAAAAAAATTGTATCAAATTGCACTCTCAACAGAATATAGAAATGCTCATACATTTGCCAATAGATATTATCCAATTTTTTAAACCTTCACCAATCTGAGAAATAAAAAATGAAATCTAATAGCTTTAATGGCATTTATTCTATTTGGAAAGTTAATAATAACCATAAAAACAGAGAGTAAATAAGCACTTTCCAAATACTTTGTATATTTTGTATACGTTTAAACATCTTTTTAAATACTTAAAAGCATTTTTATTTATTTTGTAAATTGTGTTCTTGTCATCTGTCCATTTTTCTATTAAGGAAATTTGACTTAGTATATGATGTGAATTGAAAATATCTTTCCCCCTGCTGTGGCTTGTTTCTCAACTCTGTGGCATTTTTAAAATGCAGATTTTGCATTTATTTATTTATTACTTTAAAATTTATTACTTAAAAAAAGGTAAGGACCACTGTTTTTTGGTTCTGCATGTACAAGTAAAAAGCTGAATGGACTGAAAAATCAACAAATTTTCCAGGATCTGTAAGAGAGATGAGGACTCAGGGCAAACCATAGCCCCCAAGAAGGGAGAGAGTCAGATGAATATAGGGGAATATAGGGAGTCATAGCTTCCCCGAGCAAACGCTCACAAGTGGAAACCACCCTAGAAACCAGTTCTGGGGTAAAAAAAAAAACCTGACAAATTGTTGGAGGTTCCGTGTGGATGAGTCTGAGAATAAAAACTTCATGGAGACCCACTCATAGGGGGGCCCCCACAATATTGTGAGATTTACTTCCAAGAGCTTGACCAGGTTCCCACAGTACATTCTGGAGAAAAATTCTTAAGTGCTCTGGCAGGGAGAGGTGAAAAGGAACCATTTTGAAATAATCCAGAGCATTATATTCTTTCTTAACAATGCCTACCCTCTGGGGAAACTAGGTAATAGGAACCTAACTTGCTGGGGTATTATCAGAGCCTAATTGACCTGGAGGAGAGAGATATTCAACTCTAGTCCACTCTGGCCATCCTCTCTCCACTCAGCAGGGAGGAGGAAGACCTTAGAAACTCTTGGGAAGCTCACAATCCTGGGGCAGAGGTTCACTAAAAGACTGGACTTAATCACAGGACTCCCCCTCCCACATCTCACCACATTACTAAAGGCCTTTTTACAGCAGTTCCTTCTGCCCAGCATATCATGCCCAACTATCAGGAAAAAAATCACCAGACAAACCAAAAGGCAAAACCCACAATTTTAACAGACAGAGCATGCATCAGAACCCAGATATGGCAGGGATGTGGGAATTATCAGACTGGCAATTTAAAACAATAACGATTACTATGTAAGGGCTTTAACGGATAAAGT
The DNA here is from genome assembly GCA_028534135.1 of Potos flavus. Lineage (NCBI taxonomy): Eukaryota > Metazoa > Chordata > Mammalia > Carnivora > Procyonidae > Potos > Potos flavus. Next base: position 15,545,349 of record CM052884.1, on the reverse strand, counting down.
AGATGGCATGCAAGAACAGATGGGCATCAATAAAGTTATTGAAACGCAAAAAAAAAAAAAAAGGACGGATCGGCAAAGTAAGCAAAGAGATGGAAATCCTAAGAAATAACCAAGAAGAAATACTAGAAATAAAAAAAATAGTAACAGAAAGAGGGGCACCTGGGTGGCTCAGTTGGTTAAGCAGCTGCCTTCGGCTCAGGTCATGATCCTGGAGTCCCAGGATCGAGTCCCGCATCGGGCTCCCTGCTCTGCAGGGAGTCAGCCTCTCCCTCTGAGCCTCTCCCTTCTCATGCTCTCTCTCTCTCTCTCTCTCCCCCTCTCTCATTCTGTCTCTCTCAAATAAACAAATAAAATCTTAAAAAAAAAAAAAAAAGATTTAAAAAATATTGTAACAGAAAGAAAGAATGTTTTTGATGGGCTTATTAGTAGACGGGACCCGGATAAGGAAAGAACCTCTCAGCTCGAGGGTATCTCAATAGAAACCCCAGAAACTGAAAAGCACAGAGAACGAAGACTGAACCCCCTCCAAGACAAAAATCAAACCCCGTAAGAGAATATCTAAGGACAATGGGACAGTGACAAAAAGTATAACACATGTGTTATGGGAGTACCAGAGGAGAAGAAAGAGAAAGGAACAGAAAAAATATTTGAAACAATAATGGCTGATAATTTCCCCAAATTAATGTCAGGCACCAGATTACAAATCCAGGAAGATCAGAGAACATCAAGCAGGATAAATGCCAAAACAAACAAATAAATAAAAAACAAAAAAAACAAAAAAAAAACTGTATCTGGGCATATCATTTTAGCTACAGAAAATCAAGAGAAAGAGAAAATCCTGAAAGAACGGGGAGAAAAAAAACCACCTTACCTATAGAGGAATAATGATAAGAATCACATCTGACTTCTCAAAAATCACACAACCAGTAAGAGAGAGGAATGGAATATTTCAAATTTTGAGAGAGAAAACCCATCAGTCTAGAATTTTGCACTGTGCAAAATTATCCTTCAAAAGTGAAAGAAATAAAGACTTTCTCAGACAAACAAAAATTGAGGGAATTTGTTGCCAGTAGATTTACCTTGAAGAAATACGAAAAGAAGTTTTTTAGGGAAAAAAATGACAGGTAAGAAACCCGGATCTACATAGATACGGAGAGAGAAAGAAAGAATAGAGAAGGAAAATAAAATCATTTTTCTTAATTTTCCTGACGGATAGGTTTGTTCAAAATAATAATAGCAACAGTGTATTTGATTATGTATGGTTGTGTATATATCTTGTATGTGTGTATTCTCATGTATGCCTCTATACAACTGTAATGAATGATTGCAGTAATATAAGGATACAGGGAACAGAAGAATTAGGATTATTTTGTTATTATAAGGTATTTATACCACCCACGAACTGGTACATTATTATTTGAAAGTGGTCTTGGATTAGTTGTAAATGTATATTACAAAGTGGGACAACCACTTAAAAGAGTAAAAAAAAAAAAAGTATAACTGATATGTTAAAAAGTCAAGAATATGAAATTATATAAAATGTTCAGTTAAAACCACAAAAAGCAAAAAACTAGTAGAAGATAAAAATTGGAGCTAGGGCAACAAACAGAAAAACAGTAAGATGTATGGCAGATATTAATCCAACTATATCAATAATCACTCTGAACATGAATGATTTAAATGCACTATTTAAAAGAGATTAACATAGTGGACCAAAAAACAAGACCCAACTATATGTTGTTTATAAGAAGCTCATTTTAAATATAAAGATGTATATAGGTAGATTAAAAGTAAGTGGATGGAGAAAAATATACCATGCTAACACTAATTGCAAGAAAGTACTGGCTGGCTCACTTGGTAGAGCATGTGGCTCTTGATCTCAGGGTTGTGTTTGAGTCCCACACTGGGTATACAAATTACTTGAAAATAAAAAAAAAGAAAAAAGAAGAAAAGGACAGTAAGAGTAGCTATATTAATTTCAGACAGAACAACTTCAAAACAAGGTATCAGGGATTAAAAAAAAAGGGCATTACCTAATGATGAAGGGGCCACATCTTTAATGTGTTTGTGCCTAATAATAGAGTGTCAAACTACATGAGGCAAAACTGATGAAACTGTAAGAAGAAATAGATGAATTGACTATCATATTTGTAGACTTCAACACCACCCCTCTTCAGAAATGGACAGATCCACCAGGCAGAAAATGAGTAAGGAGAGAGTTGAACACAACAACACCGTCAATCATCTGGAAATCTGGATGCAATTGAGAGGCTATTTCATCCAACGACAGCAGAATACACATTCTTCTCAAGTTCACATGCAACATTCACCGAGACAGGCCACATCTGGGCCATAAAACAGATCTTAACAAATTTAAAACAATAGAAATCATCCAATGTTTGCTCTCAGACCACAATGGGATTAAACTAGAAATCAGTGCCAGAAGGATAAGTGGAAAATCCCAAAACACATGAATATTAAACAAACAACACCCTTCTAAATAATATATGGGTCAAAGAAAAACTCTCAAAAGAAATTTAAAAATACGTTTAAATGAAAATGAAAACACCGCTTATCAAAATTTGCAGGATGCAGCAAAAGCAGTGCTTAAAGGGAAATTTATAGTATTAAATACACTTATTAGAAGAGAAGATCTAAAATCAATAATCTGTTTCCACCTTGGGAAACTAGAAGAAGAAGAGCAAAGTAAATCTAAAGTAAGCAGAAGAAAAGAAAATAAGAACTAGAGCAAAAATTAGTGAAATTCAAAACAGAAAATCAGAGAGAAAATCAAAGACACCAGAAGCTGGTCCCTTGAAAAGATCAATAAAATCAACAAGCCTCTAGCCAAACTGACTAAGAAAGAGAGTGTAAATTATCAATATCAGAAATGACAGAGTGGGGGCCACCTGGGTGGCTCAGTCAGTTGAGCAGCGGACTCTTGATTTCAGTTCAGGTCATGATCTCAGTGTCAGTTCAGGTCATGATCTCAGGGGTCATGAGAATGAGACCCGTGTTGAGCTCCACACTCCATGCTCAGTGCAGAGTCTGCTTGTCCCTGTCCCTGTCCCTTTGCCCCTCTGTGCGCGCGCTCTCTCTCAAATAAATATATGAATAAAATCTTTAAAAAAAAAAAGAAATGACAGAGGGGTCATCACTACAGAACCCATGGACATTGAAAGGATAATAAAGGAATACTATGTTCACAAATTTGATAACCTAGAGAGGATCAATTCTTTGAAAGACACAAGCAACCAAGACTCATACAAGAAAAAACAGACAAACTGAACAGGCTCATATCTATTCAAGAAATTGAATCAATAATTTAATAACCTCCCCAAACAGTAAGCCCCAGGTCCAGATGAATTCACTTATGAATTCCACCATACATTTAAGGAAGAAATTACACAAATTCTCTGCGATCTCTTTCAGAGATTAGAAACGGAACTCTTATCCCATAAGTCCAGCATTACCCTAATACGAAACCAGACAAAGACCTTACAAAAAAACTACAGACCAATATTTCTCATGAGCACAGATGCAAAAATCCTTAATAAAATATTAGCAAATCAAAACCCACAACGTATAAAAAAGATTATACACCATGCCCAAGTGGGATTTATTCCAGGTACGGAAGGCTGGCTCAATGGTCGAAAATGCATTAATATACTCCATCACATCTATAGGCTAAAAAAGAAAAATCACACGATCATATTGATAGATGCAGGAAACACATTTGGCAAAACCCAAGACACACTCATGATAAAAACTGTCAGTAAACTAGGAATAGAGGGGAACTTCCTCTTCTTGACAAAGAAGATCTACAAAAAACCTAAAGCTAACATCATACTTAATGGTAGGAAACGAGAAGCTTTCCCATTAAGATCAGGTACAAGGCGAGGATGTCCCCTCTTCCTATCTCCTGTTCTTGTACTGCAGAATATCTCATCGCCGAGGACATGCAGAGATCCCACAGTAAACACACGGTGTTTTCACATTTATTTCACTATAACACTCCCCGTTGGCCCCTGCCTGGACTGACTCATATTTTCTATAGCTGTACTACTCAGTGTATTTTGTAGGTGTTTTTAGAAGTTTCATTTTTTAAGTAAATCATTTGTATTTTTTAAATTTTTTTAAAAAAGATTTTATTTATTTAATTGATGCAGAGAGAGAGCACAAACAGAAGGGAATGACAAGGGGAGAGGGAGAAGCAGACTCCCCTTTGAGCAGGGAGCCCAATGTGGGTCTCGATGCCAGGACCCCGGGATCAGGACCTGAGCCGAAGGCAGATGCTTAATCGACTGAGCCACCCAGGCGCCCCTCAGGTAAATCATTTTTAATCAGAGAGAGAGAGCGCGAGTGGGGTGCAGGGCAGAGGGAGAGAGAGTATCCCCAAGCAGACTCCCCACTGAGCACAGAGCCCAACTCAAGGCTCGATCCCAAGATTCTGAGATCATGACCCAAGCCGAAATCACCAGTTGGACTTTTAACTGTCTGAGCCACCCAGGTGCCCCTGAAGTAAATCATTTTTATTTATGTTACAAAATTATCAGGCAGCCATAGGTTGGAAAATTAAGAAAAACACATCATTCACCACAGTTTCAGGAACACGGTTCTGTATGTGATGCTGATTGCATACAGCACAGTCTTTGGCATCTCTTCTGATTCCTTTACTGCCACTTAAATTCTAGCAACTTAAAAGTGTGGGAGGGGTGCCTGGGCGTCGCAGTTCGTTAAGTGTGCGACTCTTGGTTTCAGCTCAGCTCTGTGATCTCGGGGTCGTGAGATCGAGCCCTGGGTCAGGCTCTGCGCTTAGCATGGGGTCTGCTTCAGATTCTCTCTCCCGCTGCCCCTCTCACTCATGCTCTCTCTCTCTCTCTCTAAAATAAGTAAATAAATCTTTTTAAAAAAGTGTGGGAGAGTTACCCCCCCATGGAGCAGCCTCCACCCAGTGGGAGAGCGGAGGTTGGTGGGAGCAGGCAGATCCACTCACCCCGCCCTCTCTATGCAGCCTTCCTGGAGATATCCCACGTGTCGACTAAACACACCATCAAAGATCTGCTCCCTTTACGATTGTCATGAACAGTAGCCAGAATGCTAACAGATTGCCTTACAATGTTCCTAGTCTTGTTTTCCTTTTATCTCCTTTTTCCTGCCCTACATTTGTATCTCAACAAGTATCAGAATCTGTTTTCTAGAGAACGCTAATTAAACACTAAGAATATATCACAATGACTAAGCAGCTTTCAGAATGATTTTCCCGTATGTAAGGATAAACACAGAGCTATAAGACCATATATCTTTATAAATACATCTTTATAGGACTATATATAAAGATACTGATCTTTAGAATATATAAGTCTGAATGCTAGGCACCACAGCAGGATTTTGGAAGACTGGTGACCTTCATTCATTCATGACTCATGTTTTGAGGGCCAGCCATATGCCGGGTTCGACAGGAGGTAGATGGTGATGAGTAAAACCTGATGTGTGTGCTCAAGGACACCCCCACGGTGTGGAGGAGCGCAGACAAGCGCGAGGCAGAAACACCGCAGGCAAGGAAGCGTGGGTCCAAGTGCACACGTATGTGATGGGGCAACAGAGACCGGCCCCAGCCCCCAGGATGAGATGATGGCCAGAGGGAGCCTCTCAGAGCTGCACTGTGAATGCTTTCCAGTAAGCTGCAGGGAGCAGGGGTCCGTGGGAGATGGGGACACTTCAGGCAAAGGGGGCATCCAGGTACAGAAGTATGAAGTGCACTAGGTCCTGGCACGTTCAGGCAGGGACCCGACAGAGGCTCGGTGTGACCGGCACCCAGGCGGGGACGAGGGGCATTGAGTGCCGAGGCTGACACCCAGCCAGCCAGCCAGTGTCCACATCAAGAAGGGTCTTGGAAGCTGCTAAGGAAGCCTGGATTTCTTCTCAAGGCAGTGGGGGACAGTGGATGGGTATTAAGTTAGGGGTGGTGTCATAGTTTTAAAATATATGTCCAAAGTCTATGACACTGTTGTGACTCTGTAGAATGAACCATTAAGTAGAGCCCCAGGCTCTTGGATGGCGTGCTGCAGTTCAAAAGAAGGCCACAAGGGAAGCTGAAATATTTATTACTCGCAGGTCCTGGAGAAAGCACACAGCTTGCCCAGGGAGAGGTCAAGGCCACATAGGGGCAGAGAGAACAGCAGGACCTGGATGCACGCCTTTATTAAGATCTATGAAGGGGGAGCTTTGGGGTTCCCGAGCTATGGCTGGATTGGTCCATTCAAACCAAAAAAGTGTGGGGTTTTGGTAACCCAAAGGGTACGCAAGGGGCAGGCCCTGGACAGTGGGGGAGACTGTGGCTCACAAGGGCTGCTGGGCAAGTCACATCAGGAACTCACACTGGCTCGTGACCCTGAGGGCTGCCATCTAGGATACATGCTTGCCTGAGGGGCTAGGGTCAGTGAAAGGCCCATGGGCCACTGGGCCAAACAAAATGGATACACAGGCAGCAACATCATGGAGTAGTTCAGCTCAACTCTTGACAGATGCTTTTCCTTTCCCAAGATGAGGTCTAATTCTCCTCCTCTTGAATGTAGACTCAACTTAGAGACTCACGTCTATTGAAGAGAACGTGGTAGAAATGACACGGAACGATTTCCAAGGCTCAGGTTAGAAGAGCCAACATGGCTTCCAACAGCTCGCTCTCAGGCTCTTGACTTTGGAGCTCCACACTACCGTGCGAGAAGTCTGGCCGCCTTGGAGCCGCCACACTGGGGGGACCACACGCAGAGACCGTGTGAACACAGGGAGGCCTGCTCAAGGAGTCCCAGCCGCTGCAGTCTTCCCAGTCTAGGGACAAGGCAGGGGTCAGCGAGGCCTCAGGTGATCCCGGGCCCCAGACACCATCTGACTGCAATGCTGGCGGGACCCTGAGTGAGAACCGTGGAGCTGAGCCCCGTCCAACTCCAGGACCATGAGAAATAATAATCATGGATCATTGCTGTCATTTTCAGCCACTCTTTTAGGTTGTTTATGGCCTGGGAGTAGATCGTGAATACAAAGGACATGCCAAGTTTGCAGTCTAGAAGCCCATTCTGGTTGCACGGTAAAGAACAAAGGCAGGGGGAGGACAGCCCTGAGGGAGAGAAACGCTGAGCTCTCAAGCCAGGAGATGCCAGAGGCGGCCTGTGGGCTCTTCCTGACTTGGGAGTTCGCCCCAAGTCTGCTGGAGCGGCCTGACCTGCGCTGTTATCTATGGGGTTACCGAAAACCTACGCTGACCCAAGAAAAAGAAGCCCACGAGGGGCCCCCGGGGCCAAATTCAGCTTGCCAAGTTGGAATGCTTGGCCCAGACTGGGGTCTCTTGGGCTCAGCCCGGTCACCTGCCCAAGACATGCAGCGTGCTGCTGGGGACAGAGGATGTGACCCTCAGCTCCCACGGTGGGGGGTGGAGACCCCAGAGCACAGCCAGACCACAGCAGTCCCTTTCGTAACGTTGGTTTGGCGCCGGACATCGTTCTGAATGCTGCTTATATGTGAAGATGATCAGCAGAGGTCAACGGAGTTGGTTTGCATCCTCAGTCACTTCGAGCTGCTCTAACGGAAGTGCTGTAGACTGGGAGGCTTGGGGGCTCGAACTGAAAGTGTTTCTCTTCCCTCTGGAGGCTAGAAAATCCAAGATCCAGGCCCCAGCAGGTTAGGTGTCTGGTGAGAGCCTGCTTCCTGGTTCAACGGCGGCCGTCTCCTCCATGCCCTCATTCAGCAGAAGGGGCAGGGGAGCCCTCTGGGGTCTCTTTCATAAGGGCACTAACCTCATTCGTGAGGGCTCCACCCTCCAGACCTCATTACCCCCAAAGGTCCCCCCTCCTAATACCATCACGCTGGGGCTTAGGTCTCGACGTCTGAGTTTTGGAAGACCCCAGCATTCAGCCTATAGCAGGCCTGCAGTCAGTGGTGCGAGGCCCACCGTGGGTGAGCAGGCCTGAGATCCTGGCCCACGGCTGCACCTGCTCATTCTTTCCGTTAAAGAAGATAGCCCCTGCAAGAGCTTTCCTCTCATAAAAAAGGCCGAGGGAAGTTTTCTGTGTTTATGGTGTTTTCTCTTGTGAGGACCCCAACACAGCCTCTTCGTGTGTGTGCATAACTCCAGCCCCTCCTTGTCCTGTCACAGTCCCCACGGTGGGGACATCGCAACAGATAGCATTTTTTCCCCTCCAGGAGAGCCAAGACATTCATCATCTGGGGAAGAATTTGAAACTGCGGGAGACCAAATTCAGGATCTGCAGTGAGTCTGTCATTCTCTACTTGACTCAGCACCCCCCGTGTCCGCAGGCTCCCATAGACCAGCAGTGGCGGCCCATAGCATTGGCATTGTAGACACATACATGCAGTCTGGTCCCCGGGCTCCGTTCATGCTAGTCCCTCCGTTCACCATGCCTTTCCCTTCCCTTACTGTGAATCAAAATCTTTCTCACCCCTCAGGATCAAGCTCCAGCGCCACCTCCTCTGTAGGACTTCTCTGGTCCCCTATTCGATATTAGCTCTTCCTCAAGACCACATCTGGGTATGAATCCCAAAGGCTTGAAATCAGGATCCCGTATTATTGCAGTATTATTCAAATAGCCAAGACATGGGAGGAGCCCAGGTCTGCACTGACAGATGAACGGATAAAGTAAATGTGGTCTATTTATACAGTGGAATATTATTCAGCCTTAAAAATGAAAATCTTGCCATCTGTGACAGCACAGATGAACCTGGAGGACATTATGCTAAGCGAAAGGACAGAAGGACAAATACCGCACGATTCAACATATCGGAGGCATGGGAAATAGTCAAACGCGTAGACGCAGAGAATACAGCAGTGGTTGTCAGGGGCTTGGGTGGCGGTGGAAGGGAAATGGATAGTTAGTTGTTCAACCAGTATAGTTTCAGTTAGGCTAGAGGACTGAGTTCTAGAGGTCTGCTCTGCAACACAGTGCCCATAGCTAACCCATGTGGTCCTATGCACTGCAACATTTGTTAAGAACATGGGTGGTTGGGGGTCGCTTGGCTGGCTCAGGCTGTTAAGCGTCTGCCTTCGGTTCAGGTCACGATCTCAGGGTCCTGGGATTGAGTCCTGCATCTGGCTCCCCGCTCAGCAGTCTGCTTCTCCCTCTCCCTCTTTGATCTCTCTCGCTCTCACTCTCTCTCAAATAAATAAATTTTAAAAATTAAGAAGTATAAACTTGTTGTTTAAAAAAAACCAGAATGATTTGAAAATGCAGTTTCTAAGCAAGAGTTTCCCCTGCTTTCCATGGTCACTCTTTACTGTAGTTTTGTGATGGGTTCCACCTGCTCCCTTGGAACCTCCAGTTCGGAAATTAGGTCTCATCCTAATAGCTCCAGGCTCACCCACATTGGCGATAATGGGGAATTTTCCCAGATCAGCAGGTGCCTTGGCCCAGGCTTTGTGTGGGTCCCTCTCACCCCCCTCTTATCCTCTAACCATAGGTACCTTTTATAGAAGCCATAGCCCCAAATAGTGGCCACAGCTTCTCCAGCTCCTGTTTCCTGCTGGTGGGCTTGGCTCTGGTCCCCTCCCCTGCTTGTTATCCTACAGAGTTGGGATACCCTCTGCTTGTATCCCAGAAGAGAAGCAGACGCCTGGGGCTTCAAGTCCTACTTACAGTTCTACTTTCGGTCTTGTGCATTGTAGCACTCAATACGTATTTATTGAATGAATAAATTAATCATGTTTTTGATAGCAGCTATGTCTTCTTTGGTTTTAAGAGTAATTTTTTGTTGTTGAGTTTGGTAAACAAAAGGACCCGGGAGGAGGAATGCATCTCCATGACAGGTTGAATTTCAGTTATCTGGAATTCCACTGAACTACAATGGCTTATTCTTTGCCAACACTTGATAAGTTAACTGTTACTCCACTTATGGGCTGGGGGAGGAGATGATGAACTTACCAAAGTAGACGAGGACACAGAGACTCAGGAAAATGTCCTATGACACATTAGTCACCTTGAGATTCATATTGAAAGTTGTAGGGTCATAAGAGCTGTAAAGAAACAGAGATCATTTAGGACAAACTAGGACACTTCTGATGGGTGTTCATCTGGCTGTTTGAATACTTCTGGTGATGGAGAGCTTATTACCCTACAAGTCAACTCAAAATTTTGGAGGTTGGGCAAAAACCCCCCCCAAAACCAAAAAACAACAAACCATGTCCTCCCATTGGCTTGCGAACAAATCCATTTCTACATGAGGTCAAATATGTGCCCTTGAGTTTTCAGTTTTGGGTAAAGTGGACCCAGTTTCTTTGGCAGCATTGAGTCATGATTTAGAGCAGGGCCTCTGCAATTAAGCTTCGGGGCAATATTTATTTCGCCCAGTGCGGGCAATCTTTTCCTGAAAGAGTTAGACAGTAAATGCTTTGGACTCTGTGGGCCATACTAACTACTCGGTCCCGCCACTGTGGCATGAAAGGAGCCACAGGCAGCACGGCTGTGCTCCAGTAAAACTCTACTAACAAAGACAGGGACAGGCTGGGATTTGGGCGGTAGTATATTGACCCGTGATGTGGCCAATGCTCTGTTTTCTAGACCCTTCCATGTTTGATCGACTCCGTTGTCCCTCTACGCCCTCTTAAAATATGGCCACCAGATCTGAGGAGGACACTCCAGGGGCGGGTGAGCAAAACACAGTCCAACAGGCTTCTAGCCTCTCCTGCAAAACATCGAAGCAGGAGGATCACACCGTGCAGTGGGTTAATGCACAGAGAATCCTATTCTCTCAGCCGCAGGCTAGCTGTGTGCCCCTGAGCTGTTCAACTTGTTCTGAACCTTGGCCGCTGCAGGCTTTAAAAAAAAAAAAAAAAAAAAAATCAAGATTCTCATACCCGTCCTGCAGCATTGCTTTGCAGAGCGGGAATAAAGCACGGAATGGTGCATAGGTCCGGGTCCTTAGCAAGCAGCTCTAAACACTGGTTGTTATAAAAGACGGGTGTGCTGTGAAGTTCTGTTGTGACTGAGCTTTCGCAGCCCAAACTGAAGCAAGGAGAAGGAAAATTCCACTCTGTTTAAAATTAGGTTACGGCAGTCAGCTTCTGCCCTATTCACTCTGCTGCTCATTCCGCCCTCTGTGCTTCCACCTGTTACCCAATTAACACCCTATTATGCTGAGCACCTGCACGGAAGCCGGTCGCCGGCCCCTTTCCAGCTCTCTCGCTGCCACCTCGCTCACCCAGAGCCCCTGCGCCTGTTGCCGGGTCTCCTAGCGTTTGCCTGCAGGAAGGCTGCAGGATTTGCTGAGCTTTCCCTGGGACAAGAAATTAATGTGGTAATAATTGCAAACGTCTGTGCAGTAGCTTCTTCTCTCCTGGGTCCTAATTAGAAGACAGGATCTTTACATTTCTTTAACTTTGAAAATATAACTCTGTGTGTGTGTGTGTGTTTTGGGGGTGGGCAGGGCAGGAGCATGTTGGGTAAGGGAAGGAGACAGGGAGAGGGCCAATAAGAAACAAAAATGAGGACGCCTGGGTGACTCAGTCGGTTAAGCGTCTGCCTTTGGCTCAGGTCATGATTCCAGGGTCCTGCAATCGAGTCCCACATTGATTTCCCTCCTCAATGGGGAGCCTGCTTCTCCCTCTACCCCTTCCCCCCTGCTTGGGCGCTTGCTCTCTCACACTCTCTCAAATAAGTAAAATCTTAAAAAAAAAAAAAAGACAGAAATGACAAGGAGGGGACAGAGGGAGGAAACCAGCTTCCTAATCCGTACCAGGTAGTGAAAAGCTCAGGGATACCAGCTTTTGAAATGTCCCCTCTCCCCCCTCTCACGGGTACACCGAGGAAAGTGAGCGGTCTGGTAAGATCGCACCGCTCCCATAACATGGAGTAACCAGCTACTCCCTAAGGGGCTCCCACGCACCTCGAGTAATGCTGGGCACTCTACAGTTGAGCGAATCGTCTTTGTTGACCCACATCTGTATAATCTGGTGTCCACAACTCGCATTGACTCCCCCACGAGCTAGCATGCTGGCCAAAGGCTGCTGAGCAAGATGCACTCACGCGATCTTGGCCTGTGGAACCTCAGGAGGGGAGGTTCGGAGAAGGACTTCTTAAATAGAGTGTGCGTATGACTCACCTGGGGCCCTTGTTAGAACGGAGATTCTGATTCAGGGCCTCTGGGGTGGAGAGGAGATCCTGCATTTGAACAAGCTCCCAGGTGAGAGCCATGCTGCTGGGCCGCACTTGAACAGCAAGAATACAGACCAATCCTATCTGGAGTCGGTCTGGATTGCTGTATCAGTTTTAGAGGAAGGTCGGCATCAGAGGCCCAGGGCTTATTTGTGTATTGAGCCCTGAGTCCTGAGTCCAACTCTGAACCTTCCATACTCATCTATAGTCACTGACTCTACGAACCAGTTTTTGATCCTTGTCTCATCTTAGTAAGTCTATTTTGTATCTGACACCTCTGAGACCCCAAATCAAGGGGTAGCTAAGTTTTTTAAGGTTAGAAACAGCTACTGTTCTGAATTAAAATTTGACAGGAAATGAAGTTGAAAGACCAGAGTTGAAACAGTGACTCGGATGAGAACTAGCAAAACCAGACCCTTCCTGGACCTCAGTTTTGTCATCTGTAAAATAGCATAACATACTACATCACCTACCTTGAAGGGCTTATAGACAAAGAAAACAATCCCTAAAACCATAAATGGAGATAGTACATGTGAGAGAGCCCTACAAATAGCATTATTTTGAGACAAAATGCACAAACATCTCATCTCTGCAGAATTAAACCAGAGAATAAGAATGTCCATATTGCTCTTTGCAAGTCAAGGATGAGGAACAGAGTCTGGGCCTCTCGTACAGGTCTAAACGATATACCCCAATAAAGACTGTATTCCCTGAGCTAACTGTCTGGGACTATACTCTAGCAAGCAAGATATATTTATGGGGACAATGGGACAGAACAATTAACCCATATATGAAATGTCTTGCAAATTCTGAACTTGTGATTTTGGTACAATCCTACCACCTCTCTGTTCACACATGGGTTTCCCCGTCATCAGATGGAACATAGAATTCCCACAATTCCCGAATCCAATCCAAGAAACTTACTCAGTCAAGGTTATGGAACTCCAGGGAGCTGCAAATTTCGGAGTCTGCCTGGCTCCGCGTGGCTCTTCTGTGAGTCAGATCATGGAATCCAGGAATCTGAGAGCTGGAAAGGTCCTTTGAGATAGTCTTGTCCAAGCCCCTCATTTTCCAGATGAGGAGCAGGCATGGCCGGCCAAGACCACACTGCTTGTGGATGGAGAGCGGGTGCTGGGATTCGTGGCTCGGTCCTGAGCAGGGCGCCCCCCCCTCCACACCGGGTTGCCGTCACTGTTTAGGAACTTGGGGAAACTCAGTCGAAGCATCTTCCCTCTGGGTGGCAGACTGCGCGTACAAGCAAATGACCTGGTCAGGACCACCCAGGCACGCGGGCCAATGAGTGCGTCACTTTCCACTGAAAAGTTTGTGGTATCATCAGCAGGAAGGCCAGTCGGGTGCTCTGGGGAGCGAGGAGGAGATGGAGAAGACTAATACAAGAATTTCTCTATGGCGAGGGGCCATCCACAAGCCCACACTATTTTCCTATCTCTGGGCAGCCCTGTGACCAGGTACTTATCACTGTAAATGTTAGTAACGAGTTGTTTGTAAGATAATAATAATGCTTGGAGACTTGTGATGGGACTTTTTAAAACTTTTTTCCTTTTTCCTTCCTTTTTTAGAGAGAGAGAGAGCACAACCAGGGGAGGTGGGGAGGGGCAGAGGGAGAGGAAGAGAATATTAAGTAGACTCCTCATTGAGCATGGAGCCCGACTTGGGTCTCGATCTCATGACCTGAGCCCAAATCAAGATTTGGACGCTCAGCTGAGCCTCCCAGTCATGTTGCTCATTAGAATCACCCTGGAGAGCTTTTAGAAATCCTGATTCCCAGTCTGCACTCTGTCCCAGTCTGTCCCGGTAGATCAGTATGGTTGGGTGGGAGCCCAGGCATCAGTGTTTCCTGAAGACCCTGGAAGATTTCAATGCCCAGCAAGTTTGTGACTCACGGAGATGGGGGACACACCCATGTCCTCGAAGCAAAACAGAAGAGGGTCTTTGGCCTTCCTTTTTGCTTCCCTTCAGATTGAGTTTTGCAGAGGATGATAATGGGAACAAAGCTGCAAAAGGTACCAGCTGGAGAAATCAGAATGAGGAAGATGGTTAGATCATAGAAATTATAAAGGAGAAGGGAGGGAAGGGGAAAGAGAGAGAGGGAAGAAGAGGGGGGAGAACTCCAAAGCTGTCTGTTGAAAGAAGAACTTGGGGTGCCATAGGACGTGGTGGGAGGGCTAGGAGAACCTTGTCACTGAGGAATATGGTGGAATGTGGGTGTGTAGAGGGCATGGCTGCTGCATTATAGGGATCTCCTGGGGATATCTGTACACCCTAGGGGTGCAGGGGAACTCATTGTTTACAAGGAATTAAAAGGAGAGACTCCTTTCTAAAACACTTCTTAAGTTCCCCAGAAATACTTTACATATAGATACAATGTATCCATTTACTCTCAGACAAGTAAAATACTACACTTTCTGTCTGCTTGACTGCCCTCCCTGGGGCCCTGTTGTCCAAACCTGGAGAGAAAATGACTCCTTTCTGCTTGGAGGTCCATGCAGCGTCAGCTCTTCTGTTGGGAACCTTTGGGAGAGGGTGATTAGGTGCTCTGCAGAGAGTACGTTGAGGTTGCACAGGCTTTCTTCCCGAATGGTTCAGCATCGGTGACAATGGGAGGCTCTGAAGCCAGCCAGGCAACCCCCATGTCTGGGTTAGTTGGCTCTCTGATGGCCCCCAAGGCCCTCTTTTGTAGTTGTTCACTTGTCTGTGTCCTCCCTGGATGCACGCTCTAGGAGGGTGAGATTGCTCCCCTCGTTCCTCACGGACTCTGCTGCACCCAGCACGCTCCTGACATCCCACTGCCGAATGCCCATCTGTTGAATGAATGAATGAATGAGTGAAATGGATGAATGAATACTGCTTTTCTAGATTACAGCTGAGTATGCTTGGTTGGGTTACTCACCCTCTCTGAGCTCTAGTTATCTTTAGCTGAAAAATGAGGATAATAATACATTTCATGGCAGGGGTGTGTGTGTCAATTAGATACATGTCATGAAAGGTGCCTTTAGAGAGTCTGGCCCAGAGCATGTGTCATGTCTGATCCCTGTCGCCGTTCAGTCCCACCAGTAGGCACGGGATTCCTCTGTCACCCCATTCCCGGCCAACCCACAAGTTTTCATGAGCCCTACTTCAATGGAGCTTCCAAACATTTTCCTTTTAAAATCAATCACAGTCCACACATTCTGACAAAGCTTGTGTAGGACTATGCGTTTTCCAAACAAAAACACGGCACGGAAGCCCAGTCATTCGCCATGATCTTTACGAGGGTCTCTTGTGCTGATACTGTTGAAGTGCTAATTCAGGTTTCAGTTTTTATGCGCTAATCCTGTTCATCCAAAAGAACCAACTTAGGAAAAGTTTTCTGTGTCAGTGCGGGGCTGTGTCAGACTGGTTCGTGGACATGATAATGTATTTATATTTGAGACTGGCTGTTGGACTCGCTGCCATCTTGGTTCTGAAGCTCTGGTGCCTATAGGATATGGAACAGCAGCCAAACCTTCTTCTTCTTTTTAAAGATTTTTATTTTTTATTTTTATTTGAGAGAGAGGGTGCGCAAGTGAGAATGAGCGGGGAAGAGACAGGAGCACATCTAGAGGGAGAAGGAGACTCCCCGCTGAGCAGAGACCCGATGTGGGACTCGATCCCAGAACCCTGAGATCATGACTGAGCCAAAGGCAGACGCTTAACCGACTAAGCCACCCAGGTGCCCCAGCAACCAAACCTTCCAAACACACTTTCTCATGTTCTTTGTCTTGCTAGAGATCCATTTCCTGATTGTTTCTAGGGTTTGATTTAATCTCATGTTTTCTGTCAGGAAATTCATCATTCAGGGCAGATATCTTTAGGGTTCATCTTTCCATCCCAGCTATTTGAAGGAGGAAAATTTCTTTCTCCAAATCTTAGACTTGGTGCCAGAAGGTCTGAGTTCTAGCTCTGGCTTTGCACAAGGGTTACCCGATAAGGAACCTCAGGTCTTTCCTCTGTTAAAGGGAAATACTGGGGTAGAATGGTTGGTGTGCACACTGTGCTTGAAGACTCAGATGTTCTGTAGAACTTTCAGAGGCCTTTCTAGAGAAAAAGGTGGATGCTTAGCTCTTTGGGATAAGCAGCCATCTTTCCTCTGCTTTACATATTAGGTAATGATTACTTTTTCTTTCTCTCTCTCTTGTCCTCTACTCCCTCCGTCCTTCCTTTCTAAAAAAATTATGAGTTTTACAGATGAAGTTTGAAAAACACTGGACTAGGAGAATCTTTGCAGTTCTAACATTCTGTGGTTCTGATGATCTCTTATATATATACCCCAATAATAAAAACCCTAAGAGATCTGACAATTCATAGGGTCCTGGTAATTCATCAGAATAGGAAACTGTCACGCTTTCCTTCAGACCTTATTTGCTACTGAGCTCCTCTAGGAAGAAGGATATGGATGGATAGACATTTGCATTATAAACTTTCTATTGTTCTTTTTCTTTTTTTTAAGATTTATTTATTTGAGAGAGAAAGAGAGAGAACATGCAGGTGGGGGGAGGGGCAGAGAGAGAGAGAGAGAAATCCCCAAGCAGATTCCATGCTGAGTGTAGAGCCCAACACAGGGCTCCAATGCACAACCCATGAGATCATGACCTGAGCTGAAACCAAGAGTCGACGCTTAACCAACTGAGCCACCCAGGCGCCCCTCTATTGTTCTTCTTGTACATTCTCTTGTTCCGGTATATTGCTTTTTTCCCTCCAATGTTATCCCCTCGAAAATAACTAGCTTCACCTATAATCACATGGAGGGACTCTTTATTTTTCCCCAAAGATGGAACTTACCCATGTCTTCATCTACCTTGGAAGAGCAAAGACAAGACCCCTAGACTGGAAACTGTTTCTGCCTCTTTCTTATGTGGGCTTGTGTTAGGGTTTGGAATAACTTGGGGCTCCTGTGTTTGGTCTAAATCATAACTGGATTACTTTAATCTCAATGAGATGAGAATGTCAGGACATCGAAATGTAGTGTCAAGAAATGCCTCTACTGGGCACAATTCCTGCCCTCTTTCTGAAGGTGGATGTCTTTGATCACCAAATGGCTCAGGGCCCCGGAATAAGAACAATCTACTTGGTCTTTGAAGGCAGGTGACAGAGGAGATGGCTGCTGTATTTGCAGCCACATCCCTGTCATCATAACCAGGGCTCCACCTTGAAGGAGGGACGTGTTCTGACCCGTTTTATTGTGCCGCTCAGTGCAGAAATTGTAGGCTAATTGTGTTATTCAAACATAAGTCTCTTACATAATTTGAAGCAGATTTTATAGAGACATCACATCCCAGCTTACATTTTAAAAATGTCATTTGAACACTGAGAGACTTTCCTTCCCTATTTTGTAACGAAAACTTCAGAAAACAAGTACATATAATTTCTGGGCAAAGACGTACTTTTCACGGGAAATTGGCAAACATGATGTTTTTGTCTTTGTTGCAAATCTACAGCTTCTCTTCTGGGAAGGCATTCGCAGATCTTTCTAGGACTTTACTTAAGAACAACAGACAATTGTTAGAGTCTGTCAATCTGGCCTGACTCTCACAAGAGTGAAGAACTGTCATATGATGATATAGTGGGTCTTCAAGGCTCCCTTATAATTGGTTTTCCATGGTAAAAGAGGCATGATCATGGAGGGTGCTGGGGAATCCACGTAAAATCTTCCGAAAACCCTTCTATGTAATTCAGACTGAAATGGAAACATTACCTAAATGGGGCACCTGGGTGGCTCGGTAGGTTAAACATCTGCCTTTGGCTCAGGTCATGATCCCAGGGTCCTGGGATGGAGCCTGCTTCTCCCTTTCTCTCTGCCCCTCTGACAGCTTGTGCTCTTTCTCTCTCTCAAATAAGTAAATAAAATCTTAAAAAGAAAGAAACATTACTTAATTTCCATGGTATGTTATGATATCATAAATCCTCTGACCAGAAGCCTCATCCAAGGATTCCCTGGGAGTCAGAGCTACCGAAAGTTTGAGGATGGGTCTTGGTAGCCAAGATGATGGGTTATATCAGTCAATCATTCTATCAAACATAAGGTTTTTTAAGAGTCTGACATAAACAATCAGAGAAAGACAATTATCATATGATCTCTCTGATAGGAAGAATTTGAGAGGCAGGGCAGGCGGTCTTGGGGGGTGGGGAAGGGAAATGAAACAAGATGGGATCGGGAAGGAGACAAACCATAAGAGACTCCTAAACTCACGAAACAAACTGAGGGTAGCTGGGGGGTAGGGGGGTAGGGATAGGGTGGCTGGATTATGGACATTGGGGAGGGTATGTGCTATGGTGAGTGCTGTGAAATGTGTAAGCCTGATGATTCACAGACATGTACCCTGGGGCAAATAATACATTATATGTTAATAAAAAAAAAAGAAAGAATCTGACTTAAGGTCTCTGTTATGGGTGACTTGCATCCCCCCCTCAAGTTCATATGTTGAAGCCTTGACTTAAACTACCTAAGGATGTGAATATATTTGGACATAAGATCTTTAAAGAGGTAATTAAGTTAAAAAAATGAGGCCATTAGAGGGGTCCTTAATCCAATATGACTGGTATGCTTAAAGAAGATGGAATTTGGACACAGACATATACCTGGAGGAAAGATCATGTGGGGACACAGAGAGAAGGCAGTCATCTGCAAGCCAAGGAGAAAGGTCCTGGAGGAAACCAACGACAACTTGCTCTTGGACTTCTGGTCCCCAGAACCATGAGAAATGCATTTCTGTTGTTTCAGACACCCAGTCTGTGGTATTTTGTTATAGCAGCCCTAGTGAACTGCAACAATCTTTAATAAGTTCTTGGGCTCTTAGACTTTTTAAATTATCAAAATAAAATGATCACATAGTGAAGTGTTAAAGACGACACTGAAACAAATTTACTGGGCAGTTAGTAGCTATTCAACAAAGTACAAATGAGAAAATGTTATCAGTAGAGATGGCCTGCGTTGTAGCGATCAGAGGGGGCCCCGTGGGGGAGTGGAAAATGCTTGGGTCTTGTAGACATGCAGATTTTAGTCAGAATCCTGTATGTGCATTTACTACCAAGGTGGTTTTGGCCACCTTTGTAAACCTTTCTGAATGTTATGCTTTTCATTTGTGTATTGGTGGAAAATAGTATTTATGTGCAAAGGCTCTATGAAAATAAAGATCATATAGGTGAAACGCGTCATTCTCTTTCTGATCATAGAAAGTACTCAGGAATTAGTAGACATGGCAATACTTTCAAAGATAGCATCCTGAACTGATTCTGGCCAATACGCCTTACCAGGATATTCAAGAAGCTCTTGGTCAGGAATGACTGGGAAATGTCTGTTTTGATTTTGGTCAAGGTTCTCCCTTCCTCTTCCCCTTTTGGGGCCCCTCTCTGGTTATCCTGTGTGTGCCCCCGATAGTACCCATCGCACTTGTAGTATCATGTCTGGACACACCAATGGCAAAGGGTCCTTGGTTATTCACCCTGGAACTGCTTCAAGTTCACCACCTGGATTTGCATTTCTCTAGAAGTTTCTGTTCTTCTCATTGCATCTCAACCCTCTGAGGATGTCAAGTGAGGGGATTTTTAGAATATTTGAATTTTGGCAGGAGAACAACAACTTCCTGGCTCAATTATTCCCCAGAGACTTCCATCCTACAATCCTAAACTCTTTACCCCACCACTGTTTCCTATGTCCCCCCTCTTAAATAGCTGTCTCTCTGAAGCAGCTGGGCTTAAGATATTTAATTTCTCATTACTGTGTTGTCGTTTAACTATTTCATGAGTGGATACATGGAGAGGCCACAGGAACTTTGAATTATGTTTCCAGGAGTAAGGGTGGATTTCTGCTGCTCCTTTCATACCTTCTGCTGCAGACACTATTATTTGCAAACACAATATCCATTCACTTCTTCCTTGCTCATAAATCCCAGTTCTGTTCAAGGCAGAAATGGACACAGTCTCAGATAAGACGATCACTTTTCCAGCCTCTCCTGCAGATATTAGTGGCCAGGTAACATAGTCCTGGGGAATAAAATATAAGTGGAAATCTTTCCTATAAAGTATTTGCTTTCTGTGGGAGAAAGGGACAGACAGGACTGGCAGCAGATAACTCTTCTTCCTGACTTGAAAATTGCTACTATGCATGGAGCTGGTGTGTCCTTCTTGCCGCCCAGAGGCATTGAACATGAGACAAAGAGAAGGATCTCGAAGAATTTGACCCTGACACTACCAACCAGTGCTAAACCAGTGCTAAACCGGTGCTAAACCAGTGCTAAACTGGTGCTAAACCAGTGCTAAACCGGTGCTAGCAGCTACTCACCTCCAGATTTTAAGTCAGAAAAATGAATCTGTATTTTTATTTAACCATTAGAATGTGAGTTTTCTGTTATTTGTAGATAAATGCTTCCCTGTACAATACTTCTCCTCTCTTCTGGCTCCCCGAATGACTTACTAACCATAAAGAATTTACAAGTTGGATATAAATGGCATATATATATATATATATATATATATATATAGTTTACCCTGTCATGTTTCTTGGAATAGCATTATATTATGAATTGTTAATAGGTGTTCCATAACAAAAGGGTTTGATAGTCAAGTAAATCTGAGTAACACTGAGATCAACAAAGTTTAATGGCTTTTCTTGACAAAAGGTCTTTTTTTCAATTAACTTCAATGTCCTTTCCGAATCTATAAAATATATATATATATATTTTTAAGATTTTATTTGTCAGAGAGAGAGCTAAAGCAGAGGGAACAGCAGAGGGAGAGGGAGAAGCAGACTCCCCACTGAGCAGGGAGCCCGATGCAGGACTCAATCTCAGGACCCTGAGATCATGACCTCAGCTGAAATCAAGAGTCAGACACTTAACCGACTGAGCCAGGTGCCTCTGACTTTAAGACATACTGTTTTTATAACCTAACCTTGAAGTGATATCCCAGATACCATATTCTACTTATTAGATGTCAATCAATAAGTCAAGCCCGCTCTCAGGGGGAGGGGATTACCTAAGACGTGAATATCCAAGGCAGCAATCATTGGGATCATTTTAGAGACTGCCCACCAGAAAACACTTTTCTTTTGTTACAAAACATCTACTAACATTTTAGGAAACAACACTCATAATTTGAGTCACTCATAATTTGAGAAACCATGACGCAGGGACACGCTAGGCAGCCCCAGAATGGCCACAGAATTAGCTTTTGGGATTCACTCATTGTCCCACCCAAATCAGCGAGACAGGGTGACTGGAAATGGGGGACAATGGGAGAAAAGGAGGACAGTCCGGTTGGAGGGACCAAATGCAGATGACACGTAAGCAGCATATCAATTGGAAAAAAAAAATTCAACAAATATTCACCAAGTGCCAGCTAGCTGCCTAGCATTTTGCCAGGTGCTAAACTTATCAAGGACACATCAGTGCATCTGTAAATAAGTCTCAGTATGCTGAGAGGTACAATAAAGCAGTTGAGGCCACACAGAGAAGTCACCTTGGTAAAGTGGCTTATGAAGGCTGTTATAACAGAAGCGTGTGGGGAAAAATGTTACGGGCATGGAAGGTATTCAGCAAGAGGCATTGTTCCAACACCCTGGGGTAGGAAATAATTTCTGTGCAGAAAAGAGCCTATTAACCTGGCTGAAGCAGGGAGCCCGGAGAAGAATGGAGGCTCTGTTGGCGCTGACAGAGGGCCCTGAAAGCCTAGCACAACTGATATTCTAAGCAAAGGGAGCCGGCTCAGTCCCAGGCACCGGGGGCCTGACCTCCCCAGGCGTGGGGCAGGGCATTGCCTTTGGCTCCCAGAATAACCGATCACCCGAGCCACCTGGCCTGCTCCAAACGTAGGCTTTGAAACATTTCATTATTTGCTATATTTAGCAAAGGGATACAAGTCTGTAGTTAAAATCAAATGATTCGAAAAACTCATGTCGAAAGACCAGCTCTGACTCAGAAGAAAGAAAAGAAAGAAAAGAAAGAAAGAATGAGAGACTAGCCGCTCCAGACAGCAGCTCCTTGAGCTTTGTCAGCTGTTTTTAAGGTTATTTGCATCCCTATTTCCAAGTCATATGCTTATCCATATATCATATGCTGTTTCCTTTTTTTTTATGATTTTATTTATGTGTCAGAGAGAGAGTGAGAGAGAGCTCACAAGTAGGCGGAGAGGCAGGCAGAGGCAGAGGGAGAAGCAGGCTCCCTGCCAAGCAAGGAGCCTGATGTGGGACTCGATCCCAGGACCCTGTGATCATGACCTGAGCCGAAGGCAGCCGCTCAACCAACTGAGCCAACCAGGAGTCCCTCATATGCTATTTCTTGATACATCACTTTTACATAGTATCCATTCGCTTCCCTAAATGTTTGACAGAATAGTCCCCTGTCAAGCCTCTACAGTCGGCTTCATTCCTAAAAGATATTTTTGCTGGATATGGAACTCTGGGTTTACTAGCTCCTTCAGAAGGATTTACATAGTTTACACGGTCTTATAGCCATCAGTGTAAACACTCACACCTGCCTGGGTGTTCATGGCATTTTATGTCTTCCAGAAATGTTTTCTACTTCTTACAAAATGAGTCCATTCTTAATTATCTTAAATGAGGATACTGGAGCCATTCTCCAAAGAGTTATTTAAGCGTTGAAGTCTGGAAAATGTGAATGAGGACTTTGAGCCACCTATGTGAGATGGTGATCATGAGGAAAAGGGGAGAGAAGAATGGTGCTTGTGGGGTCAGAAGTGGACAATGGGAAGAAGCCAAGCAAAGTATTCAGGATTAGAACCCCAGAAGTGGTGTAGCATTCTGGAATGAATCTGGGCAGAGATCAGTACACCAAACCTGTTGTGCTCCCGTCTGGGCTCTTCCGTAAAATACTCTGGGGCCTGGGCTGTCCACTTAATGTCTTCAGGATTCGATGGTATGATGTGGAGAATATGGGATTTGGACCAGATGACCTCTATGCACCATCCCTCCTCCACCATTTTGTGGTTCTACAATTAGAGGATTATGTAACTCTGGGAGGGAATGGCTATTATTTGTTATTTTCACATTATTGTGAACTAATTCAATGAGCTTACTTTCTCAGGAACTGGCATAGCCGACATTGAAGAGAAATGAGTTTTGATTAGAACGCAGGAATAGAGTACGTAATTTACAAGCAGGAGGGGGGCAGGTAGGTTAAGCAGGGGTAAGACTGAGGATGAAGCCCCACAAGAGGGCGCTGGTGAGGTTCTGTTAGCTTCATTTTACACACCAGAAGGTCAAGAAGGGTGGATAATGTCACCCAGCTAGCAAGGGAGGTATTCTGAATTTTAACCCAGCCTTTGCCAAATTCTGAAGTGTAGAAAAGAGGTGCTCTGGGAAATCAAAGAAAAAAGCAGAAAGAGAGAAAGAAGATGAAAATTTCCTTAGTACAAATTGAAGTAGGAGGAAACACAGTGCCTTGTGTTTTCCTTCTTGTACACTCAAGTCCCTGGGTCCTTTCCTGGGTTCTGTGCTCCTGGCTTAGGACGAGGAGTTGATGGCCTTCACAAGACTCTCAGGACAACTCGGGACTTTTGACGCCGTCAGTTCCTGCTACAACAAAGCATTTGAGAGAGAACAGCAGATGTACTCAGGATTTCTGAAATGGGGGATTTTAGAGAAAGTGGACCACATCCGATGATTAGGAGTCTCCTGCCCTTGGTTGATGCTTTGGTTCTCAGTGTGAATGAATGGAAACTGCAAGATGGCCAGTCCAGAGACTGAGTACGTCCTCACCAGCCCAGCAATCAGACAAGCCTAGGACTGCATGGCCAAGGTCTATGAATATACTGACCCCCGGGCTCAGGATTAACACCTGCATTAGGTCCCGGTGGCGCCAGAAGCGTGGCGGGGTCGTGGCCTTAGACACCATCCCAAGCATAAATAGGGAGGTCTTGTTTGCATAAATCTGGAATGAAACAGTTCATACCACTGGGTGGCAGTATGGCGTTCCTCTTTGTTTCTCCTAAATGGCTGTATTTTCCCGACCTAAGGAATTAAATTTTTTACAATCAACCCAAGTGCCCATTCCTTCCTCCCGTCTTGGTTTATGTCCCTGTCCCTACACATTCTGAGCCTTAGCTGTGTGTGTGTGGTGGTAGTGGATCAGAAGCATAAGCGTTCAGGCTCCATCCCGTCCCTCCCTGACTTACAGCGTCTTTCTGTGCCTCTGCGACAGCTCCGTTAGGTCTTGTTTTATTCACAGGAATTTATAATGAAATTAAAAAAAAAAAATAGAGGTTAAGCCTAAACCTAACAATGGAAGGGAAATTCATTTCCAGGCTGAGATGTAAAAAACTTCTGGTGAAAATATTTGTGAGGGGAAAATCCTAAAAAGAGGAAAAAAGATAATTTTCGAAAGATAAACTGGTGATTTCTGCCAAGGGCAAGCGGGCTGAAGGAGCAGAGGCGGAACCTCAGGAAGTTAAGTGTAGAGCTGCCCTGCCATCTGGTGGACAGAGTTGCATCTGCAGTTTGTAACCTTCATTCTTCAGTTCCCAGACTTACAGAATTTTATGAATTATAAAACAAGAAACAAAAAAAATCAAGCAAAAAATCCTTACCCAAAAAAATCTTGAATAAGTAAAACTACTGCATGGTTGCCAACTTTTTATTTTGCCAAGGAATTTTTTTTTTTAAATCTATCATCTATGGTTATTATCATCTTACTTTTAAAAGGGAGTAATTTGGGGCACCTGGGTGGCTCAGTGGGTTAAAGCCTCTGCCTTCAGCTCAGGTCATGATCTCGGGGTCCTAGGATCGAGCCCCGCATCGGGCTTTCTGCTTAGCAGGGAGCCTGCTTGCCTGCCTCTCTGCCTACTTGTGATCTCTCTCCCTGTCAAATAAATAAATAAAATCTTAAAAAAAAAAAAAAGGGAATAATTCCACCCTCCCAAAAAATGTGTTTTCATTTTCTCCAAAAAAAAAGGACATCCCTTTTAATTGAATATTTAGCCTAATGGAAATATCATTACTTTTTTTGTTGTTTCATGGTTTTGTTACAAAAGGGGTGAAAATTTTATCAAGCTTCAGCACTGGTCTGAGGATTAATGTTTGAGAATCACTGATCTAAAATACTTCATACGATTACTTTAAATCATTTATAATAATATAAATATTATATTATTGCTGAAATATTTTCAATAGAGACTTGAAGTTAAACCACCAAATTAAAAATTGTCTTTAGTGGCTAATTTTAAGCAAAAAAAAATTGTCATTATTTCACAGTTTCTGAGTCTTTGAGATTCCTGTGAGTTTCTCACATTTGTGCCATCCTTTCATGGTTTAGGAGTAAATTGCCTCAATCTAGTATTATTACAGTAATTTACTGGTGGTAACACGTTGTTTCTCTGATGCACTTGTCTCTAAATTTTGATTGTGAAAATCATGTTTGAGCACCTACCAATTATTATATGCGTCTTTATTTTATGAAGTTCATAATGTGCTGTTCTGCACAGTGTATCTTACAAAGCATCCACAAGACACAAGACGTTAAAGAATAAGAAATGAAAAATATAAGCCGAAGTTCTCATTCCACCCCCAAATCCTCCTGTGCTCCCCGATAAGCTCCATCCACTCAGCTTTTACCGTTCTCTTGCCACTCCTCTGCTCAAAACTCATCAGTAGGTTCCCTGTGTGGCGATCTAAGTCTGCAACATGCATTTCAAACCTTCTACAACCTTCTCCCTAAAGCAGCGTCGACCTAAATAAGCGTCTGGCCCATCTTAGATGTCGTCAGATGTCCAGACCCCTCAGGTCCAGTCCTGACCCACCTCCCTCACCTCTCCCATATGGCCACTTCCTTTCTTCAAGATTCCATTCAGCTGCCCCCTCTGCTGGGGAGCAATTTCCTGAGTTCCCAAAGATCTCTTGGGATCTCTCCTTTGAATTGGGATGGGCTTTTTGGTCAACACTGGTACTTGAGGAAAAACAGGCAGAAATAGAGAGGATGAAGTAATGAGATATATGACGCATCACAAGTTGGAAAAGAGGTGATAAGATAATCCCCACTGGGGTAGAAAAATGTTTGTTCGCTTTGAAATTCCAAGAAAATTCACAGAAAAATTGTTAGAGATCATAAGAACATTTAGTAAGGTGACTGTTTATCAAATGTATATCATCTGTGATTTTCTTATATACCCTTGATAATTATTTAGAAATATAAGATAATCTCAGTCACGGTATAACTCCCAAACTGGACTATCCGAGAATAAAACTGATCGGCAGGGTGCAAGATCCATTTGAAAACAACTCTAAGGGGTGCCTGGGTGGCTCAGTGGGTTAAGGCCTCTGCCTTCGGCTCAGGTCATGATCTCAGGGTCCTGGGATCGAGCCCCGCATCGGGCTCTCTGCTCGGCAGGGAGCCTGCTTCCCCCTCTCTCTCTGCCTGCCTCTCTGCCTACTTGTGATCTCTCTCCTCTCTGTCAAATAAATAAATAAAATCTTAAAAAAAAAAAGAAAACAACTCTAAAATGTTTACTCAAAGACAATATTTAGGATGTGGGCTCTGTACCATATTTCTTGGGATTGAGACCCATCTCAACCATTTACATCCTATGTGACCTCGGATAAGTAATTAGCCCTTATATACCTATTGTGCAATATAGAATTTCACTTACTTTCATCCTGGGTTCCTGGGAAGGAGGCTATACATCCTTGGGATTTTCTAAGCTTTGTTATTCTTGGTGGTCCCTTGGACCGCACCTGAATTTATGCTAATGAGATGGCTCAGGATGGGGCTAGTCCTGCCAGAAAGACCAACCATGTGACAAGTATCAGTCTGACATCTTCTGGGGAGGATGGGGGCTGAAGTTTTAGTTCAGTCTTATCAGCAATGATTCAATAAATCACGCCGCCATAGTGGAATCCCAGGAAAAAGCTCAATGGAGCTTCCTGGTTGGTGGACACATTGATGTCCCAGGAGGGTGACATGTCCTGACACCACCAGGAAAGGACAGGAAAGCTCTGCATTCAGGACCCTCCCAAACTTTGCCCCCTCTTCTCTTTATCGGACTGCTCCTGATCGTTTATAATGAAACTGCAATGACAAACGCACTGCATTCCTGAGTTCTAGGAGTCTTGTAAGTGAATTGTCAAACCCGAGGAGACAGGAGGGTGTCCTAGAGCTCCAGGGCAGGCAGACAGCAGTAGAGGCAGGAGACGGTGTGCAGCCCGAGCTGGCTGTTAAGGAAGGTTCAGGGCGAAAGCGGATGGGGGCGATTCTGACTGGCGTAACCGGGGGAGGTGGCCCCGAGAACAGAAACACGACAAAGAGGAGGCACCACAATGGGAAGCCGATGAAGAGCTCAACTGTCGCGGTGAGGTGAGGCCCCAGAGAAAAACTCAGGCGAGGAACACCCAGGGGAGAGCTGGAGCAGGGCTGGGGACGATCGGGGCGACGTCCCGGCACAGTCCCAGAGTTTGGACGATGCCCGATCCTGGGAGCAAGAGGCGGAAGAGGAAGAGCTACTAACATAGCCCACCAGGTCAGTCTGGCTCCGGCCCCCGCTTCAGGAACTGTACGGGGATTGTTTCAGGACTAGCACGAGAATCACGTGAGACCACAAGATGAAGTACTCTTCCCACAGCCTTAGACCTGGGCGTCGCTTCTGTTATCGAGACCAAGGTGAGGAAGAAAAGAAGAATCTGCACAAGGCCCTGCGGGGAGGGGGACTTTCAAGGATGTCGTCGATGGGGTCGCTGTGACTTCCGGTTGTGCTGCTCAAAATCCTGCCAGGGGAGGGCGGTGACGTCTGGGAGGTCTTGTAACTGCTACCTCGCCCCAGCAGAAACTAACCTCGGGGTGGTTTTCCAGTTTGTTAATTAAGAGTTTCTTTTTCTTTTTTCTTTAATTTTTTTTTTAAGATTTTATTTGACAGAGGAAGAGAGAGAACAGCAGGCAGAGCAGCAGAAGGAGAGGGAGAGGCAGGCTCTCCATGGAGCAGGGAGCCAGATGTGGGGCTCGATCCCAGGACTCTGGGATCAGACCCCAAGCCAAAGGCAGACGCCTAACTGAATGAGCCACCCAGGTGCCCCAAGAGTTTCTTTTTCTTATTCTCGAATGTCAACTCAGGATCAAGTAGAGCCCCTTTGATAATTTGGTTTGGTTAGAAGTAGAAAAAGCCTTGACTGACGCGGTGCCCCAGGATCACGGCATCACCAGGGCCACTGAGGGGTGCCCCTCTGGCCTGGCCAGTGACCCCTGTTCCCCCCCCATACCCCCCACTCATCTCCCAGAAATATTATCACCCACTTACCATGTGCCTGACGCTGCAGTATGCCGGGTCTACAAGGATGGCAGGACACAGTCCTTCCTCCTGTGGGAGCTGATGGGTTTGTGACCAGAGGCGATAAACCAGTTAACGTAAAATCTATGTGCTCCAGACCAGAAGGTTCACTAAGCGCTCTGAGCCCAGAAAGTAGGGACTTCTAGCTCGTCCTGGGGCAGGGGACGTGGTGACGTCTGAGGTGGATCTTGAAGTTCGAGTTGGTGTTATCAAGTGAAGAGAGAGGTCAGCGGGAAGGCATTCCCAGGAGAGGAATCCTGTGTGTAGAAGCACAAAGGTGTAAATGACTCTGGCCGGCTCAGGCTAGGAAGCACCTGGGTATGGCCAGCTTGTAGTGTGGTGTGGTGTGGGTGCGGGTGTGTATGGGGGTGGGTGGCGCAAGATAAAGCTGGAAAAGTAGTTTGATGTAAGCAGGATTCTACAGGTCTCAGAAACTTCTGGGGGTTTTGATTTTGAATGCATTTGTTTAACATTTATATGCAGCAACCTGACTCAGGGCATGGGTATATAGAACCTGCCATTTGGGCTGAAGGAGAAGAGAGGAATCATTTGGCAAAGATGTGTAAGGCT
This sequence comes from Potos flavus, assembly GCA_028534135.1. Lineage (NCBI taxonomy): Eukaryota > Metazoa > Chordata > Mammalia > Carnivora > Procyonidae > Potos > Potos flavus. The sequence goes on along the minus strand of CM052884.1, from coordinate 15,516,316 downwards.
CAAAAATAAGGTTAATTGACTCTCCAACGCTGGTGGAAACAGGCAAGATATTGTATTGTGTGGTACTCTGACGTGTGTGGGATGCCCAGCATGGTGGTAAGCCTTAAAAGGGAAGTGTCGAGAAAACCTTCTCTTGTGTATCGCTCTGCTGTATTCATATTACCTATAATGAGATAATCGGGTAACAGGCCCTCAGAGTAGCGTGTGCACACACCCGAGCTGACCGGCCACTGGGAAGACCAGAGCATGGATTTTGATACAAAGACCACATGCACAGATTCATCTCGAGATTCAAACTCCCTCAGGATAGACTGCCTATTGCAGTGGGAATGGAGCTCAGAATACAAACCCAAGTGTGCAAAGCTGATCAGATTTCTTAATTTCTTTTAAATCAAATTGCATCTGACTCAAAATCTCTAATTGACTTGCAGGCAGGAAATTAAACCTCACTTACTATTAGAGTTCCTCTCTCCAAGAACATGCAAAGATCCAAAGGTTGGCCAGTGCTCAACACCGGGGAGGCCCTTCTGGTTGATGGCTATTGGCTGAGTGGCCAGAGTCTTTGTGAGTTTGTCCTTTGGACCTTTGCCTTGCTGTCACCTCATACAGAACATAGGAGAAACTTCCATGACTTCCGACTCCACTGCTTGAGGTCCAACTGCTTTAGGTAAGAGAAGCATCCAGTCCAGAGGAGGAGATCAAAGAAGGCTTCTCGGGGGAAAGGCTCTTTCTGCCAAAGCATTCCGCTTCATTTGTTATTTTCCTTCTTCTCATGAACCTTCTGGTTGGATGATCTTTCACTTTTCTCGTCCTCATCCTGCCACACTCGGTCTGGTCCTTCTAGAATGGCCTTGCTCGTCATCTTGTCTTCCCTGCAGAGACACAATCACCACCTAAGCAACATCAAACAATACAATTTCCAATAGTAAGACATGTTATGAAGGGGTTAGGAAGGAGGGTAAGTATCTGTTCTTTTTTTTTAGGCTCTCTGTGTATGACCTTCTTATTGGTCTCAGTATCCATCTGCCTGGAAGTAGATCAGTGTTCTTTTTTTTTTTTTTTTAGATTTTATTTATTTATTTTAGAGAGAGAGTGTGAGCAGGGGGAGGGGCAGAGGGAGACAGAGAGAAGCTCAAGCAGACTACACTGAGCACAGAGCCCGATGTGGCGCTCGATCTAAGGACCCTGAGATCAGGACCTAAGCCAAAACCAACAATTGGACTCTTAACTGACTGAGCCACCCAGGGACCCCAGATCAGAATTCTTATACACGAAACACAAGGGAGAAGAAGAGAGTGAGGGAGGAAGAAGAGAAAAGCAGACTCTACCTTTCATCTACTTTTCATCTTCCTCCCTCCTGAGGCTGAGACATTTAAGACTCTCAGTCTTTGCTTTTACCGTGTGGTCCAGCAAGCCACTCTTTGCCCCTGCGCGCCGCCCCCCCCCCCGCCCCCATCCATTCGGATGCCCTGAAGAGCAGAGCTGGGAGGCAGGCAGGGGACTGAGCAATCCGAGGGCACAGGTGTTCAGCTTTCCATATAGACATGAAGTATTCCCCAGAGGAACAATTAGATTATTGTACTGAGTTCTACTAAATCTAGGCAGACTCGCCTCCCTTCTTAACCATGGGGTTGGGGCTGATGAAGAACACTGGATCCAGTAAGACACAAAATAAATAAGCTTCATTTTCTCTCACATGTGGGTATATTGTGAGTCGATTTCCAACCTGGTATGCCATACAGAGGAAGGTTATGGGATAGAGGGAAGGAATTTCAGAGGCTGTGGCACAAAGGCAGAGACAAGAAAGTTTGGGGTATGTTTGGAGAATAGTGTGCAATCCGCTTTGGCTGAAATGTTGGATATAGGTGGGGCAGTAATGGAACATGGATCCAGAACGTTGGGGCTCATTTGCACAGTGGAGTGAGGATTTGTAAGTGTATCAGTGACATTAGCATTCATTATCCAGAGATTTAGAAGAGAGGGTGTTTCATGGGACAACCACGCACCTATTAGGTTGAATATTGGGACATTTTTGACATACAAAAATAGTGTTCTTATATGGTTCTCCCTAACATTTAAGGCAACTATCTTGAGTTCCTGTGACATTGAGGCCAATCTTCATTTGTTGGCTCAGGATCCACCAGCAGGAACCTCCTAATGGACCAATCTTCATTAAATTGATTCTTTGATCATTTGTCCCACCATTTGCTAGTCTCTTTACTTACCTTCTCATAGACATGCATTTCTTCATTTATTTTTCTCTACAGGATATCATTGAAAGTCCTTGTCGAATGCCTCAATAAAATCTGTTTTCAGCGCAGGTACCCTGTGAATGCAAAGAACGAGGTTAATCTGACATGACATGCTCTTGGTGAACAAGTTCTATTTCTGACTGTCCACCGTTTCTTCTTGTCAGTGTTTCCAAATAGCTCTGAAAATATTCATTATCCAGTCTTGCTCAGGGATAGCAGAGGCAGCCTGAGAATTTCAAGCTATATCTCAGTTTCTAAAAATTCCCCCACTTCCTAAAAGAGAAATATTTTACCATGTTTAAATATATATAATATATAAATACATAAAATATATATAAAACTGAGCCTCAAAACTTTTCAGAGTTCATGATTCCATAGTATGAACTTTGAGGAGAACTGATATACTTCTCAGATACTCAATTTCAGGAGGAAAGCTATGTACTAGTTATTTTTTAAGTAAGAGACTTTTAAAGATTTTATTTACTTTCAGAGGGGGAGCTGCATAGGGGGAGGGTCAGAGGGAGAGGAAAAGAGAGAGAAGCAGACTCCCCACTGAGCACGAGGCTCAACTCGGGGCTTGATCTCAGGACCCTGAGTTCATGACCTGAGCCCATGACCTGAGCCGAAATCAAGAGTTGGACCTTAACCCACTGAGCCAGCCAGGCGCCCCTTAAGTAATACGTTTTTAAGTAAGGAATTGATCTTATAGGGGGCAAGGTCAGGCTGCCCCAAAATGTACCACTTTGGCATCATGATTATTTTAAATAAAAGTTACTTAGGAAACAACAAATGCAAAGGCAACTCAGATCCTCTTTTGTCCACCTTGAAAGCAGGAAATAAATCTCCCATTTGAAATGCACCCTCCCTGTACTAAGAAGTAAAAAGACATCCTTATCACCAGAGACAGGCACTTTAAAACGGAGAAAGGTGTAGAAACAAACCTTGTTACTTTTTTTTTCTAATTTACTGTCTCAGCTCAAATTCCCCTTAAGAATTCCTTGCTAATTAAAGCTCCCAAACACCTATTTTCTTTATTCTGTCAATTCCTCACCAATTTATTATCTCTTTGTCTTAAAAATATAAAAAACTGCGTGCTTTTGTCGTTTCTTTAAGTCTCAATTTCACTATTGGGCCTCCGTGTGCATGTAATAAAACCTATTTTTTTTCCTCCTCTTCATCTGTCTCTTCATCTTTCATCTTCATCAAATCTGTAAATTTAATTCTCAGTCCAGCTGGAAGACCTCACCTAACCAAATATCAGAACTGTGGTATACCGTGAGCTTGTAATAATTACAATCTCTAGGTGATGGTATTGTGGAAGATTCCAAAATGCAGTGAGCACTGCAGAGTCAGTCAGAAGGGCGTCTGGAGGATACTGAGGAGGCAGGGTTTATGTACCTATTCTGTTTCAATTATTAGAATAAGGTGAACTTTTGACTTTAATCAATTACATCTTGTCAGTTTCTCACCCCCCTCCCCCCCCACCCGCCCGGAAAATAATCCCAGCTCAGGTTCTGTCCTCACTCGTTCCTGAGGAGAGGATTCTGTCTTCACCCATTCTGAGTGGGATATTCCGGTTTCAGGTTGTTGGTGAGTACTCTATTATGGGAAGTAATTCTTCTGAAGGGACTTCTTCTCCTTCTCCTTTTTTTAAGATTTTATTCATTTATTTGACACGGAGAGAGACAGCAAGAGCAGAAACACAAGCAGGGGGAGTGGGAGAGGGAGAAGCAGGCTTCCCACCGCGCAGGGAGCCCGATGGGCTCGATCTCAGGACCCTAGGACCATGACCAGAGCCGAAGGCAGACGCTTAATGACTGAGCCACCCAGGCACCTCTCTAAGGGGACTTCTGAGAGCCTCCTGCTAGAATCCCTGCAGGATTTAGGTTTGAGGCATATGGCCCTTGCTGTAAAAGTTTGGCCCCATTGGACACACAATACCTGAGATGAGTTGTAACTCCATTCGCCAAAACGGGGCATTTTTGATACCCCCAAATTAGTTTACTTGCGCACATAATTGGAAAAGGTTTATGAGACCAAACAGAATGAGGGAGAAGCTTATTTTAATCAGTATCTGGAGGCCTCTCAAAGAAACCCTGCAACGTTTTGCTTTCCTTTGGGCAGTGAACCCCAAACTTAAGGAAAAGGAATCAGCTAAGTTAAGAAATCTAGAAACATTGTCTAAAGCCTCTAAACCCCTTCCTCCTCCTTCTGCTCACTGCCCCCCGCCCCACCCCACTCTTCCTACCCCTTCCCTACCACCTCCTTTTCTATAGCCTTCCTTAGCTAAATAGCCCTTTCCCTCCTGAGACCCCGACAGCCTTCTGATCCTACAGGACCCCATTTAAATTTAAACCTGGGGAGGCAGGAGCTGCCCAAACTTCCTTAAATCCCTGATCAAAACCTGAACTATGGGCCATAGCTAAACAATTTCCCAAAGCTACCAAACACCTTTGTACATTTGTGGGGGAATTTAACACGGTGATCCAAACACATGACCCCAGTTTCTCTGCTTTATATCAACTAATTATAAAGCTAGTTGGTGAAGGCCTAGCGAGAAACTGGATGCAGGTAGCTCACTGATAGAACCCACTAGAAGATTTCTCTAAGCGGACAGCCCTTAAACTGAGAAAAAGACTGAAACTATTCCTAAGGCTTTCTTCCCCAAATCCTTAGATTGGGAAAAGATTCGACAAGGTATTCAAAGTCCTGAAGAATCTGTTCTTGGTTATTGTAACTAACTACAGAGAGTCTTTGCCAAATACTTTGGCCTTTCTGCTACCCATTGAGCCCGCTATATGATTATTTTTTTTAATTTTATTTATTTGAGAGAGAGCAAGCATGGCTAGCACGGGAAGCAGAGGGGGAGGGATAAGCAGACTCTCCACTGAGCACTAGCCAGTGGGCTCAATCTCAGGACCCTGAGATCATGACCTGAGCTGAAACCAAGAGTCCTACGCTCAACCGACTGAGCCACCCATGTGCCCCAAGCCACCTATATTATTTTTCATTCTACCTTTGCCGATGGCCTAGGTGCAGAACTATCATTACTTGTTAAGCAAACCCATTTAAATTAGGCAGAGGCAAACTCCTGATCTTGTTAATCTAGCTTGTCCTTACTGGCTGCGGTCTTGGCAGCCTCCTCTGCCAGACGGTTTCCCTGCGCCATGGGGTCGTCTCCCTTACAGTGCAGGATTGCTACTTCTCTCGGAAGCCAGATGGCTTTGAGGAGTTTCAGTATCTCTTCCTTGTTTTTGATAGCTTTTCCTGCAGCGGTAAGGAGGCCCCTCTCCTTGTAGATGGCCCCATGTATATGCACAGTAGTGAAGGCATATTGAGAGTCAGTGTAAATGTTGATTTGCTTGCCTTCACTGAGGGAGAGGGCTCGGACTAAGGCGTATAGTTGAGCCCACTGTGCTGACCGTCCAGCTGGTAATGCCTTAGCCTCTAGGACTTCAGTGGTCATGGTCACTGCATAACCCGATTTTCGGGCACCCCCTTGTAGGTAACTGCTGCTACGGCCGCTGAACAGCGTGAGCTCTGGATTTTTTATGGCTTGATCCCGTAGATCTGGACGGCTTGCGTAGACTTCATCAATTACTTTGGAGCAGTCATGGTCTGGTTCCCCCTCTTCCTTGGGGAGATAGGTTGTTGGGTTTAATGTCCTTACTGTTTCAAGGGTGACCCATGGATTCTCGCAGAGGAGTCCTTGGTACTGTGCTAGCCGAGAGCTGGTGAGGAAGCAGTGCCCCTGTGTGTTCATGAGGGTCACAACTGCATGAGGGACCTTGACGTTAAGTTCTTGTCCCAGGGTGAGCTTGTCTGCCTTCTTAATGAATAGGACTGTGGCTGCTGGTGCCCTGAGCCATTCTGCTGCCATGGAGTCCAGCTTCTTTCACAGATATGCAACTGTGAGTAAAAAGTACCCCAAGTGCTATTTTTTTTTTTTCATGTACAAAGAGATTGAAGGGTTCTTCTTTGTTTGGTAGGCCCAGGGCTGGAGCCCACCCCAGGGCAGCCTTTATCTCTGTGAAGGCGGCTTCTGCTTTCTCAGTCCAGACAGGGGAGTTCTTGATTTGGTCCCCCTAAGAGATCATAGAGGGGTCTTGTTATTGCTGAGAATCCAGGAATCCAGACGCGGCAGAATCCTGCAGCCCCCAGGAATTCTCGTAGGCCCCTTTTCGTCTGGGGCTGTGGCAAGGAGATGATGATTTTCTTCCGCTCTGGCCCTAGTTCTCTTTTCCCTTGGGTGAGGAGGAAACTGAGGTTTCGGACCTGTTGTTGGCAGATTCGTGCCTTTTGTGCAGTCTTGTGTGTCACTGGTGAGGAGGAGGTCATCCACATACTGGAGGAGGGTGCATGGATTTGGGACCACTGGGTGCAGGAGATGGCTACCTTGTTGATGGCCCACAGGTTTTGGACTGGTCGATATCTCCTCCTGGCTTCTTGACAGGAAGGAGTGGGGTATTTTAAGCCGACTGGTGCTCGATCAGGATACCTGTTTTTTTAAGTTTGGCCAGATGTTTGTGAATGTCAATCTTAGCTTCTTGTGGGAGGGGGTATTGCCTTTGTCTCTGGGGTTGGGCTCCCGGGATTAGTTCAGCAATGATAGGGGCCTGAATCTGGGCTAGTCCAGGTGGGTTGTCTTCAGCCCATACTGAAGGGAAGGTGAGCCTGAACTCCGGCGGGCCATTTGACTGGGCCGGGTGCAGAACAGCCTCCATTCTTTTTTCCTTGGTGTGGTAATTGCTTGTACCAGATACCCCGTCTCCTCTTGTCCTGGGTTTAACTGGAGACTGGTGTGCCCGGTGGGCTCAAAGGATATCTGAGCCCCAAGCTTAGAGAGTGTATCTTGGCCCAGGAGGGGGATGGGGCAATCAGGTAGATAAAGGAATTCAGGTCTGACCTTGTGGCCCCCGAGGTTACACTGATGAGCCTGGCAAAGGGATGTTGTATTGCCCGTGTCGTGGTAGCCCCAAGGACGGATGCAGTCCTTTTGCTGAAAGGGACCACTGGGAGGTGACAACAGAGTGCTTGATGAAGTAATTGATGAAGTCTATGCAATTGATACCAGTATGAACCATGAAAGTTACTGGTTGGCCCCCTATTTTTATTCTGACCTTGGGCTCAAGGGGGCCAAGGAGAAGAGAGCCCCCTCAGCCTGAGTCTATTTCTGCAAGGCCTATGAGGTCTCCTTCTCGGGGTTCTTTCTTGTAGCGGCTGGGCTTCTGAGCCTTTCCCCGGTTGGGACATATGTATATATATTTTTTTAACGTCCCTTTTCTTTACAGGGGGTTCTGGATTTCCCCCCTCTGCCTTATAGATCCGCCAACAGGGCCACTCTGAAAACCCTTTTCTAGAATGAACAGGTGGGCTCATGTATCCAGTTGAGGGGGTCGGTGATGGAGAAAGGTTGATAATGCAGCATGGAACGGCCCGGCTGGACTGTCCAGTCTTTATCGTGCCTCTCGGGTTCTTGCTTCTCTTGTACCGGCATTTAGGGGGGGCTTGGTCTGGCTTGGAGTGCAGCCTGCCTGCTGGTCCGGGAGAAAGTGGATCCTCTGAGCCTGGGGCACCGGGGAGACTGATGGCAGTGGAGTGTCTGGGACTGGAGGGGGCCAGGTGTAGACAGCCTTGGGGGGGGATGTACGGAGGGGGCAGGATCAGTTATCCTTGGGATCTCCGGCTAGGATCTGTGGAGGCTGGGGCTTCTGTGGTCTTTTGGGGCTGCTTGGATGAGGCAGTTAAGACCCTGGCCTGTCCCTGCCTATTGCAAGCAAAGCGCACCCAGAGGCAGGGTCTGGGCAGTTCCTAGCCAGGATTCGATGTACGGAAACTGGTCAGGGAGTCCTGGCTCCCCTGTTACAACTCGCCACAGCCGGCGAACCATTGGGACATCCAGTGTCCCTTCTGAAGGCCAGCCAACATTAAAGGTGGGCCATTCTAACTCACAGAGGGTTCTCAGTTTGCCCAGATGCATCTTAACTCCACAGTCTTTTGAAAAGCCTTCCTGAAATTGACCATACAGTCTGGGACCATAGGTTTACTCTGCCCTGATCCCATCGTGATGTTCCTGTGTGCAGTGGCGTAGAGCCAGACAAAGGGTGGGGGCCCCTCCGGAGGAGAGACTAGTAAGATGCACGCCCTCCGGGAGGAGACTTGGGGGTCTCTTAGCCATAGTGAGTCCATATAAACCCCGGACTGGCGCCCCGAAGGGCTCCCCATAGACCCTATGAGGTCACCATGGAAATAGGTTGGGGCCCATTCAGACTCTGTAGTCTCAAGACCGTGGGGCCACAGAATCAGTCCTCCTGACAAGTCAGGTCATACTGCACATTCACACCGTCGTTATATAGTTCCTCCCCCCACCGGGAGGCCCTGACCTGTGGAATTCCTTTAGGAAATTCCTTTCTGTCCCCGCTTTCAGGGGGTTTCTGACCTGAGGGACCTCCCCCTCTGAGAGGCCCTACCTGTGGGATTCCTTTCAGAAATTCCTTTCTCATTCCCCTTTTGGGGGGTTTCTGACCTCAGGGACCTCCCTCTCTGGAAAGTTCCACCTGTGAGACCTTGGAGGTCTCCAGGAGGTGATCAAGCTCCTGCTTCCCCCCTGATGGGTGGGTCTGACTGGTGCTGGGGCCCCAGGCCTTACCAGAATCCGACGTGGGAACCAGGTCCTCCCCTGCCAAGTCTGTTTTGAGTCCAGTGGGAAGAGTGAAAGGAGGGCGGTCCGGTTCGAGGCCACTGGGTGGGAGACTGCCGAAGATTAGGCAGGGCACGCCTTCTCTGCTACGACCCCTCGTTCGGTCACCGCCCTGCCGTGGTCCCCAAACTGGTGGCAACAATGGGCCAGCGCAGTTGGGGTCCCCAAATGTTACAGAAGGTGGACTGGATCCTGGCCAAAAACCCAAGCGGCCCTCGGAGACCTTGGAAGATCGGAGGTTTATTTCACACAGGCGGGCCCAGAAGAGAGTAATCTCTCAAGGTCTGAGCCTCGAGCACAAACAAAGGGGGTAGTTTATGCACTTGTACCTCTGTCAGTGCCACTCTTGAGGATGCGGCCGGTGGGGCTCGGGAAAGCCTGGAGTGGCCCTGAGGCCAGGACTGGGATTCTGCGGCTGGATTGGTCCGCCAGCCCAGAACACAGATTTTCCTTATCAACAGCACCAGCGAAGTAGTTAAGACTGGCCTCCTGGAACAGAAGAGTGGCCCTGCTTCCACAGACAAAACTCCTACTAGGCTTCCCGCAGCCATTTCCACTCTTCTAATATACTAATGAGGGAAAGGAAAAAAAAGTGCTCCATCCTGATTGGTTGGAAGGGCCTTGTCCTGATTGGTTGGAAGGACCTTGTCCTGATTGGTCAGAAGGGCCTTGTCCTGATTGGTCAATATTGGCAGACAAGTCAAGCAGCTCATTGGTGCTTTTTGGAGCCAGGGTCCTCGGTTTTAAGACCAGCTGGTAGAAGGCGCGCGCGCGCGGGCGGGTGGTTCTGCTTCTGCTTCCATGGTCTCTGTCTCACTAGCTGGAAATAAGCAAACAAAACAACACCCAAAAAACAGGGCACCTGGGTGGCTCAGTGGGTTAAGCATCTGACTCTTGATTTTGGCTCAGGTCATGATCTCGGGGTTGTGGGATCAAGCCCCAAATGGGGCTGTGCTCCCTCTTTAGCGGTGGGGAGTCTGCCTGGGATTCTCTCTCTGCCTCTCCTATTGCCACCCACCAACTTGCTCTCTCTCCAATAAATAAATAAATCTTTAAAAAAAAAAACACTAGAAAGAAAACCACGCAAATCACGAAACTTCAACAGCTACCTGCAAACCAACACAAACCCCTATTTGAAGGCTGTTTCTCCAAAGTGTACCTGTTATTGCTGTAAAAGGGCATGTTTAAAAATTGTAAAAGGACTGTCTAAAACTAAAAGGATTGACTCAAGGCAAGGCTAGTCAATCACCTCAATCTCTTAATGAAAGGGCCCCTTCCACCAGTATCCCCAGCAGGGCTAATCCGGAGACCTAGAGGGTATTTGCCTTTTCTTCCAGACCAATACTTTGGGGGCAGTTGACCTAACCATTGGGGAGAGATAACTAAGGCCCTGATAGACACAGGGCAACTTTATCAGGTCAAAACCTAACCAGCTTCTCCCATTCCCTTCCTCAGAGGACTCAAACTGTATAAATGGTTGGGGTTCTTAACACCCTATTATGGTTTTCAGATCTTTCCCCATCCCATTCCACCTGGGATCCAATAAGGGACATCATCTGTTCCTCCTTGATTTTCTTGAAGATTTCCCAAAAGGGGTAAATATTTTTGAGTAGCAAAACCCCAAGTCCCAAACTTGATGAGAATTTTGTCACCCTAATAGCTATCCCTGTTTTTTTTTGGTGTGTGTATATAAAACTATAACACTGAACCCCTCTTGGCTTCTATTCCTAAGATTCTTTGGTCAAAGAAATGCCACTGATATTGGGTGTATTTTTTCTGCACCACCCATTAAAATCCAGATTGATAAAAGAAAGCCTCTGCCCCATAGCAAACAATACCCTTTAAATGCTGAGTCAATCCAAGGAATCAAACCTATCATGGAAGATTATTCATAAAGAATTAACTGCTCCATGTAACGCTCCCATCCTCCCCATCCACAAGCCACATGGAAGGGGGAATATGATTTCTACAGGATCTTAGGGCAATTAATAATAGCATATTTTCTAAAAAAGACAAAAGACAAAGTGCAACAAAATTAATCACTGAACATAGGATTAGCCACTTTGCGCTCTTATAAAGAAACTAAAAATATTTGGATCTTTTAGTATACATAGTAAATAACATTCTGTGCCACATTGAGAAAGCACGTATTTATATGTCCATTTACAAGTCTACAATTGCTTACTTCTTAGTTTTTGCTGGGAATTAAGGAATCTAAAGGTAAAGAATTCTAATTAATATATGTAAAAACAAAATGACTAAAACCAATATGGATGAAAGGACACGACTATATATGAAAAGTATACAAGGAAACAGGATGTGCGTTTTTGGTAAAAGAAGATTTGAGGAATGGAAATGCATTTTGCTAAGGGAAAATGAAAGCGATTTTGCCCTAATGTCCTATTTTGGAAATGCAAAGAAAAAGGGACAAACTAAAATGGACATAAGATGTTGTAGAAAGTATGGGGAAAGAAATTTTATGTTGCATGGTCAAAGCTGGCTAAGATTGAATTGATTTATTTATAGCTTTCAAAAAATGAAACTCAATAGGGTACTGATGCCTCATTAGACTTTGGTTTTCTCTCTGTTAAAACAACAAATGTTTCGAGATTATTGGTCTGTTCTCATCAAGAAACTTCTTTATCGCTTATGTAATCTGCCTGGGAAACAAAGACCCCATGTTTTGTCATCTGTGTTTTTGTCTTTATCACATCTTTAATTACTTACAAAAACTGAGACTTCTCTATTTAAAAAGAGCTAAGACTTTTGAAGCTACATGATCTTCTATATTTGTTCTTTAAATCTTTTTGTCACCTTGGTCAAGTAAATAATTAAGTATTGTTTCAAAATGTTCTGTATCTTATTTAGTCAAGCATCCAAGCCTTTTGATAATTTTTTTTATAAACTTCCCAAAATCAAATTCTAAATGAAGTCTTTTTGATCTGGAAGAAACTCGGATTTTTTTTTCCAGAGGGTCCCTGGAACATTCCAAAGGATCTGTTGAACTATTTAGGCTTATTTAATATGTTAAGTTACATAGGGAACACTGTCAAGTAAGTAATACTAAATCTTATTTGGGTTGTATTTACATAGGTGTATGTTAATGTAAGTGTTCCAAAATTTATATGAAATTCCTAAAATCCTGATAGAACTTCAATGAGAATTTGTTCTTGTAGCAGGATGCCCAATGTACCTAATTAGCCCCTGCTTCCTTGGATTTCTTTACCCCTTGGATAAAGGGAGATGTACTTCAATTTTGCAAAAGCAAATTTTGCAATCAGATCCATAGAGAGGAATCCTACTTTGGTAGAACAGTCTTTCCACAGTACATTCCTGGGAAATGAAGACATTGAACATCACAGCCTTCAACCCAGAGACATGGTTTTTTGGAAAAGACACCCCTTCAAGGGACCATGATGGGTATTGCTAACCAATCCTAGCACCATTAAGCTAGAAGGCATTGATTCATGGATTCATGTTTCTCATTTTAAAAAGGCTCCAGGGGCACCTGGCTGGCTCCATTGGAATAGCATGCAACTCTTGATCTCAGGGTTGTGAGTTCGAGCCCAAAGTTGGGTGTAGAGATTACTAAAAAATAAAAATGAACAATAAAAAAGGCTCCAACATCCAACTGGACTACTAAGCCAACTTAGACTTTAAACTGATGAAATCCTGGAAAAAGAAGCAGATATCTGAGTAGAAGGCTTCCCTGAGTCAGGACCAGGCCAGTACCATAACTCTTTCATAACTTCAAACACTCAATGGAAACTCCTAAAGTCACTGAGATCTTTGCACTATTGTTTCTTTGTGTAGGAATTCTTATGATTTTTGTTTTATACTGAATAGGACTTCTTCTTTGGTGGTAACCGAATCTCAATGGTTTCTGTATACCTCTTGTCCCCTCCCTGCCTTGACATACACCCTTGACATACATTACGAAGCTTTAAAATCCAATTAGTTTTTCTCCCTGCTCTTTTCTCCTCCTGAACTGGAAGGATAATGCTGTTGTTCAAATATCCTAATCCTTAGCTTCATCTGGCCACCTATCTGATCAATGGATCTGCCATTTCCCACTGGAAGTTTTGCAAAAAATAATAACCCGATACTTGTGCTTATCTTTAATTTTTAAAATATTCCCAACTTTACTATAACTTTTGATAAGGGGCCTTCTGTTATACCCTACCAAGTCCAAGTCCAATAACCAAGTCCTATAACTTTTGATAAGGGGCCTTCTGCTATACCCTACCAAGTCCAAGTCCCAAATCCCATTCCATGCTTTCTTTGGATACCCTACACTATCCACCTTTTCTCCCCCATAACAAACTCTGAAAGGGGAGTTTCTAGGCTCCCTGTACTTGCAATGTGAGTACAGGAAACCCGCCCCTTCCTGGGAAGAATTCACCAGTCTGTAAAACTTTCTTATGCAACCCACTTCTCTTCATTACCCCTCCCCAAGCTTGCCAACTTAATGAAACTTCTGGGCACCCTTCGCAAACTGACCCCTGGCTTGAGCTGGCTTCCTCTTCATTGCCTGCTAATGAAACTATACTATCAACATGTCTGGTTTGCTCTGTGCACCTAAACATATATTTTTATATGTGGATATGATCACCAGTCTTGAGCTTATGAATGTCTTAATAATTGGAGAGGCTGGGCGCCTGGGTGGCTCAGTCGGTTAAGCATTTGCCTTCAGCTCAGGTTATGATCTGAGGGTCATGGGATCAAGTCTTGCATCCGGCTCCCTGCTCGGCAGGGAGTCTGCTTCTCCCTCTACCCCTCTCCGCTGTTTGTGCACACACTCTCTCTCTCTCTCATGCTCTCTCTCACACACAGACTCTCTCAAATAAATGAATGAAAAATAAATAAATAAATAAAATCTTAAAAAAAATAATTGGAGAGTCTTTAGTAGCCCATGTTTTGGGGGGGCACTTAACATCTCCCTTAATTTATTCTCAAAATGATTGTAGCTACTACTCCCAAATTTCACTGGAGAAGAAAAAGGGCCTTATCAATAGTAGAGATTACCCTGATAAGGGCCCTTCTGAATATGAAGATCACAGCTATGGCCACAGTGGAGGCTGCCACCTTTCTGCCAGATATTCTGGAGGTCAGCTTAACTGGTCCCTCAGAATTGTAGGTTCATGGCTTGGAATAGGCACAGCAGGCTTAGAAGTTAGGATGAGAAATCTTACCAGAACTGGTAACGGAACAGCTTGCACCATCACCAGAGCTATCAGAACCCAACAAGGATCTTTAGATTCCCTAGCTTGGGTAGGTCCTGGACAGCAGGATGGCTGTAGGTTATTTACTTGCAGCCCAAGAAGGAGTTTGCACTATAGCTAATATGTCTTGGTGTACTTAGGTAAACACTTCACAAGAGGTATGAGTGGAAACCACCAAGTTACCCAAACTAGCCAAATCCTTAAAAGGACATGTGAGTTTTACCCAAGAATGGATTAATTTTAGGTTTTCTGATATTCTTAGCTGACTTCCTTCAGGAACATAAGAGCTTTATTATGTTGAGGTTCACAAATTACTCTGTTGAATATTATTCTAATTTGTGCCCTCTATGTTATTTTCCAATTCTTATTCTGTGTATTTTCTGTTGCTACTCAAAATGTCAAAGCGATGATGGCTCAAAGACTTGAGGCCATTCGTCAGATCTACACTTTGACTAAAAGAAAGGAGAGCCTGACATCTAGACCTTATTTCCCCAAACCTCTTTGTTACCCAAATGTGGCCGTTAGATTCACCTAGCATGCTTGTTGAACGTATCAAATGTGAACCAACTACGAAACTGCCCCTTCTGGGGTGCATGAGGGACCTAGAACAGTTTGCCAACCATCCCAGTAATGAAATGGATACATGATCATGAAATTGATCCCCCGTGCTTTCCTGCCACAAAGATCTTGATCAAAAGGGGGAAATGTGAAAGAAGATTCCAAAGTGAAGCAAGCATTGCTAAGAAAGCTATTCAAAATGCAGTGAGAAGGATACTGAGGAAACAGGTTTTACACCTTTCCATGCTTCAGTTTTAGCACTTTGGTCAATTACAGCTTGTCAATCAGTTCTCACACCTCCTGGAATACAGCTTTAGACTGAAATAAGGAGACACGGTTACTAAATAACCTAATAACTTGTATTAGGTAGTCAGTTTAACTGCCGGCACCAATCATAATTCTTCCCAAACAACTTATGTAACTTTTTGGTTTTGCCTTTATAAGCTTGTGCTACCTGCTTGCAATTCTAAGTACGCTTTAGATTGGTTGACTCTGTGTCTCCCAGACTGCAATCCCCAAGACCCTCCAAAACGCATTTTGTTGCTTTATATCCCCATCGTCTTTTGGGTAAACAATATCTTTTTTTTGAAATGAATTGTTACTGTTTAACATGAATCTTGGTGATACATTTTAGTTATTCAGACAAAAACAATTTTAGGACCGATGGATTTAAAATGCATGGAAATTGATTCTGAGTCTTGTATAAAACACATTTTTTAATGTCATCAATGCTTGAAGGTGGAGGTAGATTGGTAGGACTACACTGAATGTCAAGGTTTGGAGTGATGTTTGGAAAATCAAACTTAATGGAAGTTCAGGAATACTAAGGCTCAATTATACAAATTTATGGCTGTGAGTTATGGAGCAATAAGATGGGGAAAATCGAGTACCTTGTATAGGAGTGAATAGATACATAATTGAATACTATCTTGTAAGTCAGTGGGGCTTAGTGCGGACAGCCCAGGCTAGGGAATCAGAAGTCTCAGGTTTGAGTTCGGGCTCTCTTACCAGCTCAGTGTCCTTGCACAAATTATTTAATCTCTGTGTGTCATGAGTCTTCACCAATAAAACTCAGATAGAAATTTTTCCCTTGCCTACCTCCTGAGCGGCCGATTATTTGTACTACACAGAATAATGTATTTTCAAGCATTTTTTTGAAAAAAATTTTACTTATTTATCAGAGAGAGAAAGAGAGAGCACAAGGAGGGGGACCAGCAGGCAAAGGCAGAAGCAGGCTCCCTGCTGAGCAAGGAGCCTGATAAGGGACTCAATCCCAGGACCCTGAGATCAGGACCTGAGTGGAAGGCAGACACTTAACTGACTGAGCCACCCAGATGTCCCTATTTTTAAGCATTTGTAAACATCGGAACACCATTGAATAAAACAAGACTTTGTTTTTTATATTTTAAGTTACGTGTTTGAAAAAGTGTCAGCCAGCACTCTTCGGAGCTTTTTTTTTTTTTTTTAGGGGCTCAGGAAACTTAAATTCAAAAGGTTGAACATATAGAATTAGAAAATTAAATCTGTTCCAAAAATCATGCTGTATCACAAAGTCCCATCAGTAGTATTGTGGCAAAGCATGGTGTATCACAATAGCCTTTTCTGTAAATGCATATGGTTTCTCACATGTTTTTCTCTTTTCTTCTATAACAGTGGTTCTTAAAGTATGGTCCCTGGGGTAATAGCATCACCTGGGGATTTGTTAGAAATGCAAATTCTTGGATACAGACTAACCATTTTAGACATTTTGGGAGTTTCTATGTTTTAACAAGATCTCTAGGTAATTCGGCTCCATGCTACAATTTGAGAATCATTATTTTAGCGAAATCTGAAATTATAGGATATGGGCCCCTAAACAAATGGAATCTTTAATGATCTCAAGTAAAAATTAATGTATTGATTACTAAATGCCAACCACTTTCTATTTGATGCTTTCTATTTAGTTTTCTGACATGAGGATTATTACCCTCCTTTTATAGATGAAGAAATTAAAGTTCAGAAATGTGAGCAATTCTAAATCCAGGGCTCTGTCCACTATCCTAAGATTTATAAAATACAAAGAATATCTAATTAACAAAGTTCATGCTAATGTAGTTTAAAAAAACATATTGTTGTTGCTGTTTTCATTTGAAGCAAAATGTATGCACTGTTGTAAGTTTTGGAGTCTTTCACTATTATTGGGTTTGGTTGAGGTTTGTTTTTTGTTTTTTTGCCTTGACTACGTAATAAGCTGACTGGCACATTTAATTAACAAAACCTGTCCTGTGAAAGGTGCAAATACAATTAAAGTTGACACGTCAATGTGCTTTAATAATAGAAAGATGAATGGAAACTTGTACATGAATAAATCTATTTCTAAAGTAGCTCCACGCCCAGCATGGAGCCCAACGTGGAGCTTGAACTCACGACCCTGAGATCAAGACCCGATCTGAGATCAAGAGGCGCTTAACCAACTGAGCCACCCAGGCGCTCTAGGAAGCACTCTTCTAAACAGTAGTTTCCGGAGAGATAATAATAGTTTTCTGTAGGTCGAGGGTACCATTGTCAAACAAGCTTGAGAACGCCTGCATTTAACAGGTGGTTTTAAATAAAGTCAAACAGGTATCCTAGCCTGTGTTGTAAAGCTCTGATAAGAGGTTATAGCAGGGAGTAGTATTTCTCAAATATAAGGTCACTTTAAGGTCTAAGACTTTCTGTGGTTCTCTAACCTTTAAGACAGATATCCCCAGAAATAAATCCACCTTTCCAATTCCACCTTTTGTTTGTTTTGATAGACGCTGCTGCATGATTGTATGACGTAGTACCTCCATCAAGGCCCCGGATGTGCTGGACTGAGACCATCCCATTTATTCGACCAAGGAGTTCTCAACATGGCTGTTCTACAGGTATGTAAATGGCAGTGCAGAGATGTTAATTAACTGGTTTGAGATTACACAGATTATCACTGGCAGGGTTGGGCTTCAAATCCAGGGAGCCTGGAGCTTTAGAGTCTGTGCTCATAATCACTATTCTGTGTGTCTGTTCAGATTTGTGTGACCCCCCAAAGCCTGGGGCATGTAATAACTTGTGAAGGAAAGTAAATAACAACAAAAAGATCTTTTTCCTTCTTTTTTTCTTTCTTTCTTTCTTTCTTTCTTTCTTTCTTTCTTTCTTTCTTTCTTTCTTTCTTTCTTTCCTTCACAAAAGGGTCTTAAGAGATTTAAAACCATTTGATTTTTATTTAGTGTATAAACCATATTTTAAAACTGGCATGTAATTTTTGAAAAGTTAATGCACTCATATGGTTTAAGAATCAAAGCATGGAAAGGAGATGTTTGGGGGCTCCTGGGTGGCTTAGTCAGTTAAACGTCTACCTTTGGCTCAGGTCATGATCTCAGGGTCTTGGGACTGAGCCCCGTATCATATCCGGCTCTCTGCTCAGCAGGGAGCCTGCTTCTCCCTCTGCCTCTGCTTGCTGCTCTGTCTACTTGTGCTCTCTCTGTGTCAAATAAATAAATTAAAATCTAAAAAAAAAAAAAGAAAGGAGGTGTTTGGTGCAAAGTCTTTTCCCACCTCTGTCCCCCAGTCTTCCAGTTCCTCTTTCTGGAAGCAAACAGTGTTATCAGTCTCTTCTGTATCGTTTCTCAAACATTTTATTTATTTATTTTATTTTAAAGATTTTTATTTATTTATTTAACAGAGAGAGAGGGATCACAAGTAGGCAGAGAGGCAGGCAGGAGGGGGGCAGGGAAGCAGGCTCCCTGCTGAGTAGGGGCTCGATCCCAGGACCCTGAGACCATGACCTGAGCCGAAGACAGAGGCTTTAACCCACTGAGCCATCCAGGTGCCCCTCTCATTTTAGTAAGTGCTTACATGTGTATGTTTATATACACTTCCTCTTCCTACGTTTTTAGACAAATAGTGGAAGACGACAAATATGTTTTGCACCGTGTGTGTTTAATTAACAATATAACTTGAAAACATCACTCTCTGATGGATGCTTAATATTCTATTGGATGCGTGTACGATAAAGTAACCCCTTCTCTATCGCTGGACTGGTTGTTTGCAATATTTCGCTATTTCAAAACTACTGTAATATATAAGCTTGTATCTTGCATGATCAGAAGTAAGTATGTAGAATAAATTATGTTCTTCAGGAGTGTTTTTCTCATCAGTTATACACAATTCTGGCTTCTTGGGTATTTGAGTTATGCTCCCAAGTATTTTAGCTTTCTATTGCTATTCCTTCGGTGTAATTTCTAATGTTTGCATTTCTGGGTGCTATTCTGACCTGCTTTTACTCACAACACTTTTTTTTTTTTTTAAGATTTTTATATATTTATTTGAGAGAGAGAGAGATAGCTAGCACAAGCCGGGGGGGGGGGCGGGGTGCAGAGGCAGGGAGAAGCAGACTACCTGCATAGCAGGGAGCCTGATGCGGGGCTCGATCCCTAGATGCTAGGATCATGACCTGAGCTGAAGGCAGATGCTTAACGGACTGAGCCACCCAGGCACCTCTGCTCACTTCTAACACCAAACATGGGGGTTTTTCCCCTACCAACAACCAATTCTCTAACTCTCCAGACACAACTGAGTGAATGATTCAAATCAGTTCTGATACTAACTGCCCAGAATTAAAGCAGACCCCAACAGTCTTCACTTCAGATGCCAACTGCAAGTCCCAGGTCTCTTGTACTTCTGGCTGACTGGCTCTAAATTGGGGTTTTCCTGTGACTTTCTCCTCAGGTTCCACAATTTGTTGGAACAGCTCGCAGAACTCAGTGAAGAGAGCTCAGTGCCCATTACTGGCTTACTAGAAAGGATATTACAAAGGATAGGTACATAGGGCAAGACCAAGATGAAGAGGTACATAGGACAAGGTTTGGGATGGGAAGTGTGGAGCTTCCGTACCCTCTGAGGGAGCATCTCCTTTCTAGCATTTTGATGCATTCACCAGTCTGGAAGCTCTTTAAACGTCATTGTTTAGGGATTTATGTGGAGGTTCCATTACATAGACACAATTGATTAAATCATTGGCCACTGGTGATTAACTCAAGCTCCATCCCCCCCCCCCCTCCTGAGTTTGGGGCTGAACGGTCCAACCCTCTGATCACGTGGTTGGTTCCTCTGGCCATCAGCCCCCATCCTCAAGCTATCTAGGGGCCAAGCGAGAGTCATTAGCACAGATTCAGGTGTGGTTGGGCGGGGCTTATTATGAATAACAAAAGATGCTCCTCTCACCCTTATCACTTAGGAAACTAAAAGTTTTAGAAGCTCTTGTGTCAGGAACCCAGGCAAAGATGAAATACCTATTTCTTATTATACCACAGTATTACAGCTACTGATTTCTGTACTCCAATGATGTACCCATCTGTCTTTCTGAATTTTCTTTTTGTTTATTATAATTTTTCAGTGGATTTTTTTGGGTTTTTCAGATTTACAGGATATAATTTGCAAAAAATGATTTATCTCTTCCTTTCCAGTATTTATACTTACCTTTTTTTTTTTTTCTAAGTAAGTGTCGGAAACTCTAAAACAGAAGTCAACAAATGGCAGCCCACTGGCCAAATCCAGCCTGCCACTAGTTTTTGTAGGTAAAGTTCTAGAGAATCAAACGCATACTCATTCGTTTACATATTACCTATCATCTTTTTACTAGAGCTGAGTAGTTCTGACAGAGACAATCTGGCCTGAAAAGCCTTAAATATCTACTATCCAGCCTTTTGTATTAAAGATCTGCCCTTCTCTAGGCTAGAACAATGTCAAATATTAAATCATAATTAATAGGGGGCATTCTTGTTTTGTTTCTGACTTCGATGGAATGCTTCTGGTGTCTTCTATTTAAGTGTGATACCATAATGGTTTTAATTTTTATGTATTTATTTATTGAAAAGATTTTACTTATTTATTTGCAAGAGAAAGAGAGAGAGAGAGAGAGCGCATGAGCAGGGGGAGAGGCAAAGGGAGAGGGAGAAGCAGGCTTCCTGCCCAGCAAGGAGCCTGATGCAGGACTTGATCCTGGGGCCTCTGGGATCATGACCTGAGCTGAATGCAGATACCTAACCGACTGAGGTTAGGACACCCAGGTGTCCTGGGGTAGGCCTCAGTTTTAAGAGGCCTGAAGCATATACAATTTGGGCTTAGTGGTTAAAGAGAGCAGAGACAGTGACAGACAGACATGCTTACACTTATGACACATGACACTTATCACACTTAGGACACTTATGAGTGCTACCTCCCGGGAAAGTGGAGGGCGCTGTGGAGGTCCATATGAGTGCACCTAACTCAGACCGCAGAAGGAGTTGGAGGGGAAGGAGCATTCAAAGAAGGCTTTCCAGAGGGTCCAGCATCTAAGAGCAGGGTAAAGAAATACTTCCTTAATTTGCTTCTTCCACTGAGCTACAAATCATGGTGGACTCTGATGACACTTTAGTGATACTAAAAATCCTTCCAGAAGACTTAGTTGGTTAGCTTGTTGGAGGCCTGGCATTAGACATTAGCCTGAGCTGGGTTCAGAGGCAGGTCAGACAGCAGGTCACTCAGCATCATGGGTGTGCAGAGAACCCAGGGGACCAAGCCAAAGCGGAGCCAGAAACATGGAACAGTCTGGGGGCAAGGACACGAGGAGCTGCATCCAAGTCTGGAGGCCAGATGCTTCCGTTGCAGGCCTCCTTCTTCCTCTACCACTGTAAGGGCTGACACCTTGTTTTAGGTAACCATGGGGTAGGAATGGGGAATAATTTCACTGGGCCAAACTCCTCAGTGGGAGAGGGAGAGGGAGCGGGAGAGGGTTTCTTGGGACTGATTGAAGCCATGTAGGGTCTTCATCGAATACCTCCCTGTGTTTCCTGGGCTTCCTCCAGGGTTCCCGAGGACTGAATGTTGGCTCTTCCCAACTTTCCTATCCTGGGCTTCCCTCATACCTATCACTCCACACACGCAGGCAGTGCTCGCCCACTTGGTTGGAAACTGTCCTATGAAGCAGAGGATTTTGAGTAAGGAGCCCTACAATGCCTACACCTGCAACGTTCCACGCAATTACAAGCTGATTAGGATCAGGTGAGAGGACACGTTCTAAAATCCTATGTGAAGAGCCCCTATTCTTAGGGCTTTGGGTTTCCCAGTCATGGAGATCAGAGATGTGATGGTTTAGCAATGTTCTGAAAGTGACGTCAAGCTTGGAGACATCGGGCACCACCAATTGGCCACAGGACAGGAGGGTCGGCGTTTACTTTTACCTAGGCTGGAAAACACGCCAGGAATGGACTCCAACCCAGATGCGTGGAGGTGCAAGCCAGCCTCCCCACGACCCGGACAAAGCACGTACCTCGAATCTTAGCAGATAGTTCCAGGGACACTCCCAAGTTCTCCGTTTCATTCAGGAAAGCTGAAGGCAGTTTCCAGGAGATGACAGAGAATCGGATAAGGATGTGGGTGTGGAGGGGCTGTGCCATGGCAGGCCAACCACGTGTCTAGTGATTGTCTAGAAACTTCTCATTTTCAGTTTCCCCTGGGTTGGTTTTAGGAATCGATGCGTCTGGCTTTGACCTCCTATTACACACTATTGGTGTCGTAATGATCGTCAGTAGAACCCCAAGTAGAATCTGCCAAGAACTTTAAAGTTACCAAACTCTCAGACCTACATCCCCCACGTGATTATCGCTGCACCCGGTGAGGTAGTTGGGACAGGCCCCTCTACATTCGAGGACTATACTCTGGCTGAGTGTTGGTGTGAGAAAGAAGCAACCATGTGAGGCCCCGCACCGGGATCTTAGGGTACCTTATGCTCTTTAATCCTTCTCAATAACTCCACGAGAGGGGAATTTGATCAGGCCTTGACAGTTGAGAAACTAAAATTGCAGAGAGTTTAAGGAAGCCAAATAAAGTCACACAGCTGTCTCAAGCAAGTGGCAGATCAGTGGTTGGAATGGAGGTCAGTCTTCTGTCTCAAAGTCCTGTGTTATTTCCACCTTCCTCTTAAAAAAAAAAAAAGGAACTCTGTCTTACCTCCAATTGTTTCCAAATGGAAGCATATGTTTGGGTTGGTTGTTGAGTCTGAAATAAATAGCTTCTTTTAGACTGTTGAGACAGCCAAATGCTTTCAATATGCTCCCAAGGCCGGTGATTGGGTCTGAATAGAAGCCAGATGTCCTGGATTCCAGAACTATTTCCTTGTTGTACGCTTCCCCTAGCCCCCAAACCCCCATTAAATGGAGGAAGGGAAGGTGAGCCCAGACTGAGTTTTGCTTTTCACATATTTCTTTTTGGAAAGAGGAAGGGAGGGAGCAGCCGAGGAGGTTACAGTTGGGCCAGAGTGGGCTGTGGGCTTGGGGTGGGAGGCGGCCTGGAAGAAAAATGGCCAGGAAGACTGTGCAGTCGCTTATTCCAGGCCCGTCGAAGCCCTCTGTCGCCTGACCTTTCTGTACTCCTTCACCGTTGACAGCCCAGACTGGGCTTCCCGCGAGGAGGAAGTACCCTGCAGTTAGTCTGGTGATTGCTAAAACAGAACCATCAGAACACTTGTCAGCTCGCCTTCCTCCACGTACTTTGGCAGATTTTTTTTTTTTCTTCCAGTTTCTTGTTTTATTACTGTTTGTCAGACCGGGGAGCCTTTGAAGTTCTTTACAGATCTGACTTTTATCAGCGCATGGAGGAGTTGGGGGGTGGGAAGTGGGGTGGAGGCAACCATCAAAATATTCTATTCTGCACCCCGCGAGCTCACCCCCCTCTGTCTTTGTCTGAAAAGGTTTTTGACATGGTGTTTCTATACGTGGCCTGCCTTCCAGATGAGAGAGTGACATCTATTGTCGTAATATAGGGAGGAAATTATGATTACTTAATGATAGGATGTCACAGCTTGTCACTTCTTTATTTTCCTTTTAAATACTTGCTGTCACAGCAACACACAATTGGCCTTCCATCCCGGGGCTGGGTGGGACCTCGTGTGGTACAAGATGGTGCAAGGATGACTTATTGGTAAAGTGGGAGAATCGGAGTGAACGGAGACATATTTCTGCGTGCCTGGCCCGGCTCCCTGCCCTTCCTCCGTGGACCGGACGCAGAGGCTTGCCCCTCGTCCGCTGTCCTGAAAACACCGCGGGCAGCTTAAACACGTCCAGGGCACTCTTAGTCCCCCAGATCCGCACGATCTTTCCTTGTCTGCTTTACGCGTAGAATCCGGAGGGCATTGTTCATGCAAACAGTGAGCAAAGAGGGTGGACGGGCTGGGTCTCTACCGGTTGCCATCAGCTTGTGCATTCTCCGCTGCGCCTCCACTGAGCTGCCTGACAATAGCAACGACAAACATCATTTCCATCCCGTTTTGTAACCTAGTGTTGATGCCCATTCATTCAAACCACAAAATGCAAAACCCTCCTTGCATCGTGCACTGTCTTCCCCAGTCTGGCCCAGATCAGTCTGCCAACGACCTCCCATCCTTTGCCCCAGCCATGTACCTTGCTCTGTTCCCTGAAAAATTCATTTTCGTCCCGGAACATTGCAAGCATAGGAAAAAGCCAGAAGACCCATAGATGCTTGTGTATCCACCGGCTAGGGGTAAATGTAAAAAACATGATGTTGAGTGTAGAAAGAAAGTTGAAAAATACATAACAGTGAAATATTATTTATGAAAGCTTTTAAGGCCCCCAAAGCCTGTTCTGTCTCCACCTGGCAAGTGTCCACTAGTCTTTAGGACCCAGGGGACATACCGCCCCCCTCTCAAGTCCCGGACTTGCTTGCTCTGTAGAATCGCCTTTCCTCCTCCGTGACTTCCAGCCACTCATTCATCCACGTCCCCAGGGGATGTTCATCCTGCCTGAATGATGGTTTCCTGTCTCACACTAGTCTCCTGCATGGAGCCGTGAGCTCCCAAAGACAGCGCCTCGGTTGCATTCTTCTTGTTTGTACAAACGGGACCTACACTCACAAGTTCGGCGAGATTAAAATACCATTACATGACACAGGAACACCATCTAACTGTGGGCACAATCGAGAACAATCTAAAGCTTGGGCCCTAATGTTAATAGTTGTCCTTTACTGTAGACAAAATGCCTTCTGCTTCATGAGTTCAGCTTCGTTGTAATTCTTCCGGGTGCGTTGTGCATTTCCGGTCAATGAAAGACGAAACTATGCCTCCGAGAGATCGAGTGACTTGTTTATCGTCACACAGCTTGTAGGTGATGGGGCTGGCTCTTCTCTATGACTTCTTGAACTGGAGTAACTCCACACATCAGTCCTTCCTTCCCTCCCTCCTTCCCTTCCTCCTATCGTGCTCTCTTTTTCCCTTCATTCAGTCATTCATTTGTGTGACCAATATTAATGGGGCCTCCTCTCTACACGCTGTGTTGGTCTCTGGGAATAAAATAATCAGCAAAACTAGACCTGGTTGTGGCACCCCTGGGGGTACAGTCATTTGGAGAACTTGAAATCCTCCCAAACAAGATCCAGCGTGCAGGCTGGTAAATGTTTGGTAACTCCTTGCAAGACTGTGTTATGCTGGAATGGGGCTAGGAAGATAAAATGCTTCCTGGTGTTTTGACAGAGTTCTGAGCGCTTTGAGATTTTTCTGAAGCTAATTGGGAAGGGGGGATTTAATTCACTTTGTTTAGCTCTGAAGAGCTCTCCCCTCTGTAGTGAATTGCTTAATGGTGGAGGCTTTGATGCTGGCAGGTACTTTTAGTGGAATATGACTTCTGTTGCCCTCTTTTACAACCTGCACTGTTGTGTAGGCTGAAACCAATTAGACCTAAATTAATTAGCAAGAAAATGATGGGCCCACTTGCTGAGCCATTCACAATACCATGTGAAGAAAGAGGAACAGTGTTTGAAGGATGCTGTGTGTTTCTGCTCCACCCTAATGATTGAAGTATTTCCAAATATGGAAGTAAATTAGAGGGAGCCATTTCTCGATTAAGCGGTCCACTTCTTTTAACCCATGAAAGTCCTTTATTCAAAGGCAAATTAGGAAACTAAAGAATTCCTATGGGTGCTAGGACCTTTGATGAACTTTGGGATGAATTTAGAAGATACGTAGAGTCATTACATAATTAGACTTCCCAAGACCCAAAGCAGATGAGGAAATTGATGGCAGAAAAATGTACGAGGATCAATATCCCAAAGCACTCTGTTACAGGTAAGAAGGCTTTTCTTCTGAAGGACCAGCTCGGTTCTCCCTGCTCTCCATTTCTCTACAGTCACCTTTGCTGAAACCTCTTCCACTGCTTATTCCTTAAATGAGAGTAGCCCCGGGGCTCTGATTTCAATGAATTTCAACCATCTGATTTTCAACCATCTCCTCTTCTCCCTGCTGGTAACTACCACCTATGCAAGGTTTCAAAGGCCAATTGCTATCCGGATGCCCTCCTCAACTCCAACTGCCCATATTTCTTCTACTGGATATCCCACCAGCACCTTAAACTCTTAGTTCTAGAATCTAATCTCCTCTTATTTCTAGACCAGCCAACTGGTCACCCAAGCTAGAAACCTGGGAGTCATCCCTGACCCTTTCTTCTCCCTTATTTCCCGCATCCAGGATACTGGAGGGCCCCTTTCATTTTACATCTTTAAAAAAAAAATTATTTATGAGAGAGAGAGAGAGAGAGAGAGAGAACAAGTGGGGGAGGGGCAGAGGGAGAGAGAGAAGAAGAGAATTCCAAGCAGACTCCAAGCTGAGTGTGGAGCCCAATGTGGGGGTCGATCCCATGACTCCGAGATCACGACCTGAGCTGAAACCAAGAGTTGGATGCTCAACCAACTGAGGCACCCAGGTGCCCCCGTTCATTTTACATCTTAAGTATAATTCTCAATTCCATTTTGTGTGCTTCTTTCCAACCCTTGTTTAGACCAAGCCCTTGCTCCTCTGCCCCCTGGCTTACTTTTCTCAACACCCTCGATGGCTCCGAGTACTAAACCATCCTTAAACGTTAGTGTTTCCTGGGCGTTTGCTGCCAGGACCCTTCTCTTTGAACACAGATCCATACTCAAGTGACTTTGTTCATTTCATTTTCATGCTGAAGGCTCTGGAATATGTTTCCAGCTGCAAACTGTCTCCTGAGCTCCCTGTCTACATGGAGGCCAGGCACCTCCACACTGAATTCCACAGGCATGTCAAACAGCGTATCCATAACCAAGTTCATTATCTCCCCCCCTCCCCAAACCTGCTCTCCTCCTAAGAATAGCATCCCTATCCATTCATTCCACAAATGAGCAATCTGAGTGACCCCATCCGGGACTCCCGGCTCGGCTCTCTCCTTCACTTCTTTTATACCCTTAGCCTTGTTTCCAAGGTTAATTGGCTCCAAATTTTACAACTTTCAAATGTGTCCACTTCTCATCATTCCCACTGCTGCCACGTCAGTAAAGGCACAACCATCTGTTCCCTGAATTACTGCAAAGCTTCTTTTTTGGTGATCTCGAATAGTATTCTGTGATTTTCTAATCCACCTTCCGCATGGCTGGATTGATTTTTTTTTTTGAGTGCTGAGTGGCCAATAGCACTCCAAAACTTTGAAATGCTCATGGTTCTGCAGCTCTGAGGATAATACCTAACTCCTTAGTTCGTCTTTGCAAGGCCTTTCACCATCTGGCTTCCTCTTCCTCCTCCTCCTCCTCCTCCTCCTCTTTCTTCTTCTTCTGGAGGGGTAGAAGGAGAGGGAGGATCCTAAGCATGCTCCACCCCCAGTGCAGAGCCCTACTCGGAGCTCCATCTCACAACCCTGAGATCATGACCTGAGAAGAAATCAAGAGTCCAAGGCTTAACTGACTGAGCCACCCAGGTGCCCCATGATCTGGCCTTCTAATAGAATCTAGCTTCATCCTTTTCTATTTCACTATTGGAACACCGTGCTCTCCAGCTATATAGAACTTAGTATTTTTCCAAAAGTGCAATGTTTCTGCTTGTGTCTAGTTGCAAGAACTGTCAAAGCCTATTTATCTTTCAGACCTTAGCTTAGATGGTACATTAATTACATGTAATGTAAATGCTGGCTTTGTCTATCTTTATCATTAGACTAGAACCTTCTTGAAGGATGGGACTGTGTCTTGTTCATTATTTTGCCTCTAGATGTAGGTTTGCTCTCTGTCTATGGACGGAAAAGAAAGATGGTCCACTGATAGTTGAAGATTTTGAATTTGAGTGATGTTCTCCTCTTAGCCTCAACCTTTTCTAGCTTGTCTTCCACACTGCTCCAGAATGCTCTTTCTAAAATGCATTTCTGACCATGCTGCTTTCCCGAAATCCTTCAGCAGTTCTCTACTGCTACTGGAGAGAATATGAGTTATGCTTTTTTTGCCATGGCCCCCTGTTGTTTTTGCTACCCACGATGTATTAGTGCCACTTTTGGTAGAATTACAATAATTTCCCCTCGATCTCAGATTCTGAGACTAGAGCGAGGTTGACTTTATCCTAGCCTTCTGGGTAGAATGTGTGATCCAGGCCTAAGACAATTATAACGAATCATTCTCTTGTACACAGTGACTGGTTTGGGAATGAGCATGTTAGTCAGTTAGGGACAATGAGAGTTTTGCTAGGATTTTTGAGAAACTGACTCTTCCAGATCCTTCTATTATGTGGAGCCCAAACCAAAACAATGCGAAGTATAGCCCAGCTATGGAGAGATCCTGAGTCCTGATTATTTGATCCTTGAGCCCAGGGGTAACTGAAGACAGTCTTTCCATGTGATCGTAGCTTGCATAAGCCAGTACATCCTTCACTTGTTTAAACTCAGGTGGGCCAAGATAGTTCATTACTCAAGTACCCATTGAGTTCTTGCATTGTTCTAAATGCTATTGTCGAGGTTAGGGATACAGCAGTGAACAAGGCAGGCAAAGTCTCTATTTTCAAGGGGGTATCATAAGAGACCTCACCGATACCTTACAAAAGAATGCCACAACTACTTCTATAATCTGTCTTATGCCTCCCTCCAGCTGAGCTAAATTCAGTCTTGTCCATCTGATGGAATCAGATGGAATCTGAATTTCCATGTTCCTTATCACAGTAGGCCTCCATCTCTGGAATCATTATATTCTCTTTCATTCTATTCTTTAAACACTCTTTTATCCTTTTACTTCTTGGCACCTCCATCCTCCTCCCTATCAAGACCTCTGATCTTTTATCTCCTTTTTACCCTCTTCATCACACACCCATTACCATTCTGTTTCTATGTTTCCCCTTGAGACTGACTTAGATGCTTAGGAGAGAACTCCAGCCTCAACCCCCTTGCCATGTTCCTTTCTCCCTTCCCTGCCCTCAAATGCCCCAGTGCTGTGTCACTCTGACCACCCACCATCTATGGACCCACATCGGCTTTGCAGAGTGTGACTGAGGGAGGAGGGCAACGCAGAATCATGGAGATGGGTGCCCCTGTACATCCATGCTATCCAAACTCTACTGGCCCTTCAATACTGCCTGGACTCTTTCTGTTTTCTAGTCAACGACTTTCTGTATTCCTTTCAGCTGCTTTTTCAATCTCTCACTTTTCTGCACAAAGCCTCCACATGATCCTCTGACTCTAATCTTAACGTCTTAATTATTGAGTAAATACATGTTGAGGACTTGCCATGTAATAGGCGCCATGCTGGGTATTGGAGTCGCACTGAGGAATAGGGTGGACGGCGATTTCAGATGCGGTGAGTGTTCGAAAGGTGAAGAAGGTGGCCAGTGCTGCGGGGGTTACATAACCTGGAGACATAAACTTTTGGGAGGGAGGTCAGGGACGACTTTTCCAGAGGAAGTGACACGTAATGGCAAATGGAACGTTCAGTCAGTGGCTCTGAGGTGAGGAATTGGTAAAAAAAGCCCAGTAGGGCTTGACCATTGAGCTGAGGTGGGACACAGCTTGAGGTAAAACTGAGAAGGCCATCCCTTCATTCATTCACTAATTGTAATATTCATTTCAATATCTTTTGACAACTCACGATGTACCCGCTTTATGTTCTGTGCCAGTGATTTGGGAATTACAGTGGATGCTGTCGAGGGTCCTACCGTTTCTGTTCACTCTGTCCCAACTTCTGTTCCTGTTAGCCGCCACCTGGTTTCTTTGCCCGAGGCCTTTCTCTGGCTGCTGGAGCTGTTTTGCTTACTTCTAGGGAGGCCCAGAACTGCTGGGACATGAAAGCTCTCTTCCCCCAGGACCCCAGAATTCCTCAAGTAGTGACCTATGGGAGTAGGTGGATAGACACCCAGTCCCCTCGGCCCCGGGGTGGGAAATCTCTGATGTGTGTATTCCACGTAGACTGAAAAACGTTCCTGGTGGAATTACACACCAATGGCCCTGGTAGTAACTGGTTTAAACACTCACTGTTTATTGTCTTCCTTCTCCACTCCCTGACTCCCAAATAAATTCCCACATTCCAGACCCACTTTTGTGAAGCTCAAAGGAAAACGGTGAACAAACTACAAGCCGTAGGAGATTCCTGCCTTCGTGGCTCTTAGATTCTGTAGAGGGTTACAGACAATGGAGACAAATAAACACTGTATTTTCACCTAGAATTTATGTGGTGCGTAAAGCAAACCAGGGTAATAGAAAGCCATGGTATGGCAGGGAGGCAGACGTGCCAAGGCTAGGCTATATAGATGGGGTCTTCAGGGCAGATGGGGTGGGTGAGTCTCTGTCTTTTTTTCCACCTGTTGCTTCCTCTTGCCTGCGTGGCTGTGCCGTGCCCGTTCTTTCTTCCTGACGCTGCTGCATTCTCTTGGCTCTGAAGATACTAATCTCCTGTGGTTTTCCTTCCAGCCTTTCTGGCGATTACACTCCAAACCTCTCTATGAACTTCTCTCCATCTATCTAAAATCCTAAGTGTCAGATTTTTCCAGAGACCTTTCCTGTTTCTCTTTTACTCCCTCTTTGATGGCTTCAGCCAACACCTCATGGTGATGATTCTCACATTTATGTCTATCGTAGACCTTTTTCCTGAATTCCAAGTTCAGCTGTCCAATATTTATTCCATATCTCTTCTTAGATGTTTCACAGTCACCCTAAACTGAAAATATCCATACTCAACTGAATCTTTTCTCTCCTCAAACTGGTCTTTCCCTTAAATTCCTTAAACAATTCTGTCGGGGAATGGCATCAGTCAGAAGTCTTTATTCCTTGTTGACTCTCGACCCTGAATCTCCGTTTCCATGACTCATCAGTGTTCAGACATCAATCAGACTCCTTTCCTGAATTATTACAATAGCCCTGAACATACCTCTGCACCCCCACATCCATCCTCTAGGTGGCAGCCCAAATAACAGTTCTAAAATTAGAATTTGCCTATGTCCCTCTTGTGCTTAAAAATCATCATGGGCTCGGGCACCTGGGTGGCTCCATTGGTTAAGTATCTGATTCTTGATTTCTGCTCAGGTCATGATCTCAGGGTCAGGGGGTTGAGCTCTGTGTCAGGCTCTCCCTGAACGTGGAGCCTGCTTACGATTCTCTCCCATCTTCTCCCTCTGCGCCTCCCCTCCTGCTCACACACTTTCTCTCTCTCCAAAGGAAAAAAAAAATCATCGTAGGCTCCCACTAACTTCAGATAAAGTTCATACTCTTTAACATTATAATCAAGATGCTGTAAGATCTTGATCTTGACTCCCTTTCCAGCTTGTGTCATTGCTTACGTTGCTTCTCCCATTCTTTTGATGCCTGGTTTATTCTCGAGCATTCTGCAGGATTCAGCTAAAGCATTACCTCTTTTAGTAACGATGTCTTGATCATCCCCAACAGGAGGAGATTCTTCCCCCTCCGAAGTCCCTTAGCTCCCTCTGTATGAAATTATCTATCTGTAGTGCATTGTCATGGTTTGCTCTTTGCCTATTTCTGTCACTTACCTCTGAGCTCCTTAAAAGTACGTAATGGCTTATTTATGTCTGTATCAGTGTCCAACACATGCAGATGTGCAGTCAACCTTTGTCCAATGAATGAATAGTGCAGCTTACTCCCAAGTGGACGTCTGGGATAAACTATGGGCTTGAATCTTTCCCCTAAATCATATTATGAAAAATTCTATTTTATATAGAAATGCAAATTGTTTATGAAAATCACTCACCCTGTTCCTTAAACCACCTGGACCTTTGCTTTCTATGACATGGGGCTTCAGGAACAAAGATATCGCCACATTAACCAGCCCATTTTCTGCACTGACCGTGGTTTCTAATAGGGAGCTGTGGTTCAGTCTTTGAATTCCTGTTAATTTTTGTTCTATTTATGTGCTTACAGTCTTAGACAACAGGATAGAGAGGGTGGCTTATTCACTAATTCTTCGCTATGTTGTTTTTGAAATATGCTTTTGTTCTCTCTATCTCTGTACAAACCAATTTCAGAGGCAACCCATGAAAAACAAATTGAGAGAAAAAAAAAAGCAGATTTGATTTCTATTCAACTTCCTATTTCACTGATTTAGGATCTGTGTTGGCAAGGTCTCCCATCTTGCTCCCTCTTATACAAAGCATTGCTTCTCTCCGCAGTCAGCCCTTTGTTTAAGCATTTACTACATTCAAAGTGGAGAATAAGCACCTTACGTCTATTATCTTATTCAATCTGTCCAACAGACTTATGGAGGAGTAGCGTGTGGAAACATCTGGAGCCAAGAGAAAACCTGATAAATATGGGAAACTGATAGCAGTTCTGCGTTGCTTTCAGCACTGAGGTTGTGAGGGTGGAGGAGGGGAGAGGGGAGAGAGCATGAAGCTGCAATGAAGCAGAAGCTACCTTTTGGGGTCCTTGTATGTCATGTTCAGGAGTCTGGGCTTTATTCCAAGAGTAATGGAGTATCGTCGGTGGTGGCCTTCTCAGGTATGTGCTTTATGACGCTAGCTCTGGCTGCAGAGTGGACAATGGACCAAAGGACATAAAACTGAAGGGAGAGAGACCAGTTATGATAATCTAAGTATAGTTGACCCTCAAACAACACATGTTGGAAATACACAGATTTAAAAATAAATACAGTACAGTACTGCCAATGTTTTTTCTCTACCTTGTGATTTTTCTCAATAACATTTTCTTTGCTCTTGCTTACTTTGTTGTAAAAATACAATGTATAATACATATGACATACAATATATGTTGATTGCCTTTATGTTATCACTAAAGCTTCTGGTCAACAGCAGGGTATTAGTCAAGTTTGGGGGGAGTCTAAAGTTATACACAGATTTTCAACTGTGCAGGTGGTTGGTGCCCCTAACCCCCATGTTGGTCAAGGGTCAACTAACTGTAAATCATAACGGTGGCCTGAACTAGTGTAGTGGGGTCATTGAATCAACAGATACTCAGGAAGTAGGAATGTAGTATAGTGTAGTAAGCCAAACAGAGATCAATACAAATCTCTCTGCCTTGTATTGAAGTGACCTTAGGCAATTTAGGTAACTTTGCTAAATCTATTTTCTCATCTGTAAAATGGAGCTAATGATTGCCATCTCACAGAGTTCTTGAGAAGATGCTGAGATAATGCATGTTGTGGTAGCCAGCATCCTGGCCCTCCAGTCTTAATCCCCACAACCTGTCAATATGGCAAAAGAGACTTGGCAGGTGTGATGAAAAGTAAGAATCCCAAGATGGGGGAGATTATCTTGGATTATCCAAGCGAACTCAGTCTGATCACATATGTCCTTAAAAGTAGAGAACGTTTCCTGGTTGTGGTCAGAAAAAGGTGTGAAATGGAGATAGGTCAGAGAGATGTTATGTTGATGGCTTTGAAGTCAAAGGAAGGGGACATGAGCCAAAAAATGTGAGTGGCTTCTGGAAGCTGGAAAAGGCAAAGAAATGGATTCACCCCTAGAGCTTCCAGAACAGAATGGCAACACTTTGATTGTACTCCAGTGAGACTTGTGTTGGACTTTTAACCTACAGACCTGTAAGATAAGATGCATGTGTCATATTAAACTTTTAATTTTGCAGTAATTTGTTACAGCAGTAGTAGAAAAAGAATGCATATGCAGAGGGCTCAGCCTAGTGCTGCCTCTAGCAGGCACTGAAAATAGTGACACGGTGACGGATTAGACATTGGGGAAGAATGAAGAATCAAGAAGGGTGCTTGGGAATCCATGCTGTTGCCATGGTTTATTTTGGGAAAAGCTAAGTTTTAGAAATCAGAGAGGGGCTCCAGAGGGGCTCAGCTGGCTAAGCGTCTGACTCTTGGTTTCGGCTCAAGTCATGATCTCAGTGTTGTGAGATTGAGCCCTGCATTGGGCTCTACGCTCAGTGGGGAGTCTACTTGGGATTCTCTCTCTCCATCTCCCTCTGCCCCCCCTCCACTTCCTCTTCCCCCCCAAAAACATCTTAAAAAAAAAAAGAAATCTGCGTGATCTCCAAGTGGACATGTTCACTAGGTGGTTGGATATAGAGTCTGAACCTTAGAAGAGAAGTCTGAGTTACAGATTTACATTTTAGAATTAGCATCGCAGAATGAATGAGATTGCTTCATTTCATCATACCCACTAGAGAGTTAGGGGAAAATGATCCCTACCCTCGTCTCTGATTCCTCAGACTGACTTCTGGTGCCTTATATGTATATTATATATACTCTGGATTGCCTAAGTCCCTGGGGGGTATCTCTGCATCTTGGGCAGCCATTTTTGGTTGAAACCAATGTCCTCAAATGTGGCCATTTGACCCAGGAAGTTTCTGGAATTGGACGTTACTCTCCTTGAAGCCACAAAATCCAACCGAAGAGTTATTTCCTATGTGAAAAGCAGTGCCAGGCCATGGATTTTGGTGCCATGGACTGAAGGTGGCTGATAGTAAGTGGTCGCTCTGATTGATTTTAACCTGTTGAACGTCTCTCTCAACTACGAGCAACCCTAGCCACGAGGTGGTGTCATGATTTTTCCTACTTCTTTCTCTTACCACCTCAAGTTCTGAGAGCTTGCCCTGTAGTCCTGTTGCCTTGTCTTGGATGTCAGGACACTCGAGTAAACCCCCATCGCCCATAAGTGACTCTCTGCCGTGAGGATTTCATGGCACACCTTCTCCACCGCCAGCAACTACGGACTGACACAGGAGACTGTCATGTGTCCATACTAACGTTATTTCACACTCAGAATAGAAAAGCCCCTATTATTGTCAGGCTAGTGCCCGAGCACAGATCCGTATGTCCCAAGCACACGATCATGGACAAGAGCACTCAGATTGTGCCAAGGCCTTCTCCACTTCCCGAGGCCTGCCGCACATGTGTGTGTTGGGTAA
This sequence comes from Potos flavus, assembly GCA_028534135.1. NCBI lineage: Eukaryota > Metazoa > Chordata > Mammalia > Carnivora > Procyonidae > Potos > Potos flavus. The sequence goes on along the minus strand of CM052884.1, from coordinate 15,481,446 downwards.
GACGATGCACTAAGGCTTAGGGGCTTATGTCAGTTCAAGGTCCGTCGCAAGAGGGTACACCATATTATCACCATAGCAGATAGCGTTTTCTAGAAGACTACACTTTGCTTCCCCCCGCACTAGGGCTCTTTATGTATACGGTTTCTCACTCTCATCACAGCGTAACGAGAAGGGGATTATTATGACCATCCTTGTAACTTCATGACCAGTCTTCCTCATCCCAGGTTTGCTTATTTATTTTTTAATGCAAACCAGTATTGATTGAGGACCCTCTGTGCTGGGGCCTGTGCGAGTTGAGGTGGATGTGTTTGCTATCTTCAGAGAGCTGATCTTCTAATGGGACAAAGAGATAAGTAAACAGACAGGCAGGCACTCTTTGCTGTGACAAGTGTCACCGAACGAGGCAGCTCCTTGTGGGGACATGGATGGAGAACCATAATGTCCTCTTCATCTTCATCATGTTGTTTGCCTTTCCCTGGAGGGGCCTTGTTCGAGATTGATTGTAGTCCTTCATCTGTGTGCAAGAGGTCTCTGGGATACACAAATGCGAAAATGCATAGGAATAGTCCAGGTTTACATGTTCTCCCAACTCAGACATCATTAGTCCCCTGCCCTGCATGTCTAGGGACAGCTCTCTTCCCCTATTTGTGATAAAAGGAGCAGAAGGGACACATAAACCCTGCCACAGTCAGTATCTATTACCTGGAGGCTGAAGGACAAGGCCACAACTCTATGGTCTCCCAGACACATATTTGAACTAAGAGTTGATCTCCGTTGGCCCCTTGGGGATGGTCCTCAGAACTGGACCTTTTAGGGCAGCCTCACTAGAAGCTCTACCTTGCCATTCAAGGCCCCAGCTCTTTCAAAGCCACCACCATCCAGCAAGAGGCTATTCACCAGAAAAAAGTGGGACTTCTCTCTGTTTCTACCTGGACTTCCCATTCTCTGAAACCTTGACCTTGGTTCGTTCACGATTACACTTTACTTGATTGCCCTTGTGTTCTAAAGTGTTCTCCTTGGATGTCCTCTGCCCCACCTGTCCTTTTACTCCCTCACTGACTTTGCCTCTGTCCCTCAGACTGGATTTGACCGACACCCGCAGCGTTTCTGAGTATGAGTAACTGGCAAACACCTGATTTTGATCTCTTTTTGCTTGACCCATAGGCTCTGGCTAGCTTTTGCATCTGTTTGCTCTTCCCAAATATTACTCTCACTCAGGAACCTTCAAAGATTACTCATTGCCACAGCAAATATTTTAACCCTTGGTCCTGTCTTCGGAAGCCAGCCCACGTTTTGGCTGCTACATCCCTCTCCTGAGCAGTCCAGAGCCCACGCTCAAGCCGATGGGGACCCCCTCCTGGCCTCAACGCATTCCTGCTTCTGCATGAGTTGCTTCATGCTCCAAATATGCTTCATTCAGTGTTTTCCTTTTTAAAATTCCCGCATCTGCCCGGCTAGGTCCAAGAGCCGGTCAAAGCCTCTCACTGCAGGAGTGGGGGTCACTGAGTGCTTTTCACAATCTGCAGTAATGACCTGTGTCCTGACGTCAGGTGTGTCACATGCACGCAGTCCCTTACTCCACTCTATGGCCATTCCTTCCTTACATGTTTCCCCCTAATTTGTAAGTAGTCTGAGGTCTGAAACCTTGCCTCTCTCTTCTGTTTATCCCAAATACCCAAACACAATGACTGGCATCATAAGAGATGTTCTGTTATTGTTTCGCGGATAGATAAACAGATCAATATTAGCTTTACTGTCTGTACATTTTGAGCACACAATTTGAACAGCGGTTAGGAGACAATACAGAAAATGTCACCCAGATGGCAGTTTCTGATACGAAACCATCAGAACGAAAAGGATTTTACCAGGCAGAGAAGCGAAGAAGCTTATTTCAAGTAGAGGAAAGAGCTCCCGGCCATTCAGGGGCCAGGGAGAAGTCTGGTGGGTATTAAAGGTCGGGGGGAGTTGTAGGAGATGATGGGCAATCAAGTCTGGATCCGAAAGAGCCCAATCTGCTGTACTAAAGAGTTCAGACTTTCTCCTGTGGTGACTGGAAGGGCCATCAGCCATTTGAAATGTCTAAGGAAAGAGCGACTTGATTATAGATGTGGTTCCGGCCTGACTCTGAGGCTGTTGGTTTGTTTTTAAGATGTTGCATGTAGGTTTTCTGGAAAGTGGTCCCCAAAAGAAGTTGTCATACAGCGTGCTAAGCTCCTGGTAGGATAGGGTTGCCCTCTGAGAACAAATGCAGGCATTTGGTCGTCTTGGCTCAGCCAGAGGCATGCCTGCCACTGGAGGTCACTGTTGTACCATGGATACGTATGCAAGGCGCCATGATGCCCTTTCCAAGTTGGCATCTGCAAGCGGTGAATCCGACATCCCCTGGGCGGATTGGAAAGTGCCTAGTTCAGACATCTTTCTGTCCCGATGGAGGACTGGCCTCCTGACCTGAAAAATGCGGCTGGGGAAGAGCTGTGTCTGAGGCAAGAGGGAGAGAGGCTGGAAGACCTAGTATAGGGAAGGGCTTGCGCAGTAATCAAATACGGGGAATTTCGTGTGGTCTGGATTTCATTATCCCGATGTCTGCTGTGGGAGGGGCTGGACGCCCCTTTGGGTCAAGGCAACTTTTCTCCTGCTGCTTTCTGGTTTGAATCTGGTTGAGGCTACGGAAGGTTATTATTGTCCTGTGGGTCCGTAGAGGTCAGGGGACACAAAATGAGCTGGGGTATCTCAGACTGCACCCTAGGGGGGCCCGGGGATGGGAAGAGGCCTTCCTCCCCCGTCTGGGCTGTGACAACAGAGCTGTCAGGTAGGGGAGGGGAATGGAAACTGAGGCCCACGACTTAAACACGCTCACTTCCAATGGGCTGTACCCAGGGCTGGGCCTCAATGAGTAGAACAGCAGAGAAAGGAAAGAATGGGTGTTTCTAGTGAGAAACTCTGTCCCAGGCCTTCGTATGTAGTTTCTCACTCAATTCTCCTGTTAAATGTGTACAGTGAATATTATTTTGTCCATTTATTATTTGAAGAATTTGAGGTTTAGGGCCCACACGTGAATCTATGTCTCTTAGACTACAAAGGGCAAAGATGGGAAAGCAATTACTTGTGGACACCTTCTGAGGATTGAGTATTGAGGAGGCTATGTAGTTCTGGTAATAACTCACTTCCACGTTGGTTGAGAGTAACTTCTGCTAGGAGTTGAGTAACTTTTTCATAAGTCATCATTTTCTATAACTTTGCATAGACCCAAGAACATCCACACATGTTAACTCATTTGATCCTTAAAATAAATATCTCCATTTTTGTGGATGAAATCTGAGATCAGAAGGATTTGATTTGCCTAAGATCACATAGTGATAGCTATGGGATTCAAACTCAGGTCTTTTTATTCCAAATGTAGCTCTCTTCCCAGCACACTGTTATTATACTCCTGGGTATGGGAAAATATTGTACTGTAGAAGTCACTTACAGGTCATGAAGCCCAACGTTTTGGTTTTAGAGATGAGGACATTTCAACCCGGGAAGATTAAGTTCCTTGCTCAAGTTCGTATAGCTCTGGGGTGAAAAAATGTTATCTTCCCAAGTCAGGGTTCCCAGATTCAGCAAATAAAAACACAGGATTCCTAGTATCGATGAGACATACTTGTCCTTAAAAATTATTTATCTGAAATTCAAATTTAACTGGACATCCTGTGTTTTATCTGGCAACCTTATCCTAAGTCCAAAGTGGGAAAGCTAAGCTTGCTTTGAGTTTTGGAAATGAAAATATTTTCAGAAGAGCACCCCGAGTACCCTTAAAGAAGTAGGAAGACTTCGTATGGTTATATCCTGGCTTTGCCAACCACAGCCTCCGCCAGCCGAGTTTGCTCTAGCACATCACCTAAGGGGTTCATTTTTAAGGACATCTATGAAAAAACAATTGCAAAGCACTTTGAAAATACAAAGGGCTTCAGGACAATTATGAAAGAAACTAGCCCAGTTAATCATACCAACTACTCAAGGGAAACCAAATCATGGAAAGAAATCCCCAAGGGGCATTAAGGAGACTACCCTTCCTATGCACACCTTTAATCAAGATTCATAAGGAAGACAGCTTGTTCCCTTTGGAAACTATTATGTAATGAAATCAACCCTCCTTTCTACTTGCAGACTAATTACTGGATTTGTTCTTTTAACTCAATTTATTTCTAGGTATTTGAATATTTTTCATTGATATTCTCTATTTGACTAAAACAAACAACGATAAATAGTAATAATTGTTTGACCTGACCAGATGTAAGTACGCTGATTTTAGAGCTAATGGTAAGGATATAAATATTAAAGGAACTTCATGCTTCTTAAATATATGTATTTAACTATAAAGAGAATTTCCTGATCTATTGTGTGTATCAATGTAGGGCTTGTAATGATCAGGCTCTGTGTTTATGGGGTGATACTCCCTGATTCTGGACAGAAAAAAATTGTTGGTTCTTAAGGTTACGTGGTGATAGGGTGGACAATAACACACAGATGTTTCTCCCAACACTGTATAAACATTGGCAATTTGAACTTTTTGTTTCTATGTCAGAGCAGTGTCTTCTGCCTCTTACCACCTTTCTCATTCATTCACCGTTTGTATTTCCCTCTCATCACTCATTATTTCAACAAATGTTTTTCGAGCACTAGCTGTGAAACACCGCCTGTGGTAGGGGCTGGGGACACAGGAGTGAAAGTCACAGCTCTGTCCTCAACATGCTCACAGGCTGGAGGAGGAAGAAGGGCCTGCAAACAATGAGGTTGAGCAGAGTAAATGTGAAAGCAAGGAGGAGATGGTAGTTAATTCTTCCCTTGGGGGAGGTAGGAAAGGCAGAAATGTCAGTTCCAGCCTGAGAACAACATTTATAAGGCAGGGGCTTTTTGAAGGACCCAACGTGGTTCGTGAATGACAAGAAGTTTACAGCGGAGTGAAGGAAAATAAGTCTAGATGAATAGTTGGGGTCCATGTCAGGAAGACCATTGTACATGAAATGGAGGGGTTTGGATTGAATGGGAAGTCATTGGACATCTTTAGCAGGAGAGTGATAGCAGTTTGGTTTTAAAGGAAAAGATGTGGGAGAGACAAGTCTAGGATAAATGGGAGTGGGGAAAGATCAGCAGAGAGGCTGGTTAGGATGCCCCTGTGTCCAAGGGGGGTGATTTGGAACTGGGGAAAAGCTTGGACTAGAGGGCCTGGAAAGGAGGAACACAGTCTCCCTTTGATTGTATTCCATTTTTATTATTTTTTTAAAGATTTATTTATTTGGGGTGGGGGCAGAGGGAGAGAGAGAATCTCAAGCAGACTCCATGCTGAGCATGGAGCCCAACACGGGGCTTGATCTCATGACCCTGAGTTCACGACCTGAGCCGAAATCAAGAATTGGATTTGCTAAACTGACTGAGCCACCCAGGTGCCCCTCCATTTTTATTCTTTTGGCTCTTCTCATCTTCAGGTCCTGCAAGACTCAAAGCAGCAGTTCAGTAGGATGATGTAAGCATGCTCCAATTATAGGGAGTGTTGCCAGAGTGGGGAAGGGTCCATAGAGAGCCCACAAGGAAATCTCATTATGAAGATATTTCTGCAAATGTTAATCCAGGCCCAACTTATCAGTTATTTTTTATTAATGATTTGAAGACAGAAACTTTGGTCCAATTTGTAGGTGTTAGAGAGTTGAAAGGAATAGTTAATACGATGGATGAAAAAAAAAATCAGATTCCAAACAGATAACTAAAATATTCAGAGATCAGCTAAATCTAATAAGATGAAATTTAATAGGGATAAATGTAAGGTTCTGCAGTTGGGTCAAAGAAATTAATGAATAATTCCAGAATGGAGAAAATCTTAGTTTATAAAGATGAGGAAAAAAAAAAAAAAAAAAAAGATGAGGAGTTTTAGGTGACAACACATTGATATAATGCCCCTCCTTTCAAAATTAATGGTTTCTTATGCTGTTTCTTTCTTTTTAAAAAAAGATTTATTTATTTGAGAGAGAGGGAGAGCAAGATGGGGGGGGGAGGAAGAAGCAGGGGGAGAGAGAGAGAGAGAATCCCAAGCAGACTCCTCGATGAGTACAGAGCCCAACATGGGGCTTTGTCCCACGACTCTGAGATCATGACCTTAGCTGAAATCAAGAATTGGAAGCTCAAGTGACTGATCCACTCAGAAGCCCCTCTTTTTTTTTTTTTTTTTTTAAGTAGGCTCCACACCCAGCATGAGGCTTAAACTCATGACCTTGAGATCAGGAGTCATATGCTCCACCTAGTGAGCCAGCCAGGCACCCCTCTTATGCTGTTTCAGTAGGTGTATGGTATTAGGGTAATAGCTGCTGTAGAAAATAGAGCCCTAAATCTCAGTGGTATAATATAATTGAAATTCAAGTCCTGCTCAGTTAACTTTCCAAGTCAAATATTCTGTGTCTTGTGTGTTATTTCTGTCTATGTGGAGACCCACGTCCTGGGGTTCTTCCATCTGGCGGACTCAGCAATTCTTTAAGCTTTGGCCTCACTGTCATTTGCATCTAGCTTGAAAAAGAGGAAAGAGAGAGGAGAGGGGACTTCTGATTCATAAAAATCTTGGTCCAAAGATATCATAGGTCATTTCCCCTCACATTTCATCAGCAGGGGAGACCAGCATATACAAGTCCTGGATGGCCAACTGTTTCTAGTGACAAATTTATGTTTTGGAAGCCGGAAGACACGTATTGCTGAATTGTTTTACCATCTATGGCCTTCACGCCATCCATAGTGGGGATGATTATTTTTAGCTTTTATCAGTTTCCAGTTCATGGATTAGTATCAGTTGAGAGTGTCCCATTTTAGGGGGGAAATTGGCAAAGTGAAATATTTGGAAGCAATTGAATAGAAGACATAATGGAAAGATCTGTGAATGTTTACTGGAGAAAAGAGAAGACCCAGGAGGAACACAATGGTGATCTCTAGCCATTGGAAATTATCTTAAATGTTATTGTTCCCAGGGTTCTGTGTGTATGCTTCTCCTTTCTGTATCTGGTTGTGTTCTGTAACTGGATGATCATACACTGTCTTAAGCTTATATTTTTTGTTTAGGTGCTGGGTTCATCGCTCCAATTCAGTCTTTCCTCTGAGTTGACTTTTATCCAATTACTAACCATTCATCTTAACTGGTGTTTTTTGTTGTTGTTTAAGATTTTACTTATTTATTTATTTGCGAGAAGGAGAGAGAGAACGCACAAGCAGGGGAGTGGCAGGTAGAGGGAGAAGCAGGCTCCCCACTGAGCAAGGAGCCTGAGGTGAGGACGCTGGGATCATGAGCTGAGGCAAAGGCAGATACTTAGCTGATTAAGCCACTCAGGTGTCCCCATCTTCACTGGTGTTTTCTTTCCTTTTTTTTTTTTTTTTTTAAAGATTTTATTTATTTATTTGACAGAGAGAGGCACAGCAAGAGAGAGAGAACACAAGTAGGGGGAATGGGAGAGGGAGAAGCAGGCTTCCTGCCGAGCAGGGAGCCCGATGCGGGGCTCGATCCCAAGACCCTGGGATCATGACCTGAGCCAAAGGCAGACGCTTAACAACTGAGCCACCCAGGCGCGTCTTCACTGGTGTTTTAAAGTAACATCAACAAACTCAACTTGAGCCCATTCTAACAGCTCCAAATTGGTGTACCAACAACTGGCAGTACCAATAGCCATTCAATTACTCCAATTAGAAGCCAAAGAGTCATCTTTGAACTGCTATCTCCCTTTACCATCTTCATCAAATTAGTTTTCCAGGGGTATCAATTTTATTTCATAAATATTTCTGAAATGAACCCACATTGCTACAGAGTGAATTCGGTTTTTCGTCATTTTTCAATTTTTACCAGGATAACTGAAATAACTTCTTTTTTTTTTCCCAAATACTTTTATTTTATTTTTTCAGTGTTACAAGATTCATTGTTCATGTAGCACACCCAGGGCTCCATGCAATACGTGCCCTCCTCAATACCCACCACCAGGCTCGCCCAACCCCCCACCCCCACCCCTCCAAAACCCTCAGTCTGTTGCTCAGAGTTCACAGTCTCTCATGGTTTATCACCCCTCCGATTTCCTCCAATTCACCCCTCCCTTCCCTCGCACAATGTCCTCCATGTTTTTCCTTATGCTCCACACGTGAGACCATATGATAATTGACTCTCTCTGCTTGACTTATTTCACTCAGCATAATCTGAAATAACTTCTTAAATGGTTTTGCTTCTTCTACCTTTGTTTCTCCACACTGCCACCAGAATGATTTAACAAGAAGGTAGATCCGGTTTTATTATTCTCTGTTTTAAACCATTTTGGAGGTTTGACAAGTCTATCAGATTCTTGCCTATGTCTCTAACCCCATTGTATGCCACTCCTTCCTTATATCATTCCACGTGTAGTTCCTTGAATATACCATACTATTTGCCATTTCTGTGCTTCTCCTGAAATTTTTCCCTTTAGAAAATGACTTCCTTGGCTAACTCTTATTTGTCCTTACAAATGTAAGATTTCCTTTAACTTCCCAAATCTGGAATAAGTGTCCCTTTCCATACATCTGAACACTGAGTATACTCGTATACATCTATCTCCCCATCACAACGTAAGTATTGCTAAAGCAAGAACCATGCCTCATTCATTCATTCATTCATTCACTCAGTATCTAGTACCTAGCACAATGGCATACATTCAACAAATGTCTATTGACTTGAACTGTCCTGTGGAAGAGAGAACAGATTTGGTCTCATAATGTTCTCTCAAAGTGCAAAGCCACAATAGCAGGTTTTGGCTTTTATTAGGTGGTAATGCGTAAAATTAGTGAGTGACTTTAGAAAGCAGTAGATTTCTCACTTGTGGTATTCGAGTAGAGGGTGGAAGAGCTGCCTGATAAGGTATCGTAGTTGGGATTTAAGAAGCCAATGGAGGCTTAGACTTCACATCCTGTAACATCCCAGTAAACTATGACATTTTATAGTTTTGATTCACATTTGATTTTTTTGTAGAACAAATGTATTATAATCATCTGAAGTATGTTATGGGAGGTCATAATCAATGGTTTTAGAAAATGTTTTAAAGAGGAAACAGACACAAAGATCTGTAGTTAGGAAGCCCAGTCTAAATAAAATAATATATATCTTAATGAGCTTTGAAAAAATATATATTTTTTGATATATATTTTTGATATATATATACCTCTCACCTCACTTTTCTGATGTTCATGCATATTATAATAGCTGGGCCACAAAGGTGGCTAAGACCTGTATTTGAGATGCTTTAATGAGCAGTGATTATTCTGTTATATTGCCTTCTGTACGTCAAATATCTACACATTTAGTTTCTCATAAAGGATTCAACAGAGAAAATGACTAATTGCTCGAGAGTCCACGACTACATTCCTTTGAGGGGTCTGGACTGCTGCCTTGATTCTTGTACCTATTTAAAATAATTGGACCCTTACTATTGTGACCTCAAATTGCAGATCCTTTGGTCTAGCCTTTCTGGATTGCAACATTTAGAAAGGAAGCAGCATTAGGCAAATAAAATAAACGTTTTCTTTTTCCAGGAAAGAGCTCTCTTTTATCTCCTGGGTCACCTTTGCCTTCAGAAGCTGAAACTCAAGGAGAAATGTAGCTTTTCATTATCTGGCCTTTAAGCCTGCCAGTAAATTTTATCCTCCAAATGTACAGGAGGCTTATTTTTCTATCAGTCTTTAAGAACGATGACCCCATTTTTCTCACAGTAGGACGAGCATGCACTTTTATACCTTCCTTGCATGAAAAACCATAGTTTTGTTTTTTGTTTTGTTTTGTTTTTAACACATGTAAGCTCTTTGAGGGGAGGCATATTGCCATTACTTAAGAAAGAGCTGGGTGTGGTGGGAAGAGCACTGGATCTGGAATTAGGACCCCAGTTTTAACTCCAAGCCTAGCTGTTGTCTGGGAGCTCTGCTCCCAGCTTACAAAATGCGGTCATTGGACAGAATTGCCCCCAAAGCTCTCAGCTACTCCAACGTCCTGTGTTCTGAGATTCTAGATGACACCTCCCTAATGCTTGCTCATTGGGCTTGACCAATTTAAATGAAGAAAATGACCTAAAGCTGGTGTTTCAAGTTCAAACCCAAGTTCCTCACTTACATTTTGCACAAAGCACACTCCTCCAGAAAGAATGATGCCGTTTACTTTGGATTCCCTTTCACGGACAGCCCCTACCTCCGTACAAGGACTGTTTATCAATGATGGTTAAATAGAAGCATGGGATTCTGTTTATAACAATTACTTCTAAATTTTCCCCTCTTCTGCCAGTAGCTTCTACTCCAATTTATCCTATAAACTACCACAAATTTAATTTTCCAAGTGATGTCCTTTCGTTCACCTGATCAAAAATGCACGTGAGTTCTTCATTGTTTATGGGGAAACAAGCACCATGTTCCTATATATGCAGTTCAAGGCTCCATATTATGGCCCCGGTCTGTCTTTCCAAATTGATCACTGAACATACTCTGTGCATAAAGCCTCTGTTCCAAGCAGACTGAAAACTTCATTGTTGTTGCCAGGTGGGGAGACGTGCTGTTTGCTTACCTGCATGCCTTTGGTCACACTAGTTTCCTTCGCTCTGACATCCCCATTCTTATTGTTTAGAAGTCAATGGAAATTTCTTTAGAAATTTAATTAAAATTTGAAATTGAAATTCTTCCTATTTTTTATAGTCGGTTCGAATCCATTCCGCCATCTGTCCCTGACCCCCAAAGTCCACTATGACAGCTCTCGGCTACTGTGTAGGCCCTATAACCAGTTCCCTGACGTGTTTGGGATAATTATACGTTTGGCACTGCCTACCAGTGCTAGGGTGTGTTTTTCTTATTTTATCACTAGATTAAAATCTCCTCGAAAGCAAGGATAGGGTCTTACCCATATTTGGATCCTCAGTGCTTGCTAGTCTATATTCCCATATTATCTTGTTCAAATCACCAATAAGATATTGATCATAGGACTTAGTAGCTATTAACAGTTCTGTCTTCATAGCTGAGCTATGAGTTTTTTGATTTAAAAAGAAACACCTGGCTTTTTTCCCTAGTGGGGAGCCCCAGTGCTTGGCCCATACATGGTAGACACTCAGTAAATGTTTGTTGAAAGAATGAATGCACTCAGGTTTGACTTTGCCGGAAAGAGCTGACTCTGTAAGAAGTTGATAAATTGAACTGCTTTATGATCGTTTAAAACATAGAAGGTGATTGCCTCTGAAAATGGGATGCATCTTTTCTTTGTTTCTTGGCATTTTTCCTATTAGGAATAGAACTTGAGCAGATTAAATAGGACTCAATCTTGAATCCACAAATGACACCAAGCCTGAAATGATGCTGAGGTTGGAAGCGATTTAGTTCACTTGAATTTTATTTGGGGCATAATGTTTTCCTTCTGGGAAGAGAAATGCTAATGAAAAAATCGCCTCCCGACTACAACTCAGAAGTAATAGGAATCTGGCCAGAAATATGATCTTATGAAAATTGTCCAAGCAAAGCATCTTATACTCATGTCTATGCCTTTGGATTGACATCCTGATGTTTGCCTTTCTCTGGTTTCCAGAGCTCAGGGTGGAGAGAGGCGCCAGGGTAACAAGCCAAATAGGTCTATTATGGGATGTCATGCTCACTGGGCATGAGTGCTGTCTCCTAGGACATTTATAGCGTTTATTACTCAGTCCAACTTTAATAACACATGGACAAGCCTGGGGCCATTTGTAAAGGATCTGAGAGTTTTTTGTTATGAAAGTCTGTATTATAGAATTAGCGGGTCTCAGGCTTGGACTGGATTGGAAAGATGATCTCATCAAAGGAGCCCCAGCTCTCTACTGGAGAAGAACTGCTTTCAATATCCCTGACATTCTAAATGGTCATGGGTATTGGGGGACCATTTATAAGAGTAAGTCAACAGATGGTGACTGTTAAGTTGTAAGTTAGGATATGGGCAAAATGGCAAGGGCTGACGCTACTTTTACCCTGGGGCTTAGGGAGTCTGCAGAGAGGTGGGACAGGGGAGGAGTGACCAGCCATCCTAAACTTTCTGCTATAAACACAGAGGGAACATGATGGGGATCAATGATGTAAGTCAACCAAGAAAGAGTCCAATATCTTCTAGATCAGTGCTTCTCAAACTTTAATGTTCACGAAATCACTCAGAGATCTTGATGAAATTGAAATTCAGATTCAGGAATTCTGGGGTGGGGGTCTGAGATTCTGTATTTTTAACAAGGTTCCAGGTGATGCCAATACTGCTGATACATGAACCACATGTTGAGTAGCAAGATTCTAGAATCTACCATACGGATTAGGTTGTTGGGAATTGAGCCCCATGTTAACTACCTCAAATAGAAAAGAAACATTACCTCATACTGATGAAAAGATTACTGAGTAATAGGTGATCAGAACTAAAAAAATAAAAAATCTTCAACATAATACAGTTAATTGGTTTCCAATTTAAAAAAATTTTTTTTCAATTTCTTTTTTAAAAGCAAAATTATATGCAGAACCTCAACGTATATAAACCAGCTCAAAGCTTTGGTGCTTTGACTAAGTCTAGAACAGAAGCTCGGAGCCAATTCATCCTCCTATGACTCTCCTCAAAGACTCCTAGGTCATTTCCTTGGAACCCTAGGACTCTGAGTAACACTGTTTGAAAACTACTGACCTTATTTAATGCATTAGGAAATAATAAAGTGGAACCCAAATCCAAATCCTGATCGCTAGTCTGATGTTCTTTCCAATACGCAAGGCACCATAATTTATTACCTTGGCTTAGAAGCGAATTATCATTGTTATATGGGCTCTCTTTGGCTCTCTGGGCTCTGGTCAGTGTCTGACAAAATTCGTGGTGTTTGCTACATCCCTTGTACCCACAGCTAACCATGTGGGCTGGGGATAGTCATCGGCTTTTGGAGCCCCCATTTCTGACTTAGAAAATGAAAACAATTATAGCCTCTAAATATATCACCAGCACAGAGTGTCCAGAACCTTCGGGGAACTAAGTAAACACTGAGTGAATGTAAATTAAGTGAGGGCAGAAACTGCCCTTTTCTTATCTACCCCTCTGAATGCCTTGCATGGCGCCTGTCATAAGCAGATACTCGATAAATATTTGTTAAATAAATGAAGAATGATGATATCATAGGCAGGAAACTATTTTTTAAACCTGTGTTATAAAAATTTAAGGGATCATTAGGATTATCATCATAATCAAATAAGCTCTAAATTGTCTGTGGTGCTCCGCTGAGTGTTGACAAAAGGGAGCCCCATTATCTCCGTCTCTGGCATCTGGTTCCTCACAACCTCTGACAAACAAGAACTGGCATATACAGGGCTCAGTAAGAGTTGCGCATAAACCTAATCCTTTAAAAAGGGATTAGAAAGAAAAAAATTAAAAAAAAATTTAAAAAAGGGATTAGAAAGGAAGATTTTACATACAGATACGGGGACCCATTTTACATTGAGGAACAAGGGCAACTATATTTTGGGTGGAGAGTAAAAACAGTCACAGATAATTTTATTTACACACTAGGCAGGACAAGGGATTTTGTGAGCCTTCCTCGGAGAAACTGGAGAAGGCGTCCTGAAAGAGACGGAGTTTTCAGAATCTTGCAATTCCCAATTCTTTTGGCAGCAGGGGAAAAGCATTCGTCAGAGTGGAAGTCAGACTATCATCTGGCCCGGCTCTGGGTAATGGCCAGTCTAGAAAACAATTGCACTTTATGTAAAGAATCGCAGAGTAGACAAGTACAAACTCTAGTCCTCCTCCTGGTCCTGTTTGCTTTACCGGGGAGCAAGACAAGGGGGACGTGGTGCTCAGATGAATGGGCTGGGGCTGCTCTGTGACACGAAGACTCTGCAGCAAGCATGTGCCCCTTAAACAACGGCACCAGGATGAATTTATCTTCTTTTCTTATTTGCAAAAGGCTTGACGGAGAATATCCGCTAGTTCTGCTGGAGAAAAGAGACTTCCTGAGACATGATGTCATCTTTGCAAAGGGGAAACACATGTTGAGTCCCGCAGCACAGAACAATACGGAGGTGCTGATAGCTCTGCCGTCAGTCACCTGACAGGATGCAGGGTGGGCTGGGCAGCGCTACCCAGGAGCCTTTGGAGCATGGGGTTGGGGGAGGGGAAGGGGAAAAAAAAAAAGCCTCGGAGACTTTTTAGATACCCGGACTCCACTAAATTTAGGAGATCCTGGAAGGAATACTTTTCTGCGTTTCATTAGCATGATCCTTGTGTCAGGAACACAGGATTATCACCCATGGGCTGCCTTCTCACTCCAGACCCCGTAGGTACTTAGAGCGTTTGTGTAAAGAAAAAGTTTCGGGAAATCTGCATTTACGAATTCGGCAAAATGAGTGCTGATTTTATCAGCCGTATCATTCTTTTTTGTTGTTTTTTTTTAAGATTTTACTTATTCATTTCACAGAGAGAGATCACAAGTAGGCAGAGAGGCAGGCAGAGAGAGAGGGGGAAGCAGGCTCCCTGCTGAGCAGAGAGCCCGATGCGGGGCTCGATCCCAGGACCCTGAGATCATGACCTGAGCCGAAGGCAGAGACTTAACCCACTGAGCCACCCAGGCGCCCCTCGTATCATTCTTAATGAATTTTTCACGAGGTTATGTAACCCGTGGTGCTCTCACAGAGTGTTGGGCTGCACATTGGCTCGGGGGTTTCGGGAACACTCCCGGTTTTCCGTTCCCCGAACATTAACAATTTGATCCTTATCCATGTGTCAGGGGGGAAGTCAGGGCTCGGCCGGGGAGCAGAAGATGGACGAAGGTGATACCTATTTACGTTTCTCTCCATCCCTCTCTATGCAGCTAGCTAGGATCAGCTAGCTGCACACCCCTGTTTTAGGGGCTATGTACTGATAAAAGGGGAAAGCCAATTCACTTTTTGGTACATAGTTATTTTCCTAGTTATTGAGATGATCAGAATATAAGACATGGCCACCCCAAAAGGGGGTTCCTCTCAGACCAGCGACCCCGGCAGCACCTGGGAGCTTGTGACAGTGCAGAGCTGAGATTCCATCCGTGAGATTCATCTGCATGGCAAATCCGAGAAACAGTGGCAGAAGTAATACATTAGAGGAACAGACAAGATGAAGAAGGGACTTCCGGAAGGATGATAATGGAATGCTGACATGTGCCTTGAAAAATAGGTAGCTCGAAATAGGCACCAAGATTTGGAAGTGAGGAAACAGTGGATTAGAGAACAGGGATCATCTAATAGGAGGATGTGTTATTGGGAAAGGTGGGAGGTGAAACGGACAGAGCCTTTAGGGCAGATTACCAAACTGGAAGTTTGGGCTTTTGCAGTGTAGATACAGAAATGTGATTGCTTCACATTTACCTAGTAGTATTTGTAAAAGTAAGAGTAACACTAACAAGGTTATGTTATATTATTGAAATAAAAGTGATTGCATGTAAATTTCTATTCAATGATTTTTTAAAAATAAGAGATACTATTTCATTAAGTTCTTACAGAAACTGTGCATGATAGGGGCTATTACTATATTCATTGAGGGGCAGATTAATGAAGAGGTAAAGAAAATCTTTTTTTTTTTCAACACTTTGAAGGTATGGTTCCATTGTTTTCTGACCTGCATTATTTCTGGTAAGAAGTCTATGAGATATGTTTTTTTTCTCCCTTCAGGTAATATAATGTGAATTTTTTTCTCTGTATACTTCTAAACTTTTTTCTTTTTTCTTTTTTTTTTTTTTAAACTTTTTTCTTTATCACTTTTTTTTTTTTTTTGCCATTTGGTTGTGACATGAATTGATGTTTTTTAAAAATCAAATTTGGAAAAAATCTAGCCATGACTTCTTTACTTTTTCTGTCCTTCTCTTTTTCTGGGACTCTAATTACACATGTATTAGATGCTTGAAGGTCTTTTGTAGCTCACCAAGACTGTCCATTTAACTCCCAGTTCCTTTTCCCTTGTTATACTTTAGATAGTTTTTATTGCTATGTTTTCAAGTTTACTGATATTTCTTTTAATATGCTATAATCCAGTAGATTTTCTATTTGAATATTGTAGTTTTCATTTCTAGAAGATCCATAATTTTTGTGTGTGTGTGTTTTATATCTTTCATTTCTTTCCATATTTTGTTTACGTTTTCTTTTAAATGGAGGGTTAGTAAACTACAGCCTATGGGTCAAGTCCAACTGACGACCTATGAGCTGAGAATGGGTTTTACATTATAAAGGAATATTAAAAAAATAAAAATAGGGGCGCCTGGGTGGCTCAGTCAGTTAATCGTCTGCCTTTCGGCTCAGGTCATGATCTCAGGGTTCTGGGATGGAGCTGCACGTTGGGCTCCCTGCTCAGCAGGAAGCCTGCTTCTCCCTTTCCCTCTGCTCCTCCACTGCTCTTGCTCTCTCTCTCTCTCTCTCAGATCAGTAATAAATAAATAAGTCCTTTAAAAAAGTTAAAAAATAAAAATATTCAATAGAAACAATATGTGGTCCACCAAACTTAATATATTTGCTGTCTGGTCCTGTATAGAAGAAGTTTGCTGCTCCTGCTTTAAATCCCTGATTTAAATCCTATAACAGCTGTACTAAAGTCCATGTGCTGATTCTGTTACCTCTGTCATTTCTGGGTCTGTTTCTGTTGACTTATATTTTCCTCCTTGTGAACTTCTAGAGAAGTTTAATAATTTTTTATCAGATGTTGGACACTATGAGTGTTATGTGTTGAATATTTGTACTTGTCTTTCTTTAAAAAATGTTGAGGTTAGGGGCACCTGGGTGGCTCAGTTGGTTAAGCACCCACCTTCTGCTCAGGTCATCATCCCAGGGTCCTGGGTTCAAGCCCTGCTTCAAGCTCCCCATTCAGTGGGGATGCTGCTTCTCCTCTTCCTTCTCCCTCTGTCCCCAGCTTGTGCTCTCTCTCTCTCACTCTCTATATCAAATAAATAAATAAAATCTTAAAAAAAGAATAGATTAAAAAATAATAATAAATAAATAAATATGTTGAGGTTAGTTTGGCAGGCTGTAAAATTCCTTATAGATTAACTTGATACTTTTGAGGCTTTGTTTTGGGACTAGTTTAGCCACACTACCAGGTGTGTCTGGTGTCTTAGTGCTCTGCACGTTCAACAAGGTCTCTCCATTCTGGTTGATAGTTACTAGAAAACTAGGCATGTGTGAGCTCAACTTATAGTTCCCTTGGAAGTGAATCAATTTTTGTCTTGCATTATAGAATTTCTTCATCAACTTGCATAGATTAGTGTTTAGCCAAAAACCTGAAGGGACTATATTATGTAGATTTCTGGATTTCTTTCTTTGCCTAGTGCTTTCCTGTCTCCTTTCCCATACTCTTCTCCTCAAGTCCCATCTTCTTTTTTTTTTTTTTTTTAAAGAATTTATTTATTTATTTGACAGAGAGAGATGACAAGTAGGCAGAGAGGCAGGCAGAGAGAGAGGGGGAAGCAGGCTCCCCGCTGAGCAGAGAGCCAGACTCGGGGCTCGATCCCAGGACCCTGAGATCATGACCTGAGCTGAAGGCAGAGGCATTAACCCACTGAACCACCCAGGCGCCCCACATCTTTTTTATCGTACTTGAACTCTCTCTCTCTTTTTTTTTTTTAAGTATGCTCCACGCCATTCGTGGAGCTCAATGCCGGACTTGAACTCACCACCCTGAGATCAAGAGCTGAGCTGAGCAGTCTGACGTGTAACCGACTGAGCCACCAAGGAACTCCTGAACTCTTATCTCCGACTCTTCAGCTCAGTAAAACCCTGGGGCTATGCTTAAGTTCCTACCATGTAGGGCAACCTGCACTTTGCACCCAGAGAGAAAGACGGGGCATCACAGATCTAACTTTGCCGTTTCCCTCCTCTCCTGGATTGCAGCCCTGTGCTGCCTATAGTCCAATCTCTGAGAGTAGCCGTTTTGTGTATTTTGCTTAGCTTCTAGTTGTTTACAACGGGAGAGCATGTCTTGTGCCATTTACTCTTTCATGGGTGGAAGCCTAGAGCATGGGCATTTGAGTTAGACTTACTTGTTTTCTCGTTCTGACTCTGTGCTTCCTAGCTGTGGACCTTAGGCTAGCCATTAACTTCTGTGAGCATCTGATTCTTATTCGCGGAACAGGGATAATAATAGGATATTTGTGAGGATTAGATCGAGGCAGTGCATGTCAGATATTAACAACGTACCTAGAAAATAATAATAGAAAATAAATACATGATGGTGATTATTAACATCTCCTTTTTTGAAGGGGGGGAGGAGACACGAAGTCGCCTGTTCAATATCCTACAGCAAACAGTTGAGTCGCTCTCCCTCCCAGGAGCTACAGCTCCTAAGCCCTTGCTTTATGTCAGCACTGACCATATCTAGCTCATAAAGAAGTGGTTGAACCACAGACCAAAGCATCAAAAAGTCCAAGAAAGGGCCGCCCTTGTGCAGAATGTCTTATAAAAAACAAAAAGTTCTGAATCATGATTGGGTCTGAATGGAAGCTCAGACTGGGACACAAGTTTGCTGCTTACTAGGGGCAGATGCTGCGTAATGGTGAGGCATATGCTAACATTTAGAACGAGTGGGTTTCTTCCTTACTGAGCATTAGGTTACACTGTAGTCTTCTACTAATTGATTTCAACCAATATGGTTCTAATTGTTCCTGCTTCCCATTCTCTTCCTCCACCCACATTACTGGGGTGTTTCAATTAGACCAACTCTACCTTTTCCAGCGGTCTACCACCCCTGGCTCCCTGTGCGAAATGCCACTTTAGTGCAGGGGCCTCCAGTATGCCCTAAGTGGGTAGTCAGGACGTGGAAAGGCCATCTGGACAGTCTAAGACATGTGTGCCAAAGCCAGACATCAAGGTGGACCGCAGTTGTCCTGAGGCTGAAGCCACAGAGTGGTTCTGACAGCTTCCAGATGCAGAGAGCATGAATCTTGGTAAAGGTTTGGTTTGGATTCTGATCTCAGCTCTATGACTTACTAGCTGGGTAGCATTGGGGTAACTAACCTCTTTCAGCTCCTAGTTTACAAATGATGAAAATAGGTACTTTTTATTTTTTTATTATTTTTTAATTTTTTAAAAGATTTTATTTATTTATTTGACAGATGGAGAGAGATCACAAGCAGGCAGAGAGGCAGGCAGAGAGAGAGGGGGAAGCAGGCTCCCCGCTGAGCAGAGAGCTGGACGCGGGGCTCGATCCCAGGACCCTGAGATCATGACCGGAGCCGAAGGCAGAGGCTTTAACCCACTGAGTCACTCAGGTGCCCCGAAAATAGGTACTTTTTAAAGAAAGATTTTTATTTTTTATTTGAAAGAGAGAGAGAGGGAGAGAGCGAGCGAGGGAGAACACAGGAGCAGGGGGAGGGGCAGAGGGAGAAGAAGAAGCAGACTCCCTGCTGAGCGTGGAGCCCAACGCCATCCCAGGACCCAGAGATCATGACCTGAGCTGAAGTCAGATACTTAACCTTCCGAGCCACCCAGGAGCCCTGAAAATAGGTACTTTTTAAGATTAAATAAGGTAATGTATGTAACACACCTCAAACATAGTTCAAAATTGACAAGAATAATATTTTCCCCCAAATAGTAAGAGAGAGTCTCCCCACAAAATCTAACTTTTCCTCTCAGACATCCACTGCACTTGATTTCCTCCCAGATTCCTGGACAGCCGGGAGCCTGGGGCCCGTGCGGACGCTGCTCTGATACAGAACCACTTTTGTTCATCGACACAACCCTAAACACGGTTTAATCTGGAAAACAGAAACTGTACGCATTTTTAAACATAGAGAATTTCGTGTTTAGAATTCGTGAAACAGCTCTTGGAAGAATGAAAAGGCAAAGAAGGAACACCACAGTGGCAGGGGGTTGCCAGAAGAACCCCCTTCCTGGGACTCTTCCCTTCGAAGGACAGAGACATGTCAGGGGGGTTAGATCCCTGAGCTTTGAGGAATGACCGCATGAAGCTGGGACTGAGAGGAGGGCGTTCTGACCTTGCTGATGCCTCAGGAGCTCGGATTGGGGGATCCCGTGGAGGTGGGAGTCAGGCATCTGAGGAGGGGCTCCAGCATGGCTGGTGCCGGTATCTCAGAGGGGGCCCCGTGATAAGGGAGGGTGAGAAAACTGGACCCTGAACCAGTTGGTCCTGGAATTAACTGCCACCGCTGAGATGAAACCCTCACTGAGCAGCACTTACAGTAACAGCAAGTAAACAGGAAGAAAAAGGCCCCTCTCCCTCCTCTGGTCTTAACAGTCCGTTGACAGAGCCCAACAGGGATCTGGCTGGCAAAGGAGGAGCGAGGGTTTCCAAGTCCCTGCCCAGCGTCAAGAAGCAGAGTCCAGAGGAGTAGGTCTGGAACTAAGAAACAATAGCTGAAAAGCCAGCACAACTTGCTTTGTACACTGATCCCTGACCGTTTCCTGATCTCCTTGGCTCCTGGCTCCCAGATTTGCTTCCTGTTTACAAGCTTGCCTCTGTGCTAGAACTTGATATTTCATGCCATTTATGCAGCGCTAATCTTTGGGGTTCTCTCCTTGATTAGGATTTGCATTCGTTAAGACTCTTCTGGGTACAAGACACAGCAGGCCAACTTGACCTAGCTTAACCATGTTAGCGTGGGGCCATGTTGGGTGACGTAATCAGGAAGGACAAGGTGCAGCTGGGGGCAGTTCAAACAAGGACACAGCCCTGCTGTTATCCCTCCTCCATTCCTGGTCTGATTTTCTCCATGAGTTGGCTAATTCTCTCCCCTTGTAGGCAGACTTCCTCAGTGCATGGTCAACAGCAGCCTGTAGCTCTCTCCACCGTCTAGAAAGAAAGAGTTTTCACTCTCCTGGCTCCAGAGTGAAAATTCTAGGAATTCTGATTGGCTGCCTTTGGTCTTAGGTCCTCTCCTTAGACCAGAGGAGAAGATATTAGGTTTGTAACTTAGCTGAAGTCTTGTGTCCACTCCTGTGAATTAGCATGACTAGAAAAAAATGAGTGAGAATATTGGGAAAGCAAGATGAGCAGTTGTCCACAATAATTTTTATTTAATTAGAGACAAGAATTCCTTCATCATCCATGTAAAACAATGACAGATGGAGGTTGTGCACTGATAGGTCTGTTCTGGGCAGTACCTTGATTACATCATCACATGTAGAGATATCATATAGTCAAGAGTCTATGTGGCCTTTTTGTAGGGTTCCTATGAATCATGTTGTTGGATGATTGAGACACTCAATAAATAACAGCCCCTCTAAGTTTTTTTAAAAACCAGAGTTCTGAAACAACTGGAGAAAACCATAGGATCCCCTTGATCTGTGACAATAAAGACATGAAATTGGTCTCATTAAATTTTTCACCTACTACCTTCCTTAAAAGATGGGTCAAAAGAATGGAAGTAAGGAAATATATCGATAGGTTTACAAGGAAAGAATCAGTGAGGCAATAAATATATCCCAATTCAGGGACAATGTGCTAGGTAGAATGGAAGATTTCAAAAGAAATATGGAATATTCAGGCTTAACCCCTGGTGATGTAATCGTATAAATGGGGAGACAGGATGAACACATAGTTTTATTTACTGGAGACTCTCCTATGGCTGTCTCAAATTACCCCATCCCTCTCAGGTTCTCAGTCCCTCCTCTTCATTCTTTCTTCTTCCATCTCCCCTTTCTCCCTTTCCTTTCCTGCCTCCTGTTTCACTGCATACATGGAGGCCACTGTAGTAGTTAGGGTTGACCAGAGAAACAGATCGGTAGGAGGTATATATTAAAAAGTTTATTGCACGGATTTGGTGTACATGACTGTGGGGGCTAGCCAGGCAAGTCTGAAATCCGTAGGGCAGGCTATGAGGATTGTATAAAACTGAATCAATCACTTTTTCCTCATTTAATTTGCCCTTCTAATCATTTTCCCTTTGCTTTTAGACTTCCAAGCTGAAGCCCTGAAACTGCTCTTGATTCTTTCCACTTCCCTGTAGCCTGTACCAGTCAGTCGTTAAGGTCAATGTTCCTTTCTTCCTGATAGTTCTTACTTTGATCCATCCCTTTCCATTCCTACCATCACCTCTCTAGTTGGGAGACCTCGGTTCTCATTTCTGGACTATATTGCTAGACTTCTATTAAGAGATCTTTGACCTTTTTGTTCTTCACTTCTTCCTACATAACACCACCATATTATTAGTCTCAAAATACTATTTTTAGTATGCCATTCCTCTAACAAAATTTTTCTGTGAATTAAAACTGTATGCATTGATCTAGAGGGATATCCACGGTGAATTGTTAGATTAAAGGGGCAAATTGCAGAATGTTGTGCACAGTAAAATGCTACTTGTTGATGGATCGAAACTATATATTAGAATATATTTGTTTGAGCACAGAAGAAACAGTGGGAGACATCATTCACTGAACTATTAACGCGAATTCATTGATTATCTAGGTCAGTCATTCTTAACCGTGACTTCACAGTGAAATCATCTGGGGAACTTCAAAAAATACAGAGATTTAATTAGACTGGGGTTTGACCTGGGCATCGAATTTTTTTTTTATTTACTTTTTTTTTTAGAATTCAAGTATAATCAACATCAGTGCTTATTTATTCATTTCAGGGAGGTATCAGAATTTTTAAAAGTTCTTCATGTGAGTCCAGTATGTTGAGAACCATTGATTTAGAGGATCAGCCTGCCTAAAGTGATTCAAAATATGTTTCTACACATGTGAATGCATGTATGCACAATTCAGTCAAGACTTCTATAGCCAAAAATGCACTTTGACTTTGCTTAGTCGCATGAGAGAAAAGACAATGTGGCTTAAAAATATACTATAGATGATCTATAAAAGTGAATGAATAAAAATTACATGTACATTCTACCTATCTATCTTATATAACTAGACACATATAATATGTGTATATGTATATATGTATGTATTTGACATTTAATTATGGATTCCTATGAAGAGACTACATTATTATTTTGGAAACCAGGGTGTTTACGTTGCAAGTGTTTTTGTTTGTATTTTGTTTCTTTGCTTTTTTCAGTAAGGCATCCACAACGGGAGAAGGCTTCCTGGTGTGGTCCTGGTATTTGACACCAGAGGGATCTGATAAAAAGACAGTATTCATGGAGCTTTGATGAAGAGGATGTGGGTGAATGTTATCTGATCATCACTAATTAGGATTCCAGGTTCCCTGTGATTTCCTTTTCTCAAAGCCAAACAACCCAAAATAGACACAGGTTTCTAAATAGA